>JAVJGJ010000014.1:63158812-63202165 GCA_035590215.1 Microhierax caerulescens | reverse complement strand
CCACCGGGGGCTTCACCGGGGGCTGCCGGGGCATCTCTGCTGGGTGCCTGGAGCCCCCCCTGCCCCTCCTGGCCTGGCCTGGGCTCAGCCTTGGCCAGCAGCGAGTCTGTCTTGGAGCCATCTGGCACTGGCTCTATCGGACATGGGGGGAAGCTTCAGGCAGCTTCTTACAGAAGCCACCCCTGTAGCCCCGACACCTGCTAAAAGTCTCGCCACACAAATCAAATACATAGCTGTTTCCTGATCCTGAGGACGCTTTCAGCACCACAGCCTGAGGAGTTAGAAACACAGACTGTCCACAGAGATAGCAGACCTCAAAGACACTCCTGCAAGTTTTGCAGGATTTGCACTCTGATTGACACCCTTTATTAAATTGCCTTTATGTCAACTGACAGGGTTTCCCCCCCCCATCTTATTTTCTCCTTCCTGTCCTGCTAAGGAGGGGGAGCGACAGAGCAGCTTGTTGGGCACCTGGCAGCCAGCCAAGGTCAATCCACCAGAAGTCCCCAGGGCAATGAGTACTCATGGAAGATCTCCAGAAAAGGACCTCAAGCGTGCATCATTACTTCAATTAAGACTTCAGAAGAAGGAGAAAGAAATCACAACGTTGACATAGGCTCTTTCATATGCTAGTGTCAGTGGTAAAGGAATATTGGTTTAGTCTTCAGAACAATCATAAAAATTGTTCTTTAAAATACTGTACACCTTTTAGAGCTCAACAGGACAAAGTACACTACAGACAACAACACTGGAGGACAGAATTGAGCAATATGACCTAATAGATGAGATCATTAGTTCTGTAATTTCTGTCCTCAATGATGTAGTTTTCTGTCTGCCAAATATCCATTACACACTTTCTAGTGAAAGCATCATACTACCCATCATTTTATGTTTTTGAGTTGAAGCATCATATATGAGAGATAACAGACATAGATATTAGATAAGCGTTTAACGAAACTAATTAGCAGGAATCCCATAACAGCTAAGAAAAAGGCAGTCTCTTTGCTACTGGGACCCAGTTAGTTCGTGTAGATATGCGTTAAAGGATTGCATGCCCAGAGGAGCTCTTCGATAGCATGATGGTGGATCCCTGCCTATAAGGCTTGAAGACAGACAGGTAGCTATATGCTATACTATCTATGTGTATGATAATTCTGGATGCAAATAACTACTACTTCTGTCTGTCAAACATTTTAAAGTAGGCAAATGTATATGGGTCAGTGTTCATTATCATACATATCTATAATCAAGATGAATTACAGAACTGGAATTAGGCTGGTTAAACATTTAACTTTAATTTAGTTTTTTTTCTAGAACATGAAATGCACAATTTGTCTCATAACCTCCTTGGCTGTAGCTATCAGGAGCACTAATCACACCACTGTGGGACTAGAGGGAATTGGCCGTTTCTCTGCCTCATAAGACCCCAGAGGTGTGATTATCTCATGGTTACCACACCCCTGTTGTGTCTCACTGCTTCAATGAAATAAATGAACTGTTAAATTGACAGTTATAAATGAAGTTCCTGCTGGCCAGCTGACTGTATGGCATTTTTTTTTTTTTTGGGGCGGGGGGGAAGAGTAAGGAAAAAAAAGAGATATTAGGGAACAGCCATTTAAAAAATTGTTTTCTAATTCTTTTGCAGCTAGTTTCCTCTTAAACTTGTGGTGTGGAACTAGCATGATGGCGAACTGTCCTCCTGCCCAGTGCTCTTTGCCAAGCAATCTGATATGCAAGAACTCAGAAAGCCCAGCATGAACAAGCAGAAAAACTAAGGAGAAAAAAAAAATAGACTGCTAGCTGTCAGAAAAAAGGCATTTATATAGAGTGTATTAGTAGTTCAAATGCGTCAGTCACAGGAGACTGTTTGTCAGGTTACATCTCACCCAGAGCAATGTATTTGGCTTTTATCCTCGTGACAAATGATTTCTCAACTTCTGTACCGCTGGCAACCAGCCAAGAGACTAAAGTGAGTGCTCTAATACGCCACCCCCTCCCACTGCCATCTCACCCAGCAGCTGTCTTCACAGCTAGAAAGCTCGCTCTCCCCCTCGCGCATACACACATACGTGTCCTGGCCACACAAATTCCACAGCCTGGCCCTGGGGACAGAGCAGTGGCTCTCACAGGAATCCTCCAATTGTGCTGTTAACTAAAAAAATGTATGTAACAAGGATAAGAACGAATGTGATTTATCTCTCACTGACCTGTGCTGCTATCCATCAGTTTTGTACATTTTTCCCTAGTTGCTGTAGATAACTGAAGGACAGTTTGCCAGAGGACTTTGTCTCTTTTGGTCCTTACACACAGCACTTGTGCCTGCAGCTTGGTCACTGCTGCTTTTGGAGCCACCAGGAATTGCACGTTGTTCAGGAAGGCACATTAAGGGCCCATTTGGATGGATATTCTCACTCTTAAAACGTGCTTTTCACCTTTTGAGTGGTTTTTGTCCTTCTGGAAACCACTCCTTGAACCATAAGCAGCAGAACTAGGCGTGATGTTCCAGGGGAGAAAAACTAGTGCCAGCTTCAGTAACAACCTGCTCTCTGCACCCCTACCCAGTTTTCCAAAGATGGCACTGGGTGGTTTCAGTGATGTGCTGGAAGCTCATTTTGCTGTTATTATGCATCCTACCCTACAGCTCTTTTCCACGTTCTGCCCCCCCCCCCCGGTGTTTTATTCCAGGTTATAATCTCCAACACCATCTCCAGTATGGCCTTGTAATTGTTGAGTCAGCAGACTGCTTTCTGCCCCAGAACCATCACTGAAATGTCATTTGACATTGTTAAGTCAGTTTCTCCTTTAGTTCCTAACAGAGCTGCCTTCTTGCATGGACAAATCCAGATCCTTTCCTTCTTTAATAGACAGATGCTCATTTACTCATAGCATCTGCCTGCCACTTGCAAAGTAATCTTCAAATGAGAGGAAATGATATCAATTTCATTACTATTTTATGCTGACAAAGCAGTGGAGAAAGGTTTTGCTGTAAATCACAAGACAATAGGTTGTATGTGCACCTTGCAGCAGGACCAAGAAGCTAGTATACTGGACAGAAAGGCATACCTGTCTATGGAGCTGTGGTTCTCAAAAAACGTCTGCAAACATGCTATTTGGGCACTTTCTGGGGTTTACTATGGAAAACGGACCTCAAGAGACCTGTGAAGGGAAATAGGCATTGCATAAAAACTTACAGGTCTTAATTTCCATTTGAAGCTTATGTCCTACTGTTAATTTTTCCCCTTCTCTTGCAAAGCTAGTTGCCTTCACTTGGGTTCTCATTTGGACCCTGTCCCCTCAGTAAAAATGAAAAATTTGAAGGTTGGGTGTTTTCTCAAGAAAGAAAGAGGAAGCGACAGAACAGGGATAAAAGGATGGCAACCAACTTGGCAATTTACTGCAAGATGAAATGTATTTACCTTTTTTGTAGTAAAAAATGTATTGTGTATCATTTAGGTAGCACACGGGAAGTACTGCCACCTATATTTATGAGCTTTGTACACATGCATTTTTGGAGCCGTGACAACTGTATCTAGCACCAGTTATGGCATTGTGCTGAATGCTAAAATATGTAAGTGCAGCTTCTGCTTGTTGACATGTCTCTAAAATATGAAAAAGATTGCACTGTTGAAGCAGAAAATGCCAATGCTATTTTTAAACAGAAAATGAAAGATATGTCTGTAAGAATTAGTTTGCTACTACCATGAGTTTTAAAATAAGATACTCATTTTAAATCCTTGTTAGTGATCAAAATCTGATTGAAATACAACAGAAAAAAAAATTTCTGTTCATTGTGAGAGATAAATATTGTGCATAAAGTGCTTTTTTTTTTTTTTTTTTGTTCTTTCATTTCCCCCGGGTTTGCCTGTTTTGTACATCAGACATCTGAAAAAAAACAGGGAAAATTTATAAAGTTTTCCTATTGGAAACAGAACAGCTGTTTTCCATACCTGCAGATCTTTATCTTATCACAGTAAGGCAAAGTCTGGTGTACTCCTCCTAGTACTGCCAACCTTATGGCAATATCTTGGTGACAGACAGTTACCAAAATGTGCCACTGATCCAGATTTATTGCACTAAAATTAGGCTGTAATCTCTGGAAGTCTCTAAAGCAAGCTGAAGGAGGGTGGCTTTACTAGGCTAAAACTGTCATTTTTGAACGTTACTTTCACTTTCTTATGTTTCTACTTATTTTTCTTCCTTATTATAAGATAACATGAGATTCTTAGAAAATCTCATAGCTCCAAGAGCTAGAACAGAAGACAACTCCTCTGTATTGGAAGGCATGTGACACCACTGTAAAAGCTGTGGATGCTGAGTCACTTTAGAAACTGCTAATGGGAGTGGAAGTTGGCTGGCAGAGGAAAAACCTACATGAGGTAGTTAGTTTCTTCTCTCTTTTGCCCAGATCTTGACTCATTCTTAACCAGCAGGATGCTATCTCTGTGTGAGAGAACATCCCTAGATTTGGGGAAGGCTGAATTAATGTTTTGATGCCGTGATTCCTGTTCTGGATACCGGCCCTCCTCTGCCCTCATTTAATTTCTGCTCCTGAAATGATACATAGTCAAAGGGGTCTGATGCCTGAAACCACAACACCTATTAAAACCATCAGAATGAAGTGAAAAGCAATATTTTTGTTAGAAGTGTTCTCATGTCTGTGTGTGAAGACATATGTGAGTGTGTATGTGAAGGCGCTAACTATATTTAATGTATTTTAAGCTTGCCAGCATTTAAATCTTTGGATGAGAAATTGGAACAGTTTACTGAAGCAGAAGGCTCACTGCCAGCTTCTTTTTGGAAGTTAAGAAAGTGAATTCTCTGCTGAATGCTGGCTTTTGTAGGTTTTCCCTGTGGATGCAATAATCTCTCATCTTGCCAGGGACTGTGGCTGCCAAAAAGCTCATGGGACTGACAGGTAGGAACATGCCTAACTCCCACATTGCTCATCCTTGAACAGCTCATTGGAGCTGGGAACATTGCAGGAGGCCTCTCTTGAAGCTGCAGAAGAAAACTGGCAGTAAAATTGTCAAGCCTGCCAATCTCTTTGGGGCTTACCAAGTGGTGGAGAGAAGCAATTCATACAGACAGTGAAAAACAAAAAGGAGCCTTCCTCAGCTTACCAAAAGGAAAAGAAGAAAAATGAAAAGAACTTCTTTTGATGAAGGTGGCACCCACTGAATGAGAAGAAAATGAATTTGGATCAGTGGTACGTTTTGGTAACCTTTTGTCATCAAGATATTGTCATGAGATTGGATTTTACGTGTGTGTGTGTGTGTGTGTATGTGGTCTGCTGAACAGTGAAATTGTTACTGCTGTGATTATTGGTTACAACAATACAGTTTTCTCTCTTTGCTCCTCAGATTTCTCCAGCATTATCTTAGGGATAACATTTTACATCGCCTCTGTGCAGGCAGGAATGACTGCAACGTTAAGTATAAGTTGGACAATAAATCTGCAGCTATGTGTGGCAGAAGGTTCGCAGTAATGCCATCAGTAACAGTCTTTTAGTTTATGTTCAAGAGGGTTAGGCACAACCTCCCATGGTGTTATACTGAAGAAATGTCACTGTCCTCGGGAAATTGCTTTCAGGGCTAATGCATGGATGAAGGCAGGGGAGCTGACAGAAGCAGGAACACTGGAGCAAGTGGTGTCTAAGAAGACCTTTCTTGTAGCAGTTGAAGGCATATTCTGCTCTCAGGAGCTGTCTGAGGGATACGGGAGGCTGGGCTGATTGTGTGGCTCCAGCTTATGCTGTGCCACACTGTTCTAGAGATGGAGTTTGGTGTAAAGGGGCCAGACTGATGCTGCTTACATCTCTGTTAAGCACTGCAGCTCCATTTTAACCATAGGAATTAGTCAGCAGAAACCACATCCTTTCCTGGAGTGTAATTGTCTTAACATCAGGAATTAGCACCAGGAGAGAAAGACCAGAAGGCTGTACAACTGTCTTCTTTTTAAGTTCACTTAAAAGAAAAACATAAATCTTTAGAACAAGCAAGTTATTAAATCCTGTGTGAGGCCCTGACTCCATGGAAGATGGCGGTAGCTTTGCCATTGACATCACTGTGAAAGGACCTCCTCGCTAATACCTGGTCATTGTTTTATAATTCTACTTTGATATAACTTGTGGAAGTGAATCTTACGGTAATTTGGATAAAAACACAAATTTTCAAATTACAGCAGCATTTTAGACATGTAGATATCTTGGTCTACTTATGACTACGTTTTCTAAGGGTAACTATGCCTTGAGGAGTTAATAAGAAGTTTATTCCCATGTATTCACACATATATATATGCACCTAAGCTGGTTTTCTATACAGCCATAGCATTTTGGTGAGCAATGCAGAAGTAGAAAGGCATTCTTTTTAAAAGCTGGTCATTTTATCAAAAAAAGCTTCAAAATTTTTAATTGGTATTTGATTGGTGGTGTCTGAAAAATAGTGAAGAGTAAAGGTTTGTGTGAAAATTTGGAGGAATTTTAAATCTTTGAATGACCTTACTGATACAATATTTTAAACATGAGATTTCTGTGAAACCACTCCATAGGGTCTTGGAGAATTGTCCTGGTTTCAGCTGGGATAGAGTTAATTTTCTTCCTACTAAACCATGACATGAATCTATAAGCTTGATGTTTCACTGTTACTGACATTTTTATTTTAGCAGGCCTGCTTTTTCATAGATGTCATAGGACAGCTGCTACAAAAGAAGCATGATGAACTGGTATCTCATTTTTGTGTACTTTACTAAATTTACAGGGAGATAGAGAACTCAACTCAGGGCAAAAATATGTAAAAAATGCTTATGACAAAATTGTGGAGTATCCCTGCCCTCCCTCCCCTGCAGCTAGAGACAATGCTCTAAGAATAGAGTTCGTGATAAGATTTCTTACTGGATAATATTCGTGATAAGATTTCTTACTGGATAATATAAACTATGTCTTCCATATCTTCCATGTAAGAAGCTCTCCAGGTGACTCTTCTGAAATGAATCAACCTGTATGCCATGTTCACAGCTCTCCTGATTTAGGTATTGCAGCCCATGGAAAATTAAACTACGATGAAATGTATACGTTTCTGTAACCAGCCATTTCAAATTCTGTGAATTGGTGCATTCTACATAAATAAAAGGACCTGATTTTGTGCTTTGAAATCAGTCCTTTGCCTTCTGTTTGCTGCACAATGCCATCTGACTTCTTAAAAATTGGCTGATCCTTTTTCCTCATCTGCACCTGCTCTGCTTCAGAAATATCACTTAGGGAAATCTTGGACTAGTTCTGACTGCTCTGACGTTAGCTTTGCCATCGAAAGCAAGGAAGATTTGAGGTGAGGAAAGAAAAAAAAAAAGAATGTGTAATCCAAAACAAGGAGAGGGAAATGATTAATCTAAACAATCAGTGCATTTCAATTTCATTTGAAAAAAGAATGAAAAGGCTCCTAGACCAGTGTGTTGGCAAATTGCTTGCAAATAGACACATTAGCTGATATCATCAGCCTACACAGGCTGTAGACTTGCACTACCAAACCACTAAAGTGTGTGCTGTACTTTAGGTATTTTGCTGTTTTGCCTACTTTGTTGAGACAATTCAGATGTGTAAATTTAAAGCTTTGTGTAATTGCTTTGGACTGGAGCCTTCTAAAGAGATTTTATTTCCTGCAATATAATGAGACTTGGCCTACATCATCCCCAACAGCCTCCCTTATCTTTTAGCTGGAGTGAGATTTGAAAACAGCTATGCTAAGGAAGAAGCAGTGATTATAAAATCACAGAGGGTAATGCATGGATAGGCACAAAGGTAGAGGGAAAGGTGCCATTAGGTGACAATTAAGATCTAGCCATGTCTTAGGCTCTCTCCAGGTCTCCGGGTAGGCAGCCTGAATCACCTTGCCTTCTAACTTTGAAAGACAGTTAACACATGGCAAGTTCCCAGGTGGCTTACTTAAGTGAAGAAGTTTCTCTAACTGAAGGGAAATTATTATTCAAAGTTTTAAAAAAACCCCTGCCAGATAGTTTTCCACTTCTTAATATTGTTACAGGGTGTTCGCTTCAAAGGTAAACCATTTTGCCATGACTTTTCCTACAATTCTTTGCTAGAAATCATCTCACTGTAATAAAGGTCTGTATCTGTGTTTAGTCTCTGCTTCCCTGAATTGCTCAGATGAAAGGGGGAAGTCTGCTGTGTGCAGAAGTAAGACAGACATCTGGGTTGCCTCAAACTCCTGAAGTTCCATCTGGGAGAAAGAAAAGGACTCTGGTCTTTCACTGAGACTGACATCTACAAAGTGTTTGGATTTAACCAGCAATGCTCATCGTGGCCGAGACTGAACTCTATAACTGTGTCCAAGGAGGTTCCAGGACTAAGGAACTCACACTCCAGACCTTTCCTTGAAAGGCAGATCTCAGAGGTTAGAGAAGTGAATAGGGAAGCCCAATGAAGAGGCAGAATTGCCTTAGTGCAATGTGTGAGTAGGGAAGAACTGCTTTCCCAAAGGACCTTGTAGGATTAGGAAAGAGGGGGAAGGTGGACAAGGATGATAGGAGCATGGCTCTGTACAAGGAGAGGTTAAATAGACAGAGCTCTTTTACTTGGGAAATAGATGATTGAAGAGCTTTATAAGTCCTGAGTGGAATACAGAAGCTGAACAGAAAATTATTATTCTCCATTTCTTTTTATACAAGAACTAGGAGGAATCAATTAAGAGGTCAGGGAATAAGTTCAAAGTAAGCAAGAAGGAAATTCATTTTCAGAAAGAGTAGGATGCACTGCCAGAAAATGTGGTTATGCAAAAAGTCCTTGGCTTCAAGGGTTAGACAAGATCATGAGAGAGTAGTTTGTCAGGGGGAATTGCATTTGAGGATCTCTTTTCTGGCTTAGGGTATCCCTGAGCTTGTGATTTCTGAGAGGTATGAGAATGTGGGCCCTGTGTGTGTTCCCTTGGCCTTAGGAAGAAAGGGCTGCAGGAAAAGGAAAACGAGGAGAAGACAGTGGGAATGACAGATGAGAAAAGGGAAAGGTAAGATTAAGCTTGCAGGATCAAAAGTGTGCAACTGGGGAACTAGGGGTGCTGAGCACCCCTACAGTTCCCACTGCTCACTAGACATGTCTGAGGTGTCAATGGATGTTGTCCTGTGCAGAGGCACAGTAAGAAAAAGGAACATAAACTGGTCCCTCTCAAACTTCCTTCTGCTGATGGTGTGAAAGGACAGCTTGGCTGGGACAAGGAAGAGGTGATGAGATGGTCTTGGGGACTTGGTGGGTCTCTGAGAGGGAGAAGGGTAGGAGCTTCAGGAAGACAGTCACTGTTGGAGGCAGAGTCCTGGATCTGAGGGTCCCTCAGGCTGGCCCAGTGTATATATTCTTAACCTCTGCATCACTGCACCTGCACAGGCACTGTTCTGACTGGGGGGCTTTTGATATAGTGGTAGGGTACCTTCCAGAAAGCAGAAAAAAGCAGTTATGGAAGTTTGTCATAAAAGACAAAGAATCAAGAGAATTTAGGACCACTCCTGAAAGTTGGCATTCTTCCTTTAAACATAGTTTTATATTCTCTAAATAATACATTAATAAATAAATAAAACCTGTCTTTTCACTAGATGATGTAATGTAGGCTTAGCCTTGTATGAAAATGACCTATCTGCTCTACTCCAATTTCTCTTTTTCCCTTGTTTCACTGGATCATTTACCTCTGCTCTCCCTGAGTTAGTGCTCTAGGCCCCCATTCTTCTGATGAGTAGATAAAGTAATTTTTTTTTTTCACATGTGGAAACAGGTGTTCCTGTTGCTGTCCTGAGGAAGGACCACTTACTCAGAACTTCTCCATCCTCCTGTTGTCAGGGATCAAGCCAGGAGCATACAGAAACATGGAGCCATACTGCCATGCATGTTAAAAATTATTTTACTTAGTAAGTGTGAAATTACATCTAATTACAAAGTTAATGTAAGTGAATGTAATCAGATAATTACAATGTCTAATGACATGATATTTACCACTTATAATGATCTTGTTATTATACTGTATATAATGACATTATCAAAATTATTTCTGAAGTTTTCTTCCTCTTTAATTGGCTTTTTCATATAAAACAAATTAAAATGTTTTATAATGTTCTGTCTGAATCCTTTACATTCTAACATATAGGTTTAAAGCTTTCTTAAGTGGTTTGGTAATATGACGGCTATTATTTTTTTTTGCAAAAATAAAAAAATGCAGCAGTTCTTTTCAAGGTGTAGTACAAGAAAGCCTTTGAAAAAGTCTAATTTCCATTCTTTTTATTGTACACTACTTGAAGAAGTGAGCAGAATTGTTAATGGAGGCAGCATGTGGGCAAGGGCCTACCTTAGGTAGCAAGTGACTTGGGGCTATTCTCTTCGGCAAGTCGTTTCACTTTTTTATGCCTTGGTTTCCCTAACTGTAAACGGGGAATGATGATATCCCATCTCATCTGTGAAGTACATCATAACATGCTGATGAAAACTGACAAATATCACAAGGAAAGGAAATTAGGCATTCACAGAAGGAATGAAGACAGACATTAATTGGAACGAAGGCCCTCCACTTTAGTAAACACCAGGCTTGCCTAATTTATGAATATTGGTGCATGTCCCCTACCCCCTTCACACAAAGCTCAGATAATTGGTCTTTGTTTGGGGAACTGCCTACGGGTTGGAATAACAGCAGGAGCTCCCTTTGTGAGTGCTTTGGGCCCAGCTCCAAAGGTCCTCTCAATACTGGTGTATTCAAGGCTGCTGCAAACACGAGGCCTGATTCATGTCACCCACGTTACACCACCTTTATGCCAGTGTAATTCCATTTAAAGCGATGGAGTTGCTCACGCAACGTAATACTGAAGTAATTCACCTGATTTCAGTGAAATTACTTTGGCATAGAGCTGAAGTTAAACAAGGACTGATTGGAGCCTGTAGGACTAGAATCTTAATTATTTTCTGAAGCCTCCTGGGTATAAAATGCTGGTATTTTGACCTGTGAGCTTTTGACACCTTCTCTGCATGGAAGTAAATGATCCCAGCAAGAAGGCCACTGGTTTAATCCTTCTCACCACTGCCTCATGATCCCTTTTTATGTGAGGATCAAAAAGGCCAAAAAGTGGTTGCTAAGCTTGCCAACAGCACACAAGAGTCCTCCAACAGGCCAAGTCTCCTTTTACATTGCTCTGGCTAGGTGAGTTAGAACATAGTTAGGGCTCCATCAGAAGGGCTCTAACCAAGTCAAAGACAGTGCTGCAGCTCCACAACATGCAACATTAGCAAACAGCTGCCTTTTAGACCCAGAGGTGGAGTCCTTCTCAGTCCATGGTGAGCATGGCTGTCCCCCCAGTGCCTTCCCATTGTTAATGACAAGGATAAGTCATGCATAAGCTCTGCTTTTCAACTTCCATTAATCATTTTACATTTTTGCTATAGTGTATTAATGAAGCCTGCTAAGTAATATAGCCTGTGCTGGAAATCTCAGTGGCACAGGTAGATACACAGGAAGCAACACAGAAAAAGACCCTAGAGAAAGCAGACGTGCTTTGCTTAGCCAGTGCTGGATGTCTAAAGCAGAGATGGTTACCCGTGAATAGGTGAAGAGATACCACTGACTGGGTATGTCTGACTGACGCTCACTGGCATATGGTTGACATTGCCCATGAAAAGAATGAGTGGGAACAGCATTAAAAGGAAGGAAGTGAAAGAGGTCTAGATGCATCCATGACCACGCTGAGGCTGCTGCCTGGGTGGCCATTGGGTTGCCTTATTCATTAGCACTGTTTCAGCAAAGGAGAAAGCATGCTTAAGAGCATGGAAAGACATAAACCACTGGAAATTACAGATTTAGATCCTTACAGAAGCTAGGAGGCAGGGATCATTTCTGCATATAGAACTGAATATGAAGGGTGAGATTAAGAAAAAGAAGGTTTAGGTGTTTTATCATCATGAGAGAAGGTAAAAAGTGAGACAGTCATGCTCAGCAGGAATAGCCTTTGAAACACTGGGCTTGCTTGTTTGCTTGGGGTTTTTTCTTTGTTTTTGTTGTTGTTGTTTGGATTTTTTTTTACTATGAATCAAAAGCAGCAGCCAAAGAAAAAGTTATTTAATTTGATTCTGAAGACAAAACACTTTAGAAGAAGGCTGAAAATCTGCAGATACTCTCTTATGTCAAACACCAGTTTGAATTCAGGTGAATTTTGGAGTCAGCTGCCGTACAATCCTAGAAATATCAGATTAGAAAAATGAGATCTCATGTTGCTGATGTGCAAGGAAAATGGTATTAATTCTAATGAACAACAGAAGAGTGCTTGTATGCAACCCAGGGAACACAAGACCTCCTGGAATTCATAATTTCAACGCAGTTATAAACTGTAGTTTCTACAGTTTTTCACTCACAGCAGGCTATTAAATCAGCAGGCTCCATGGGTTTGATCACAATGTACCTTCTTCTACAGAAAGCAAGAGAGCAGGCAATGCTGTTCTTGTTCAGCATCCAACATAAGAAATACCAACATAAGAAAAAGGAATATACCAAGAAGGCAAGGCACATTTGATATACACTCTCCATGTGTATCCTCTGGGACTACTGACATGCAGAGCTGGTCACTGGGAAAAAAAAATGTGCCTTCTTTAATGACTGAAGATATATGATGTGGTTTGTTTACACCTTAGAGTGGATGTAGGGTGTTTCAATTTAGGCACTGAGATAGGAGTCATTAAGAAACATGCAGAAAAAAAAGATGAGAAAGAATATAGTAATTCACAGGAATGGTCATTCCATATTTTCTGCACATCTGTGGGAAACCTGAGCACCTTTTAAACATTTGATGCTCCAGGATGCAGTGTAATCAATTGGATCAGAGAAGAGACATTAAAAAAGAAAGATTAGAACAAACCTGAAGGAGGGTCCTACCCTTCCTAAATGTTTGTTATCCTAGATCATGAAACATGTTAGAAAGGGGCTAAAGCCAGCACTATTTAAAAACCAGAAGTTCACAGGTCTTGTCAAAATCTGACAGGTCTGCAAAGGCATACAAAGGGGGTACCTTCATCTGGAAAGCAAGTTCAGTCCGGGAACACAGATGGTCCCACTGGTTCATTTGTGGGCACAAGATGAACATCCAGTTTGACCACGAAGAAGGTGAGGGAACAAACTACCATGAGTAAATTAGCCATAGTGCCTCTCTATGCATTTGTTTCCCAGCTGCTTAGGTGGGGTACTGAACATTAAAACTAGCAGTTCCAGCAGATAGGAAGCTAAGCACTGGTGCTGGCTCTAGCTATCAAATCGAGGAGAAATGAGAATTAAGGGGATGTTGCTCCTAAGGCAGTTAAAGAGGTAAGAGAAGTGAAGAAGGAAAAGACTGCTGTGTTGGAAGTTGAGGGATGGCTCAACAGAAGACTGTGAGGTAGTCTTTGAAGAGTAGCTTGAACTCTCATTATGGCTGCCAGGAAAATCTTTGAAGAAAGACTTGGACATAATGGGAAAGGAGACAGAATTCAGAGAGAGACAGTGCCTAATACAATATCCTTCTTTGTCAAGATTCTCTACCTCAGAAAATATGGTGGCCCTAACCCACTCAGAAGTATGAGGCTGAGGAGAAACTGTGGGTGGAATCCCTCAGGATGGACCAGATAATCAACTTGTTCAGTATTTTCTTTGATGAATAATCACAAAGTTGGAGCAAGTTGTCCATATTTATTGACAAAAAAGTGTGTGGAACCAGTGTCAGGGAGAAAACTGACATGGTAGTTTACAGAATAAATCTGATTAATTCCTAGGAACAGGATGAAATCTAATTGGAAAAGTGAAAGACCATACACAGCACAATATGTACTGATAACCAGATGTTGTTAGCTAGATAGCAAGGAGTCAGACCTGTTGGGAGCAGAGATGGTGTCCACTTAGGTAGAAGAGAGGATGTAGGAGGGATGTTTGTATGGAAAGCTTCTAAATCACCTTTATGATGCAGCCAAGAAGAAAACAACAAATGTTATTCCAGCTGTTAGGTTGTTTCCAGTAGAGATGGGAATGGTGAAAGTCACTGAACTAGAAACTTCTATGATAAAGAACCTATGTTAAAATGAGGTGAGTTCAAGTTTTAGTAGCTACAGGGAAGGTTTTCTACAGTAATCAGGGGAAAGGACAGCCTATTTTGCAAGAGGAAACAAAGAGCTCCATTTGTTTAGCCAAAGAAAACAAAGGTTGAGAGAGGGAATTATTGTGCTCTACAGATATGTCAAGAGAATAAGCATCAGAGAAGAGGAAAAGTGTTTAACTAAAGAACAATATTGACATAAGAATAAAAGGCTGTAAACTAGCTAGGAATACACTTAGAATAGAAATTCAAAACCACTTGCAAACATCAGAGCATAGGGCTTGGGAGCAATCTTCCAAAGGAGCTGTATGGGCAAAAAGTCCCAACCACTTTCCAGACAGAAACAGATCAGTTCATGAAATAAAAACTGCAATACAATCAACTATGAGAACAGGGAATTTGATCTGATGGTTCTGAAGGCATCTTTGAATCCAGTGCTAAAACACAGATGCCCTGTGTTAATATTAAACCCTATGCTTCAGCTTTATTATTTGATAAATGGAGATGATACTATTAACTGATGCCATGATTATTTGGAATGATGTTTGGAGTACTAAGTATAGAAATTTGTAAGCATTAGCATTGCAATTAGTCAGGAGGTTCCAGAGAGGCACCAAAGAGTCAAACAAAGAATAAGAGTTTTATGCGCATGTATAAAAATATATATTTGTGTTGATATATTGTATCTAGTTTGTATTTTATATACTTGCAACTTTAATATACTTTATCTTGTATTTCTATTTATACATATAATATATAAGATTGTGTGCATATAGTATAGCATAGATATAAATATGTAATTGCTTATAACAGTTTTTTTTAAACCAGTGTCTCCTTTATGCCCCACAAATACTTATCCTGGCTATAGTTTCCAACCCCCCTGAAAATCTGTTATAATGCTTTGTTCACACTACAGTACTGTCTTAAAAATAATGGGTTTAGCACTGAAAATCACTACAGCAAGAATAAAGATTGACAGTCTGATATCACTCAACATTTGATGTCTTCAATATCATATTGTTCAGGACACAGAGCTTGCAGGTGGTAGATACAAAAAACAAATCCAGAGCAAAAGGAGCTACTATCACATTCAGTTTTAGTTTATTCTGAGCAAATAAAGCTTGCCTCTAACCCTTCATAATAGTCGTGTATAAGTAGGGACTAACTGATACTGGCCAGAAACAACAGACTTGGTCATTTACTGAAAATCTATGCTTTTCTGACTGCATTATTTATGAAAATATTAATTATAAATGAGAAACCTGCTGAGTATGGATGAAGAGCAGTGAGAAACGGAGAAACGCCTGAAGGAGGAATGTGATCAGTTTAAGAGCACTCCTTGCTACAGAGCGTGGCTCAGTGCTGAAAGGTGAATGCTGGTGATTGCTCAGTTCAGACCTGCAAGCTTTGCTCTGCCACCAAAGAGAAAGGAGCTTATCAGTTTCCTGTTGCTCCCAGGAATGTTTCCTCCTGGCAGGGGGGTTATGCATCAGGTCTCCTCTGCATTCTCCTCCGTTTTGTTTCCAACGCCTTTATTAGTGGCAGGATTTTTTCCCTGCACAGTTTTAGTTTCAACAGGTGCCAGGATTTGAACTGGTCAAAGTACAAAGATGCATTCATTCCTAAATTGTCACTATCACAGCCATAACTATCAAAGTGTTGCCATGCCACTTCCTAGGTCAATTTATGGCATAAATACCTTGTCAAAGGCACAATGATTTATTCATTCCCCTCAAAGATAAGTATCATATGGTGGAACTCATTATATGATTGATTTCAGCTTATTTGAATGATTGCATTGCTGATGGTGGACGCAAAGGGAGGCATCAGAGTTCTGGGAACTAGACACATAACACCAGTGTGTTTTTCATGGGAGCACTTTCATTCACAAGCTAAATCTCAAGCTTCATCTGGATAATTCATGTCAGCTCCAGTAAGGTTGCCAGAGCCCGTTTAAAAAAGTAATATTTTTTTTTTAAAAAAAGATAAATTCAAAGACAGTTTTGCTTAAAACTGACACGAGACTTGTAAGGTTCCTTGGAAATTTGTGCGTGTCACCCCTGATCTCTAATGGCAGTTTCACTAAGTGCCAGCCTCAGTGAGATAGCAAACCTCAGAGATCAGGGCAGCCTGGGAGGAGCAAAACTTGCCTGGTTTCTCTGGCTGTTAACGGATCCAGGTCTTTGCTGATGGCAGGTGGGAAAGCGAGTGGGTGACATCAGCTCTGCTGAACAATCACAGTGCCCCTCTGTGGTTTCACACACCAGCGGTTATTTCAGCACGGCTGGAGCCTTGTGAAGATGTAAGTGGAGTCAAACTTTGCATTGAAAAGAGAAGATTCATTGTTTGGAGACCAATGGAAACTTTGTCATATAAAATACACAGTGCCTTGAAAAGTGTACCTGTGTGGCACACGCAGCTTTACTGGATAAATGTCAGGATTTGGTTTCCCCACAGTAATGCCTGATGTTTTGAAAAATGTGTTTTAATGAGATGTTCTGTAGCAGAAAACATAGAACAGAGTTATTTTGATGAACCTATGAATTGGCTATTTAAATGAAGTTTGGTGTCCTACATAGCACTTCAGCACTGCACAGCACCAAGCTGCTCAGAGAGTAGTTGCTTCTTGGATGTTTTGTGGGTGCATCTACATTCACATTTCCCCTCACATTTGAGTTCAGAGCAGTAGTGTGTTAACGAAGTAAATCTCTTGGTTGTCTCCACTTGCACTTTGTTTTGCATCCCGAAGCAGTCTGAGTACAAAACCTGGATTCCTTTTGGATGAAACTAAACTGAAAGATCTGCTCCAGATGTGTGCCTAGTGGTCTCAAGCCGCAAATAGGCAGAAGACAGCTAGCCTGAAGTGACCTCCCTGCAAAAACCCCACTCTGAAATGTGCACCTTGAGAACATCAGGTCCGCAGCACTGATTGCTTTACTCTGCGGGCACCCGCTCCCACTCACCCACGCTGCTTGCTGATAGGGACGTAACCCCTTTGAGGATGGTTCTGTCGACAGCTCGGTCTAAAAGGCTGGTGTGACACAAAGGCCCCGTAGCCCAACACTCTCTGAAAACTGGACACAATATTTTCTTAGCTTTCAACACAAACATCATTCCCACCATAACTGAAGTTTTGGGTAAGTGTATGTACTGACCGATTCCTAGAACTGAAGCTGAAGCAGGGTTTGAATACAGGCGTTGATAACAGCTCTGCCGTCATCTTTTCTGCCTTCCTGAAAAATCCACGCAAAATTTGGTGCTTTTTTAAAGTTGTTTCCTAGTTTTGAGGATCAGTAAAATGAAACAGAACTGAAGTTCAGTTAAAAAATTCCCTTTTTAAACTTCATCTGTGCATAGAAAAAAATTAAAAATGTAAACTCTAAAGAACCAATAGCAAATGAACAACTGCTTTTTTATTTTGTTTTATAATTTGTGTTCTGGACCTGTTTTCTTAGCATTTCAGGGTTACAAACTGAATAGTAAATTTATATAGTTTAAAAACTCATGAGCAGTTTCTCTTTCATGTCCAGCCTCATCCCAGGTCCCCCCATGGAGGCACCGTTCTGTTTGTGCTTACAGCAACATTTCAGTGGATTCCTTGGAAATAACTGGATGTGGCTAGCATGAAATATTTTGCAGAATCACATTTTCTCAAGTTTAATGGGATATCTGCTGAAGAATGGTGACTTGCAAAGCGATCTGCTGGGTCTGACATGAAGAGAGACTATGTCCCTGAGGCATGCAGCGAGCGACAGGTTGCTTTATACTTGCTGTTCTCTGGACCTTCTGATGACATTGGTTTATTTTCACTTCTTTTTCCCAAGAGTGGTGGTGAAATACAGCTTTAACTCATGGATAGACATATGCAGGATTGATGTGTTTTACCTCACGGACCATACAGAAATATTGTGGTTTTATCTGTTCGGTCTTGAACCGGTTATTATAGCTCCAGAGAACCCTGATATTAAGCTGCTCTTTGAGTCTTATCCAGGCATAATGTGCTGTTCGATTGAAAGGGTGGCACTGTGAAGAAGATGCAGAGGGTGTAATCACAGCCATTACTGACAGCCATCAGTGGAGCCAAACCTACACTTTCCACAGTCAGCAGTAGGCAGCTAGATGAAAAGGAACTGTTAGAAACCAAACCTAGTGCTCGATGTGTAATAAATGGCCAAGAGAAAGCTTATTAGGGAACTATTTCCGCAAAAAGGCAAAATGCTGTCATATAGAAAAAGAAAAGATTCAGTGCTGGTTTAAAAAGGTCAACTTTTCAGGATAAACTGACAACATTGATATTGGAAAGCTGCCAACTTTACCATCACCACTCGTATCTTCAAATTCTGCCCTCTGGCCTTTGTAAGGGGGCAGAGTTTATCAAAGAGATGTCTTCATAATCCTCCCTTCTCCCTGCTTGCCTCATTTTTTTATTTTCTTTTTTTTGGAGCTGGATTATCTTTAGGGTCATTTTTAGGTCATTTGTATTCAGTGATTAAAAGAAGCTGGGGCATTCTAGGTATTTTTGATGCTCCCAGTGGACTCTTTCTCTCTCTGTCCTCCTCCCTGCCAACAGCGTTTAGGGAAAGTGCAGTTCCTCCTGCCTTCTCAGCATGGGGAAACATCAGTGGCTTCCTGAGTGGAGTCTCCGTGGGGAACAGAGGAGGTCAAGAGTGGTGTTAATAGTTACCTGTGAAAAAGAGGAGCAATAGCCAGCAAGGCCAAGCATCATTTATAGTCAGTGTTTCTGAGAAGCTTGTATTCATTCACATCCTGTACATGAGGACCAGTCCTTCTCGACAAATCATGGAATCACAGGGCTGGGAAATGTTTCATCAGATATTTAGCCCAAACATCTGTGTCAGGCATACTTTACACTAAACCGAGAAACACTATTTAATGTGTTCTCTAATTCTGGCTTCTCTGATGCTGAGGTCTCTGTGAGCTCTATAGGGAACTGAATTTATCACAGTCCTTCCTGTAAAGGGATTTCTGCTGGTTTTAGACAGTTAATGGGTGTAAAAAAAATCTTGATAGATGAGAAATCTTTGAGGTGGGGAACCTTCCCACTGGCTGGATCCTAAAGATCTAGTTCTGTATGAAGGTTTAATGGATAAAGAGAAGAAGAGAAAAGCAATAAGATAGAAGGTTGAGGGAAAATCTCACTTTGGTGATCCTGGACTAGCACCAACAAGGCGGGTACTGTCTGAGTCCCTTTTTGCTAACGTAACATGTCATTGTCCTCAGCTCATACATGATACCATACGAGGCTTACATTATTATTATTTTTTAATCACTCCCACATCTCTTTCTTTTTTTTTCTTTTCTTTGTAGTATGATTCAAGACTCAGTGCCAAGCAAGTGTGCAGATATGCACAATGTGTTTTGAGACCTGTTTTTAGGACTGCAGGTATAATTAAAACTAGGATTCTCCAATGGCCCATGTTATGTAACCTATTTCCATTAAAATTCATTGCTATTTGGATAACCACCTCCCTTAAACTTTTTAAAAAATCCCAGCAGAACTATGACTGAACATTGGAAAAGAGCACCCTTTGAATGCTAATAAAATTAATCTAATCTTCATTAAACAACTGGAAAAAAATAGTGGCTTAAGGTTGATACAGCTCAAAATATTGTAAACAGACCACATAGTTATTAAAAGGATTATGGTAAGCCTATGTGAGAAGAGTAAAAGCAGGAGCAGAAACTGGAGTCTTGGTCTGAAATAATGGCTGACTTATTTCTAGAGATTTATGCATAGTGAAATAATAGATTTTACAAATAACACCCCAGATATTCAAAGGAGCTCATCCCAAAGGATTTTAACTCAATTTCTGTAATGAGTTCATTTCAGTAAGCTGGAGACCCCTTGAAGTTTTTCAAAACATTTCGTAATGCAACTCAGATAAGTGATTTTTATGTGCAGTGGCACTCCCTGTATATGCAGACACATTATTTGACACTGCCATAACCATTAATGTAAAACCAAATGAAATTGTTGCTAATTCAGGTTCTAAAAAACTAAAGCTTCACATGCTTTTGCAGGCTGAGAGTTTCAGAAAATTTTAATTTTCTGGTTTCAGCTTACTTATGAATTTTCAAAAGTGAGTGGTTAATCACCTCTTCTATGCATAAACCCTACTGGCTCCTTAAATGTGCATATTTTCTCTCATTTGCCCAAGACATTATGGGCTGGCAGGCAATCTCAGGGCTGATATTTGCTCTACAAAAAGCCTTGCAATCCCTACAAAAAGGAGGTGGTGCTTCTGAGTTTTTATACAACGTCTGGGTAGTCTGAGGGTTGACCGATCTTGTGGGACACCAGCCAGTTCCCTTTTCTACCTGAAGCATTTGAAATCCAGCTCACCTTGTGCGGTGCTCTCTTCATTGGCCCAGTAAGGTATGGCTGTTTTCCTTCCCTCCTCTCCCATCCAGTTTGCTGAAGATGTTTTTTGCATGGAAGAGCTTCTTGGCTGGACAGAAGGAATGGGACAGAGCATGGCTTTCTGTCCTAGTGGGTACAGCTTGCTCTTGATCAGGCTAAATCCCAGCATTTGCTGGTGTCTCTTATGCAGTGCTGGTTGCATGTGTAAGAACATGTAAGAGCAGGGACTAACAATAATCTTTCTGCCTCCTGGAAAATTCCTTGTTCAGTCCCACACTCCTCCTCAGTCAGTCTTTTAATATTATGTGTACAAAGGAGCTGCTTCAACTGGAAAACTAGAGGGGATTTCTCCCACTGTCTATATTCACTTAAGAGATACTGGTATTCCCACAGTATGACATTTTTTCAGGAGATTGGCTTTTGTCACATGTTGGGGTGCATGCTCTAGCAACCACTGTTTTTCACATTGTGGTGGCAATGACAACAACTTTTGGCTCCACATTGCAAAGAATGAGTGTGATACTTCCTCTGTTTTTCAGACCCCCTTTCAGTACGAGCACTCGCTGAGCCAGTAAGGACAGGAGTTTCTGACCGCAGCACTCCAGAATTTGTGTCTACTTGTTCCTGAAGTGGGAGTGAGGAACATGGGAATAGAGGGGAGCCTTCCAGATGTGGGGACAGACAAGGGATGCTGATGCAAAGAGCCTTTCTGGGAGATGTGGTCATGGTGGAGGGGGCAGGACATATCTAGAAGGTGGTCCTGTTTTTAGGGAGGTGTTCATTTTTAGAAATGAGGGCAATTGAGAGACTCAGAACAGCAGGCAAGGCCTTGCCTCTGGGTTCTGAGTGCCTCCTATGGTTACTGAAACAATATTTTGTATTCTTATTCTTTGCAGTTAGATTTGACCTTACCAAAGATACCTGTTTACTTGATAATTAACTTGATGGAAACAGCCTGTAAAGTCATAATATTGGTTAAGAATTCAAGCCCAAGGAAGAGATTCAATTCACTTTTACTGATATACTCTTGTGTATCGAAAAGTTCACTTTGCTTAGCACTTGATGAACTTTTCCTCTAATTACTGCATGTCATTAAGGTAATACTACCTTTTTATCCTAAGGAGAAACCACTAATGACTATCCAAGCTTCACTTGCTGCTCAGGTCACTACGTCATTGGATAGCATAATCTTTGGGTAATTTAATGCCTGAATTGGCTTGGATCTAAGCTTAGGCATTTTTACTACTTAGACAGGGCTGGTTTATGACTCATTTACACTATATACAAAGAGCATTAGGATATGATACACATGTGTTTCTGTTTGAAAAACAATAAGTAATTTGACCTTATTAAGCCTGATGGTCTGTAGATTCAATTCAATATTTAAACTATGCTTCACAGTCTCCTGATCGCTTTGCTGTGTACAATGGTAGATAGAGTAAATTCGGCAGTACCAGGCGGAACAGATTGCAAGGAACAGTCACCCACCAATGGTGATGATAAACAACCTTTTACAACAATTATCTAGTTAAAACACCATTAACAATTAATGACATACATCAGAGAACTTACTGAGCCCATTTAAGACTAATTTACTGGCTATAAAAATATGGCATTAAGAATTTATGGATCATTAGCTTCTATTCCCAAATGAAATATTGCTGACTGAAACTCTCAAAAACTGTTAAAAACAATCACTCATTAAAACCACACGAAATTAAATGAAATAATGGCAGAAGGAAAGGAAATGGAGGCAAGGTTTGTAAATGTTTGGGTAGAGGAAACTAACTTCTTATGCCACTGAATGGATGAAGATTACACTTTCAGACAAGATCGAAATCTACAATTAAATAATTAAAACAAAATTTTAGTGTGCAATAAAATCTTCCTTTTTTAACCAAGAAACATTAGAACACAACTGATCAAAATTCTTATCATGGTCTATTAATCACAGTCAGTTATTTTGAAACACTGTTAAAGAGACTATAACAATGTTAAAGTTAATTAACTTTACTCCAAATAGTTAATACGTAAATTCAAATTTAGCAGCTGCTCCAGCCTTATATATTAGAATTTCAATTATGCCTTGAGGCCAACACAAGGCTATTAGAAATGGATTAGAACTAACTATAATTTCCAGTTCACTGTTGCCCAATGAGACTAACTCAGAGTGAAGCTCCACTTGTTTGTAGTAGGCAAAGTGTAAAAGTCATATACTCTAAAATTCTAGAGAGAGCTTTTAAAATCAGGTAGAATACTTGCATCACTCTGCATTGCTTCCATAGGAAATCTTTTTTTTTTGGTGATTTTTCTTTTCCTGGGGAATTGGCTGCTGAGTAGTTCTGGAACATTGTCAACAATATTTTCACAGTATTTTCTGTATTCTTCTAGAGTGAGAGTGTAAGGCTTGAAATTCACACCTGAATGGTCAACTCCCTTATCATTCACACTGTCTGCATTCTGTAGCTTCTGTAATATTCTGTACGTTACCTCTGGAGTACAGCAACATAACAAAAGAATTGGGCTTTAACTAGTTTGGGAACAAAGTATTCAAGTTTGATTTGTAAAGTAAAACCAAGGGAATTTTGGTAAGCCCTGTGTTTAATGTCTAATATTTTCTATTATAAAGTTTCATCTCCTTTTCCACAGCAGTTCAAGTGTCCCCATGATTCTGATCTTTGATAGTAGAAGAACCAAGTCACAGGATAAGCATTTGAATGTCAGTTGCATAGTTTCCAAATCAGAGTCCAAACTGCAGCACAGAGCATGGAGGTGGTTTGGAAACTTGGCATCACCTGCAGCAAGTCAAGACCAACCAGCCTGAAGGGTCTATCTGTCAGGAGCTCAAGGCACTTGGAGAGTAGAGGCAGATTATTCTGTCCAGTGAAGAGCCTCATGGTAGATACTGCAACAGTCTGAGAGGTTTCTGTCTCTCCCCAGTGAGCCTTTAGGTAAGTGCCCTCACTGCCTATAGCTGAGGTGAACGGAGGGAAGGGAGGAAGAAGAAAGGGTGCAGTGTTCACACAAGCACCGGGTAGGAAAGAACACAAAGTTCATTGCCCCAGAAAAAAGGAATACACAGCAATAAAATGACCTAGTGTCACTCTATAGCTTTGAAATTTGTGCAATCAGTTAAGAAGAGTACACCGAGTTGTATTACAACCACATTCTTTGAGCATCTGGATAAGGGACCTTATTTCACTGTAGACGAGTAAGTCTCCATTGCATGGGTAGCTGATGCTTCTAGGGCACTACATGCCCACCAAGAATTCAGACTTGGCAGTGGCTCCCTTTCCAAGTACATCCTACCAGCAGGTTCTGCAAGGCTGCAAAACCTTCACAACAAGCCAAACTGAGAAGTATTTATGGTATCAGTTTTACATCTGCAAACATAATGGTAAGATTGATAAAGAGATGATCAAAAGGAACATGTTTTATGATTTCCTTAATATTTAATTTACCATTGAAGCACAAACTACAGCAAAATGTCTCCCTCAGTCTTAATACTGTCTATGCTACTGCAGCAGCAGCAGGACTAAGTACAGCATTTCTTAGGACACCATCTCATTCTGATTTGCACCCTTGCCAGAGCATCAAAAGATCTAGAGACACACAGAACCATTTCTTTTTTAATTAATATGGAGTTCTTTCTGCCTATCATCTGACTTTCAAAACACTATATGGTGTATGCTTGCAGTTTTAGCAAGTTTTATTTTTAATCTACACTTCAGCCAAAAATCTTCCTCAATCCTCACAGACTGATCACTTTCAGGCCATTTTACAATGAGTACAGTTGTCTTGACTTCACTCCAGGAAATCTATGTCATGGGATACATCAAGAAGACAGAACTCAGCTTATAATGAAATCTAGTCTTTTCTTTTCAGAACGTTCCTCACTTACATATTGATTTCCAAGAACCATTCATGGTCTTCTTAAATTTTTATTAACAAAGAAGACATGAACTGAATCATGTGATGTTTGCTTATAGGAAAGACAGCACTAAGATACTGCCACCTCATGATATGCAAGGTAAATATAGTGAAACTATATTTTTGTAGTGGATAAAATTTTGTGTGATGGACAGATCCTCAAAGACTGCAGCTGGACATATCTACATAATTATTTAAATTAATATATGTATTTGCATATGCATATATATACTGTATATTAATGTATCTGCTTAGATATAACAGATGCAGAAAAACACATTAAGTTTTGGAGAAGGAAGTTTACACAATAAATCATACATCCTAAATATGATTGCTTTATATTTTACAAAATACAGTATTTTGCTTCAGAACATATAATACACATTCTTTCTTTGGTTCCAGTATTTGCAGGATTCATCTGGCCTTTTCTCCACCATTACCCAGATTTCCCTAAATTTAAAACCAAATGAAAAAAATAATCTGGAACAGTTTAGTTTTGCCCAAATACAGATTAATAAGTGAAACTACAGATTTATCAAGCTTACAAAGCAGAATTATCTCATAACCTAGTCTTCTTTGAAAATGCCTGTAAATATATCACCTCCAGAATATTTCAAAATTCTATAGCTCATGTACAAAACCGGCCTTTACTTCTGTTCAACAGCATGACTTCATGTCTTCTGAGAGTGAAAATATAATCTGCGATACCAAGGTTAGTCTGGTTTGGTGGTCTAAGTGTATAAATCAATACTGGCTGTTGTATTTCCAAAATTCACTCTTAGTTGCATTCTTCACAAAATTATTCTTTGGAACAGTGGTAAATGTTTTCATATAGAACAAGGAAGGACCATTTAATTACGTAAAATCTCAGGCAAAATTATGCTCCTACAGTTGTACTATGAAAAGCTACAGTAAGCCACTCAGATGTGAACAGATGGGATACAGAAATAATTATCTTAGGGGTATGCATGCTTACTGTATAAAAGCACTTGTTTTACTTGACGGTTTAACCCCAGCTGGTCACTAACTACCACACAGCCCCCTGCTTACTCCCCCTCACCCAGTGGGATGGCGAGAAGAATTAGAAAGGAGTGTAAAACTCAAGGGTTGAGATAAGAACAATTTTATAATTGAAATAAAATAAAATAAAACCAATAATAATGATAACAGTTATAATGAAGAGGAGGGAGAAGGGGAGAGGAGTGAAACCCAAAGGGAAGGGAGAAAACAAGTGATGCTCAATACAGCTACTCACCACCTGCTGACCGATGCCCAGCTGGTCCCTGAGCAGCGATCGGCAGCTGCTAGCCAACCCCCCCCTGGTTTATATACTGAGCATGCCATCCCATGGCAGGGAATACCTCTTTGGCTAGTTCAGGTCAGCTGTTCTAGCTGTATCGTCTCCCAGTTTCTTCTGCCCGACCAGCCTTCTCGATGGCAAGGCCTGAGAAACCAAAAAGTCCTTGACTTATAGTAACAACTAAACCATGGGTGTGCTATCAACATTGTTGCCACAGCAAATCCAAAATACAGCACTGCACCAGCCACTAAGAAGAAAATTAACTCTATCCCAGCTGAAACCAGGACAACCAAAAAGTTAGAAATCCATCTTCTGTAACTCTTATTTTGGATACAATATTTAATGAACAAGACTCCGTTACCAGCCTTTGGTTTTGTCAGGGCCTGATTCTCTCTTTGCATAACTCTAAGGTTATATGGGTATAATTGTGTGATAGTCAATAGAATTAACTTGGTGTATGATTTTTTTGTTTTCTCTGCTTACTTTTCCAGGAAGTTTTCCTCTACAAAAATGGGACATGGGAGAGGGAGATGTAACAACTTTTCTTTGAGAAGTTTAGAAGAGAGGAGCTGCCATCACCTTTTTCTTTAGGCTCCTATTCTGAGACCACGTGTTCTGTCTCCTTATGAGTTCACTGGGAGGATGGAAGACACACATTCCCAGGTTATGATTAATCTGGTCTCAGATGTAACCCTTCCTGTGGATGACAGAACATATATTGCTTCTTATCCCTTTGTAGCGCTTGTAATAATTCTTTGAGGCCTTTAGTAGGTGATGAAATTGGGATTCATTTAACCTGTTTGTATGTGTGCATGTGTGTGTACCCAGTTTACACTTTTGGTTTGAGTTATCAGATACTAGGGAGATAAGAACCATAGAAAATCATATTAAAAATTATCTTCCTACTTGTTCATCTCCTCTGTCTTTTTTTCTCTTTTTATATACACAATGAAGTTTATTATAATAAATTGAGGTTACTTCCTGTTTGTGAAGTAATAATTTTCCTCTTTGCTGAATAAATTGATTCTGAGGGCCATGTTGGTATTATTTCATTAACTCAAAGGCCAAAGACCTTCTAGTATATTAGCCTAGGCTGTAATTATTACTAAATTAAAAGGAAGTACCCTTGAGATATTGTGGGCCAAATCCTCAGTTGGTTTAACTCAGCATTACCCCACTGAAGTAATAGAAAGGAGATGTGCATATTCACTGAGAAACAATCCAGCATTGATTATAAAGAGCCCTAGGAATGATTACTAATAGCTTAGTTATTGAGAAATAACTTCCAAGCGGTTAACTCCATCTACTTTAAATTATTTTAACTAATTTGGAGCACATAAATTGAGGAGTTTAATTTACCTATACAGCAGTAATGGAGACAAGGAGGCTTCTTCAGAGGGTAACTGAGAATGGTTATCCATTTATAATAAATGGTTATCCATTTATACCAGGGCCGAAATTAGTTGATTATGTTCTCTGTCAGGAGATAATAATGTGATTGCATTCCCAAACAGATGTATGACTTAGCACTTGCTCACTGATGCCAGAGAGCGAAGCCAGAAGCAATTTCTATGGGCTGATGTCACACACCATACAATCCTAGCTAAAAATGATACTGAAGCTTATCTTACCAGTCATTTGTCCCAGGGCTGTGAAGAGGGGCTCTGAAAATTACCACCAGGATGGAGTGCAATGTGCTGCTTCCACAGTTTTTCCTGGTAAAATGTGGAGAC
Source organism: Microhierax caerulescens (assembly GCA_035590215.1). Classification (NCBI taxonomy): domain Eukaryota; kingdom Metazoa; phylum Chordata; class Aves; order Falconiformes; family Falconidae; genus Microhierax; species Microhierax caerulescens. The sequence goes on along the minus strand of JAVJGJ010000014.1, from coordinate 63,174,735 downwards.
ATAGTGAAATACTATTAATCAGAAAAGTGAAGATGGAAAGGGCTCTCAGGGAGTCACTTTTTTGTCTTCCTTCCCAGAGACACAATGAACACACCTGCTTATAGCTGCTAATATATATTTTCCCTAACTGTTCTTCATCCCTCCAGTGAAGGAGATTCCATAATGTTCTGGGCAATGATTTCTGGTGCTTTTCCTTAAGACTTTTCCTCTAATGTCTATGCTAAACCTGTTCTGCTGTAAAAGCCACTACATTCTTGTCATTCCCTGGGTGGACATCAAGAACTGATTCCTATGCTTTCTATACGCACCTCCTAAAGTGCAGCTCAAAGCCTCTCAATAGGCAAGACTGAAAGCTGACAGTCAGCTTCCAAGGAGAAAGGCTGAATCTGCACTGTGCCTGCAAGTGGACACATGTAGAAAACAGACCTTGCTGCTCTTGTCCCAGTCCTTGACAGTGACTCTTGCTTTTGAGATCTCCTTTTCCTCCCCCGAATAGCCCCAACTGTACTCATCCAAGCCTTTTTGCTGGCAGCCTGGCTTTCTAGGGCTCTGGCATAGCACCGTGAGTAACCCACAGCCATTTAGCTGTCTCCAGCAGTCTGCCACAGCTGCCTCTGTTTACCCATCATAGTGCGCTCTCTTCATTTTCATGTTGAAGGATTGCTGCATCTCCTCTTTCGCTTGATTTTTTCCATCAGACTTTTATCCTGTTTCTAAAAGTTTTGTTGATTTCATCACTTTGTCTGCTGGCTTCCCCTTAAATTGTGTTTGGTGTAAAGTGTGTTGAGCACATGGGGTGTCATGATACAGGGGATGCCTGACTGACTGGAAGCAAAGCAGAATCAGTGTGTTGCATTTCATACCTATGACACTCCTCTTAGTTTTGCCTTCATTTTTTAATCCAGGAGTGTCACAGCTTCCACTCATATTCACTCAGCAGACTGCTGTAACAGCAGGTCCCTTTCTGATGGATTGCTGCTTCTTCAGTTTTTCTTTTTGTAATTGTGTATCTGATGTCTCTTTTTGGTGTAGTGCTCTGCATTTGTCTTTATTGAATTTCAAGTTTGACGTCCAATGTATCAAGATCAATTGGATTTCTGATATTGTCTTCCCTTGTGTGCTTAACATTATGTCACACAAATGTTATTCCTTCTGTTCTGTCACCCAAGTTATTCATGAACACATTGAATCAAACTGGGTCTAGGACAATTCAGTGCAAGAATCCTGCTTGAATCATTCCTATTCTGATAATGCATTTGAGGCACTGGTGGTTTAAATGTCTTTTCAGCCAGTTTTGCATCTATTTTTTGGTGATTTTACCTAGGCCTTATTTCTGTGATTTGTATATACCAAGATATGCAAAAACAAACTCAAAAACCTTATCAAAGTGTAGGTATATGGCAGGTATTACTGTCTTTTTCAATCACCACAGCAGCTATCCTTCTGCAAGGAGATAGTAGGTTCATTTGATATGGTTTACTCTTGACAAATCTATGTTGGCAGTTTTAATCATCTTAACATCCTAAAGATGTTTATACATTGATTATTTAATTCTTTGTCTAACATTGCTTCTGACACTGAATTAGGCTATGGTCCTATTCCTCCCTTTTAATGATAGGTACTATGCTGACTTCTCTGCAGTCTTTTGAGCCCTTTCCCTCCTCAAGTTGTCAAAGGTAGTTCTAGTGCTCCAGGGATTGCTTTGGGTGATTCTTTAAGTGCTCTGCGGTGAATTTCATCAGGAACCATTAACTTAATACATTTGAATTAACTAAGTATTACTGAATCTACCCTTTCTCTGTTACGGTCTCCATACTGTTCTCTTAAATGTATTGCAGTATCATTTCCTCTCAATTATTCTTTTTTTGTGAAGACTGAAGCAAAATAAGCATTGGAAGATTCATCTTTCTTTATGCCTGTTATTTGCTGTCCTCCCCCATTAAATGATGAACCTACATTTTCTTTTATCTTCCCCTAATTTTAAATGCATGTCCTTACTGGTATTAATTAATTTTGCACTTTAACACTTCTAATTTTATGCTCCATGCTTACATTGTCTCATTATACACATCCTATGGGTATAGATGGAGGTGGTCTAATTTATCTTACTGGAGTGGTTAAAAAAGCCCCTTACTGCTCATTACCATCCCACTGCTAGAGGTTACTGCCTCCATAGTTGGGGTGTTCTGAATCTGTCACGATGGTATATTGGGTGGGTTAGTGTAAATCTTTGCTACAGTGAAACACAAAAGCCACTCTGCAATACCCTTAGTCATATCTTTCTTTTCCTACTTGTCTTTTGATTTTCAAAGGATTTTCATCTTGCTCTACTTCCTACTTCCTGCCACAGTGGCATATTTTGCTGTTGTGCTTTTCATGTAACCATTTTCAATAGCTGCCAGATCTTTTGCGCTTCTATTCTCAACAGTTGCTTACCCAGGAAAACCTATTTCAGGGAAGTTCCCTGACTTGATGAAAACATGCCTATTTTGAAAAACATGACTATGTTTTTCTTTTTAAGAAAAATTAGATATAGATACTGACAAAGTGAAGTGAACAAAATAATTATTTTTCAAAAGAAAGCTAAATTATTCCTGCCAGAGGCCCATAGAGCAAATATCTTTTATGTAAGTCAAGGAGGCTGATGACTTTTTTTGCGATTAGAAAAGCTTTCAGACATTTAACTTTTGGACTACCTTTGGCTGACATGCATAATTCTAATTTTGATGTACATTCTAAATGATCAGGCATGTAAAGTAGTAAAGATTATCTTAGAACCAATGCATTTCATTCTCATATAAGTTTCTGCTTGTCCTTTATAAGCCCTGATTTGCATAGCAAAACTGAGTAGCAATGAAAGGTTTAAAGAAAGTAACCTTTGTTGTTGCAGAGCTCTCAAACTTGAGTGTGAGGCATGGGTGGTCTCATTTGCTATTCTCAGCCTTTTTCCCAGTTGTCAGAGAACTTTTCACTCTTGCTGTGAGATAGTTTGTATAGCTACAGTCCTGAAGCGAAGAATACTTGATGAGATGTTGCTAACAATGGAGAAGGAATTGGTATATTGGAGGGACCCAAACAAGTAACTGTACATCTAAAAGAAACTAATAGTAGATGCTTCAGAGAAAGATGCTTGTTGTCTTTAACATGCTACATCCTTGTAGTGTTATTGAACAGCTTTGGACTTACTAGTTCAGACAATAGCACAGTTCTGTGCTTAAAACAATTGATTGAACATCATGGTATTGATATATAGGTGAGAGTTGTACTGTGACTGCTTTAATTGTTAACTAGTTCTTGGCTGGGAAAAAAGAGATTCTTTTACCTACAAGCCAAAGCGAGATGGTGGAGATTAGTTAGAATTCAATATTCTTGACAATACTGCTGCAAATATGTAGCCATCTGAACATTCAAGAAAAAAATCACCACAGAATGAAGGATAAAGAATTTTAAGTGGTAAATGTTCATTTGTTCTTTTCCCAAGATTTTTCCACTTGACCTAGGGGAAAATGCTTTTAGCTCTAATGCCTATGACGTCAGCACTCAAGTATTAGAGATTTCTTCTAGGGAAATACACTGAAATAAGCTTTTCTACATTGCCCTTCATTAAAGAGCTCAGTTTTGAGGTGCCAAGTAGTACAACTAATTCCAGCTGCAAAAGGGTAAGCAAGATCTCAGCCTGTTACAGAGAAGGAGCATAAATGGGAGATTTTCTATCAGCTAAGCCTGATGAATTTCCTCTGAGGGTACTTAAAGAACTGACTGATGAAAACTTTTGGCTGTTCACAGTTATCTTTGGGAACTTGGGAAGGATGAATGAACTGCCAGAAAGTTGTCTCTGGACAACCATGGTTTCTATCTTCAAATGAAATAGCACTAAGGCACCTGACTAACTTCAATTTCTAAGAATAAATGAGGAATCAAATAAAATATTTCTAAACCTGAAAAGTAAGGAGGTGAGAAACAGTAATCATTGATTTTCCAAGAACAAAGAACATAAACCACATATAATTTCTTTCTCAAATAGGGTAACAGACCTTGTTTATGGAGGAGAAAAAACAGATGCTATCTTTCTTGATCTCGGTAAAACTTCTGACACTATCTCACCTGACAATTGCATAAGCAAGTGAAAGAAAAAAATGTATAGACAAAAAATTAATGGGTATGTATAAAATGAATTGGAAAAGTGTACTTTTCCAATAGAGTAGTTAGTGATATTTCGCTGTCAAAATCAAAGGCTAAATTGTATGGATTTTCACAGGAGTCTATCCTGGTTATTGTACTAGCTGATACTGTCATTAATAATCTGGATGGTGGAAGAGAGGGATGTCCATTTTAGCACTGAAAGGCATGTAAATCCTTCAGTTGAGTCAGTGCCAGAAAGACTTAGATATGAATAGCTTTGTTTTTTCTGTCTTCTTGCAGCAGTGAAGTAGTTAGAAATGCAATTATGCTAGCTTGCCCACTTAAGAGAGTTTGCCCTCTAAAAATGTATCCTGCCTTATTCTAGCACAGACTGTGCAACACCAAGCTGGGCTCCCAGAGTCAGCTGCAGAGTCACCATTTATCCAGCAGTGAGTCACTTCTCTGCTCCTCTGCAATGGAGCTCCCCATACTCAATAAGCATGGCTGTACATTCACCAAATTAATGTAAACATTGTTGTTTGTGTGCCGAGTGTGTGGGGAGAGCAAGAGCATGCACACTGTTCAACAGTTGTGTTAATGTCAGTCACAAAAAATGAGTAGGCTGCAGAACTGATGAGCATTTTCAAACTGTGACATTCCATCCAATTGGATCAGTTGTCTGACTGCCAAACACATCATTAATTTAGACATAATGGCAGTGAAACAAGCAGCAAGTAAAGGGGGATGGGTCTGAAAGGCAAAAGCCAACAGGTTTCATTAGAAAAAAAAACCCCTAAAGCAAAAATGGATTTTGTTTGGCATGCTTTGCTCTCATTTGCTGATATGTTGAACTCTACTAATTGATTCCATTAACAGGAGACCTGTCTTTGTGAGGAGACTGGAGTTTTAAGGACAAATGCTTTTACAGATTGAGTATATTATAAAGTTGATGCATTTGGCCTCTCAGGCAAGATGCAAAACAACATCCTTGAAGTTCCATTAGCGGAACACAGTGTTCACATCTACATGATCCCCATAATGACTTCCTCATCAACATAGTTTAAAAAAAATTTGGAGTTGAGAAAACTGCAAGCAGGGTCCCTAGGGGAAGGACACTTTCATGGTGATTCCTTATGAAGTTCTTCCTTATTCTTCCACCAAAAATATCTGACACACTTTCCATTAGACAGTGGAAATTTCTCAAGCTCCACGCCAGGGATCCTCTTGCCCCGGTCTCCAGCAGTGTCTCTAACTGCCTTTAGCAGGGGCAGGCAGGAACTGCTCTGTTTTGTAAAGCCAGCCAGTGCAAGTTTTTAAAAAGAACATTTTAAGACAAAGATGGAGATACAGATTATAGATTAAAAAGGGAAACTCTGTGAGGGACCATGCCTTCTTTTGCCAAGTATGTTCAAGATGTTATGGTACCCCTAATCTTATTTTTACCATATCAGCGCTATTTTCACATAGGAAGGCTTTTGTCTTATGATAATGGTGATACTGTGCATCTGAGTCACAGAAGTTAATGGAATTGATAAGGAAAACCATTGGATTTTCACAGTTGGGCTTGATAAGGAAAACCACTGGATTTGCACAGCTGGGGCTCATGAACCCTGTGTGATAGACAGACTATAAGATTCTGGACAAACATTGAGAAGCAGTACAGTATGGTTCAATAAATACTACTGGAATGTCCCCCAGTCTATTGCCAGTGAGATGGTCCATGCAAGCAGGCAAGACCATTCTTCTCTTCCGTTTAATTCCATACCAGATGTAACAAAGAGAATCGTTCATATGGCTGAATCCACACATGTATAATTCTGTGAGACAATCAGAGCTGCAAACCGAAGACATGTCTTCTTTTTGAGTAAGACCCATTGAATACTCATATATGGAAGAATAATACTGACAATTATAAAAACCAAATATAGGTCATCAAGAAACGATCACCTTTTTATACAAGCCATGTGGATTGTGTGAGAACGCTGGCAATGCTAGGTCAGATTTTTACTCATTCTAGCAGGAGACAATACAACATACAAAAATATAGAAGAGGTACTAAGAATAAACTTAGGACTGATACAGCTCATAGGAGGGCAGATAGATCCAGGCAGAGAAACCTGAGAGTAGTGTGCTGCTGGAAACCACTTGAGAACTTGAGACATTACAAAATATTCCAGTGATTGTGTAAGTTCATTTAATTCAGTATGAAAGACAGACTTCCCCATCAGGGTCTGCAGTGCCAGCAACCACCAGGAGATCTCAGAAAGTGGTTTGCCATTCTACTTTGTTACAGTCTTTTGTCATTATTGTCCAAGGGATCTCTGGTTGGATTTCATTATATAAAAATTTGGCATCAGTCATACCTTGCTTAGGGACAACCTCAAATTTTTTTTAAGTTAAAAAAACATGTGCTGGTCCTTTGAAGACCCTTCCTGTATATCTATATGCAATCTAGAAGATAAACAATGTCACTGTATTGAAATTTTAAGGAGACATGGTCTAGCACCAATGGAAATAACTGAGTCAATAATATACACTTTCACTTCAGAACTTTTCTCCATGGAGGACTACAGTAGTCGAAAGGGATATCTATTTGTTAGAGAAAAAAAAAGGAGATTCCACCAGCTCCTGAAGTTCATGCTCTGTGAAAAAAATTGTGGTCTTGGAAATTACTATCTATAACCTATCAGTGATATTTTTAATGCTGGTAGTGTGGATGACCAAAAAGGAACTTGCAATTGGAGGGCATTCATGCAGGCAGTGAGACAATACAATAGCTTTATTTATCTTACCTGGCTTTAGGTCCACAATGAAAATGGTTTTGTGTGAACCATTTATCAGATTGATTGAGGCACAGTGGCTTGTCTACAACTCTATCTCTGCATACAAAACCCCCAAACTTTTTATGAGCTTTTGAGATACAAGGTTCTATCTTATTAAAAAAAACCCCACACATTCTTGTATTAAGGGAAATCTATTATGATGAACAGATTCTGCTATTCCATAAATAACATGAATAAGGAAAGGGGTATGTGCGTAAAAATTAGGGTATAAATGCCTGTCATCAACAGAATGCTCTCAAAACTGCTCATGAGGTGGCCTCTCATAAAGTAAGGCTGTACTTTTAAACAGGACCTGTTTTTTCTTCCAAGTTGATTTAATTCTATTTTTTTCAGTTCTGTTGCTATTATTTAAGTAGCAGAATCTTATTACTGAAAAAAAATAAATCCTCATAATTTAATAACATAAAGCTGAAAATATGTAGAGCAGCTTCTGACAATTACCTTGGACCATTTTAAACTTTTGTTTTGTTTTGAAAGATGGCACTTCTTGGTAGGAAGAAAACCTTCTAAAATGTGGATACTGCAGTGCTGTTTTCAAGAATCTACAGGTATCCAGGCTGAATCAATAGTTCTAAGAGGAGTGAAAACTGTACCATTCATTTTAATGGAGTGTTTACTTTGAAGCTTATATAACCCTGTAAACATTATTTCTATTATTTATTGATTTACTTGCTTACTAGAATGGAATTTCAGACTTCTTTTTGTAACAAATGGAGGTTTTTTGAGTCTAGTTTTTAGGCTGTGCTCCCTACTTTATCTGGTCCCCACCCTGGCAATTTCACCAACACACACCAGAAAAAATGGGCTAATTTTCCACTCAAAACCAGACTTCTAAAAGTAAAGATCTTCCTGAAACACCAGGTAGGAGATCAGGTAACCCCAGAAACCAGCACTCGTGAAATTCTGGGAAAGGAAGGAATTACCAGCTGTCTTGGTAAGTACTGTTGCCAAAGCTGACAACTGAGAAATCAAAAGCCAGCAGTTTGTTTCCACTGGAATTAGAACGAGACCTGGTGGGGTTTGATTTGTTCCTAATAGACTGCTTCATGATGCTGTCAATTGATGTGAGGCAACAAGGATGCCCATAACTTCAGAAGCTCTGAGCTGTCAGCAGGAGCAGCACCAGTGATGAAGACATAAGAAACTTATTCCTGCACCTAAGTGCAAATTTTGACAAAGGGAAGTGAAACAAATTCAACTGTCACTGTCTTTCACTGTTGAACGCTCTTGTAGAGTGCTTGAGTTTTTCAGGCTGGAAAGTGAATTTCTTTTTTTGCATAATACAGACCTCCACTAACATTTAGTTCTGTAGCACAGTTAGATACATATCTGTAACAATTTGCTTCACAGTCTTGTGCTGTAATGAATTTTATTTCAGTACTGGAAATTTGAGGATGTTTCACTAAAATGATAACTTTAAAAAGATTATGCAACTCTTACAAATATTCCAGCATCTTAAAATGGTAAAACATAATTTCTGCTGAAAAAATAGGACATATACAAACCAGGTCATTGCCAGCCAAAGAAAAGGGTTCCCACCGTGGGCACAAACATACTCTTTTGTTGTGTTCCCTGATGAAGCAAGCACAGGCTCTTTGTTTAGTGAAGAAGAGGGAGAGGTGAAATACTTGAGCTGAAGGAGAGGCTCTACTGCCAAAGTCACCTTTGAAAGGACCCCCAAATGACCAGCCTTGCAGGAGCAAGCAGACACGCTGATGGCAGAAATGAGATGACACAGCCAAAACAATACCGAGCACTGAATGCTTCCTCCCTCTGCCTGACAGAGAAGTAATAAACCTGCAACCATCACCTCCTCACAGACCAGGAGGAAGGAGACCACGGTGTTTACTAAGTGAAAATGCTTTTACCCAGCATTTGTTATGCTGTGGTGGGAGCTGACTCTGCAGTGGGATCACATCCCCCGGCAGGACTCAGATCTCCCCTCTCCCACTGATGGCAAGGGACCAGAGAGCTTTTCCCCAGCTCCTACTTGTGCCAAACTCTCGCAAACAAAGAATAAACTGAATTTGTTTATTCAATAAGAAAGAGCGGCCTAGCTTTTTTTCTGTTTGAATTTACGTTAGATTGTATTAAACTGGAAACCTGGGGAACAGCAGGGGGTTGTTTATTTGAATCTTAAAAGGACATGCCAGGTTCTGAATTGCTAAAATCCCTGATCAGCCACAAGATGGTTCAGCAGATGAGTCTGATATTGAGTAGGCGTCCCTCAGTCTACATACTTTTCTGAACTGCTTTTGTCTCAGAAAATCTTATGACATGTCTCTTTCATGGGCTGAAAGCTCATCCTAGTGTCAGTCAATCAGACAGTACAAAAATAGAGCTTCCCCTTGATATATCAGAAGAATAGGGACACTTGTTTAACAGTCTAACCACAGTCCTGGTGGCCCATAGTGCCTGAAAGTTTGTCTTGGTGTGGCTCATGCAAGGTGTTGCATTTAGAAGAAGCAGCAAAGGGTCTGTGAGAGGTCACCAGGGAACAACTTTCTCATAAAAAGCACAGTGAAGCAGCAAAGATCTCAGCATGCTCAGGACCAGGGAGTTTCCTTGCACAATACCCAGGGTCCTGAGCATGCCTCCTGCAAAAGAGCTGCAGGGGTCTGAAGTTTGGACTGCTTTTTCCTGAGAGTCATGATAAGGCACCAATTAAACACCACAAATGCCCTCATGAATCCAGTCTTGGCTCTTTGGTAGCTTAAGACTAATTAAAGTGTTTTGTTCTAAAAAGTCTTAGAGAAAATCTCAAAAGCTCTAATTTCTGCCAGTGCCTCTTCTTTTTATCATGAGAACAGACATTTTCTCTGACAAGCTGAAGCAAAGGGTCTTTTAACAGATGTGGTGTCTTCACCCCCATTTATTGCTCCTCTCATTCCCTGAGAGGCCAGTAGAACCACTGATTCGCTCAAAACCATCCTGCTCCACAGGTGTTTACATGTGTCATTTTCTGTCCGTGTGTCTTTCCACATCTGCTTCTTGAATTCCCTCTCCACTTTCCTAATTCCTATCCTATCTTCTACCTTTTATAAATTGTGCTGTTGGTTTCAACTGGGTTTGAATTCCATTCTCCAAAGGATGTGTCCCTCATACAATGACAAGCTTGAAGTCTGCCCTCTAAATCTGCATTTTTTAAAAACTTTCCTTTTTAGTTCCTTTTGTGTTTAGTTAACCTGTACTTCCTGTTAATCAATTGTAATATGCCTGAGTGATTTCCATGCATGCTGGTTTTTAAAAATATTGTAATCTTAGTTTTCAATCTAAGTAAATTCTGGGTGAGTTTAGCTCTAGGTCAAATGTTCTGTCCAAAGCAGACCGTCTAATCCTGGCCAAAGCTGCAGTGGCAGGAACAGTACGTACAAACACTAGTGTATGGTTATTTAAATAGCAATCCCTCCTGCTTTGCAGTTTTCATTAGTTTCCTATATTTAAGTGAAGAGCCTGTGAGTAGTGACTGAAGTACAGAAAATGGGCTTTTTAGGTCTTTGAAAGCATTCCAGTGTTGTTCTATTTGCTATGAATAAAGAAGTCAAATATAGCATATCTAGTGATTCAGAGATCTTATGGTGATTAACATTGCTTAGATGATCTGAAACACGTCTTGATTTCAAGACTGGCTTGACTGCATGACTATACAAACTTTAGGTGGAGAATAGTAACATTTCTATTAAGATGTTAAGGCAAAGCCATTGGATAGATGCATTAATGTTGTTATTAATGATTTTTTTTTTTCATGCCAAACCCTGTCTCTTTTCATGTTCTTTAAATGATTCTGTGGTATCAGAACCTTTAAAAACAATTTCTCTTGTGCTGTCTGCCAATGTTCCAAGATATACATAGGCTATATGTCTCAATTTACCTGCACGTATTTAATATTCTCAGAATTATTCTTTTGGTGTGTCTTTTAACTGTCTTAAGTGAGGAGAACTGCTTAAAGAAAATATTTCTATTTACAGAGTTTGAATTCTCCCCTACAGTTGTATGTCAAACTCTGTGAAAAGGCAAGGGTATGCTGGCGTTGATTGCTGAGGTGCCCTTCAGCCCCATACTGCTCCTCAAGGCAGCCAGGCTACTCCAGCAACGGGGCAGGAGTGCAAGTGTCTTACACAGACTTGCAGCACGGCCTCATCTGTTCAGATATTTTCAAGAAAAGCTGTATTCAATGGAAGAACAGGGAATCATCCATGACTGTGCTCTTGGCAATAAATATTTCTTGTTCCCTTAGCATATTTGCTTTCATTTGGTGTCCTTCTTCAAAGGATACTGAGCTGTGTATCTCTTCTAGCCAAAGGCTGATGTGGCCGTACCTCATTGCAGAAGCAGATGAATTGACCAAGAAGCCACCTAAATTAGAAAATGAAAAAAAGGCTGCCTAAAAAGCCTGCGGTTCTCAAGAAGGCTCTGTTGGGCTGCAAAGAAGGGCTTCCTAAACGTCTGCTGTGAATTGGCTCCTGAAATCAAGTGTCTGCAGCAGCTTCACTTTTTCCTATCCTTCTCCACCCCTACAATTAATAATCAACTCAATGACAATGACCAACTGGTTACCAAATATTTTGGGAGAATAAGAGAGGAGATGACTCCATTCTCTTCTCTGTCTGGTGGAACTTGAACCCCCTCCAGCTATGGCAGGATCCAGACTGAGTTCAGGGTTGTGTGCCCCATCCTCTTCTGATTACACATTTCCACTTCACATATAAAACTTCAGCATACTAAGGAATTAGATGGATTCCACATCCCTTTCTGGATCAATGCCCATATTACTAAGTGAGTGAGTTTTTATCTGGCTTTCTCTCAAAAAATCTTAGTAATTCCCAAATTTACTGAAATGTTTGGTAGGAAAGGCGAGATGGAAGGGTAGCCCAGTTCCCAGAATACCTTGCCTTTTAGAGGGCATTCACTTTTCTGTGATGTGAAACAGATGTACTCTTGTCTCTTTAGACACAGGAAAGAGCTGAAGCTAGCTTTTTGCAGAGAAGTCTTTGGACAGGAGGGGGAAAGGTGAAAATGCTATTCATCTATTTTGTGGCACTGCCAGACTAGTTGTGTTTTTTTTTTTTTTAAAATTAATGAGGGTTTAGGCCTTGTGGGTGAGGTAGGTATGTATTTTGTAAAGCCCATGAAGACTTAAACAGAATTATGCTGCCTAGCTGCTCATGGGTTGGCTGCATGGATGTATGTGTAGTCACAGGGTTGAAAGTACCTTTGGGACTTCTCTGGTACGTGTAAATAATTGTAATGCTTCTGTGATGTGCAACAGTTTTGCGCATCAGTATTTTGAATCCAGCCTACACCCTATAAAGTTGTGCTTGCAACACAGACAAGCAAAGTACCCTCTCAATGCTTTCAATTAAATTAGTTCCTTCAGAAACAGAATCCACAGATTAAATGATGCATGACTGAAACTGGAGTGAACCAAATGAAGAAATCCAATGTATGGTTATTCACTTAAATGGTTATGTTATTATACCGCTGAAATATGCCAAATTCCAGTTTCATTCTCAGTGTCATGAATCCTGTGCCACTGAGCCCAATGCTAAACGTTGATCGTACTAAACCATGCAGCACTCACAATGTAGGTCTTTACTTCTGTAATTTTTCTTCACTTTTCCCAAATATTTTATGGTATATCTGGGTCCTAAAAGAGACAATTCCAGCCAGTAAACACAACAAATAGTTATATTTACTTTTTAAGACCTGGTGAGAGATACTAAATGTGCTGCCATCGAGTTTTGTGATACATTCTCTCCACATGGATGAGCACCACAAATAACCACCATGCTGTCATACTGTAGTCTCATTATCTGAAGTGATTTTCCCTGCTTGGGTATTATACCTAGTGATGACCTAGTCCTCTCCTAATACTTCTCACCTGCCTTTGTCTCTACTATAGACTGCAATATTTCTGAGGCAAACATTGCTTGTGTGATGAATACATGAGCCTCTTGTGTGTTTTGAGTACCTCAGAAATATAAACAAATATAGCACTGCTATTTTATTTTATGTCATGGGGGAGGGATTTATTTCACACATGTGAAAAAGGACCTAAAATCCCTCCTCCTAGCATTTCAGAGCATCCTAACAATAACTCAGGTTGACAGTGACTTCTGTGGGCCACCTGGTCAGCCCCGAGTTCAAAGCAGAGACAACTTCATAGTTAGATCTGGTTGCTCAGGGCCTCATCCAGCAACGTACCGAGTATCTCCAAGGGTTGAGACTCCACAGCCTCTGTGGGCACCTCTGCCAGTGCCTACCCACTCCCTTTGTGACAATTTTTTTCTGTGCTTTCTGTCAGAATTTGCCTTGTTGCCTCTTGTCTTTTCTATCCTTATCTATTCCCCTCACCCCACCCTCCAAATCCTGTTATCTGATTATTTAGTGTCTTGCAAGATGACACACAGCACAGATACCTAGCTCATATTATTTTAGGTATGAAAATGTCAGTTGCAGATCCCGTTCTCCAGCACTAGGAACTAGAAGATTTCTAAGAGGTCTGTGCATGTGTGCTTATATAAGAAAGCATTTCTCCAAAACCCATGTTCCTTGCTCTGGTGTCTTGTAACTCTCTGAAGACTTAAGGTCTAAGCCAGATTTCCTATAGAAGTGTGTTCTGTTACAGGACACGTAGGCTGCTGTGTAGCCCTAGAGACACTCAGCTCTTACAAGCTGATGGCTGGGTGGGGGGTCCCAAGGCACGTGCCCACACCACGGGGCAACATGACAGGCCTTGGCTGGTGTTGGTGTCTCGATGCTGCTTAATCCCAGCTGCATCAAAAGCTTCCAAGTCCAAATGTGGGCCTGGCTTAGAGACCATCTCCAGGGGTAGGTGACTTACCATCAAGTTAACAGCAAAATTTATAAAGGACCAGACATAAATGGCACCTTAAAAGCTACTTTTGAGCACATCCGTTTTACTGTTACAAAACAATGAAGTAGGGAATTATTCCTTTTGTTAAAGTGCACGTCAGGCTCTTCAATAGGACACTTATAATGGTGTTGACACTTTTGTATGATTTTAGCGCTATGTCAGAATCACTCTCCAGTGAAGAACTGCAGGGGATCTGGAAGGCCTGAGGAAGCTTTTTCTTTTTAATTTCATACTTTTTTTTTTTTATTTCATAATGCTAAAAATGGAGGAAGAAAGTCAGGTCTGTGACCTTCTCCAGTAATCCAAGTAGAGTTAGTTCTAATTTTCCATGTTTTACATATTTATTCATGGTAACGCCTGAAATGAAACTATTTTAATTTGCTTCTCTTACACTTCTTTCCTTTGTAGTTATGTTAGTTAGAACTACTTTTTGAAACATGCTCATCTGAATATACAGAAATCTGGCAATTGTAATCTTTTGGTGATAATGGGAAATAAATTTGTACATCTGCAATACCTGGAATTAAGATCTCACTCATTAACAGTTCTTTTTCTTTCCCTTCTGTTTTCTCTAGATATGGGTGCATGTTTTGACCCCACCAGGACTTTTTTGTCTCAAACTATGATGCAAACTTCATTTCAAAATAATCTTACTGTATTTCTAAAGAGTAACTGTTCCATGTTATTTTTTCCTGATTCCCTTTCTTTGTGTTTGTGTTTTTCATCCTACACAGAAATAAGCTATAGAAAGTATCTCTCTCTTTCTCTCTCAGTGTATGTATAATACATACAATATATCTATCATATTTGTAGATGCTCATTTGTATAGGCTGAAGAAGTATTTTGTGGAATATTTATCAGGGGTATAGCAAAGAATCTTGAGAGGGGAGGATTTGTAGTATGCTTTATAAAACGAGAAACACTGCAATATTTCTGGATATTCACTACTCCACACTGCGGGTGGCCAGAATGTGGAAGAACCTCTCTGTGGACCTTGGATTTGGTAAAAGCAGAAGTTACACAGTCAGTAGGTATGCTTTGAAAGTCATGGCTCAAAGCTATTCTTCTCTGTGTAGAAACACTCCAGTTTGTTCACATGCATAAACAGTGTGTTCTAGTGAGTTCTCAGGAATCCTTGATTTGAAAGATGCTCCCACTACTGCCTTTTGAATCAACTTGTAAGGTAGTATAGCCTACCTTCTCTTTAACAGGAATGGTTTGTACCTACCAAAAAGCATGCCTTTATTTTTTTCTTTTGGAATAATTGGTGAGCACAAATCCAAAGTTTTAGGATTTCAGCTACAACAGAATGGTCCTGTTTTTCAGCAACCAGGAGGCTGAACTAAATTACAGAAGTATGTATTGTAGTTGTGTATGGTGATGGAAAATAATTTGTGAATCATTCTGCTGGGCACTGTTGGACAGTGCTGAGCTTTACAACACCCAGATACAAATGAACGATGGATACATTCCCTGTGACCAAGAATCTTACGTCTGTGTAGGCAGAAAAATATCTGGAAAACCTTGGTTTTATGTAAAATGATTAGAGCTATTTCATAAGCCAACACAAGTATTTATGACCAATACTTAGCAGTCGGGTAGTACAAATACCTCCAGTGCAATTACACAGATTGCAATGAAAGTGCTAATTGCTAATGTCCTAGACCTATACCTGTTCTCAATGATGTCACAGTGGCACTACTCCTCACTGTCATGATCTGGGTGTCTGCAGAACTGTCTTGCAGTCCTTGGTAGGGGTTTAAGATCAACATCTGCCTTCACCTTACCTTCATGATGGTAGTGCCACCCTTTCTGGAGAAATATGTACGTGCCCGACTGCCTTTGGCCTGCCCAGCAACTGAAAAACTGGGGATGGAGGCAATAATATGTTATAAGGAATCATAGCTGTAGCCTCCTGGCATGCAGGTCTATGGTAAATCTTGCAACAGAGTTCATGGGTTAGGTCAGGGGTCCTCAAACTATGGCCCATGGGTCGGATACGGCCCCCCAGGGTCCTCAAACTGGCCCCCCGGTATTTACAGATCCCCCCAGCCCCCCCCCTGCCGGGGGGTGGAGGGGGA
>JAVJGJ010000014.1:63113667-63142745 GCA_035590215.1 Microhierax caerulescens | reverse complement strand
AATAGTCTTTTTCTGCAAGGCACACTGTGGTCCAATTCCTAAGAAAGGTGCCACATCTAGTATGAACAGGGGATCCAGCCAAATACTGCAGCTTTTTTCCCTGCTCTGAATCTATGGATTGTTGAATGAGGGAATAAAATTCAGAAAGACTACTTCTTTTTAGTGGGAGCTTAAAACTCAAGATAGTCTGGTGCAGGACTCACTGATATCAGCTGAAAGACTCATATACTTTCCTACTTTTTTAAAAAAATCTGTCTTAAAATCCAAGATATTTTAACGATATCTGAGATCAGGTGACACCATTGGCTGCCAGATGCATGTAACAAACCCTCTAGCTGCAGAGGGTGGCCTCATTTCCATTCTTGGGAACACTTTCCAAATTGTTATGTTTTCTCATTGTGGGTGTTGACAGAGATTGACACAAGGTTGAAGGATCTGTTAGCAGTTAAGCATTTTTTGCCTTCCTTGGTCTTACATTAGGAGTCACCTCTTCAGGCTGAATTCCTTGTAGAGATTGAGACACTGATTTAAAAAACATCTTCCAAATTGCTTTGTCCTTATCCAATGTGTGGTCTGCATTTCATACCCCTCTTCTGCCTTTCTAATCATGATTAGTGTTTCCCATCCTTTCCATAGGATTCTAGCAAGGTTTTTACTCTCAGCAGCAGGGGTGCCCTTTCCTCTTGGGAAAAGCCATTCACTTTGGAGTGGGATTTGTGGGCTTCTCTCAAAGGGCCTGTGAAAGATACCTAAGGAAGAAAACTCTTGTCAACAGGCATAACTTTGAGCAAGGATAGAATTTAGGTTTAACTAATGTGTTATAGAAATGGTGGGGAGGGAGATAGTAAAAAAAAAAAAAAATATTTTTCTCTTATTCTAACTCTCCTTTAAGTGCTGTTGTAGATAATTTATCCCAAACTGACTTTTAGCTAGTATACTTGAAAATACATTATGCAGACCCTATTTACTTCTCCCACTTCTAACAGATGAAAGCAAGTACTAGTGGCTCTCCAACCAGGGTAATGCCAATTGCTTACGCAAAGAAGCAAGGGAAGAACAACAAACTACAGACATTAAGGATCAAGAAAAAAAAGAATGTATTTCTGAATACAGTTGCCTAGAGGACATTCCAAAGAGGAGTTTAGTACACAGATTAACTTGACTCCATACAACTCTGTGTAGATACTTCATATGACTCCCATCACCAAATTTTCTTTGGCATAATTGTTTAGTGAAGATAGACTACAAACCACTCCATAAACACACACAGCAGGAATACTTGTTTTGCCATTGGAAGATTATGAACACATTAGTTTGGTGCAGGGATGCAATTAGGAGATACTCTACTGGAATGGCAAGACTTTGGCTGTGTCACCATAATTCAAGTTTTAGTGCTCTTTCCCTTTTACCAAGGCTTGTATAATGTTCACCACTTAGTGGGAAAGTTCAACCACCAAAACCTTTCCAGCTGTGTACAGACATGATGATACTAGATGCTGCCTTGAGGCTGGGTAGCAAAATTCAATTGAAGCTTAAGAAAAATCTTGAAGAATTATGCCATTCCTTTCAAATGTGAAAGTTTTGGTTTGGTTCATGTTTACACAGAAATGTAAACCTTTATCCTAATTCTGCTAGAAAACCTGACTAAAAACAAAGCATGAAGATATTTTTTCATAATATTAAAATAACTCCTTTCTCCAGTTTATGCCATGACATCAGGAAGACCACTTTGCTGTTTGACAGTGACTAAGAAGCAATAAGAGAAGCAGCTTGGGGAAAATATTCTCCACCTCACCTAAGCAGATTATTTATCTGAAGCATCTACTCTATAAAAAAAGCTGGAGACAATATTTGGA
Organism: Microhierax caerulescens; assembly: GCA_035590215.1. Taxonomy (NCBI): domain Eukaryota; kingdom Metazoa; phylum Chordata; class Aves; order Falconiformes; family Falconidae; genus Microhierax; species Microhierax caerulescens. The sequence goes on along the minus strand of JAVJGJ010000014.1, from coordinate 63,140,889 downwards.
ACTTATGAGTGGCACTCAGCTTCACAGTCAAAGGCACTTACCTATGGGTGTCTGCAATGCAAAAGTCTTACATGGGAAGAAGGTGTTAAACTCTTGTACACAGGACATACAGTAAAAATTGCCTGGAGATTACTTTGGATGACCACATGTAGTTGTCATTTTTGCATGACCTGGATTCCACATTGCACCTCCACTGCATCTCCAATACTCTGAATGTGGACTTGATCCCACCATAGTAGCCAAATACCATTACTGGTGAGAGGGCTGAGAAGGTGGCAAGGAAACATGAGTTTATAGCTCTAATTTTGAACAGTGGAACGAGAAAATTAAGAAAAATTAATTGGATATTTTTTTCTATCAGCTAGAAAATATGTAACCTTCATGTTAACTATTTAATTATTTAATTGCAGCTCATTCATGAAGTGCTATATTCTATATATTAGGAATATATACTATATTCCTAACCAGTGAACTTTCACTATATGAAGATATACTGCGTTGAGTGGTTCCTAAGCTTTTCTAACCATAACCTCCCAGAGAATGTTCCTTCTGCTTTGCTGAGTTCATCACCCCATTTGGATTCATGTACCTCTAACATGTCAGTGCTAGAACTTTGGCTGTAGTTACAGGTTGGTCCAGCCAAGGAGATGAAGCACAAGAAAGCAAGCAAAGTATGGACATTCTGCAAAGAAAACATCAGTAGGTAATACGAAGGCATTCAGTCTGAAATACGTATTTCATTGTTCTTCAACATAAAAAATAAAAAGCAAACACCAGGAAAGACAGTGCTTTAAGGGTGTACACTCTAGCCAGAACAGACCAGATTGCCCCAGATCCTCAGTGACACACCTCTGCTGGAGTCCTGTAGGATTTAAGGGATTTTGGTACACCTTAGGAACAAAGACTAAGCTCCAGTTTGGTGCGTTGCCTCCCTGCAACACCCCACAACTTCCCTTACATGTACAAGAACAGAAACTTCTCACCCTCTGACATTTCCATTTAGACCTTGCTCAAAGTCATGTTCATTTGCTAAGACCAGTCCAGCAGAGAGCTAGTGGACATTATGAAGGCTACCTCTCCCTTTCTCCCCCCTTCCTCTTATGCCTGCTAAGACTTGTAATTTTTAAGTAACCTTTCAGAACAGGAAGCTGTAGGCAGGGTGAAGATAGTGGCTGGTGCACTGAACTCCTGGAGGATCACAGGGCACAACAGGTCAATGGGAACAGCTAGCTGAGAAGGAGATGTTCTGCTGATTTCTCACAGTGATGTAACCTTTAGGAAGTATCGATGCAAAATGCAGGCATTGGTTGGATCTTCAAGTGAGAAGATAACTCATTTGCAGGATTATTTTTTTTTTTAGTGGAAGCAGCTGTGATGCCTTCTGGGGCCTCTTCTGAAGTTAGTTTGTAATGGAATATTAATAATCAGGTATGTAACTACAGTCACAGTTCTTCCTTGCAAATTATTTTGTGAAGCGTTTTATCTCAAAAAACTGCCATTACGGATCTTAGCTTTCTTTCAACTAATATTTTCTCTTTGTAACCACAAGAAATGGGGAGAGATTTTTCAGCAGCTGTGTATAAAATAAACACAACTTGGACAGACTCTACGTAGTATTTTCTAGTAGAAAAAACCCCAAACCCTAAAATTTGACACATAGTGCATTTCCTTACATTCCTTTGCATATCATGGAAAGAAAACAGACAATTTAAGAATGAAAGCAATTACTTGCACATGAAGGTTTAAGGAACTTATTCTGCAGAAACAGAGAGCTCTTTTGATGCATTTTTAAATTCTGTTCCTGATGATTACAACCTATTTGCAAGAAGGTATAAACATTGCTCTGGAAGTGTTGCTGTCTGTCTCCAGAATTTAAAATGGACACTTGACTTCTGGATGACTACAGTTAGTTGAAATTGATCTCCCCCATAGTTAAGGTTAATAGTAACATGGTCTGCAAATACCCACAGACAACCATTGTTCTAAGCCCTTAGCTCAACCTTTAGTAATTTGGTGTAAGGTTAACCGAATTCTATCTCCCATCTAGTCTTCCTCCTTTTGGCATTTTATCTGGACTTCATTCATATGTGCAGGTTTTGAAGCACATAATGGCCTTTTTAAAAAAAAAAACTTTTTGCCATTCCTTAGTCCCCTAGTCCTCTGTTCCTGTTTTCTGGCACTTTTGACTAAAAACTTGACCTTTGTTCTCCCAGGTAAATTGAAGCAAGAAGTCCACAAGCAGGTTCTTAGGAAGGCTCTGCTCTATACTCTTCATCTCTTTACATCATGAACATGGAAATGTGGTATCTTCTGTTTGTCCTCTCTGCTGTTCCTTTACTCTTCAAGACCCACTTCTGTAAGTGATACTTAAAAAACTCAGCCAAAAAATAGTGGTGAAACAGCTCTGTAATGACAGCAGTCATTATTTGTTCATTTATAAAAGGGATACTTGAAAATTACTCAGAATCATTAAGCTGTGACATTACTAACCTATGTAATGAGTAGGAGCCTACTATTCTTTCTTTCTTTCTTTCTTTGCTCATTCATTCTCACCTCTGTCTTGAATCAAATTAGAAAACAAGCTCTTCAAATCAGAGACTGCATCCTCCTGTATCTTGGGGGCTTGGAGTGCAATAATCATGAGAAACCTGGGTTGCGTATAAAAGTTATGATTCATTGGAGACATGCATAAGTTGTGAAAAATAAAAATTAATTATATACTCTGAGTCAAGAATGATACAGCTTGTGAATGATCAAAATATTAGAATGATCAGAAAAATCTTGTATGTACCTCTGTAGGAAGAGCTCTCAATAGCAGCACTGAGGAGGGAGGCAGAGGAAACAAATGAAAAGTGAAGTAGGAAGCAGAAAGTATATGTTTGTATGGCAACTTGTTTACTGCATAAAAGTTTTGAAAGAGAGTGAGCACTAAATGTGCTCTCAGTTTGTTACAACTCCAAGAAAGAGCATACTTATTTCTCTTACCCTGAATGGAAGGCAGCCAATGTGTCTATCAGCTTCAAAGATGCTTCCCATACCCTCCAACGTGAAATTGCATGCAGGCTGTCATACACTGTTCCATTACTGCTGTGCCTGAAGACTCTTTTGCAGAGTGTTCCTGAACATACCAGCAGGCCAAAAAACCATATGAAAAGTTGTACAGGCAATCTGCAGTGTTCCCCAGAGTATGTACCCTTCAGCTATCGCTTATAGTCAGGTTGTGGCACATCCCTTTCGCTGAATTTCAAGAGGTCTAAACAACAGTTCAGAACCTGATGCACTTCCTCATGTTAGGCATTCATATGTTAAGTTATGGAGATGTTTTCTCTGGGAAGAATACTGACTTTCACTATTGAAAGGAAGAGCAGGACATGGACATCAGTCCCATGTGATTATGAGAGAATGCTGGGTTTAGTATGGATCAGAAACTTGTTCTGATAAAACGTTCCCTGAATTTCAGATAGAGGCCCCGTGACCGTGGAGGTCACATGCTGGAAGAGTACGTTGTAGAGTTGGCTTATCGAGGGCCTTGTCAAATATAGTGCTGACCAAAAAAAATCTGCATAAAATTCATACTCTCTAGAATGACATTGGGTCTGAAAACAGCAATTACTTTTGGCAAGTCATTTCCATTGTGATTATAGTGCCTTGGAAGATCAAAAAAAGGAAAATCTCACTTAGGAGAAATAGATTCTCACTGTAAATGCATACTTTATGGCAGCAAAGCTTAGCTCTATCCACTAAAAGAAATATATATACGTATATATGAAATATATATCAGCTTCTTCCTACTTGTCAAGTCCCTCATGCACACCTAGCTCTCCACTCATACAGGCAAACTCTCTGTTAAGTGTTAGTGTTACTGTTTTTATCAAATTCAGCTTGGCCAGGATTTTGGTTACACACTAGTACATATTGACCTTGCTAATACAGTATATAGGATGTGTCTATATGAAAGAAAAATGAATTCTGTCTCATTGGGAAAAAATACTATGTTTTCATCTGAAAGTGAAGATCTGTTACCTCCAAAATATTGTACATATTTACCAAACTTTTAAGTGAAGTGCAAATGAAATGGGTTTCTGTTAGAAATGCTCCTAATTTCTGGTAGTCTGCAGGATAATTTGTTGCTGTATATATGTAAACAAAGAAAATGGTTGATTTATGTTATGAGAAGGGGATAAATTTCAATTGCCCAATTGTATACCTAAGTGTGATAATAGTTTTGTATGTGACATGGTAAAAAAACAAGAAGGTGATAAAAAAATCACTTCTGCTGTTGCTGTGTAAATAAGAGAAAAATGGACAGACTTTGTTTGGTGAGTTGCGTCAGTCAAGCAGAATTGTCTTCTCTCAGGTAACAAGCATTTTTTATATGGACAATTTACTAACCAAATTCTTTTCTCTTGCTGTTGAAATCAGAAGTAATTTTGCTGAATAAAGTGGAGTCATGCAATGGCAAATGGGAAAGGAAGAAATCTGATGGTGAAACGTTCAGAAAATTGAAATGTGTGGAGACATGCACATTACACCTTTCAAGGATGAACTTACACAGTGCATCTTATTTGCTCAGTAACACTTTCTATTCACCTTTAGTCATAAACTGTGCTAGGGAAAATCAAATCACTGTGTTTCAATAACAAAGCACATTGCATGAAGGCAGAACTGCCACCATAGTTAGTAATTTTGATAAAGATGGTTATTTGGCAGATTTTTTCCTAAACTGTGCTATGGTTTGAATCACTTGATACGTCTCCTAATCCTACAAGCTATTAATATGATCTTCAACTTTCATTTGGGCACTCAGCAGTGAAAATGAATGAATACCATGAAAATGAATGATACCATGTTCGGTCAAATGGATGCACCTCTAATAGTGAAACATTAAAGTCAAAACCATTGGACAGGTGGTATTTATTCCATGAACCAGAAACAGGAAGACTGTTGAGCAGGTCTGGATTTTATTTGGCCACTGGTAGATTTTATTTTGATTATGTGATATTTTATGTCCACCAACATGCTGATGTCATGAATGTATCCAAGTTGTGCCACTAAATTACTAGGCTTCCAACTTGAAGGGAATATCTAACAGTTAGACTCCTATTCTTCCCATCAAAATATGGACAACAGAAAAATAAGAGTGAGTTAGAGCACAGTTGGACTTGTCCATTCATTACCAAGAAACATAGTGGGGTTTTGCTCAGAAATCTGCAGCTGCAGATATCTGTTGCCCTTGCTTCTGACCCCTTAAGCAACTATTGATTTGTGACTATATTTTAGTCACTAAGGTCCCTACTAGACTCAGATCCCAGTCACGGAGGTGAAATCCCCTGGCACTGATTTGGGAAAGTTACACCAGCTTGCCAAGCACCTCCTTGCCTCTCTTGCTACTATCACAGCCCTGAGCACCTCATCTCAGATAATTATGCTGCACATGAATCATTTTTTAATGTTTGGTTTAATACACACAGATTCTTTAAACAATAAAAAAATAAATCAGCAAACATCATCACGATCTGGAAATCTCTTTCTTAACTTAGGAAACGGTTTCTTAATGGCTCAGGGGGAGAACACGACAGCAAGCTTGACAACATAATTAGAAGATTGTTATGAGGAAAGGGAAAAGCATTCTTTATACAGCTCTTACTACTTTCAATAAGATTATTCTCCCTGAATAGCTAATCAGCTTTTCTAGCTTCCCAAATCCATGTGCTTTAAGCTGCTCTCACAATTCTTCTTAGTTGCTAAATGGCAAACAGTGACACCTCCAAAAGGGAAATGTAAAGTGTTAACCAAATGTGAGCAAACAGCATGATGGAGACTGCAGATAAAGAGATCTTTGGCAGATTAGCAGCAATTTAAGAAGATCACACTGTTACACCTGGGTTGACAAGAGCTGACAGGGTTTGTTGATCTCTGCTCCTATCTCCAATTTGAGTGTCATGTTTCAACAGAAATGAGAGGAATAAAAAAAAAAAATAATCCTTTCAGTACCGAACATTGGCTCCACAGCAAGTGTTTATGGCAGCTGAAACAAAAAGGAGCTAAAGAAGTAGATGAAAGGATTAAAATAAAACTGTTCATCTCTAAGTGCACAGCTCTTCCTCCTAATGCTGAGTGTCCCATTCTCTCTCTTGACAGAACCTTGTCCCAGCCACTCACTACCCACTTTGATGTATAGAGGCTTTTTCTTCTGGCAAAATCTTGCAAAATATTAAAGGTTGAATTAGAACTAGGAAGGAGGAGGGGAATAAAAAAAAATCTCAGTAACAACAACAGCTAGGGCTGGTTTTGCATTGCTAATGATACAGCTTGTTAGAAGGCTGGCTTTTGGTTTTGTTGTTTTTTTTTTTTTTCTGTAAGTCAATTACTGGGCATTTATTTACTGAGACTTTGGTGCTCTCCACTTGCTATCTCTGTCGATAAAGGAGCCCTATTCAGCTGAATTTTTTTACCCTCCTTTATTTTAGAAACCTTTATTGATAAAAATTCTTATATAGGTTCCCTTCAAAAGAAAATAAATTATGACTCTGATCTAGTAGAGAACGAGAGGTACATGGGGCTTGTCAAACACCAATGAACTCATCAGACACATTAAATAAATAAGTGGGTAAAAACCCCAAAATGTATCTGGACATCTGTAGAGAAACGCAGCAGGGAAATGACTAAATCTTTTTTCTACTGGGTCTCACAAGCACCATTCTAGCAAACAAAGTAGTCTTAAAGTGGGTACAAATATAATTTAGCTTCTTGGAGGATCAGAGACATCTAAACATCATGTAAATGGCTCCATGGACACATTGCTCTATGCAGCATAAACCCCTGCTGGGCAGATGATGAAAAGGAGCCTAACATTTCATAAAATAAAGATGCTACCTTGACACAAGAAATGCATTGAGATTATCTATACAGGAATGAGGTGAAGCCCTAAAAGATTTTGGGGTAGTTGTCATCCTGAGCAGAAACAACTTGAGCTCACCTTTGCTTTTCAAGGGTGCAATTTAACTTTTCCCTTAATGTGTTTTAAGTTCTGCCCAGTGCATTTGAAATGTATTCCCGTCACATGCTGTCTCCCTTCTGCATCTTCCCAGGGCCGTGCAGCTGTGTAGTGGTCCAACCATGAACTGTCAATTAGTTTCCCAGTAGTTTAGATCCAGGTCATCACATGGTCACTCAATGGACCAGGGACCTTGGAAGAAGAAGGATGGGAAAAGAGAATGGTACCACCCGTTCTGCAGTTAGATCACAGTCAGCATGATGCGAAATTGCACCGTTAAAGGGAGGTTTCATAGTCATAAGAAGCCAATCTAAATCAAAGCTTCGACTAGAGGAGGTGTCCGCACTTCCTTCTAAAATCACCTGCATGGTCACACAGCCTCTCTTGTGCCTACACTGATGGCTTTTTGCAGCCATGACATGGACCGGATCATGAAGCTTCTCTGATTAAAAACCCAGCCCTTTTTTTTTTTTTCCTAGTTAATTTTAATTAACTATTATGTATCATATTATGTATGTGTATCATGTTTCTACATGCAGCTGTGTGATTGCTTGCACCAACATGTGGACAAAGGTGGTGTAAGACATATATATGTCCAGTCAGGAGCAGTGGGAAGTTGAGCTGCTTCTTCAGTGGCAATTATAGCCTTAATTAGTTGATCACTAAATTCATCACAGTCTTCTGTTATTACAAGCAAGTGTTACTTAATCTGAGCCCATTGCAAGACAACAGCTGAGGAAGCCAGTATCTCTGTTAAAACAGACCAAATTCCAGTGCCACACTCTGCATGTAGTTTTTCTAGAGCTGAGATTTTTTTTACAGCTTGATCCTTCCGCCACTGTTACTGACATCAGTGAGTGGAGGTTCAGGCCCTTATTTGCAAGTGTGATCTTGGAAGAGAAGGTCTTTAAGGCAGAAGTGTTGTTTTTGTTTTTGGTTTTTTTTCTTCTGCTTAATACCTCTGCAAAGACAGTACTTTACCTTGCTGTGTGAACAGACAATATGAAATTCAGTCATGCCATCTAAATGGAGAATTAACCAGTGATCAGAGTGGAAGACTGATGGAGAGCTGGTTCTGTCAGTCATCTGCAGCAGGACTTTAAGGCCTAATTTTCCTAAAAGAGAATGCACTTTCCAAATTGCAGTGCAATTTTCAAAAAGTGGGAGCTGAATATTTAAATGCTTGCTTCCTCCGCACCCAGCTGTGCTTTCACCTAAAGTCAATTTGGGAACAGCAATAAAAAAACATGCTGCATGTAGTTTACACATATAATGGCATCCCTAGTAATGCACAAATCCTTCTAACTACATTAACAGTCCTGTATTTTTAATACACAATGTAGAACCCGGTTAAATGTCACTTACATTAGAAATACTAATATCCCAGACCTCGTTCCAATAGTGGATCTTCATGATCACACCAGGTCAGCTAAAGGCATTATGGGCAATGTGTTGTTCCACCTGGTCATAAAACTTATTTTGTTTATTAGTGTGAGATTTACTCAAACATGTCCTCTCCTCCCTTCTGGCACGATGGCAAAACCTCCTGGGAAGTAGGAGGATGAGGTGCCTAGTTTAAATGGGCACCAGGATTGGCTAGTTAGAGTCTGGGGAGTGAGCCTGCAGATGAGAATCATGGCTGATCAGGGCTGTTTTGGCAAATAATGAGAAAAGGGATATTTCTGACCTTCACCCCATGGTGAACTTAGGCTGCAGGACTTGGTACCTTTTCATTTTAAATGAAACTTAGCAAACCCAACAAACATCAGCATCAGTGTTTGCCAAATTAGATGCGAAATGGGATATTGCAAATCACCACAAGTAATGCCTAAGAGGTAGGCTTTAGGAAAAAATGCTGTATTCTAAAAAGTTGCTAATTATGTTGAATCCTTTTCAGCTGTCAGATACAACACCTAGGAGAACCATGCAAACTGCAGTGTACGTTTTCTTCTCTCCTTTTAATTGTTCTTATTCCCAGCTATAGTGACATCAAACCCTTATATTAGGACAATATGTTTTTTTCTAGAAAGAACCTAAGGCTCCTCAGTCCAGAAACCACAGGGTACCCTCTAACTGATGAGGCAGGAGCAGTGGAGCAGTGGTGGCTGTGATGCTTTCATACCTTCCCACAACACTGGCTGCTGGCATGCACATCACCGTGCCAGCAGACAGAGCCAGAGCTGCCCTGTCTCTAACAAAACATGCTAATTACCAGCCAGAGGATTTGATCCAGCTGTTGGCATGTTTGGGGGTGCATTTGTGAACACAGCTTTTGCACAGAAAGAGAAAGGAGACGGTATTTCAGGGTGGGGGAAAGGAAACAAAACCGCCAGCAGTGCAGTATCCCCGTGGTCATGGAGGAGGTCTGAGGCAGTGCTGGGAGCTGAGCGTGGCTTCGCTTGAGCTGCAGCCCAGCGTCTCGCTCTCCCTCATGCTCATCCTCTCACCACCAAATTCTCCCTGAACATCTCTCATGAGTGACAGAGGTTCTGGAGTTAATGCGCTTATAGGAAGGTTAGGCTGAGGATATTAACTAACTGCTTCAATTTTTTTGGCTTCACTGTAATATGCCAAAGCTGCTGCCGTTAGATTACCCTGTCCTCTAGTCAATTATATTAGTATTGTCAAAAATAATGCCAAGACTGTATCATGTTGTTCTTGCCAGCTGAAGAGACTACAATGGACATTGTATTTATGGGTTTTTCATATCTTCTGAAATAAACTAGTCTATCTTTTTAGACAAGCAGCTTTTCTTGGTTTTTTGAGTGATATTTATTTAAAAAGTATAAAATATATTACTAAGGAAAGATGGAAATATTTCACAGCTAACATAAAATAGGAAGGTAGATAATTTATTTCCACTGCTGGCTTCTAAATAAATATTTGTTTACAGTTTTAAAGACATTCTTCATTTTGTAATCTGAAGAAACAGCCCAAGGCATAAGAAGAAGATTAGCTGAATATTACATTGATACTGAATATATTACATGAGTTCCTACTTAGAAAGCAAAGCAGGCCAAAGATTACCACAATGAGAACAGAAAACTAAACCAGGCTAATACTAAATATGCACTGGTACCAGAATCTGAAATGTGGGAGATAAAAGACCAAAGAACATCCAGTCTGTCTCCCTGCAAGTGAGTGTGAGATTATCCACTCCATACTTTTGCCAGTGCTAGGTACATATCAGTTTTTAAAAGACTTTTTACTTCCCTTAGAAGAAACTTTCACAGCTTAACAAAAGTGAAGTTTTTGCAATAGCCATTTTAAGGGTTTTATTTATAGTGTCAGTCCATTAGTCTTAATTACAAAATGCACAGTAATCACAAGAAGCCTTGATGTCTATATCCATATAAATGGATCTATTAATGTTACGCCATTTCCTTATTTTCCTCCACTCTGCCTATAGCCTTAGTTATTGCTTAATCAAGCAGCAGTTTATATAGTTATGTCTATGTTTCAGTCCACCAAATCGTTTCATCAGTTGTGTTGCTCCTCTAAATTCCCTTTAAATCAGCAGTGCCTTTCTTTCTAGGTGATGGTTGGCTGGGATTGACTTCATTTTTTTCAGGTTTCTTTTTCTTACAGAAGTTCCTTTGGAAAAAGGATGCCTTTAAGTAGATGGTCCACAGTAGTATTCAGAATTATCCCAGCATTATAACAATGAAAACCTCATGTTTAGTATGTTATGCCTTCCATGCAGTACTTTTTTCAGTATTACCACTTTCTTGGTTTCACCTGCATATTAAGTCATAGGCTTCAAATGATTATTCCTTACAGTGCAATTATCGTGTAATAATAGTGTAAATCACATTTTCCTAAGCCAAATCTCATGTTATTTCTGTGTTATGCTGATGTTTTCAGGGTCTATGTGGTTCTTTATTATTTCTCTGTTTTGGCAAAGTTTGCAGTTCTAACCACAGTAGTGCTAGGTTAGGGGCTCACACCATCCTCAAGAGCTCTGCAGGAGTGCAGTGACCCAGAAAGCAAGGAAATTCTCACACTGCACTGGACAACCTGACCAGCTAACTAATGGGATTGCTGTATGGTTATCTGCTTGCGCTCATGGGCATAGGAACTTCTGGAGCAATGTGAACATACATGGGCTGTGGTTTGTCCTGCTGATTTTCAGGGAAGGGTTCTTGTACCTGTACCTCCTTGTGCTTACAAGCCCCTACAAAGGGCATTGGTGTTCTTTTATTTACTTCTTTTTCATGGTACTTGGTGAAGATAAAAAGTGGAGACCCATCTCTGAACCCACTAAAAGCTGAACCATCTGTGTGACAAGGAACATGCAAATGGGATAGCATTTACCATGACAGATTTTATGGAAAAATCATGCTTCGGTTGGGGAGCTATCAGCCAGCACATCATATATGCCAGATTCCAAACCAGGTTCCTAAAGACATCAATCATACAGAGATGTTTTCTGACAGAGGAACACAGTGACTAGGGCAAATTCTACAATTGCCTCAAAAGCGTGATTGACAGAATACCAAAACACAACTTACACTTTGTGATGGGTGATATTAATGCCAAAGTAGATAAAGAATGGAATGAGCAGCAGGGAAGCCTGGGAGAGGAATGTATCAACCCAAGTCCACGACTGGCATTGTGCTTTGTGTCTTACCGTGTCCTCATAAGTAGACTTTTCTTTCTAAAATGCAAATATACAATGAACATACAATTTTACAGACAGCAAGAAAATGCCAGAATAAGGCAAACCTCTGCTTTTGTCATCTTCCCAACAGACCAGCCACATTGGTATCAATTTGAGATGCAAATAAACCATGCAAGATGAAATGACTTATGGAGCTTTCAAAACTAAAACAAGCACCCTTGAAACCCATGTGTCAGGAAGTAACACCATACAGACAAAGAAACTATTTGTTTATCTAGGCAACCTGTTACTAGTCAAAGCAAAGTTCAAGAAAGGGGTAACATGAAATACACAGCACAGAACTCCCTGAATTCACCAATTTACAGGAATAGAGATATATAGCACCAAAACATGTCAGCATGAAGTTGTGGGAGACAATGATCTACTGTGACATTAGACAAGAAATTAGGCATCTTTGAATAGCATAGTCTGTTTTAAATTGTTGGCTTTTGATGGAGAAACCTTATCACCAGCTGAGAAGCTCAGGTACTAGCTGTCAGCTATGAGCTCTGTCCAAATCGGTTGGAAGCACTGAATGCGTTTGGCGTATGGAATTTGGATACCAACACACAAACTCTCACTTGAAGTCAACAAGTGGGAAAACACCTGAAAGTACTTCCAACAGCCTCTGGCAAACAAAGTAACTGAAAATGGAGGCTCACGCAGGTAATCTCAAGAATCTGTACCAAATAGCAACAGCAACAAATAATAGTCCTTACCCTAAGCTCCTCCAACAGCTGTGTTACCTCTATCAAAAACAACGCACATAAACTATCTAGATTTGTCCAAATGAGCTGTCAGCATTGTGTTTGTAAGTGTGGATATATGTGGAGTTAAAGCTTGAAGGAGGCTTGTAGTAAATGGCCAGATGTGGCTAAAGTTATTGAGGCAGATTCAATGTCTGGTTCGAACCCCAGCCAGAACTTTCTAAGGCTTGTGCTCTACTCCTAAACAGGGCTTCAGTAGCACGAGTAGCTACAGGACAACTTCAGAAGCAGGAAGAAACAAATGTGGAAACATAACAGAAAATGGAGAAAGCAGCAAGAAGAGGAACAACAGAGGAGGCCTTTTCACAGTTCTGTTGACTTTCTTCCCATAAAAAAAATCTCTTTCCTATCTTGCATGGGTGAAGTTATTCACCAGAGAATTGCCTTGGAAGTAATTTACAGCTGTTTGCATATATGTCAGACTAAATTTTGTGTTGCCTTTATAAGCACTGGGCTGTGAAATAGCACAAATATTACTAATACACTTCCATTTCTTCTGGTTTCCTCATCAGTGACTCAGAGCTCAAGGCCAGATTTTTATGATAGGTCATGTGAAAAAGATTGCCTTTCACTTAGATATTGTCCTGTTTACTTAATCTTTAGCACTCATACCATTGATATTTATATATACTAATTCAGTGAAGAATATCCTCCTTTATTCTTTAATTCTGGAAGTGTAGTGATTAGATCAAGACCTACAAGAGCAAGGTTATAGAACAGGATGAGAAAGCTAAGAAGAAAGCCTTACTCAAAAAAAAAGAAAAAAAAAAAAAGAAGGAAGAAAGAAACTAGAAAAAGGAGGTGATGCTCTGCAGTGATAGAGAGGCACTGGAATGATTTACAGTATTTTACAGTATACAGTATAGTGGAATTAGTCTCTAAGCAGGCAGACAGCACTTCCTGATATGCCTGTGTTCATTCTTGCTCAGATCAGTGTCACATATCCAGAAAAATATAATGTGTGCAAACATCTGCTCTTCCAAAATTATAAGTGTATGTTAGTCGTCACTCTGATCTGAACCAGCATGCCTTTCCAAAGAACAAATGAATTTTCACCCATTTCACCCAAGGATCTTTACCAGCTGCTGACCTACTCCAAAAGGTGTAAGCAAATTATTCTAGCACATCCAGAGATGGAGGTAACTGTTTGGATTCACAGCCACAATCAGAAAGTTATCTGTCTTTTAATGTGTTATATAGTTCTTTTCTTCTATTACACATACTTCAATATAAATATTTCATTCAATCATATTAGCTTACTGTGGAGTTTAATGTAACAATTTAATGCCAATGTGACACATCTGAAACAAAGTACGTGACTTCTCACATGACCAGATACTTAGCATTAGTCCAAATAGTGGTGCAAGCTGCTGAAGGGGCATGGACAAAGAGATGTCTGTAGGAGATGGCAGCTGGCAGGTCATCGAGTACCCAAAAACTATCTCAACTTTCAACAATGTGACAAGCAATCAGGGTCTCTAAATGCTGCTATTAATCTGTCTTCCTTAAACATTTTCACTATAAAATTCCCTCCCTTCACTATTATTTACAAATTAATATCTATTTGGGTATAACAGTGCAGACAACATTTAAAGCTCAAGCTGGAAATGGCTTTCCTCCCATAAAATATAGCTTGTGTCTGTGTGCACATGCATCCATGTGCAACTATTTGTGTACAGCTATATCTGTCTGCCTGAAGACTTTTGAAACCTTGGCCAGTTATAATCAAGTTTTGCAGAGATTAGCGATCTCAGAGCTACAGGTTGTATGGAAATAAATAGCCAAGTAGAGAAGAATGATTTTGTTGTTGTGTTCACTCTATGAAAAGGCTGCTGTGTGAGCCCAGCCATTAACAGACACTAAAGAATCTGCTTCTCAGTTAAGGTTTTTGTTCTGTGTGGATTTTCAGGTTTTTAATAAGGCACAAATGACAAATCTCAAACCTTTCCACATTCTGAGTATTTGTAACATCTTTCCTGTATGGATTTTCTGGTGTTTACAAAGAATGTTTGTAAACTGCATCTATTAGCATAAATCATTTAAAAAGTAAATTAACAAGGAAAGAAATCCATTGGAAATAAATACTTCAGTTTTCAGGGAACAATTTCTTTCTATTTGCTTTTCAACTAAAACTGCTTAAAAGGATAATAAGAAAATATGTTGAAACTGAAAAATGATTACAGGCTTACAAAATTCAGTTGGAAAGTCATACCATGTGGATTTTTCTAATTTCAGACACTGTTCCAAGCTTTGATAGGAAAATGCTCCTTAAGCATTCGAACGCCTCCCTCTTATGCATTCCTTCATCTAAAGATTTCTTCTCTGATAACAATAGGAAGGCCTCCTGTGAAAATATTTCTCCTGAAAGAATTGTATTCTGTGTTCAGGCATCAATAGAATTCATACTACCCAGTCTGAGCCACTCCACTGGAGACCCAGCACCAGGAGGTCAGTCAACAGAGACTGAAGTCTTCCTCTGTCATAAGAGAAAAATTTGAGCAACTCCCAGAGAAAGGTCCCTGTGTCTCTGCATTGACTCATGAAGAAGTCCAAATCAATTATAACAAAACTTCAATTTCTTAGTTAAGTTCAGTTAGTCCTGGCAAGATGATGAAACTTTATTGATATTCGCTTCCTAAGAATCTACACTGGGTTCCATCTCTTCTGTTAAGCATTTTAGCTTCCAGTGTGATCCAAGCCATGGCCCCCTGACAGCCCTTGCAGAAGTTTAGCTGGATATTGGGCTTACTTCCAGCTTTTTCCCTCAACAAGGAACTGTGGGCACTGTTGAAAAGATGACACTCTGCTTCAAGGTCTGAACCTGAGAAGATGGTATGGATTCAGGCTGCATCCTAAACTAGATTCCCTGCTCCACCAAGTCCTCCAAGGTTAGTTCAGCTCCTGCACTCTCAGACAACTCCATACTCCACCATGTCATGCTCTAGAGTGGGAAAGCTGGTGTGTCATCCTATAAAAAGACCATCTCTGCAGTATCACTTTCTTTGAGGACCAGCTCCTTTACTGCTGCAGAAATAGTCAGCGATCAGTGGGGCAGAACGCCTGTGTCCTGCTAGGAAGCTGTGTTTGACCCCCTGCCTATGAAGTCCGTCTGTGAAGACTCATCTAAAGCTATTTTAGATTATACACAACAAACAACTTGCCATGAAAAAAACAAGCTTGGATCTTTGGCTTCCACAGCTCCACGGCTTGCTGATTTCCAGACCTCTGTCTGAGATGCTGCCTAATAGGATGAAAGGAGGAGCCATGTAAACCAGCCTGTTGCTGAACTGACTTTTATCACATTTATTTTAGTATTCTTCTGTGTTATTTTTTCAACTGTAAGAAACACTGCTGCATGGCCCAGAAAAACAGAAGTGAACTGCAATCTGCCATAACATACATATTTACTCTTCTTCTCATCATTTCGTCATTTAAACATAAACGTGAATCAGTGCAAAGGTCTGAACCGCTCAGATGTGAGAGAAAAACCTGTACATCCCAAACAGAACCTAAACAGAAGGCAGGAAAAAGAGCTTAGGCTGTTGCAGAGGCCCTATGATGCATTAAAAGTATGTGGATTTTGGGCATTTTTTGTCCTGCCTTATCATTTTAAAAACTTGGGAAGTAGGAGCTTTATTGTACGCTTATAAATTTTGCATGCAGATACAGCAGAGTAAATCCACCTGAAGAGACACTTTAATGTGAGGAGAAAGGATTATGAAAATAAATGACAACAACACGCTGTGATTCTCTCTTAGTGTAGAGGATTGGACTACAACCGTAAGAAATATCATGATCAAGGGGTAGTGCGTAGGTGAGCAGCCTGGGAGCAATCTAGGGAATGAATTGTGATTCAGAGTTGCAGTTTGGTCACTTGTTTTTTCTTGGCTTTAGGAGCAGGTTGACAGCAATTTGAAGCAGCCCCTTGCCAAGCCCAGTTTACTCCTTTCTGTGAAATGGTGCAGTGAGTCTGGGTGGAGATGTGAAAAGAAGGCACCGTCTATTCATTTCTTGTGAATTCTCCATCCTTTTATGACAGATTACCCACAGAGGAATGCAAGGGTGAGGAATGCTTTTGCAGCTGCAGAATGAATCCGGCAGACTCTCTTTTTTCTCCCTCCACAGAACACCCAGCCTACCAGGGCATAACTCAGCAGGGAGTCAGACTTGGGATGTAGTGCTGGGCTGTGGCCAAAAAGCTTGCTTTCTAGCAGGGATCCCTTGAACCATGGCACCCCATGAGTAGCATGCCCTGATTGCTAGACAGTTTGCCAACCGCCCCTGTGCGGTTGGTCTACACCCTGTGTAGACCAGGGTGACCTGCTGCAGGAGCCCTGGGATTGTGCTGCGAGCCACACATTGGAGGAGTTTGATTCAGAAACTAATTTTATGGCGTCTCGCTCTTACTATTGGCAAGTTAGTTTTGATAAGGGAACAGGCTTCCTATGTTTTCTATGAATTCAATCTTAGTACCATGACTTTGGGCAAAATTTGCGCTTTCTGTTCAAGTCGAATAGTATCTTTCCCTCTGTGTAGGGCGTCTGCTCCTGAGCAGAGTGTCTCTAAGCTGTGTTAACAGTGTCTTGCCAGGGTACTTCATGGGTGCTGCTTTTCTAAGCCCTCAAACCAGTGCATCAGTTGGACTCTGCTGGAGCTACTGTGCTGGCCAAAGGTGCAGGATTTCTTTCTGCCGCAGCCAGGAAGCGGCTGGGATAAAGAGGTTTCATTGTCATGTGGTACTGGAGCATGGCGAACGTTGCGTAGTCACCCTGACACAAGAACTGCAAAGTGTGCAGGAATCAGGGTGATATGCATGCAGATGTCTCTCTGAAGTGGCATGCTTTCCCGTATAAGTCTGGATGCAGTCTGTTTCAAGAAGCAGTGTATCGCACAACATGAAGAAAGCTGGTAGGAATCAGCTTTATATCTCATTCATTCCAGTCCTGAATTCTCTTACACAGTTGTTATTTACAGTCTAAGTCTAAATTTGAGCCAGCAATATAATTATGATATAAAGATTAATTACGGAAAATTTCAAGAGGAAAAAGCATCTTTTTTCTTTTTTCCAGAGGAAATTGCTAAAATCAATGATCTCAAATCCCATCTTTTCACAAGCTATTGCAAAGGAGGGGGCCTTACTCATGCACCGACCAGAGGATTTACATTAGCTTGTATGTTTTCCCTTATTGACTATGTTTACACAAGGGGCAGCTATCTGTCCTGAATTGGTGTCTTCACCAATTAAACAGTCTTCAGAGAAACTAGCAGTCACAGGCACGGGCTAACTCAGACACATTTACATCTACAGGGAAAAATCATGTGCCATTAGCTGGCTGGAAAGGGTGTCGTTTCTATTACAGCATACATTGCCATGGCAGGTGGAAGAACTCTCAGGACCAATTGGCTTCCTCCTCCCAGATCTCAATGAGCGATGCCAGATGCAGCCTTCCCAGTTGTGTGTATAGCAGCAGCTACACAGCTTCCCCGGATTCCTTCATGCAGCTGCTGCTGCTCCGGGGAATGCTTAGTTTCAGGGCCAAACCCTAGCATGGGCTATGTGACAAGACATACGTGCAGGAATTCTTTAACAATGAAAATCCTCAGAGTTAACAGGGAAGGCGGAGAGGATAGCTGGAGCTCAGGTTACACCTTGAAAGTAGTTTGTTTGTCCCTTTAAATATACTACTGTAAGTACAAAACCAGAGGGCACTCATAGAAACTTCATATGTACATTTATAAATCACAAATGACTTTATAAGTAATTTTGCTTTAGAAAAGGCTTTCAAAAAGGCATTGAGGTTTTCAGTGTGTGTGTATTATAATCTTCCTGAGCACTGGAAAGCTGGCAGTGTCTACTTTTACCTACACTGTGAACTTTATAGACTCAGTCCATTGCAATGGGAAGAGGAAAAGAGGCTAAGTCCCTGAATATCTTTTTTTTTTTTTTTTTTTTAATCTCTTATAACATGAGTGCTTTCATTTTAATCCTATTGAATAAGCAATTAAAAATAGAATTTCCATAACTGAAGGAGATCTGCCAGTATCTGTGATAGCAATACTTTGAAAACAGAAACACCAGAATAGCCTCCAATAGGCAGCTACTGAACTGTCCTCTCATTCTGTCCTCAGGATTTCGTGGACCTTAAAGGTGCTGATGTATGACCTGCAGTAACGAAAAGTAGGATATTTTGGATTATTGCATCTATGATTAGAAAACTGAATAAACAAAAAGGGTTTCAGGGAACTTGTTTCTATAGAAGACCACTGTGTTGCCTGGGGTCTGTATTACAGGAGACACATGCTTTCATAGTTACCCTGCATTAAAACTAAGCATATAACCTGATCACTTCTTATTTTTAATTTATGTGTTGAACACCAGTGACAGCTCCCTAAGGTACTTGGCTTTATCCTAAATGTACTTACTCTGAAGTCAATAGTTAAAATTTCTACTACCTTCAAAGAAAGACGAATTAGGGTAGTAATGAGGGCATTGGCAATCTAGTTGATAAGTACATAAAGATAGGGTGTCTGTTGGCAGTAACTATCTAAAAGACACAGAAAGGGTCATGTGGAAATGCAGAAGAGAAGCTATAGAAAATAATTATTTACTCGTCTCCTATCCCTCCAGTTCTCTCTTACTGCACAAATGTAAAATGCAGGTTTGTTTCAATGTAAAATAATAAGTAACAGAGGAAAGAGTTGATGTGTCAGACTCTCAGCTGGTTTAAACCAGCAAAGCAGTCTATATCAGCTGGGAGCCTGGACCCATGAGATTATTAGATGATTGTTAATTATTACAAGAAAATAGCTCCTTTCATGGAGTTTTCTCTATTCACCCCCCAAGAAAATTCATATAATGGTTAATTCCACTCTGTCAATTTCAAAGATTTTTTAGACTCTAGTCTAACATCAGAATAAGAGAATTATATTTTAGCAGTTTATTTATTAATAAATGTATTTATCTATTTATTTTTGAAGAGTGGAAGAAGACAAAATAGCTTCTTTGGATATGTAAAGATAAATGGTTAGAAAAATATTTTTGAATGTACAAAGACAAATTACTGAGTGGCTGCAGATAATGCCTCTGTAATGATATAACAAGGGGAGGTAGTTACAAAGGTTCTGTAAAACTTATGAGATGAAACAAGAAAATATTTAAAATACATAATTAAGTGAAAGATAAACAAAAGAAAACCTACACAACTTTTTCTAAATTGGCAAATAAGTATTGTTTTGCCAAAAGCAGCAGTGAACAATACTGACATTCCAATCTGCTGATCAAACATTTGTATTTATGAGTCTTAAGTCTTTATATAGAATGTAGTAGTAGATGATTGTATATTACAAAAATGCATATGCTGCAGATATATTGGTGTGTTTCTCATTTCAAATCAGATTTACTTTCTGTACTCCTGCTTTCTTTTCTACTGAGCTGACCTTAATTATAGTGATGCTGGAGAATAATAGAGCCCAAGTTGCCAAAGGTGGTGTTGAAGATAACCAATAATCATGCACGGATCAATCAGGAAAAGGGAACCAGAAAAGTCAAAGGACTCGAGGAGAGTTTTGTAGTTAATATGGCACTGAAATTTATGTTCAAAGGTCATTAAACATGCCATAAATGCAGACATGTAAGTGCTTAAAGTGTCTATGAGTGTCTTATGAGTCCAAAGGGGAAAGGTACTTAGAAAGAATAACAATTTGTTCTAAAGGGAGACTGCTCTGCAGCACCTTTTAGCCCTGTTATTAGAACTTGCTTTGACCCGGGAGGAGAGATGTACACCAGGGGAATGAAATTTGTTGATGATACATACTAGGAAGGGGCATTCAATAGAAAGAAGAAGGGCAAAAAAGTCAAGACAACTCTGACAGAATGTGCCCAAAGGAAGATAAGTGCCTTATGCAATTAAATGTAGAGAAGTGTAAGATAATGAGATTAGGGACACAAAATAAGAGAAGGCGCTTATGCCCTATGTAATCATATGGTACGAAATACTGAGTAGAAGCAGGATCTGGAGATAGACTGAGATCAAAAAGCTTCAGGACAGTGGTTAACAGTAATATAAAATGTTACCATTGATTCAGAGAGGTAACAATAATAACATAGATGAAGTTATTCCAGCTCCTGCATAAGGGATTTATGAATGAAGCTGCATTTACAATACTGTGAGGAGTTCTGTATGCCTTATAAAAATAGCAGAAGCAAAGGGAACTGGACAATAGAGTCAGGTAGACAGCAAACTTAATTATTCATAAAGGTCAGAGAACAAAACAAAATTGCCTGCAGTTTTTGCAGAGGAGAAAGAAAGAGGATCTTATGGAGAAACTTGAAATCTGGAAAACTGTAGTGAGGATAGAAGCAATTGCACTACAATTTGATCCACTAATACAAGAGTAAAAACATGGTTGTAAACAATGAAAATGAAACTGAACAAAATACAGAGTGAGGTGTAGTTAATAAATGGAATATGTTTCCAAAGTCAACCACTTGGAGCAGTGGGAAATCCATCATTCCTGGGGTAACTATTTGTTATCCAGCTGAGATTTGTCTCCTATCTAACTTTAGGCAGCTAACATTTTTAGAAAGGCTGAATTCTAGATGGACTACCTCACACTCTAAATATTCCTTTCTCCCACCATTAAATAAATAGGGAGCCGACATATATGACCGCTTGTAACTCAGACATGTCTGTCAGTTGCCTAAATTTTGGTAGCATAAATGTGGGTGGGTTTCAAGAAGGATTTAAGTACTGGAAATGGGACCTCAGCAGTGTGAGTGGCCTGTCATAAGCATAATGCAGCGTATCATAATCAAGAACCTGAAGTCCCAGACTGAGCTACCTTTTGGCTTTGGAAGCACCTACATTCTGCTGTCATAATTTTTAAAGCTTCTGATTTCCCTTTATGTGTGCCGAAGCTGCTTGTTTTTGATAGGACTACATAGTGTGGCCATACCTAACTGCAACTGGAGTCCAGAAAAAAAATCTTTGGGATGCATTTACATGAGTGCACTCCCTACTGAACACAGTTGCACCCATTTCTTTCTTTTAAATTATGGTCACTTTCCTCTTTTCATCTAACAGCTAGAAAACCTACACATATGGAAGATGGAAGTCTAATGTCATCTTCTTTCATTAGAGGATGCAAATTTACACCTCCTGCATGTCCTGACCATGGGTTTATATGTTTTTTGTCCTGAGGAAGAGGGAGCTCATCACTGTTCAGGTAAAGATTTCATTTTTTATGGGGTCCAGAAGTATTTGATATGTCCTTGTTGTTTAAAGGTAGGATTAATAGTTTTTCCAGTCTCTAGGAATTATATTTCTTATTCCAAGTCAGTTCCTTTAAACCTAGGAGAGAAAGGACTAGGAGATCTGATCAGAACTTGAATCCCCCTTGTTCTCAGGTGATGGCTAGAGAGCAGTCCTTCTCCCTTGTAGGTATGACTCTTCTGATCAATTTGGCATTCCTTTGTTAATAAGGTCACAAATTAAGCCTGAGTGATAGTGACTGTCCTATGTGCCCATGCTTAGAATAAATCTTTGTGAGGAGATTTAAATTCACCAAGCTAACTCTAATTTCCTCAGCGAGTTTTAAAGTAATCTAACAATTATATAAGAATTCTATTGCAATATCTCTGCCAGCCAGGTTTAAAAGGAAAAAAATGAACCTGCAAGGGAATGAGCCTGGGAGCCTACCTTTAGCAGGGGTGGGCTGTGAATGCCCAGGGACTGGAAGAGGTTGCTTGTTTCTCACCTTGAGCAACACTTAGTAAAATGGGAGATTCGCCTTATCTGTGGTGTTTGCATACTGACTCTGTGCTGACCTTAGGCAGCTGATGTGTGTCTCTTCTGAGCTATCAAATGCTCCCATGGCAGAGGCCCATATAACCCAGCTCAGCATAGTAGATCTGAGAGGTCTTACAGATGTAAGGACTCCCCAACTCACTTTATAGCTTTGTCTCTGACCCCGTGAGAGATGTCTGCCTATACGAGTACGTGCAGGCCTGTGTGTATATGTGTACTTTAAGCTGAGGGCACGTGTGCATTCTGCCTCACTTTCCATCTAGCGCTCGCCTTATCTCTTCTATTTCTGGCTTGTAGATTTGAAAGCCTGAGGACTACTGCAATGGTGTTTCTTAACTGCTTCTTGTCATCCTTACAGCCTGGATGTGTTGGAACAGCTGCTCCTTTTTCGCAGGCTAGGAAGGACCATATGCTTGATATCAACACATCCCTAAAGTAACAGGTGGCAAATGTATTTTTGTTGCTAATAAATTCCCACTTAGGCTTTAAACTGCCTGAGCCTTTATAGCAATAATCCTTCAGAATTCAGATCTTTACTTTCTGGAAATCAAAATAACGTGAACTGGTTCCATTTGTTTCTGCTGATTTTATCAATAGAGTGTTGTTTTCTGGTGCCTGTATCTTTACGTTAGTTTCTAACATGCCAGGTTATGACTGTTTTTCATAATTTGTCACTGCACATGACTGTTTATTACACCACTATCATATAATTACACTACTGTAATGCAATAGTATGCACTGTAAGCACAAGCTGCCCAAATTGATTAGCTTCCTAATCAATTCAGTCTTTTAACTATGAAATGCTGATAATGGAATGGGATAACGTTTTAATGATGTCTAAGACCCAGATTCATGGGACCATGTAGACATGTGCTCCCACCAAATTCTGGGAAAGCGAAGTCCCCTCCATAGCTTTGTTAGTAAATACTTAAATCCCACTGACTTTCTCTCTTACGACTGATATTTTTAAAAAATGAAACTTAAGGTGCAGCATTTTGGCATTTTTTTCCAGATATTTTCTTTTTATGAGCTACCTAGAGATTGAAAAACCCTTCAAAGTGTAGATCATAGTGCTTGCAATACATGAACCCAGAAACCAAACAGCCTGCATTGTTGGCAAAAGGTATCCACACAGGTTGATTTTACATCCCTAAAAGCTGTTTCTTTAGCAGATATTGCTGAATTGCACTCTTCAACTCAAATAATTAACATTTACATTGAAGAAAAGGAAAGAATGTTATTTTTCAATTTTTAAGTGGAATTACTTCCTCTATCTTTTATCAACTTCAGTTTTTTCCCTTCTTTTGCAAACTTCATAATGGGTAGCAGCATTTAATATGTTTTTATATTAATAAATTATATTAAAATAAAATAATAATAAAAATATATTTGCTATTAATGTGTTTCTGTTACTGTGTCTGGTTTTTTACCTAAGTGTTGATACATCAGGAGGCAGAAAGTGTTGCCTCTGATGGTCAGCAAGTTTGTAAGACTATGATGTGTTAGAATTTGTAGTAATCCATGAAAATAACTGATGAAAGCATGTCTTAACTAATGCCTTAGCTCTCTGCAAACCCTTTATATCAAAATTTTGAAGTCTGGATGCCAGTCTTCACAAACACCTATGCGCAGTAATGTAACAGGTGGATAAGTGGCTCATGTAGATGAAAACACCTGTGTATATTAAGGGGGAGATTCTTGCTTTATCTTTTGGAAGACAAGCATGTGACCTCATGAGGGAGTTTTAGGTTCAGGAACTTGAATGTATGAGGGTGAGAGCACACCCTTCAGCAGATCTCCCTCCTGCAGGCAGATGTTGAGTTCCCACCCTGTCATGTCCATCCTCTCCTCACAGGCACTGAAATGCTTCGCTCAGGGCAGTAGCTTCCACTTTGGCAGCTGGGGATATAACACCAAAGATTCATCCCTTTGCCATTGTGGTAGCACACCAATCCACCTGTCATGCAAGTTTGTTTGCCCCGTTTCAGCTGAAGGGAATGAGGAGGTGAGGATTCACTTTGCACTGTAGTTTTAATTACTACCAGTTTGAAAGCTTGGAGCATAAGGTGGCAGTTTGGGGTCAATGGGTGACAGCAGCTGATCAGAATATATATATCTGAATACTGAGAAAATAGAAGCATTGATTTTCAAAGCTATATATTGCTATTATTATTTATTGTGATACATTAGAGATCACAAAACAGGGAACTGCATTTTGAAATTTTCTTGATCATACTCAGGTGACGCTTGAGGTCTACATCATCTGCTTTTCTTCAGCAATTCTGCTGCCTCTTCAAATACCTGTAGGGTGACATAATTCTACTTTGGAATATAATTTGAGATCTATGTGACAGCAGAAAAAAGTTTAAATTTTTTATATAATAATAAAATAAAATATTTTTTTAATAAAAGTATTTATTTTGTCTTTGGGCTGCCATGAAGATAACATGTATTTGAATGGGTCCAAGAAGAGAGATCTGAACATTTGAACTTGATGTCTGAAGTTAGATTTGTTAATCCATCTGCAAGCAGTAAACTAAACCCAAGAGTTTCTAAGGGTTTTGAGCATGTCAAGATGGTTTGTTCCATTGTGGAGAAAAAAGTGTTTTTAAACTAGTATTCTCAGTATACTAGTATTTAAGCTAGTATAAAAGATTTTTGCAACACAAAACCACCAAGAGCTTCCTTTCACGATTAAGGTCTCATCATGTGGAGCACAGTAAAATCATTTCTGAAAACATGATACTCATAAGAATTTAATGTCTAAAAATGCAGCTGACACAAAGACTGAGGAATAAAATTGTTTTACTATCGTTTCTGTGTATATTCACATTTATCAAAGTATATAGACAGGAGCATTATGTGATTATTTCTCTCATAACAAAATGACATTGTGGTGCCGATGGGTTCTGAGGAAAGACTGCAAATATGTGTGAGAAGTGGGAAGGGTTCTACATATACAGGAGGCAAGAAGCTTCATATAAATGAGATGACAAACAGGAAGGACACAGAATGGAAAACATGCTAAAACCAAATAAAAGGTAATAAGAATAGTATATGTGTATATATACACATACACTTTTTTTATAGATATATATGCACAGAAGACACATGCCTGGAAATGTACCATAGACTATTACAGAACTTGCTAATATAGTAAAGATGTTGAAAATCACAACTTATTTTCTCCAACAGTCTGGTCACAGACCACTTGTGAAACAGACATTTACTACATCTTGATCTTGATCCAAAGCTGTATGAGATCAGCAGACATTTCACCTCCTTCACTGGACTTTGTTTCAGCTCTTCACCTTGTGCCTAGGCACTACATGGTAATATCTGCCTTTAATACAGTCCCTAAGAGCAGGTATTATGGCTTCCCTGTTTGTTGTTTGACAGGTCTTTACCTTCACAAAGCATTTATCTCAGTAGATCATATGTCAGAAATAAGCAGTTGTTTCTGTGGAACTTCGCTGTAGGATATGTCTCAAATTTACTTCACATGAACTGCATGAGCAGTTGTGGAGATCCACCTGTGGAGTTGTGTTCGTTCCTGCTGAAACCATGGATACTGTCTCCTCTGCCATCAGTAGTTAAGTTTCAGCATAAACCCCTTTATCTTTAATTTGAGTTACACTGACTATCATTTGCTAGTTTAAGGCAAGCTATTGATTGACATGTGGATATAGAAAAAACATATTTGGAGATGGAACAACGATAGTGGAATACCCATGACAGAAGAAACGTTATTCTTAACAAGACAGCACTTACAGAACAATGTCAAAGAAGACAGAGGCAGAAAACTAAACAGTTTTCTAAACCTACATCAGTGTTGAAAAAGAGATCAAACTTTGCATGAACCATGAAACTTTAAAATGAAATAAAGCTTCAGTGTTCAGCAATATAATCTTTAAAGAGATGTGCCAAATAGTTTGGGATGAATTCAAATATTTCCTCAAATGGAGACAAGTGCAATTGGTTTTGGAGAAGCTTGGCAGTGTAGGAGGATGTCTCCAGAGTAAAGACAGATTTAAGGCACATTGCTGATGAGGGTGGGACTTGGTAGAAAACACCTTCTAAGCAAGAAATAGCAGATAAATTATATTTTACAGAATAAAGTCATTGAAATGAAGTCCTGTACTGGGAGGAGCAGCATAGGAAGACCACTGTTCTTGTTCTTTTCCACATTTTGGGCTTTAAAGGAGATGTGTCTTTGTTATATATAGTTTAGGATATGATCAGAAAGTGGTGGTGAAGATTTAAACCCACAACGATTCTCTTAGGGTTTTATTCTTGTATGAGACTGGACACTCTGCTAGACTATACCTGGCTGTCCATATACTTGACTTTACCAAGTTAAAAAAACCATGGAGGATAGTAAAGGTGATTAAAAACAACCCAAAAAGGCATTGTGTGAGGGGTGTTGGAATTACTGTTATAGCACTGCCTGGGATAGCTGATGGCCAAACCATGCTACCTCAGAGAGAGGAGAGTTACACCTTATCTTTCCTACACAAGAACCTCTAAGGGATAGATTGTCAATACCAACACTCTAATGCTGTTTCAGGCTGATCCCCCTTGCATTCAAATGAGAGCTTCAGGGAATAAATATTGGGGAAAAAAAGCATTATTGAAATTTGTCATAATTTGTATTGCCAAAAAATTACTATAATATTGTCACTATCAGCAACACTTCTGGCATTGCCGTCCACACCTTGCTTGCTGCAAGACCTCAGGGCTTCTGGAATTTTTTCCATATGTGCAGAGGAGGTGACAAAGCTCAGTTCTGGGTCCTGCACTTGGGTTACAACAACCCCATGCAGTGCTACAAGCTTGGGTAAGAGTGGCCAGAAAGCTGTCCCGTGGGAAAGGACCTGGGGGACCTGGTTAACAGCCACCTGAAGATGACCCAGCAGTGTGCCCAGGTGGCCAAGAAGGCCAACAGCATCCTGGCTTGTGTCAGAAACAGTGTGGCCAGCAGGACCAGGGCAG
>JAVJGJ010000014.1:63101678-63113567 GCA_035590215.1 Microhierax caerulescens | reverse complement strand
TGGGAAAGGACCTGGGGGTGCTGGTCCACAGCTGGCTGAAGATGACCCAGCAGTGTGTCAAGGTGGCCAAGAAAGCCAACAGCATCCTGGCTTGTGTCAGAACCAGTGTGGCCAGCAGGACCAGGGCAGTGACTGTCCCCCTGTACTGGGCACTGGTGAGGCTGCACCTCGAATCATGTGTTCAGGTTTGGGCCCCTCACTGCAAGGGGGACACTGAGGTGCTGGAGCATGTCCAGAGACGGGACATGGAGCTGGTAAAGGGTCTGGAGCACAAGTCCTGTGAGGAGCTGCTGAGAGAACTGGGGTGGTTTAGCCTGGAGAAAAGGAGGCTCAGGGGAGACCTTATTGCTCTCTACAGCTACTGGAAAGGAGGCTTCAGGCAAGTGGGAGTCAGTCTCTTCTCCCACGTAACAAGTGGTAGGACAGAGGAGATGGCCTCAGGTTGCATCAGAGGAGGTTTAGATTGGGTATTAGGAAAGATTTTTTTCACAAAAAAAGTTGCTTTTTGGAACAGGCTGCCCGAGGAGGTGGTAGAGTCACCATCCCTGGAGGCATTTAAAAGACATGTAGATGTGGCACTTGAGGATGTGGTTTAGTGGTGGTTTTGGCATTACTAAGTTAATGGTTGGACTTGGTGATCTTAAAGGTCTTTGCCAACCTAAACAATTCTATGATTCTAAGCAGAGATGGACTTTAGTAAGGGTCTATCAGACAGTAAGACATTTCTCTGCTCATG
Source organism: Microhierax caerulescens (assembly GCA_035590215.1). NCBI lineage: Eukaryota > Metazoa > Chordata > Aves > Falconiformes > Falconidae > Microhierax > Microhierax caerulescens. The sequence goes on along the minus strand of JAVJGJ010000014.1, from coordinate 63,112,831 downwards.
CCCTCAATATTTTTTCTGGTATTTAAACAGCAAATAATGACTATAAAACTTGTGTTACCATGCTGTCTAAGATAACACTTCACAAAGTTGTACATCTCCCTCTTGGTGAAGTCACGGGCACTTCTACTCCAATTCTGCTTTAATTAACACATACATTAACAAAGGCATATACTTGAGCACAAAGATCTTACTTGATTTTGTGGGTTTTGCCCATTTGGTCTAAAAACGCAAAAGTGATCAATAGTTGCCGCCTGAAAAGAGTCTGTATTATAGATTGATGATACAATTGCCCTCATTCATAAAGTGATTTAAGGAGATAATTTACAGATTAAACAGCTCTACCACATCCTGAAACTTAAAATTGGCATTTAACTTAATTTTTCCATCAATATAACAACTCCCAGTTTCTACCCAATACTTAAAAGTCTATGATTAGCAGGAAGTAATTCAGAAACTAACATTAAAATGAAATTTTAAATTTGTTCCTTAATAGTATTCAATAAAGTTCCATGCTAAGTTTCCTTCCATCTGCAAATACAAAGAGATTTGCAAATTATTTTGATGCAAGAAATTATTCACAAGCTATACAAAGAAAAGGCAATAGAGAAACTTATATTTTCATATCATCTATCATGATGTGGGGCAATGCTTTATCCCATGAGAGAGGAGAGGGAGCAAGGTTGTGCACTAGCTATCCGGGAAGGGGCACTAGATGTGCCTGCTCAGCCAAAAGCAATGCCAACCAGAGTTGCTCTCCTCTGCTCCCTGCTCAGAAAGTGAGCTCTTGCATCGACCTGAAACACTGCTGGAAGTGGTCAGCAGCTGGCAGTTGCATGAGCTTGCCACCCAGAAATAGGGGGAAGAAGTAGAAACTCCTGGCACAGCCTGGGGAAAGGCACCACTAGTCCTCCCACAAGACCGCTGCTTTCCTGGGGGTATCATGGGAGTGGTGGGTCAGGGGGTTCCCCAGGGAAAATCTGGGGCTGAAGCCCAAAGCAAACACATGGAGTAAGTACAATCTTACGTTCATAAATATAGGTGCCTTAAAGCTAAAGTTAAAACTCACGCAGTTTTCTGAGGCATTCTTGACTGCAAGTTTGAAAAGACCTAACAGAAGGATAATAGAATCTTGCTCATGATTATATTTCTCTGATGAAAAGCCACAACAATTGGGTCAATTTGATGTTAAAACATGTACCAGTTGGCTCTTTGAAATGTCTAAGTACTTAAATGGATGGAACAGGTGCTCCACAACACGGGAATTGTATCTAGTTGATGTCTCAGCTTTTGTGAAGTTTCATGCACTGGCAATGCCACTTCAGTGTTTCTGTAGGGACTTTAATACATTGTATGCTGAAACAGAAGAGATTGTGACTATTGGAGTGGCGTTTTTTCTAAACATAAATACGATAATATTTTTAATGCAATACACTTTTTTCACAAACAGATTTAGTTAAGCAGCTCTGATGAACGCAATGATATTTGAGGACAACAATGAAATTGGAGAGATCAGCTCTTAAGACAAGGAATTTATGGACTAATCACCAAAACAAGATGTGTTCCTAAGTAAAAAAGAATTCAATGATGAGTGGAAATAGAGAACAGGTATCAAATTATACAGAGCTGAAATAGATTAGAGGTGGTTGATAAATGAAAGCATTTATTATATCATGGCTGACTGATGATGTATCTGAATGGAGGTGGCCTTCGTAGGCTCCAAAAGTTGCATACCTCAAGTCCTGCTCCTGTTGGTTGAAATAAAAGGGTAAAGATTTAGTTGGCTTGAAGCTGAAGGCCCTTTCCCATATATGCTACATAGGCCCAGTGAGTAATCAAAATGTCTTACGGTAGGTAATAGATTTTTAATGGGCTCAGTGTGGTCCTAGTTTGCACGTTTTTTTGTGAATTTCCATAAAACTGAGTTATACTGGCAAAAAAGGTAAGCAAAAGTGACTTTCAAAGTTAAAGTCCTCTTCACTGAACATTACTATTTAGCTCAAATGTATTAGTACTGACAAATGCATCACACATACGTTCCACAACCCTCATGACTTGACTGATCAGTCACAAACAACTAAAGTAAATCAAATTGTGTACACTCATAGAAAAAGGTACATAGAGTTTAAAAAGCTCACCCCAAACTAATCAAATACTTTGAATAATGAATAGATTAGACAAAATCATGGTCTGCTTGTGCATATGCCACAATCAGACAGAGAAGCTAAACTCATTGGATGCATTATTCATTGTGAATTATTTGCTCTACCTTATCGGTGGGGAAGCTTGCAAACACTACTGCTGTATCTGTGATCATCTAACAGCCTGAAGAAGGAGACCTGATTGCCCTTATCATTACATAGCATCTTGCCATTTAGATGAGGATTCAGTTTATTTATTTATTTATTTAGTCTCAGAAAAATGTTGTCCATCAAGTGCTCAAATGTGCTAGGGATAAACCAGAATGGCTACTGTAAAGCCAAATCATGTCTCTTCAATCTACCAGCATTCTTTGCAGAAGTCAGGGAGTGATGAATAAAGAAGAACAGAAAATATAGTGGGTTTGGTCTGTCAGTAAAATCTACAGTAATGCTTTTTTCAAAAGGGGTAAAGAAAACAAACACAGGACTGGTAAAGGTAAATAATGGGTTCTAATGTAGAAAAAAAGGTAAATAATGAAAACCAACACTATAGTTTCAAAATATAAATGAGTTAGGGCTGTGTAAGGTAAAATATGGTCTAGAAGGGAATACAGAGTCAACTGATAACATTTGTATGTGAAACAATATTTTTTCTTATTTAGATCCAGTGTGGATTGATAGGGAATCTGGGAAATGATGTGAATACAGAATATGGTAACATAAGAAAACAGTCCTTCCGCCATATATAAACTTTAATTTCCCTATATTGACTGCACTCTTATCATCTGATGTGAACATAAAAAAGGAACGTTTACACATAGTGGAAGGGCTGTTTTAACTTCTATAGATGTTATGAAGTTATAAATGAACTTCAAACTAACTGAAGTTCTTGAACATCTTAGAGCAACAATGCGATTCACCCTGCTACACATTGCAAGAATGGGACAACCAGTGATATTAAAAAGCACCAGCAACTATACCTAAATTTTTCACAAAGTTAATTGCTGCCAAATTTTATGAAGACAGATTGCTTAGTAGATCAACACAGGATAAGACATCAAATTTATGTGATTAATGAAAATTTTACTGACTTTTGTAACCTATGTTTAATATGCGTTCTAAGTGTTGATCATATGATTCAGGCAATAGAGCAACTAGTAACTTCAGGAATATGAGCAAGGCACTCATTTATGCAATTCCTACCCTGTAAAGTCATGCATTTATATAACTGTTATCACTGTGGAACATCAGTGTAATTTTATCAGCTTAATGATGCTAAGATATTAAAGCAGTCTATTTTAGGTACCATGACCTCCTTTGAAATGTCTATTAATGGAAGGAACATGACAAAATGTAAAACAGTGTTAGTCTGCATAGGAATGGCAGCTTCTATGTTGCAAAATTGTCATCTTAGCCTCTTTTAAAGTGAAGAATGGACAGCAGTGGCTGGCCGAAGGCATGAATGGCAGTCTTCCTCCCTTTCTCCCCTCTCAACCAATGGCTTTGAAGATGTAGAAATGCCAAATTACCAGAGTCTCCTCCCTTTCAGGACTGACCATCGTGATTTAACATCACTTTAGTTGCACACATATATTACTAACACATTTCACCAATAAATAGGGAGATGCTGTATCAAGATTTACATGTGAGAAACATTAATTCTGTATAAAACTGCTTCACTTCCAGGCAGCACTGAAGGAATATCTCAGCATAAATTTTAGGACATTCATTTTGGATGGTCTCCCTTCAAATAAACCATAAATTATCTCTCCTAATCATATGTAATCATGCAAAAGGATGTTATATGATTTATGCTTCCTCTGTTGTCTTGTCACTAAAAAATCAAAACTATTTTAATATTAGCCTGAATAGTCTGATTCTGTCAAGCTATTTTAGTGATGATGCTTACTTAGAAATCAAAAGACAATTAATCAATTTTAAATATTTTTTTTAAATTTTCCACTTAAACTTTAATAACCAATTATTTAAATTAAATGTAAATAAAATCATTATAACTAATAAAAATAATGCATGCAAATATTAATATCTGAATAAATATTCTGAAAGATATAGAAAAGTTTAGGGTTTAAAAATAGCAGATGTTATCAGGATGAATGAGACAAACATTCAAATGTCAGTTTTCTCACACTGTCTAGCAGATAGTTTGTACCAGAATTTTTCATTAGTTTCCAGAAATTAGATTAATAGGAAAATACATGCTGCAAGAGACCTCAGGAGGCCTCTGGTCTACCCTCCTGCTTGAAGAGGAGTAAGCTACATGCTTAGACGAGATTGTTCAGGGCTTTATCTTGTTGCATCCTGAAAACCTCCCATAATGGAGACTGCACAACCTCCCTGGGCAGCCTGCTCCAGTGTTTGACTGTCCTGGTGGTGAAAATAGAGAACACTACTATTGGTACCAACAAATAAGTGTTTTTAAAAGGTTTTAATGAAAATGTGAATTAAGCTGACTGAGAGAAATTGAAACATCTCTGCACTATGAGAGGTGAAGTTCAGAAACTGGCATCAGACTACAGTGATAGGCAGAACAAAATTACAACTGTACTACAGCTACACTACAGAGGGTAAAGGATGGTAATGCAGAGGTATGTGAGATTTAGGTTCATGTTCAGGGACATTAGAGGCCAAACAAGAGCTGGGGTTTTGCTCTGCTTTCACAGGTAAAGGCAGTAGGTAGCTCTTGCATGATGCTAAGTTACTCGGTATGTGCATGGCTTCAGGAAGAGTCTCCCTTCCTGTAGCTTTGACCTGCTCGCGCAGTGATAGCCATAGCTGGAGCATGATAGAAGAACTGTGTAACAGTGAAATAAAAGACCACATCAAAACAAGGGTAAAGAAAGGAGAAATTGATTTGTCCAAATATCCAGCAGCTGTACCCTGAGAAGACTCTTCTGCCTCTGTACACAGGGTTTGCTGGCACTGCTGGGTGATTAGTCTTCCAGTGTGCCACAGTATCATATCTAAGTAGCACATACTTGAACTACCCTTTCTAACTTAAACAGAAACCTCAGAATGAACCCCAAGAAATGGGGGGAATTACATCGGCTTAAAGCTTCATAGCTCACTAAAGGCAGTGAAGGACTTAATATAAAATTCGTCAATATTCTGCTTCTGTAAAGATCAACCCACAGGCAATGACATTTTTGCCCTTTTATTATTTTTTCATTTTTAAACAAAGTTTTATAAGTGCATTCCTTTGTCCAGTTGGAAAGTAGGCTACTGTAGTCATTACATATTTTTCTGTGAGAAATTACTTCTTGCTTCAATTAAAAAGTACATCAAATTCCCAATGGGATCAAGAGCACCCTCAGCTTCTAAGCCTCTCCAAGCACAGAGGCACACAGAGCCAGGAGGGGTCTTTGGTTTACCACTTCAGGACCGTCACCTCTGCTCTGTAAGACAGAGAAGTAACAATGTCTATGCTTTATCAAGCTTCATAGAACGGTTTGGGTTGGAAAGGCCCTTAAAGATCACCTTGTTCCAACATCACTTTCAACTTGACCAGGTTGCTCAAAGCCCTATCCAGCCTGACCTTCAACACTTCCAGGGATAGGACATCCACAGCTTCTCTGGGCAACCTGTTCTTGTGTCTTGCCACAGAATTTCTTCTAATATCTAGTTTAAATTTCTCCTCTTTCAGATTAAAGCCACCCACCCTTGTCTTATCACTACATACCCTTGTAAAAACTCCCTCTCCAGCTGTCTTGTAGGCCATCTTTAGATACTGGTAGGCTGGTATAAGGTCTCCCTGGAGCCTTCTCTTCTCCAGGCTAAATGACCCCAACTCTCTCAGTCTGTCTTCACAGGAGAGGTGCTTCAGCCCTCTGATCAGCTTCATGGCCCATCTCTAGACTCACTCCAGTACCTCTGTGTCCTTTTTATGTTGGGGGTGTAGAGGAATGAAGGTGGTGGGTTGCTTAGCATTGATAATATGCAGCTGTGACCTTGCCACTAAAGGCAGTGGATTAATGGACATGGATGATGTGCAGCTGTAGCTCGTTCCAGCTAAGTAGTTAAATACCACTGAAGATTGTGGGAAAAGGGGCTGGATGGAGGGCAGCAGCAGTGTGGTCTGGTCTTGCCTCTGGAGGGAGGAGAACCAGCGTGGACAGTAGAATCTGACTGATGGTAAAGCTCTTGTTACAGCCTACTGGCCTGCCTGTACTGCGCCAACTGGAAGACTATAACTGTATATTATCAATGCTAATCAACCTACTGCCTTTATTCCTCTATAGGGGAGCCAGAGCTGAATGCAGGGCTCCAGCTGGGGTCTCATGAAAGCAGAGTAGAGGAGAAGAATTACCATGTTTCTTTTGATGCAGCCCAGGGTATGGTTGATTTTTTGGGCAGCAAGTGCACATTGCTGGGTCATGCTGAATTTCTCAACAACTAACACCCCCAAGTCCTTCCTCTCAGAGCTGTCTCAATCCATTCTCTACCCAGCCTGTAGTTGTGCTTGGGATTGCCACGATCCACATGCAGGACCTTGCTTTTGGCCTTGTTGAACTTCATGAGGTTCACACAGGCCCACCTCTCAAGCCAGTCAAAGTCCCTCTGGGTGGTATTCCTTCATTCCAGCATGTCAACAGCACCACAGCTTGGTGTCATTGTCAAACCTGCAGAGGGTGTGCTCAAACTCAGTGTCCATGTCATGTTAAACAACAGTGGTCCTAATACCAACCCCTGAGAAATGCCATTTGTCGCTGTTTCTACCTGGACATCAAGCTTCTGACCACAACTCTTTGACTGCAACCATTCAGTCAGCTCCTTATCCACCAAGTGGTCCACCTGTCAAATCCATGTCTCTACAGTTTAGAGATGAGGATGTTGTATGGGACAGTGCCAAATGCTTTGCACAAGTCTAGGTAGATGGTGTCAGTTGCTCTTCTCTTTTTTTTCCACCAATGTTGTAACCCCATCATAGAAGGCCACCAGATTTGTGAGGCACATTTTGCCCTCAGTGAAGACATGTTGACTGTCACCAGTCACCTTATTTTCCATGTGCCTTAGCATAGTTTCTAGGAGAATCTGTTCCATGACCTTACTGGGCACAGAGGTGATACTGACCAGCCTGTAGTTCCCCAGGTCTCCCTTATTTCCCTTTATAAAAGTGGGGGTTATGTTCAACTTTTCCAGTCAGTGGGAAATTTACCAGACTGTCACAACTCAAATATCACGGGTAGTGGCTTAGCCACTTCATCTGCCGGTTCCCTTAGGACCAGTGGATGCATCTCATCAGGTCCCATGGATTTGTGCCCCTTCAGGTTCATTAGATGGTCTGGAACCTGATCTTCTCTTACAGCGGGCAGTTCTTTATTCTCCCAGTCCCTGTCTGCTTTCTGCAACTTGGGTGGTGTGCCTGGAGCACTCGCTGGCAAAGACTGAGGCAAAAAACTCATTGACTACCTCAGCGGTCTCTATATCCTGGGTAGCCAGGTCTCCCATTTCCTTCTGGAGGAGGCCCACAACTTCTATCATAATGCCACCTCTATTGCCACCCTCCTCTTTTATGAGGCCATAATCCAGCTCCACCAGCTCTCCACTCAGGAAAGGTGTTCCTGTGTTGAACAGCTAGGGTGGCTGTGCCGGCATTACTGCTCAGGGAAGTGTGCTTATGACCTTGGGAGTGAATATGAGAAAAACACCTGCCTTTGGGCAGAGTCGGGTTTCATTGGGAGGGGGTCCCTCAGGACCAGAGAGGCAGAGCAGCTGTGAAGGGGTTCCTGGGACCCCAAAAAACCTGAGGCCAGGCCAAACTCCACTACATGTCACTGCTGGGATCATCCGGGAGCCAGGCTTAGAGGGGTGCCAGCGCGGGGGCACAAAGCTGGGCCCACCGGGGAGTGAGTGCCGCAGTGGAGGAGCCCCTGCACCCCTGCCTCCCCAGCGCCCATCCCAGGCTGGACCCTGCTGGCCTTTCGCACAGAGCTGGGGCCGTCAGGAGTTGTGCTGGGAGGGGAACATTGTGCCTCACCTCTGTGAATGGCCCAGCAGGGCGGTTTCACTACACTGTTCATGTTGAATACTAAATATTCTCCCCATTGCTTCCATGGTGGGAGTGTAAGACCTTTCTTTTCCAGCCCAGTTTCATTTTGTTGTTAAATTGCATTGCCCAGCCCATCCAACTGAAGAGCAGCCCACTTGTTGGGATTTCTTCAAATGATTCTGACAGGTACATTTTGTCAAAAATACACCACAACTGTGACTGTCTAATCCCAAAAAGCCTTTATTTAATTTTAAATGTGTCAGTGCAAAACATGACCAAACACAACAAGCAACTATAATCAACTGAATGTGTAACATGGATGCTGAATTATTGTTATGCTTCAAGAAAATCTTTGTTATTCCTTTCTAAAAGAAAAAAATATGAAAAGTATGAAAGTGATATTAAGCAGATGTTAGACTGCAGTTGTCAATCTTGTCTAAGCACGCAGGTGCTAATGTGTTATAATTATCCCTTCTGGCAGTTGATATTTAGGATTTTGGATCCCACCTAGTCAATCACAGCTGTAATTGTTAAGCTACTTACATAGCTAATATGCTGGGTAATAACCAGATCAAGATTTAATATTTGACGTTTACCATCAATTATCTTTTCTTCTGACATACATCTCCCCCACTCAGGTTCTTGCAGATCGGAACACTCTTCTGATTTCAGTAAAATAAATAAGAATCTGGTTACAGAAGACTCAAATAAAAAAAATATTCCTGTCATTGCCTCTTGTCTCATTGCCTCTTGTTTCTTAAAGAGGAGGAAGATATCTTCTTGTTACAAGCTTTACAAGTATAATCTTTTGATTTGGAACAATTCCTTCCCTTTTCATTTTTTGATGGATTTATTTACAGAAAATCTCATACCTGCTATTGCAAAAGGATGGTATAAGCATGTTAACCTAACCAGGCATATTTTTAGATTACAATATTTGCTATGTTTTTCATTGTTATGAAATGAAGCACTGGTGTTTGTTTTTTAGCTGGAAAATAGATGCATGTGTTTACACCGTGTATATTGTAACAGAGAATTTTTCCTGTTATAAGCACTATGAAAATGAATTCTGGAGTTAAAACATTTTACAATTAAAATTAATTTGCCAGTTCTGCAGTTTTTACTCTTCTATTAACTAAAATCTGTGTTATAAAAATTCCTCCAATAAGCACAAGTGGAACAAGAGGGAAGAGTTTTTTTCCAAATATACTGAGATTTCCTCCTGTGTGGTTATGCTGGAGTTCACAAAACTTAAACACTTACCATTCTTAAAACTTAAAAACATAAACATTCGAAATCAGCTTGCAGTACTCACAGTGTGCTCAGAAGTTAGGTATGGCTATACTGGCCAAAGGGCCTCTAAGGAACTATGTGAACCAAGTTTTCTGTTGCTATAATCACATGAGAACACTTTACATCAGAAAGAGTTCTGTGTTATTATTTGTCTCTAGAAATATGACATAGATTTCTCCTTGGTAGGGAGAGACTAGGGCTATTTCTAGTGCCTCTAATCCTGTCTCAGAAAACCTTTGACAGAAAAAAAAACCAACAATGCAAATTTGTCTTTAGTGCTGATTCAGCAAAGTTCTTAATTATCTGCCCTCATTTAAATACTTCAACTGTGCTGTATTTTGCATTTTCTATTTCCTACAAAAAACTCCAGGTACACAATCTTTAAGATGAAAACATTTTTACTACAAATTCGCTAAAGCCTATCAAATGTCAGGAAGAACATATTCAGTCCAAGCTATCACTTTCAGATACTTCTACATTTTTCTGCAAGGATACAGAACACTGTTTTAATGCTTTTTAATAAGTTTTAGTTCTTGCTTCCACATGAATATGGACAGGTAGTGTAAGTTAATTACAAAACTGCAATTTTACCTAATCTTTTCCTTTACGGGCAAGTTAGCACTAAAGCAAGTAACAGTGGATAATATCACACCAGTGGAAGCCAGGCAACTGAGCCTGAAAACAGCATTTTTACAAGCAAAGTTGTCTAAAGAAGACAGCGTCTTGGTTCAATGGATTGTACTCAAAGTTTGAATAGGGAAAGGCTGCAATCAGGCAGCTGAGGGACATGAATACTTCAAAGCAGAACAAATGAAACTGGACCTTGTCATTTTGCAATAAAATGTGGAGTCATGTAATAGTGCCCTTTTAAGCCACTTGTGACTTTTAAGATTTCAAATGAAATGCTATTAGCACAGACAGATAAACATGCTAAGCTGTTATTTGCCTGGGGTGATACCCTTGTGATTTGTAACAGGCAATGAAAATATAGCAGCCTAGGTGTTCAGGAAGAATGATATGAATACCAGTAATCTCTTCACAGTGATGCCAAGACCTCTGATAATAAATCCTCCAGAAAATCTTGGGTTAGTAACAATGACCGGGTATTTTTTTACTTTATTATGAAAGTTTTCTAGAACAGGAAGGCATTTCTAAAACCTGATGAAATTTGTAAAAAAAAAAAAAGAAAGAAAGTATGTAGATCAACCTCATATTCAGTTTGAGGTCAGAAATGAAAAAAAAAAAAATCACTGACTTTTTATTAGACTTACAAGTACCTGCCCTGACTGTATGTTGCAGCACCTTGATTTACTTGCCTGAGCAGACCCAGAGAAACTGCTGGAGACATAACCTATCTCAGAATTGTAACACAAAGATATGCAGAACCAGGAGCTCAGATAGAAAACCAACCATATCTGGTTAAAATCCCGTTGTTTAACCTCTGCAAATAAAGTACCAAATCTCCATCATAACTTATGTGAAAATTCGCTCATTATTATACCAGTTCTGTACTCGTGTTGACTGGAATATTCAGCAATTTTGTGTTTAGATTTTTCCCCAAATTAAAGCTTGTATGTATTTCTTGATAAGGAAAGCAAGAAGGATGCAGTGTTCTTGCAGTGTTGGATCTCTTCGCATGCCTGAGCACCCACCGACTCGTTTCCCAGATGCTGTGATAAAGCAGCTATGGACTCCCTGCAAGGGGGCTTTCTGAC
>JAVJGJ010000014.1:63074546-63101578 GCA_035590215.1 Microhierax caerulescens | reverse complement strand
CCCTAAAAAAAAAAAAAAAAAAAAAAAAAAAAAAAAGTCCCATCTTTTTCAGAGCTGCATCAGAGAGCTCTGCAAAGGAGGTGCCAATCCAAATTAACCTGGAGTGCCACAATAGGCCGGGGTGTAAATTTAAACAAAAACCTGGATGGCAGCTTCGTTTTTTAACAAGGGCAGTATATCTAGTCAGTAACTGATGTATGCTCTGTTTTTCCAGCTGGCAGAGGCTCCTGGGGTATGCAGGCACATATTTCCAAGCATGTTGTTCTTCTGAGTTGTTTGTGCTTGGACCATAACCGCCGTGTAGGAAGCCAGAATAAAATATGCCAAGTAATACTGGCTGAGGGACAGACAAATTGGACTGAATTCCTGCCTGATACAATGCGCTTGACATCAGTGGAGTCACACAGTGACAGTTCATTGTTCTCCACTTTCCAACACAAAATATGGAGGGGGCTTTAAGGTAGGACAGCAAAGGCATTGCTGCCACTGCCTTCATGAAATTGTCTTTGCTCTCACCTGGAGACCACAAGGAGTTATCAGCCATGAGGATTCCCTGTCTGACCAAAATTTGTGGCCACACACAGACAGGGCGTCCAGTGGCCTTGTGTAGATACAGATTTGCCTGGCAGAGGATGGGGAGACAGCCTACCAGCTAATTTTCTCCTCCCACCCCTAAGTGACAGTGTTGTAGCTCCTTGGGTGCTTCGCCAGGCGCCTGCAGAGGACACGGGGCTGCTGAAATCCACGAGAAGATGTGTACCTGGCTCATGGATTTCAGTGGCGGCCCGACAATTCAACCACATTTCTCTGAGTGAGTTCACCAGCTGCAAAACAGGGATGTAGAAATGATCACCTGCTTATGTGGTGCTTGGCACTCAGGCGATGAAACCGGTACAGGATTTTAAAAAAGGGTTCAAATAAACTTTCTCAGCTAGGATGTATTTGAGACAGGCATGGCCCAACTCTCTTCCATCATACGCAATGAAACCTGGAGGAATTTTCTTGGCAGGGAAGGCAGGCTCTGGAAGGAAAAATGTAAAACAGTTTTCTCGGTGCACCATATTTTATGATTAAAATCTAAACTAAATATATATGAGCTTCAATAAACAAAAATGATCTCCAATAGTTTGCTTTAAAGCACCATGCTATTGTCTCTTTAAATAATGGTGAAAAAGGAGAAAATATTCTACAACTTCCATAAAAAATGTCATATTTGTATAGACCCCAAATCCCCTCTGTTTAAACAGGGTGATTAATATCAGCTCCTGTAGGAAATTAAATTCAGGGAAGAACAGTAATATGCAGATATGCAGATTTCTAGGCAGAATGGCTAGCCCTGGGTAGGAGAGTCAGGCTGATTAATCTGCATCCTCAGAATACAAAATGAAATGCTGGGCTCTCCTGGGTTAGCACCAGAAATGACTTTTCCTTCTTACATTAGAAATAAATGGACAAACACATGCACGTATATTGCAAAAGGCCTTAATATCACTTGCAGTGTTTACGAAGGTGATAAGAGTTTAATATTTAAAATATCCTATTTCATCTGGGAGGGGAAAGAAAAAAAAGAGCTGCTTCTCATTAGGATGAAGAAGTTTGTTTATGCTAAAATAGGATTTTTTTAAAATCTTTCGTAAAGACTACAAAATTATAAGGAAATCCTGTATCAGCATGCAAGTGCATCTTTGATCTGTTCATAAGCATTTCACTGAAAGAATACCGCCTGGGGAGATATTGGTCACAAACATGGTCATAGTGTGGAAAAAACTGTGATCATAAAACAAAAAACACTCAGTCCCAAGTTTTTCATATAAATTTCAGTGTACTTTGCTTTTTCATTTCAAAATTAGAAATAAAATTAGAGGCACAATAGACCAAAAGTATGATTCCACAGGCTTAATTTCCACAAATAAGCTTCTCCATAAATATAACCTTTCTCTTATTTCAGAATAATAACATTTCCACATTACCAAGAGTAAATATGCGATTTTTAATAATTTAATCTTTAAAAAAAACACACTCCCAAACTCAGAAAAATATTTACAGCAAAATGCAAAATGTCATTTTCAGATTTTTTTTCCCCTGTCGTTACTGGAAAACCAAGCCTGTTATTTAAAATCATTCAGGGTCTCTCCAATAATTGTATAGAAGTAGGCATTATGCTATATTATTAAAGCTGTAATTTCCTGCTGAATCTGGCTGGATGTTTCTTTTTATCACTTGGCAATTTCTATCTAGTTATGGCATAATTAAGTTTCCTGACCCTTGCTCACTCTCTTAACAGGACGCTTAGAAATATACTAGAATTGCAGATCTTCAACCTGATGTCCTCTCTCCCCACACAGTAATGGAATAAAATTATTAATCCAGTAATTGTACAGAACACATTACTTTGCATTGAATGTTCCTATTTCTCATTTTCTGTTAGTGACAATCAGGCAGAGGTACAAATCATTTCTGCAGGGAGCAGAGCCCTTGAAAAAGCCTCTCATTCACTCCACTGGAGCTACCTGTACAGCTGTGATTATTCAAAGTCTAACACAGTACTAGGCTCAAGCGAACAAAACAAAGTTAATAAAATGGAATAAGGAACAAGATATTTTCCTGCCTGCAGCCTCCTATGTGCCAAAATTAGAACCTTACCTCCAAATGATAAACCACACTTCCAGTTGCGTTTTTATAACAAGACTAATGAGTCTCAGCGAAGCATTTCAGATTTGGCTGGCATTAGCAGTGGTGATCTACTGTGGGGGTACACTCTATACTCTTGGACCATTAAGGGAGGCTGGGAGGGGAAAGAGAGGAAAGAAGCTGGAAGGAAGACAAAGGATGCCTGTTCTTGAACCTTAGTATCCAGGCACCAACGATGTGTGCCTGCATCTATTAAGATCTCCGCAGAAGAAATCCTAGCTGCACCACAGTTAATAGCAAAATCCCAGCTGAATTCAGTGGAGTTACTATTGCCCCCTAAGAAATCTGCGGCTTATCCTGATGTGCCTTGACCTGAATCTCCGTTTGGTCATTGCCTACATGGCACTCCTGAGACCAGAAAGTTGTTATTTATCCCAACAGATGTTACGAGCTCCACAACTCAGAAACTGAATAAAGACTTGGAAAAAACCTTGGGTTTTTTAATATGCATCTTCTCAACCAATTTGCTTAATAACTTTGTTTCATTTTCAGATTAGCTACAGCTGGGGCGGGAAGAGGGGGCTGTTGTATTTTGTCACCGTTTTCTAAGAACGCAAGTTGAATCTGTTCCTGCACAGTGTCTTGACTCTAGCAGAGGATCTCCCTAAAATATGTAGCCATAATCTTTGCACTGGCCTCCTCCCTCTTTCCTGATTGCACCAGGCTTATCCCCTCTCTGCCTTTTAGAAGAAATATATTATCTCACTAAAACCTGATGGTTTTATTGGACTGAAGTCCTGTGAATATATCTTCAGGGTGCACTTGAATTGATGGAACAAGCTAGCGAGAAAGTCTCTGAAGCAGCGTTGCTCCTTTAATAAAACCCTGATCTTGGAGAGGATAAATAGCAAAACAAAATCCCTATCTTCATGAAGAACTCTAGTGATTTGATTCAGACACAGTAACATTTCACATTGAAACAAGGCAAAGTGCTGTGTATCATTGCAGAAAAGAAACACAAATAAAGCATAGGATGCTGCACTGGGATACTCCATGTGGTTGCGTTTCTGTCTTTGTATTTTGTCATGTTCTTGCCTTGTCCTCTAACAATGAATATCTTTGGGTTTTTCTGAAGAGCAGACTGCACAGCCAGAGAGTGCTGGTTGCATAAGCATTTCCATTACAGAGTGTCAGGTTTATAAACTCATCTATGTTCCTTCCTTTACATCTATACAAGAGGAATTGTGCAATTTTCACTACTCCTGTAAATCGAACTGATCAAATAATAAAAATACTGTTCTAAAGTGCATTAGACAATAGGCCATTTCCAGTGAAAAATAATACTATAGCAGTCATCTCAAGGTGGCTTTTTTGGGGGGGTTGTGTGTTTGTGGGTTTTTTTTGTTGTGTGTTTTGTTTTTTTTTTTTTCCCCTAACCTGCTACAAAATAGCTCCTGTTTTATTTCCATTGAGTCAGTCACTGTGGAAAAGGTAATCACTATAATCACAGCAAAGATTTCTGTTTGTCTAGGGCACTTAAGTGACTGCCATCACCATAGTGTCTAAGCAGCTTCCAGAGAAGTCATGTTTCATGGGAGGCTTGATGTGGACTAACTTTGCTTAATTCATAAAGCAAATCATTGTGTCTGTGACTTGCACAGTCGTTTCAACCACTTCTACAATTAATAATCAGCTTTTACACTGAGAATACTTCTGAATAGGAGGTAATAAAGGAGCGATGGAGAAAATAAAGCTGTGAACTTTAAAAATATTTGTTTCTCCCTCCTGCACTGTCACTTTCATACAGCATACACTAATTGAAGTTTATTTCTTTTTTGCCTAACACTAAAGCTCCATTTGCACAGATCACGTAGCAACCAAATAATACAGGGATTTATCAGATTATTATCTCCTTGCATATATTTGGAAAGTGATGGATTTGCAATGATGTCATAGAGATGCATGGCATGATGTATGAGTGCATTATACAAAAATATACTCAGGTATTAATGTACAAAACAGTTATTAAGAGTATAGCTTTACACCATTGGCTTGGTCTGAGGTTTTGCCTTTGCAATAGGTGCATTGTCAGCTCTATGGACATAGAAATTGTGCAAATCATAAACTTCTGTTTCATACACAAGTCTCTATGTATAAAGATAATTCTTTAGCATATTCTTTAGCATATATGCAGGAAGCAGAGTGGTTATTTGCAGACATACAGGACATTTGGTTCAACTTATTCTGAAATGTCTGTTTTCCAAAAAGGAGGTTTTCCACTTTCCCTTCCAAACTTTTCCTTCTTTTCATTATGTGGCAAGCACACCCATGCACAGAGTGCTCTCTATCAGCCTGGTCTGGCTGCCCTATCTTACCAC
This sequence comes from Microhierax caerulescens, assembly GCA_035590215.1. Lineage (NCBI taxonomy): Eukaryota > Metazoa > Chordata > Aves > Falconiformes > Falconidae > Microhierax > Microhierax caerulescens. The sequence continues at coordinate 63,096,569 of JAVJGJ010000014.1, read as the reverse complement.
TTTTAGATGCATCAGGGCTGGGACACTGTATAAACTACGCTGATCAGCATCATTCTCATTCTTACAGTCCAGTGGTGTTTATTCATGATTGCTAAGCACCCTAAACATAAACATAATAAACAACAATACATATATCATCTATCCTTCAAAGCAAACAACCAAATAGTTCCATGAAGCCCACATATTGCACGTGTTCCTACAGTCAAACCATGCCAATTATTTGATTTCACCTGTGTGAACCTACTTTTTACCAGCTGACAAGAAAGTAATTTTAAAAAATTACATGTTGATGTTTTGTAATTTCATTTACAGTGTTTTGCCTAATAAGAGACTAATGGCAAAACAGTTACAAATCTTCCAGATCAGCTCCTAATAAACACATGCATTCATTATGAGGAGGTGGCAGGGCAAAACTATCACTTAGCTTCCTATAGTTTCATTGATAAAAATGATCTTGGAAGCAGAGGACTATATTAATTTTTTCCTTTTGGATTTTTTTTTTTTTTTATCTAGAAGTCTGGAAGACATTTCTAAAATAGATCTATTTTCTTTTCATTCTGCAGAATAATGCATGAATGATTATAACATATGCTCTATCTCCAGTTTTTTCAACCAGTGGAAAAGTGCCTGACACAATAATCACAACTTGTTGGGTTTTCAATCTGATGCTGTCCTATTTTATCATGGTAGTTAAATGTCCATTCTTGTTCAGTGTGATAAATGTTATGGCCATTTAACAGTACCGAAAAAGAGAGACATGTTAAACCAAATATTGCTTCAGATTGTGTCTTTTATTCTCCTTTATCATCATATCTTAATTTATAGTATAATCATCATTATCACAACTGTCAGCCTCATTTAACCTTCCCTGCTCTCCCATGATTCTCCGCTGTCAGGCCTGATTGCCTGCCTTCTGCTGACGGGCTGATAATGCCTGACTGATTAGCCCTCCCCGAGAAGAAGACAATGATATATAGAACCGCGCTGCTCACTCTATATATTAATGAGGAGCTGGCAAAGCTTTGATAAGGCGGTGGAATAATCCATCAGCCAGAGAAGGAGCTTGTAAAACTGGTGGAACATTTCATGGGAAAAACACCTGGGAAGGATGTAATGACCCAGCAGCTAAATACCTCTCAGCCCTCCTTCCCCTCTTGTAATTAACATCAGATAGCTGCCATGTGGATAGCGCCCGGGGCGTTATCAGTCCCCAAATCCTGCTTAGTTCTCCCGGTTTTGCACCCAGGGCTTTAGGGCCTTTACAACGTATTTAGCGAGTGGGCAATTAATAGCTCATTTTCCTTGGCGTTAGGAACTGTTTATCTTCTGAACTAGCTGTTATCGCAGACCGTTACCTATGAAAGGCGAGAGTCATCGGCGTTTTTGTGCTCTAGTTGTTACACTTACTCAGCAGAGGCCTGCTTTGCCATTAGATACAAAGCTTCTGATGGCTACTTGAGTTTGAATGCACTGTTATTACAGGTATTATATGAAATTGCTTGTGTTATGTGAAGGGGATTATAGAGGTTTTGGATCAATAACTTCAGTGGATGTTGGGAGTGATTACAGTGCTCTGTCAATTTTTCCCATTTGGCTGTCAGTACTGATTTACAACACACCACCTCTTTTATTCACATCAAATCACTCATTTCATTGGTAAATTCTATATATCTCAATTTACTTTAAGTAGCTGATTTGTGTAAAATAAAATTACTTCCTCTCTTCGGCGTATGTGAGAGTGTGTGTGCGCATATACGCACAACAGACATAACCCTATAGTCATAAAAGGCATTGAAATTTCCAAAGCTCTTTGTCCACTTGAAAAGGACAAGATGCAACATCATATAGGTCACCTAAAGAAAACCAAATATCTAGAGTTGAAACACTTCTCCAATGGCTAGGGATTTTTTAACATGTTTTTTAATTCCTTTACACAAAGTGGCAGATCTGCAGAGGTGCAACTGTTCAGAGGATGTGGCTGAAGTATTTTACATTGCTGGAGAAGAAAAAAATAAACAAAATAACTTGAGGCATGGGCCATGTAGCACTGGAGAAACAGCCCAGAGAAATTGCCCTTAGTATTTCAGGCTTCAGAATTGAAGCTCAGTGCAGAAGATCCATCCTGAAGAAGGGGGCTCAAGCCAAACACACAGAGAATACTCAGGAGACCCACCTCGCAAAACTGCTTGGACTGATTTTACAGTACTGATGGGGACTGATGGAGGTCAATTCCTAAGAGGAGGTACTAGGCATTTTGCAAATTCAAGGCCTTCCTACTGTGAAGAAAATTGCATTTTTGTAGAAAATATCAGGCTTCCTGCTTTCAGAGACTTTTTTAAATTGATAAAGGTTAGTGAAAAAAATGAGAGCTCTTAGAAATGACCAGTGATAAATTAGGTTTGGCAAAAGGAAGAGCAGTGAGATGGAACATGATGAGATAGTCAGTTATTTATGTACCTGTTGAAATTCTGCATTAGAAGACAGGGCCACCATGTGCAAGCCTTCTAATCAACATCAGCAAAGTACAGATACATGTTTCCAGTTTTATATTTATGGAGTTATTTTATTTCATGTTGTGATATATATGTATCTGTTCCATTAATTCTGGAACAAAAAGCTCTCACTGTTTTCTATTAACCTTGACCTAAAAGGGCCCCTGTATTTATTCTTAAAGTAATAAGCAGCTTATAGGAACAGTCTATAAAGAGCAGACAATTAAAATCTAACAAAACCGCTCTAACTGCATATGATTCAAAAGGCCAAATTGATAAAAAACTGGATTTACAGAACTATTAACACAAATACTTTCTGAGTGCTAAAACCACTACACTGAAGTAATAGAATGTAGAATATAGAAACATACATTTATTATCATTCCTGGAATAAAATGTATTATTTCTTCTTATCGTTACTTCCATTAAAGTATACAGATTAACTGTGTTAATTTTCAGCCCTCATTCTTTTTCCTTCACTGCAATATTTCCTACTATAGTTTAGAGATTTTAAATCACAAAAATACAGAATGATGCTTAAAAGCTAACAAGTAAAAACTCTATAAACTCTCTGCATTTCTGAATATTATTCCATGTCACACTGTGTTATAGAATATGATACTGAAGTAGGAGATCTCTTAAGTCACTTGTTTCTTAAAGTTCTAACAGAAGTGCTTCCAGAGGAGTGTTTAGTACTTTTACTAACAAAAAACAAGCCCATAGATTATATGTTATAATTATGCTAGTATTAACAATTAACTGAGAATAAAGGGTAATGAAGTTAACTTTCTTTCTCAAAACATTCAGTCACTGGAAACGATATAAAAAAATAACCATGGGACAAAAACATTATATCCTATCATCTTTTGAAAGCCTGAGCTGGCTGCAGGTAGAAGTGGTGATCAACCAAAACTCAAAGCTCACAATAACAAATAATATAAGCCATTTATCCACAGAAATAAGACTGCTACCTGTATTTTACCTGTAGATCAAGAACAGTTTTGCCAATATATCTTGTGTGCTGGGCTAATGCTTGGCAGGACTAATGTTAGCAGTACTGACTCCTGACCTGTGCACAATTAGAGTTATTTATGCTTTAAAAAGTTACAGTCAAACAACTTTGGTCTGAGGTCTAGACAACTTAAACTTGAGTTCCGTAAAGGCCCATGTAACTATCCTTGTGATAAAATTAGGCACAGGTGTAGGTAGCTTAATAAATCAAAGCACTATCAATCCTTTACACAGATTATGGCTCTACAACATATTGAACGTGCATGAAAATTGAGGACAGATGCTGCATTTGAGTAACTTAACAGAGATTTATAATAGCCAAATAGGAATTTATGTTGGCTCCAACAAAGTCACCACATCATCTTTGCCAAAGGGAAGATGTTGCCACTTGCGCTACAAACACTGGTTTACAAATGGAAAACAATAAAGTTGAAGACAGTGTTACAGTATATTGGTAAAAGATTACCAATGTACTTCACTACTTAATAGCTATGTCTTCAAGAAAAGCATAGAGTAAACAGAAATTTATGAGAAAATTAGTATTGCCTTGAACCATAAATTTATCCACAAGTGCTCACAGGTCTCACAGTATGCATATGAAGCTAGTCCTGCTTTTGGTGCAAACTTGCAAAGAAAATGTCAGTGGTAGGAGAAGGATCTTAACCAGATGGGTAATATCTTTGAAATGTACTTTATGACTTAGATCCTTTTGCCTTGATGCACATGTTGACAGGTCATGCTCTTTTGCACATCAGAAGTGCTCAGTTTTCTCTGTGGCATCAGCTTCTGCTTATTTACTAATGTTATGTTATGTTATGTTATGTTATGTTATGTTATGTTATGTTATGTTATGTTATGTTATGTTATGTTATGTTATGTTAGCTTGCAAGATGATTGTTTTGGGGAGAGAGGTGGTGAATGTGGTGTGAAGGATGGACTGCCCTGTGCTTGTTAGCTTTCCAGTTGAGACTCATAATTCCCCACATTCCACCACTGGGAGCTACTCCTGCCACCTGTATCAGTGGACAGAGAACAGACCTCTCTGTCTTCACGTAAGCGCAAGCCCACAAGCGATCATGGTTCACTGTTTCACAGCGAAGATTTAGACTTTGCAGAAAGTTTCTCGCCTCGATTGCCTAACACAAACTTGGGTAAAACCCTACAGTATGTACAGGAGGGAACCACTCCTCAACAGCAGGTAAGATCAGACTCAAGGCTGATACAAATATGACTTCCCATAGAACCTTGAGAAGGCTTTGAAAAAAGTAGTAATAAGTATTCCATCAGTTTTACTTCATGTGTATTGTTTGTAAATCTCTGTCATGCTTAAATGGCATTTTAAAAAATATGCTATGCCAATGAAGGGCAGAAAAAAATCTTGTTTTGATAAAAACTTGAGAACTTCATACAATTATACAGCTCTACTCTTCAGGGGCTGTGAGAAAGAAAATTACAATGCTTATGATGAAGCTGTCTGCCAGGCTGGGGCCAAGGGCAGATGGGCTGGGAGATGGTGAATTAAAAAATCACAGGGTAACATGAACGATTTAAAAAGTAACTAGCAACTCTGTGACTGTCTGAATGGTTAATGGCATAGGAAAAAAAAATCTTCTAAAATTAACAAGTAAAAATAGAAGAGTTTATTTTCCAGGAAGTGTAGAAACTAAAATATTATAATGATAACTAAATAATGATACTTCGAAAGTCCACACGATTTTGAAACCTGTTTTAAATGTTTTAATATACTGATTCATGGCAATGAGACAGTTGTTGACATTGTAGCTCCCCAGCAACGCTTCACATAATTTACTATGAGGGTGGCATAAAATGTTTAAAAGGAAATTGGTTTGAGGGTTTTTTCTTTTGTTTTATTTTGGCTTTGAAGGACAGAAAGTGAAAGTCAGGTGCTTATTTATACAGTTACACTGAAACTAGAGCAACTTCATACAATTTTTATCCTAAAGTAAATTTATCTAAAAAATGTTTTCAGACTGGGTGTTTGTATATACAAATTAAGTCAGGATGTTCTTTGAACTCTGTTGTGATCAGTTCTTACAGCAAAAAGCTGTGAGCTACATGAGATTGTCTTTCTGTGAAAGCCATGAGGATTGCTCCTGCTGATCATCCGCATGTGCGATGTAGTTGCCTAAACAGGCAAACTTAATTGTCTTATTAGCCTAAAAAAGCCACTGTTGTGTTTGAGATGGGCGAGAGTCTCCAGGCTCCCTCTCAGCCATCAGCCCAGAGCTATGTTGGTCTTCCATATCTCCTGCATTATACCTGCTGGCATATACCGTACGGATGTCTCAAATGCTTCTAGTTGTCTAGGTTTAGGCAACTGCAGCAAGTTCACAAGACTGACAGCCAGAGCAATGGGTCTTCTAATCACATCTTTGCTGATGAGTGCTACTTGTTAACTTGCAAACAATGGTTCTGAGCACTACCTATATGCTTAAGGCTCCTGTTCACGTGATTTAACTTACTGAAAAAAATGTTCCAATTGCTAAAATTTCACTTTTGATTCCTTCTGCACATTGGATTTGGCAAAACAGGGGTCTAAATATTTTTTCCTTGTTACACAGAGAAGGCAGCTGTAGATTGCAGAGGTTAAATGACTTGTCTAGTCCCACATGGGCAGCATGTGCAGGAGTTATGCTTCATGACTTCCAAACCAGTGCAAGGTATCTCAGGCAAGTACCTTCAAGGCTCTGATGTTATAATTGTCAAATCATACTTCAGCTTGCCCCTTCATTTATGAGACTGTTGTAAAGATGTTTTGTAAATGTTATCTGTACTTATACAGGGTGAATATTACAAATAGCTCATCATGAAATGCAATTTTGTGTGGGCATGTCTTCCTTGAAACTGGTACTATATTTGTGTTGCTGATCACTATGCAACAGATTTTTTTTGCTACAGCCAAGAAATGACCTGAAAAAAAGTGTGGGCTAATTCCCCCAACCATCCTGTGCAACAGTATGAGGACAGAGTAGCTACTTACTTGTGGGAGATACATAATATGGAAAGCATACAGAAACTTGTCACTGTACCGAATCATCATTAATATCCTTTTCCACAAGTAACTATTTCTATTTTCATCTCTGCCCCTCTTAGACATCACACACCCATTTTAAAAGATGTCCTCTAAAATCCTACAGCCCAAAGCTTCCTCTCCATCACTCCCCATAAATCCCTGCACTTCCAGATGTCACAGAAAGTGAAGTACCTATACCCATGGCTTTTAATTCCATGAAAGAGGAGGAGGGCTAGAAGGCTCTTAGAAACTTTGCCACAGATCATCCTTGAGGGCACTTGTGCACAGTCCTGAGCCAGTGCAAAAGGTCTGGAAAACACAGACCTCTGTTATTTGCTTCACAAAAGCAAATTTTAAAGAACATCTCAGATCAGCAAGATAGAGTGGCTTACCCTGGGATGAGCATTCCAGGTACACACTAATCAAATGTGCTTGTGAGGCTTTTGCTCCTTCACTGGAGATGAGTGTGCCACTCCAGCCATGCTCTGCGTCAGTACCTCTGTGCAAAAGCAATAAATCCTCCCAATTTGCCTGTGCATAATTTACTTGTGGGTTGGATGACCATATGTTGTGGTTTCATTTTCAGCACTTTGTCTGAACTATGTGATGTGTAAACGAGGGCACACAAATAGGCTTTCAGTTCAACCTGAACTGCTTTGCTCTGCTTCAGAAATCTTTTACCCCAGATGAACGTCTCAAGCAGAGCTGAGGGTTTTGTCTAAGCCCTTTGCTATGAAATGTTCAGTTCAATGCAGGGTTAGGAACCCAGCGCTCATGTTTGGATTCTAGTCTTAGTTGTCACTTAGCCTTGATCTCAGCTTTCTCTGCTGTAAAATGGGAATAATGACTTTTTCTTACTGCAGGCAAAATGCCATGAGGGGCTGCAGATTGCCAGCCACCTTGCGCACTGTTTGCACTAAGGATCTCTGCCCCCTCTACAGAAAGGGCAAAAGCAATAGCTTGCAGGTCTCTGTGCCTGGCTCTGAGAGGAGGAGCACAAGGCAACTGGCAGATGCACTTCATGCAGTGCAAGCAAATCCTCACCCGCAAGCCAGACAGGATTACCATAAAACATGGGGCACTCCGCAGCGTTAGCCTTGGGTAATTGATTTGCAGGGGAGCTATAGGAATATTGTTCCTCTGTGTTGGAACGGGAGAGCAAAGCTAGCAGGTCGTTGGCCTCCATTTTACCTGCCACCCCAGGTAAAGAGGAGGCTGATTTTCTGGCTCGTGAGAATGTTCCCATGCTATGGGGGACCTGATGGGGGGCACAAATCCCAAATACTCCACCCGATGCCACTTCCGATGGGCTTTGCTGAATGTGGGTGTAAGAGAGAGGTTGTGGTTAGAGCACTCACTGGGGCATAAACTGGCAACACAAGGAATTAGTAAGAAAGGCTAGTGAGAAATGTGATGGCAAAATCTTTCTGTGCCAAGAGCTAGCTGTGTTTAGCTCAGTGATTGAGTATGACTGTAAGAAACCTGCTGTCCTCCGTTTCACCTAATTTACAGGTCTGGATTTTTCCACACATATGAATATGCAATATTAATGTTTTAGCACAAATAATATCCAGTTCTTTGGAAACAGGAAAAAATCTGAGGTGGCAGAAAAAGCTGGGGACATAGTCGGCCAGAAGTTTTGCATGAACCCACTAATACTGTAAACACAGTGCAAAACCAGATTAAATGGCAGGAGCCATTTTCAACACAAATGTCCATAATTTCCTTGGATCAGCCACTACAGCAAATCCAGAAATAGTCAACTTCCTTCTGATTCCACCCATTTCAGATAGATAGTTTCCTTGCCTTCTTCTTAAGACAACTGTCTTCAGAAAATGGAACAAAAAAGGTGTCTAATATAGTCTATTTCTTAGCGTGGGAACACCTGGTTTCCAGTTGCACACCTGGTATCAGGAATTGGTACTTGCCCTTTCTTACTAGTGATGCTCACATCAAACAGTGGCTTCAGAAAACCTTATGTTTACCACTTTAATACTATGCCTATACATTTAAATGAACATTCCCCATTGAAATGTATGAATCTGATTAAACTGAGATCAGTCCAGTATTCTGATCCTGCACTTAATCTATGGATGAACAGATACTTCATTTCTTTAAAATACTGCAGGTGTTTTCCTCTCTGTTAACAAATACCAATTGATCTTAATTTAGTTGCTGTATTCTGCAGGGTTTTAGTTTGAACTCTTTTCTGATAGACAAAGTTATTCTTTTTTTTTTTTTTTAAACATGGTAATCTATGTGGCTGAAAACAGCAATGGGGAATTTCTGTGTGACATATTTAATAGTTCAAATGAAAAATAATTGAATACTTTGCAGCTCAAAAGTGGTTTATCACCATGGGTATTGCAGTGTTTAGAGTTACTTAGTTTGACCATGTTAAAGCAAGAATGGATTGTTCAGTTGTGAAGCATACTATTTGTGGTCTATTCAGCCTGCTGATGCTTCCAGAGAAAACTCTTCTTTATTTGGAGTAGAAAGCTCAAACCAGAATGTGTAGGGACAGTAAAAGCTTGCCATAATAAGCCCTTACCTAAGGTGAAAACATTACTATTTTGAAAAACAAGATAATTTGGGAACCTGCCTACACTTACGGATTCCAAGCAAAAGTGACACTTACTACCATCTTAGCTGTTAACGATTTTACAACTCAGCCTTCTACCTTTTTGTTGTTGCTGTTGCCAATCTTCTGTAATCAACTTCATGAAACTGATCACTGAATTGGGTATTTTATTTTCAAGAAGGTAATAAGCTTTCAGGTCAACATCCTTTTTTTGACTTTGTTTTCTAAAGTATCCCAGTCCCTGTGGAGGTTCATTAATGCCACGTAACCAACCCATGACTTTGGGGGAAGCATTCTGTAATCTCTATTTACAATAATTTGAACATGTGCCACCCTAAGCAATGTCAGAATCCTCACCTTAAAAATATCTCTGTGACCAATGACTTTGAAAACGAATGCCTTTTGCACTGTGAGGGTCACAGGTTTGAGAGACTGTGTCCCGTAAAACAGCACTGAAGATGCCTAATCCATTTTCTAGTCCTGTAGTAATCAGATTAAAATTCAAACATACCAAACCCTAGCTTCCCACACGTAGGCAAGCACACAAACACCTCACAGCCACAATGTAACCAGCTGATTAGAAACTGCTTTTATTTCTTTTATTATAAGTTTTCTCAATTTTAACCCTGAGATTTGCATTATAGGGAAGTGTCTGCATACTGCCTTCCTTTTGTCTCAACCAGAGGGTTTAATAGCTAAGGTAACTGAAAAGGACTAGCACCAGAAAGGCTTTGGTTACCAGAGTAACCGTAAAAACAGACCCCAGTCTCCATGGCAAAGAGAAAAGCTATTTGCTGCAGCCTTTTCAGACCTTGAACAGACACTGACAGTTTTCCTATAATCAGTGCAGATTATTTGTAGCAACTCACTATATTATAATGTTAACTATAGGAGGTCTTTGAAAATATGCAGTGTGAAAAAGGAAATAAATATACAGGTTTTTTTGCTAGGTTAGGTGTGACTGTATCATACATTTAGAAACGATAACAGAAATCAATCTAACATTGTATTCCGATGAAACCACCTCCCCCCCCGCCCCCCCCTTTTAGTTTTGCTTTTAATTTTCTGCAGGAAATATGTGTCTTTTGGGGTGATTAAATACCTAACAGCCTAGTGAAGAAGTTCTTATGTTAAATGTATGTGCTATAGTTTTATTGCGTGCTGCCTTGTGTATTTTTTTCCAAATACTATCTATCAGTGGTGCTTTATCTTATTTGAATTACTTGATAGCTGATTCTTCCTGGTGTCTGCTTCAGGATATATTCAAATTACAGAATATATATTTTTAAAAAAGATCTCTGTAATTCATAGGTCTACAAACCCTGCAATACAATTACCTAAATTACCAGTGCACATTGTAAGTGCTTCTTGTGGCTAATCACTCTGTCCTCAGTGAATTGCCTGACTTACCAGTGGCTTATTCTCTGTAACAGCGCTGTTCAGCCTCTGTCCTCCAAACCAACATCTGTGAGCAGTCATTAATTCCAATATAAGTTGTGATGAAACTTAAGTCTTTACCATTTTTAACGATATCTATTTAAACAGCTGGTAGTTGCATTGCAGAGAGATATACTACACCGTATTTCCCAGGTAGATTAGTTTCAAAAGGAAAATTTTGAGTGAGCACTTTCCTGCATTTTATCAAGTAAGGTAAAAACATTAATGAATAGAGAAACCAAATATTTGGAAGAATAGTTAATTTTAATATGCATAAGTGAATATCTAAAATAATGCCATAAAAAACACAGCAGCTAAGGTGTAGGAGTGGTAGGAGGCTTTCCTAAAAAATTATTTCACCTAACCAATTCTGGATTTCATTAACAATATAAACTTTAAATAAATATTTTTTTAAAATTGAAGTGAAAATATGCAGTATGTGCAACATATGTAGCTATAGATATTTGTTTATATATTACAGATATTCATTAAGTTGAATTGAAATATACAAAAAATACCAAAAAAAACAAACTAGAAAATTCAATAGATCTTCTTCAAGCCAATTAATAAAATTAGCCAAAAATTGTATTGCAAATACAAATTCAAATACAAAATGATGCTTTTATTTGAAATAAAGGAAAAGAACTACGTTAATTATGTTAAACTTATTTTCCACTGTCTGTGTTGTAGAGAAGCAAAGAATTGTCTAAATAATAGAATAAAAATTATTGCCAGATACCTGCCATGTCAAAAGGGAAGAAAGCTTTTATCACCATGTATAATGCTTTTGCTTTGAAGGAAACTGAGGCAAAGATTTTTTATTTAAAGCTGCAGAGGCTTGAGTGTCAAATCTAAGGAAATACCTCAACACACCATAAGCCCCACACCCAGGATATGATTCTTCACCTTTCCTGTAAAAAGCCATATTTTTAAAGTGTCTTCTGTATTTTTATGCTGAAATTCAAGGCACACAGCTCTGTGAGCCCATGCAGACTCACTTCTAGAAATGAGTGGTGGAAGGGATGAAGTACTCCTCAGAATCCAAATTTTTACTTTTAATCGGAGGCATTTTCACTTCAATTAAAACAAAAGAGCTTCATTGAGGGATGAGAAGCAGAATTTACTTAAGTACAAGCTAGAGCAGTAAGATCAAAATCTGTTTCATCAGTTTGTCTTAAAAAGGACATCTTCACATGACAGAGAAAAACCCCAACACTGTCTTATTAAAATCTACTAACTTTTATTAACTCTTTTCTGGAAAAATGTTATCAAGTGTGGTTAAAATGGAAATGGATTGAGAAAGCTTGAAGCCAGAAGAAGCTCTTCTAAAATGACAGATCAATGTACTTGGGTTGGAAAAGATGATGAAAGAAAGAGCATTGAGGAAAGGTCTCCAGAATAGTAAAAAATCAGCATCCTACCACTCTGGACTGTGACAGACATGCACCTGCACCACCTCTTGCAAAATCTCTGCGCTGTTCTAAATTGCTGCCTCTCTCTAGTGTTGACACTCTTCTTATAGCTCTTCTAAAGTCCGTAAATAATGCATGTTAACAACTGAGGTAAAAACATGAATAGAGTAAGCTCAAGGCATTTGAACTTCAAGTCCCTATTCTAATGAATAGCCATAGCCAGAGAGATCCACCCAGAAGACCTAACGACCAACAAGGTAGGCTAGTTTGCCTGTGGGAGAATGGCAAAGCAGGCATTCAAAACAGAGTTTCCTACAGCTCAACTAATTGCCTGGATTATGAAGATACTGCCTTCCCTGAAGTCTTTCTTTTCTCTTTTGTCTTCTTTGTCCTGATATGCTTGGGGACTTTTGGGAATAACAGAAAGTTTTGAGAGACCCTGTGCCAAGTAGCAAAGGACATAATCTTCAGTTTTACTAGAGGAGACGTCCTGCTGCATCAGTTCATCCAGTGATTCCTAGGGTATAAGAAAATGTCTTCTGACTAGTAAGCTGAAACTAAAAGACTTGTGACCCAAGCTAACATTTTGAATTGGTCTGCCAGAACATGAACAGGTAGATGTATTTCGCAGATAGTCTTTTCTATATGGATTATGGTTTTTTTTTTATGTTACATGCTGAAATAAGTCTCTTGAAGATAAAAGATGTAAATGTAAAAACAAGTCCATAACAGGTAAAATATAATGTTGAATTCTAAATATAATGACGAGCACTCCTGATGCCCCTTATATATTTAAAATTGCCATTCAGTTGCATTGAATGTAATTCATGCTGTTTTCCCAAAGTATAATCCCACAAGGGTTTTGACCAAACAGAAATGCTCTAATGACTGCAAATGGTTCAAATATTCTGTCCAGTGAGTTGAAGTTAAGTGATAAAAGTTTCCATGTTAAAAGAAATAATAAGTGGAATTTCACACATATTATAGTAATCGTGAAGCATCCAATTTACATAGAAATAATGTAAAAGAATTCTGACCATGATGGTTTAAGTGAATCATTACATGCATCGCTGATACATTTAGAAAACTGCAGCATGCCAGGTATGTTTCTTTTAGCATAATAAGTCTTGTAATGGAGCCTTTAAAAGCCTTAAATGTATAGTTAGATTAACCTTTCTGTTTGGATTAAAAAAGGCAAGAAGAAGAAAAAGAAGAAGAAGAAAACAGATAATCATTAAATAGCCAATTAAGCCAACATTCATTTCCCTTTCCAAGTTAGTATAGTTTCTTTCGACTGTCCTTCTCTCCAAGAAACATTACGTTATTTACACTGTGCTCACATTTAAATAGTTTTGTTGTGCTAATATATTTTAGTTCCGTAGGAGTTCACTCCTCTCTGGATCAGGTAACAGTTCACAGCAGTAATGAGATACCCAAGCTCAGGTGGTGTTCACAAGTAGCTCTTTTGCACAGACTGACACTAGCATATAACTGTGGGAGCTAAGGACTCAGACTTCAGGTGGAGAAAGCCCTTCACCTGTAGAAACCGCATCACCTGTGCTATAGGGAAGCTACAGCAAAGTAGTAAGTTGTTGTGAGTGTATCTTCAGGTGTCGTCACCTAAAGGTGCCAAACCAAATTTTCAACAAAAAGCATGGGAAAAGTACTTTGCCTGGGGAAAGTTAAAGAGCTAAAATTTGTTAATAGTATTGTATATGTTTGCAGGTCCTTTGAAATTATTAATCATGTTCTTGTCTTTTCAGCACCTTTGTTTCAGTTTTAGACTCTAGCTTTGTATGTTTTTCTTTTAGAATGAAATTTTTTTTTCTGGTTCTATGAAAGGTGTGCTGAAAACAATAATTAAAACAAGTCAATCAATTCCATATCCCAAAGAAGCAAATTTTTATCATCAGCACTGCAGATCTCAGAAAAACCTCTTAAATGACATGTGAAGAAATTTGACCATCACATTGGCAGTCCCTGAAAATCAGCCCTCTCTCCCAGGCTGTTTCACCCCTGTTTGGATTTTTCTTGTGTGGTCTGTGATTATCACACCATTTGTCTTTTCTTTTTCCTTCAGATCTCAAGGGAATGCAAAATAATACAGATCCCAGAAACAGATTTGGATTGAATTTGATTATTTCCAATAGAGAGTTCAAACAGCTAAAGAGGGTCACAGAATCAATATGCTCAAAAAACATAGGCATTTCAGAGAAAAACTCGGTCAGGATACGAGGGGGAAAAGCAGCTGTTCTCCCCTCTTCACCTTCACCCTTCCACTGTTGCTGCTGCCCTCCTTTTTCCCATTTCTCTCCCTTTTGGTAGCTGCTTTCCATTCTCTTTTTTCGTGTACCCCTCCTCCTGCAGCTAGCCCTCTCCCTCGCTGGCTGCTGCAGCTTCCCAGTGCTGGCTTCTTCTGCTGCCTCCACTACAAGGCTTGTGTAGCTCTGCATGCTAATTCACAGGCATGAGATCACAGATAGACTTCAGGTTTGAAAGACTCTTCCATTCACTGAAAAAACTCCACCCCAGTCTGACTGCTTTCCATGATGTCTCATACTTTTAAGAGGCAAATTTTGAGCATGATGGAGATGCAATATAAATGGACATGGATTACAGCAAATCCAAGACCCTTCAAGGTGGCAGATTTTTAATACATCTGAATAAATACAGACCTCCTGCCCACCAACTTTTATTGTAATGCTAAGTGTACAAGTGAATCAGTCCAAAGTTGTTTACTCATGGTCTCACTCGATGACTGTGGGTGTAAAACACTGATGCCTCCTTCAAACTACTCCTACTGCAAATAAAACCTAAAAAATGCTACAGACAGTTCTATGACAATATTTTTTTTTAGTAGTCATTAACAGGCAGCAGCAACATTCATTGAACTGCTCTTGTATTGGATTTTTCCGTTAGTGGTGTAATGCACGTCAGTTCCCACTGAGTATGCTCCACATGCTAAGGCACACATGCAGCAGCCTTCACGGTATCCTCTCCACCTTCATGAAACACCAGGTTGAACTTGTCATTTTCCAGCTTCAAAAAGGGTGTGGAGGAGAGCACAAAGCAAATCAATATGCAGGCTTGAACACTTTTAGTCCCAGAGTGTCCTGAACTGCCATGGGCATATTACAGCATGGAATTGCAACCAATTTCCAGAGCTTCTCCTGCTGGAAATGAGATATAGCTGAGAAATGTAGACCTGTGAGATCCACCTTAGCCTCCAAATGCCATTCCACAAGGGCACAGATCACTTACAGGAGGCAAGTTATATCTGACAGCCTACTGCAAATATCTTGGCTGAGCTCAGGCAACTGAAATACATAACATTAGATGTCCATGCTGGGTAGCTGAATCTGTCTTTGTTGAATTCAGATTTTCACATTATCTCAGAATTTACGTTTCCACAGCAAAAGAAAATTTACAGCCATCCTGCTTGCAAAAAGATTTAGAAAATATGACCTGTCTGTAACCAGCACTGGTTGAATTCACTGAGAGCTGGGAGCACATCTGAGAAATACTCACAGACTAGTTCAGTATGAATGAGGATGTGAGTTTTTGCAGCACCCAGGTTTAGACACTTAGCTGAGCTTTAAAGGGGTAATGTAGCTGGCTAGTTTCCTTAGCTTGCCTATGCATGCAGTGATGCCTATGGTGATGGCAAACTGACATGGGTAAGCCTCAGTCTTTCTGCAGGGACCACGTAATGACACCAGGATGATGGAGCTGCTTGCCTGGCCAGTTGCATCCCGTGTGTAACTGTGAGTAGCCTCAGCAACATTGCTGTCAGTCCCTGCTCTTGGTGACCTCACGGCACATCCACAGTGTACGGGCTTCAGGGGGGAAGGAGGTGAGCATTGGAGGGGATCAATCCATCAGTGCATGGATTAATACCTTGAATGCTGGTGATACAGACTCCTTTTGAATCTGAGAAGGCCTCTAACACTTCTAGGGATAGAAAGAAGGAAATACTCTTGTGCAGCAGTCTGCAGGAGTATGACAGTGTGAGATGTGTGCTTGGTGTGGAAGTAGGTGGCCAGGGCCCACACAGAAGCTCAGAGCTCTGGGTTGTAACAAGCTACTCCTTGATCAGAGGTTGGTCACAGCCAGCTACAGTATGAGGTAGCCACCAAGAAGGAACAGCACTGCTAATTTCTGAAATTTATCACATATATACTGCAGCAGTTCAAAAGACAATACCAGAGATGACTCCAGGACAGAAAAAAACCCCACATTTCTTCCTGTTTCTTTCATTCTTAAGAGGGTACAAATGTGAAAATAATTTGGTCTGCTGAATTGTGAACCAGGATACTAAATGTCTACAGAAGTAAAAGATTTAAAGGTTGCACACAAGGGATTATAAATGACCCAGAGGAAAGGAAGGGTTTGTACACCGCCCTGCAGTATGGTGACAATTTCCTCAGCCTCAGTCCAATGGAGGGCTAGCATTTGCCTGACTAAGCATGTGAACAGTTCTTGTAACTCACAGACCATTACTGGTGTGTTTCATGCTAAGGGCATGTTTGTGTCAGTGTTCTGTAAGACGCAAAGGTGCTAAGAGTCATTCCTACAATTTTCTGTAGAGCAAATTGTGAAAGATGAACCGAACTGAATATTGAAATAACTTTTCTTTCAGAGATTCCAGCTGGTGGCTAAAAGGTTCTTCTATCCTTGTGAGCTACATGAGGGAAATTCAGGAATGTGTGCCACACTGAAAATATCAACATATCAGAAGAACTGTTTTAAGAGAACACAATAGACTCTACCTATATGGAGTACACAGAAATGTAACATTAAAACCTACCCTTCAGTGAGAAACTAGAAGTGCCTTAATTGTTCTTATGTCATACTTTGCACATTCTTTGTGAATTTTGCAAATTATAGATTATCTATGTCAACCAATGTAAAAAAAAAATTCTATTGAAAAGCTGTGAGGAAACATATATACTGAAAAAGAAGTTATATTGTAAAAGGTAGAAGTTTTATAGATATACCTGTAACATACCCTTTCCATCATATAACTATCCAACAATACAGCTTAGAAGAATAAAATTTTTTTTTGTAATCACTAGACCTAGTGGAATATCAGATTTAAACAGACACTGGGAGGTACATTTAGTTCTGTGTGGTGTACATACATGTAAGCCTGAGGAACCAGAAGTGATTACAGTTAAGTTATCTTTTTAGCGATGGCTAAAGCTGGTCAACACTGTCAGGAATATACCAGAAAGCATAGAAGTGTTTCATGGGAACATATTATTTAATCGTATGCTTTGATAGAAAGTCATAAAAATGTTTCATTTTATTATGGATTTTTCATTTTATTAGGATTCAATACCTCATTCTTATCCAAACAAAATATTTCAAGAAATGCCTTAAATGTCTCAGAAGCATTTTCAGAAGGAATTTTTGGCATTTTTCTAATCTGTGCTAAAATAGAATCTTAGCACGAGGAAATATTTCCCATGAAAAACACATGAGAAGTTTTGGCCACTTCTAAAAATGCCTTGGAAGTGACAGAACAATGCTGCATGCAAGTCAAAAATATTCTAAACACCTTCTCCTCAGATGCTAACCTAAAATTGTTTCAAACTGCCCAAACTGACCATTTTCTTCCTCATCTTCTTATGAAACTTACAAATTTTGAATGGTACTTTTACAATTCTTACTAAAAGCTCAGTCCCACAGCTTCATCGACACCATGGTGGAGAAGAAATGTCCATGTTCTGAGGCACACATGGGACTGCCCAGGGCATCCCTTCCCGATTCCCATGGCGACAGCAATGGTCACTGTCTGACAAAACTACTCGCTTTGATCACAACTGCTCCCCAGAACAGCTGAAACAAAGTAAATAATTGGGTCCTGCAGGCAAGAGCTGACGGGGAAAGTGGCAAGGTGACACAACAGCTCAGAGCAAACAACACCGATTCTCCCCAAAACTTGCCAGCAAGGAAAACAGGCTTAAGTTTGAGAAGTAGGAAGAAATTTATCCTATCTTCAGACCAAAAATGTATGGGTTTTTTTTTTTTCCTGTGTTGACTGTAAAATCTTACAATTGAGATTTCTGTTACCTAATTTCATTTAGGCAAAGCAGGAAATTTTGTCAGCTTGGCATCTGATACAACCAGAAGGAAAGGAAAGATGCCACAAACAGGACTTTTGAGAAGATTTTGGGGTGCATCTAGATGTATGAATTTGCCTTGCTCTTGCCCTCAGTTGGCTGCATATGAACAAGCTCTAGCCCATGACTTGTATAGCTGCACATAACCCATGCATCACACCTGAGCTGATAAACCCCTCTGGGAACATGGCCAGCTTGCAAAACAGACAGGTGAGCATATATCTGTCTGCATTCAGCCACACCAATACGTATCTAAAGATCCATTAATTGCCTGCAAGATTCTATTCAATACACACATGCACAAACGCTCAGGTCCCTATATGCACGCAGAATGGACAGAATATTCATGTCCAGATACATGAACATCAATGAATGAAGCAAAATATATATATATTCTAACATCAAAAAAATTAAAACCTATTTAACAGAGAGGAAAAATTATTAATAATTTTAATTTTACTATAAAAATATCAGGCAGATAAGATGAATACGAATGCCAAAATCTTACCAAGAATATATTTTGTATTGGGAAAGATTACTGGAAAATACGACAAAAGTGATATTATATGGTCTAATAAGTGCAGTTGTTACAGCACTGGGAGGACAGTGGGTGGTGGCAATTCCAGCAGATGCAGCATCAGCAGAGGAAGATGTATTAGAGAACACCAGACTTACTCACAACCAATTAGTAGCATGGAACTGAGCAAAGCACAGCAAGAAAACCTAATAATAAGCATTCTTCAATACAAGAAACTGATGCAGAGGATGAATTAAAGTCAAGGGCCATGATTTTTTAGGAAGCCAATTGTAGATTACCATCTACTTAGTGTAGTTTCTCCTGCCAGTGGAAGCAATGCTCATTATGAGAGATAATACCATATGCATTTGAACTCAACTGTGTTTTCCATGCTACTTTTTCTTATCATGATGGGTGTACCTTTTAAGCTAATCAGTAAAAAAAAAAAAGATGATGATGTTCCTTAGTGATTTTTTCTCCTATTTTGTACTATAATGAATGCTCATTTCACTCTGAAATGATAATTAAAAAACCCTATCAGTGTAACTGGTGACTATCCACAATAGAATCTAGTAATAAGCAAAGTTCTTAATTCTGGAAAAATAGACTGATGAATCAATAAAAATTAAAAGAGAGATCATCTTTCATTTAGATTTTATTTCATTTCATTCCCAGTCCAACTTACATGAAAATCCAAGTTCTTGTCTGGAAATGGAATAAATTACAAATAAATAATCATGACGTTCTTAGTATGAGCAATGAATAAAAATTAAGGTTAGCCATTTCTGAAGCAGCAAATCACTTTCATGACCAAAAGATAATGACTCTGAGCAGTTTCTGACAAGAATGCCACTTGCACTCAGTTAACAGTTACTGCCAAAATAATAGTAATAATAATAATAAAAAATCAGAAATTTCAGAATTGTTTGCTACAGCATTTCTGAAACATTTCATTTTTTTCAGGCCAGATTCACAAATGATTTTATGGTTTCATTTATATAACTGTCAGCCCTGCAAAAGTTAGTACTCGTTAATTTTCATGCCAGTATAGCTTCAGTTTGCAAAAGCAATCTCAGGTTGCACAGTTCAGTGGATCTTTTCTATTTATACTAGAGATACAAAGAGAAGCTGGCTAAAAGTGATCTTTTTAAAAATTTGGATTAACCCATACACTCAATTTGTGTGACCCAGCCTATAATTTCATTGTGATTTTTTGAACTTCTTTTAGTTGACCATTTAATTTCAAAGAACTTGGAATCATAGAAAGCAAAGACCAGACAACATGATAGCAAGTGCAATTTACTTACAAATTACCCAAGAAAAATGAGAAAAAATTCAGCTGGGTAAATTCTACAGTTTTGCTCCAGGTAACTATATGAAATTGTTGGTCAAAAGAGAAGTACACCTCTAAGTACATTTATTTTGAAGGAAAAATTGGGCAAAAACCTGACAAAGAAAAAGAAGACAGAAAAGGAATATTACTGTTTCTCTTCTGTTAAGATGAATCTTCTTTTAACTGTAAATTAGTGTCCTAAGTCATTCTCATCAACTTCAAATAATGTCTCGGAAGCTTATTATTTTAATCAAAGCCAAAAAGTGAACCAAACTTCATTAGTGACTTGCTAGCAAAGGCATACAGCTATTTTACCTGGTGCAACCGCTTTAAACATGTATTCACAGTGAGAAATCACATTAGCAGACGACTAACTGAGTAGGAAGGCATCTGTGAACCAGAAGAGGCTCATTTCATTGCTGGACAACACAGTAACTCCTGTCTAATGTTGGTCAACACCATCATGATGTGTCATTACATGGGAGCTGAGGACAGCTGTCTTACAAGTGCAACAACTTATTAAAAACAGTTTCAGAAATAAAGTGTGTGACACCGATTCAAGTATTTCTTTGATGAAGATTTTTACTTGTCACACAGACTGATCTAAATAAGCTCTCCCCAAGTCAGGAGAGGTGGAGGATTTGAAGGCAGCTTTCTCTCCCCAAGACTCAGTACCATTTTGATGACTTCCCAGGCCAAAAAAGACTTAGCTCAATGTTTCTCTAGGTCCATCTGACCTATGTCTAGGATTTACCTTCCTGGCTTATGCTGCATCTTCTGTTTCTCTCTCTCCCTCCTCTTCACACCTATTCAAACAATATTTCACAAAGCCTTGTATTCAAGTATTCAAACGGTCTCTTAGACAGGGACATGTGTTTTGGTTCTGTCTTAAGGTCAGCTTAAAAGCAGGGCGGTTGCTAAATGCTCACAGTTGGCCGTTGTTACAGATTAATGCAGCCCATAGCAATAATTTTCTTAGCAAGTTCAAAGGAACCATCTGGAAATTGTTCCTCCCTAGCGCAAAAATTCACCTTCATGCATGCAAGAACTCTTGGTATGCAACTGCAGCACTCAGTCGACTGGTCATTGTCACCATCTGCCTGAGCCTTGGGCAATTTGCAACTAGACTTTTGGTTTCTGTGTGCTTACACAGCTCTTACACAGGACCTTCTCATAGATAATATTGTTTGGCATTATGAGATAAAACCTAAAAGGAACATAACCCCACAAAACTGTGCAAGTCTGTACGTCCAAACTTACTAAGAAAAGAGGAGCACTGGTCATCTTAATACAACTGAAATACCTAAATTGTTCTTTCCTTGTCAGGCCTGAGTAAAGCTTTCCAACTGTGGCATGTTTAACTAACACAGTTCTGAAGGTTAGGTAAGTACCTAATCTAATAAAGGTAGGTAATTAAGAGGATTAAGTGATAAGACACTGTTCTGCACCTTCATCACATTGAGTAGGATATATTTCCCAGAAATATAATGTTCCATTAGCCTGAGGAATGGCAAGCAAGTCTGGCATGTTCTGCCCTAATGAAGGGATGAAAATTACTGAGAAGGTGAAGAAAAACTCCTGACAGGATAGAAGAATGGCAACTAATCATAAAAATTATTCCTGATGTGAAAAAAATACTCCTCTAGTGACCACCATTTTACTGCTAGTTAATGCTCATGTGTATTTTTGTAAACAGATGTAGAATGAAACTGATACAACACTGTCAAAGGATGGGTAGTAAATAACTGACATGTCAGCTGTGAATATCATCTCCCTTTTTCTTTCTAAGTACATTTATATGTCACAGTATGTGCATACAATATGTTGCCTCCTGTTACTGAAATAATACCTCTATCTCTGTAAAAGTGGGGTAGAAACTGCAGACTTCTCTCTGTCCTCTGACATGAGCAAATCAAACCCCTTGTGATGTACCAGTGATAGTAGGTATGAAATAATGAGTGATATTAATACATCTCACTCATTTCCCGAAGCTGTATTTTCAGTGTATTCTAAAGGAATCAGAAAAATCAGGCAAATAGTCCTCTTTTCTGGGGAGGGGGGGGGGGGGGGGGCAGAGAATC
>JAVJGJ010000014.1:63055507-63070517 GCA_035590215.1 Microhierax caerulescens | reverse complement strand
ATTGTAGAAAACAGGTTGTAGCTTTGGAATACTGTCACCAGTATTTTATGCAATGTATATTTTCATATCACTGCTTTGACAATTTTTTTCCTTGCATACTGGCATCTAATTGAAGAAAGATCTTGCAGCTGGACATCATAAAAGAAACTGATTTTTTGAGGACAGTTCAGTCTGAGAGTAGGTTTGTATGTTTGTAGATTTTTTCCTAAAATGATGTGAAACTAGGATTTTAGGAAACCTGACAGAGCCCTAGGTAAAAGAAATATCATTAGGAATGAATAATCATCCTGAATGGAGTGAAAAAGATAAAGAGAGACATCAAGTTTCAGTTTTTAAGTCTGTTTTACTGCATCCAGTTTTTGTAAAACGTGTGCAGTTAGAGGTGATGATCTTGGCAAATATCAGCAGATAAAGGTGCTGCTCTAGCTTTCTCTGAAACCTTAGTGGAAACTGGCTGTGATATTTCACTGCTCTCATCACATGAAATATATTAACCTGTCAGAAGTACCTCCAAACTACGCCTGAGGATAAGGGATCATGAAAGGGGACAACAGAGTCCTAGGGACTTATACTAAGAGAAAAGAGGTCGTGGGACATGGAAACATGGAGCTAGGCTGCTGTTCAGCGATTATCCCTTTTCTCTGCAAATATTGCCTTCAGTGCACTGTGTCAAGGCTATTCCCTTGAGTCTGAATCAGAGCTGCATTGAATGGCAGCTCTAACAAAGTGTAGGGGAGGTGGCAGTTCAATCAGGAAGGTACAGACAGTACATTCTATGGGTAATTGCAGGATTCCCTGTAGTATGTAAAGCAAATTAGAAAATACAAATAAATGAGGGGCAATTACTAAAATGTTTGTATTGGAAAACAGAAATATTTTTTCCCCGCTGAAACAGTTATTGGCACCTCATTCTCTCATGGATTTAGAAATGGGCCTAAATCAAAATTTTCTGAAAAATTAAGTTGTTTTGTGACTAGAGAGGGGTTTGTAAAGCCTAGATTTGTCTTTGTCTGTCTGATGGAGAATCTATGATGCCTAATAATATGGTTTAGCTGACTGTATAGCACATATCTCCTTAACTGGCTGTTGTATTCCAGAAACTTGACAGAATTTCATCTGTTGGGGACTTCAGCTTCTTAGTCAGACTTAAGTGGAATGGGTCAAAGCATTAATAATTTATATGTGGGAGCTGTTTACAGAAGACAGTGCAGTCAAATAATCCACATTTCTATAGGAAATTACTAACATCAAACAGGAAATCTGTGATCAAATTTCCAAGTAACTATCATGGAATCAAAACAGTTCTCAATAATATTTTACAGTGAAT
Source organism: Microhierax caerulescens (assembly GCA_035590215.1). Classification (NCBI taxonomy): domain Eukaryota; kingdom Metazoa; phylum Chordata; class Aves; order Falconiformes; family Falconidae; genus Microhierax; species Microhierax caerulescens. Next base: position 63,069,190 of record JAVJGJ010000014.1, on the reverse strand, counting down.
ATGTTTACAGTTTTACCATGGCCAAAGTAACACATGAGGTTCATTGCATTAACCTGTTAACTCTGTCCACACACTGAACCCACGATAACAATTTTCCATTTGGATTCTGTTTATGGTACTGGATGTAAGCAACTTCTCACCATCCACTCACTGCTCTAGCTTGATGGTATCTGTCAGACATGATAGACGTGGTAGACTTGATAGACATGATAGCACAGCTATTGCATCAGGGATAGGCAAACACCACAAAGCATTCCTGGCCTCAAATAATTTTGGAACAAGGACGATTAGGCTGAAAAATGCACTTAGTTTTCTTTTTTCATAGATCCTTAGAGAACAGGCACCACAGTAGAAGTACTCGAAGAATTATTAGTTGAATAAGTATTCAGCACACTCAAGCAACTTCCTTTTATTGTTTGAGGCTTTTTAAAAATCATGAAAACTATTAGGGTTTGTAAATACTCATTGAATACTGGGTGGGTTGAAACTACACCATGTCTCTGTTTTCCTAAAAAGGCATCGACTGCATGTGCTTTGATGCTGATCCAAAAACAGCATTCTGTGTTTGTCTCATGCTGGAGGGGTTTTGGCTACTCTATGCCACAATGTACCATAGCAAACAGAATCCGGCATGTGACAGTTTGCTACATCTGTGCAGGGACAAGTCATTCATCTCATCCTGACACTTCTCTCTTTTCCAAAGTGACACTGCAATAGAGAAATATGCTTGCTCATTTATGGGAAGGAAAGTAATCAGTCCTGGCAAACAGAGATGAATTTCATTCATACGGCACCTAACTCACAGTTCATACTTTCATTAAATTTCCATGGCTAGTGTCCCACTAATTTCAGCCAGAAAGCTGCATTTCTGAAATTATTTTACAACTGAACTGTAAAATGGGGTCCTGCAAGGTACTTTAAGAGACATTCTGTAGCATCGGGAGTAAAAATAGCAGTACTTTCTTCAGAAAAATTATAGCTGCCAGTTCCAGATTTTCTGTGGTAATTAACCTAGATGCACTCAAGTGATGAGTACTCTCCCTAATGACTCTATTGGTTCAAAAAGGGAACATTTTCCTGTGATCTCCTCTGACAGTATCATCAGGATGTTGTCAGTGCAAACAATACCCTTATCTAGCTTCTTTTCAAGTCACCTGATTAACTGGAGAAAATAGAAACAGAAAGAAAAGAGCATGTCCTTGCACAGAGGCTGTAAATGTCACTGAAAGGCCAAGGGACCAGTTCCACCTGTCCTTCCTTCGTTAGTTCAGCTTCTCCTGCTGAAGTGGCGGCTTACTGGGGTGCTTTATTTCCCAGTTTCCCTGCCAGAAGGTGGATCTTTACTGTTAGAAACCCAGTTCATGTATCCTGATCACAATGGCGCCTTTGTAAAGAGAACAGTGGGTACAGGGCTTGAAAAACAACTTTTCTTCCCATTTAGAACCCCATAGGCTCATTATTCAATAGCACAGTGGTAACATAATGCATTTTCATTTACTTCACCCTAAATGTATGTAAATTAAAGGGTGGGCTTTTTATTAAAAATAACACTGATGTGTTTTTTGTTATTCGCAAAAGAATTTGTATTAGTGAAAAACAGCACTAATGACATTTCACATTCAAATTTGCCACTTGCTGGAAAAAGGCAGGTCTCACCCTGAGCTCAAAATATAAAAAATAAATACCAAATCTCTACTAATTGGTACTGTCATCCATATGGTTAGTCCATATGTGTGTTTCACTTGTTTTAACTTATGATTGTCTCTTTAGCTGTAATATTGCATCCTAATAAAAAATTCTGCTCTCTTTATAATGAAAAATAGATCTGAAATGAAATGGCAGGATTACTATACGCCATAGCTGGAGGACTTCTGGGTGGAAAAGTATCATCTTTACTAAGAAAGATTAAAGAAAGATTACATATTTACAACAGTGTTTGGTGCATTAAGAAACCAGGGACATTGCAAGATGAGGCAACTTGTCTTTAACATTTGAATGTTTGAAGCACCTAGGACTTGAAAACTAATCTTATTTAGCCCAAACATTTTAATGGCTATATTATAAGATTCTGCTACTTTGCCCGGATCAAGTGTTTGCCTTCATAATCAAATCAAGTAAAGTTACTCTTCTTCCAAGTCTGCCTCACCTGTGTGAGTTCTGCAGATAAATGATGGATTGTCAAGGTAATTATGGAGTATAGAGAGACAGTGTATGAGCACAGATCGAAGTATTTACTCACATCTAATCTACACTCCTTCTGAAGCTAGAACATTTACCAGTCTTCTCAGTTTTCTGTTTGAAGCTCTTCCAGTCATATCTTGGGAAATGATGGCCTCAGACACAGCAGACCAAGTACATAAAGAAGACAAAGAAAAAACAAACAAACCCCACACTGACTACATGTGTTGATGGCAAACTGAATGAAAGCCAGTCAGAAAAATCAGTTTTGTGTTTTATTCTCAAGATGTTCAAGCCTATTTTTTTTACTATTTCATGATAGATATTTTCAGCATCTAATTCGAGCTCTCGTTTTTGCTACTTTCCATTCCTGTTACAGTTCTTTTGATTCTAGTGGACCAGATCTGTCATGAAGGTCATCTCTGAAGAGTAAAATTTGATTGCTGAAAGAGTTCAGAATCAATCTTATGGAGAACTGTAAAAATCAGAAAGATCCCTTAGAACTGGGGATCAGAATTCAATGGGGTGAAAAAGTGAAGAAACACAAAGATATGTTCACAAACGACCTGCATAGTCAAGCAGGCAGTGAGCTGCTTACTTGAGTAGTTGAAGCTCTTCTCAAGGTGTTTTGTTTCATTCCAAATATACTGAACCAAACCAATCAAGCCCTGAAGTCAGAGTTGTATAAATTACTAAGGCCACACTTTAGTTCAGTCACAGAAAGAAAACTGCACATGGAAGATAAAAAATGTTTTGTTGTTCAAGGTGTTAGGACATTGAGCGGCCTCTAAAAGGCCAAGAGAATCTACTAAAAGGGGAAGCAACTTAGGAACCTGAAGGAAGATACTCTGAACAGTGTGGGAAATACTAAAGTGAGCAAGTTCTTGTACGAGCTACCCCTGATTTCATTTGTAACTTTATGTTTTTACCCTCAGTACTGATTTTGGCTATGCAATGAAGAACTTCAAGATGCGTTTGTTAAGCAAGATATAAAACAGGGCTCAGAAGAGGGTCATGGAGAGAGATACCTCCTGCTTTCGTCTTGACTTGTGTTCTTCCAAGATCTTACATAGATTTTGAACACTCCGGGAGAATTAGGAGTTTTCTGTTAATCAGTGGGTGTGAATAAATATGGGAGAAAAGCAACCCACTGGGCTTTTGTGAAAACAAGGAAGACAAGATACTTTTGTCCAATCTCTTTTGCCATTTGGGGACTGGGATGTTTTTATTCAGTTGTCAAAGAATGTGAAAGGTTATTGTTGCCCTTATCTGTAAAGAATAAAGATAGATATGAGGTTTCTGTACCATGTCTTGGGTTTAAGATTGATTGGTGCTACTGACAGCTGGCAAATGGCAATAGGTTATGTTTATGCTGGTCCTCAACCACATTGCTGAGAAGAGTGACATCAGACTAGGTGGTAGCTTAACAGTTCAGCAGCTTGAGTTACTGTAATGGTTTTTGAGAATTATGGTTTCTATAAAGCCTGCTCTAGGTCTCTCTATTTTTATTTTGGAGGTAGAGACTTCTCTAGTCATAGGTAGCAATTTCTTTCATGGCATTATTCTGCTGCTGGGGATAAGGGGGAGCAGTATACTACACTTTTAGAAGAAAAGTTGTTACATCTTCTGATACTGAAATCAGACATTTCTGCCTCATGATCCAGGAGTCTATCTTGAATAGGACAACAATATTGAGAAATAAGAGTCCCTGAAACAGAAGAAATGCAGTTTCAGGGCTAAAGCTTTGAATTATGAGTTAAACATTTTACACTGTGAGGCACATGATATTTGCTGCCCATTTGCCTTTTCTTCCATGACATTTAATATTAATCTGAAAAATGTTTCTTTATAGTTTTTTTCTTTGACTTCTGCTCTTCATTCTCTCAGTATTTTTGTCCTGACTCTCTCTTACAGGTAATTCCAGAGCTGCAGAGAAAGAAGTCCATTGACAGGTGTCTATTGGGTAATTAGGGAGCAGCACAGTACCTCAGATATCTTCATCTTTAGGTATTTTTGTTGGGAAAGGATGGAAAATAATACAAAAGGATTTTCTGTGAAGACATCCATCCATTCTCGATCTAGCACAGGCCTTGTTAACTTGCACAGTTTAGCATGCCTAATGTTTTTTTTCAAAAAAGATGGATCCCTATGCTCTCCATTTAAAAAAAACAAACCCAACAACAAGATTTTACAATACTGAAGTAAAAATGTATTCCCATTAAAAGCTTTAAATAAGCACTGGTTGACACCTCAACAGCCTCTAATTTGTATACACAAATGCCATATTTTTATTTATGAACCAGTATAGTGAATGGAAGTCCATATGTGATCATTCATAAGAAGTGATCATCTGTGGATGTACCTTTCTTTGAAAATGAGGCCAAATTTCACAGCAAACACAGCTATAGCAAAGGAAACTGTCTCTCGGTCTCTGCCTTATGTTCTTCTGCTATATAATAAGTCAAGGTTAATCACTAATGAAAATAAGCTGTGAAGCACAGCTACTGATTAAACATCAAAGCCATCTGTGCCATGTCACTAAGGTCCAACATAAAATAACCATAATTATTAATGCCTTTTGGTATGCTCTAAAAATTATTACTTGTGAAATGAATTTTCCTCATGTAAACTCACTTCCAAGGGACAAAGTAAAGGTCTAAAAAGGCTTTGTGAGTTAATGCTGGAATTTAATTAAATCCATAGTGCTGCCTAAAGTGGATCCACAGTCTCCAAGTATGCTGAAAAAGAAAACCCATAAAACTAATTTTCTATGTCTTACTGGTATTCTAATATGAATAAAAGCTATTAGAGTAATAAACTCGGTTCTAATTAGAAACACTGGAACTCTCAAAGAGAACAAAGTCTGGAGTTCAATAAATGCGGTATTTTTGGAAGGGTATATATGAAGTGGAAGCCTTGATTTCAGTTATCCCATATTGTATGGAAGAAAATGTGAAAGACCAGAGAACAACCCTAAGAACTGTAAGTGAGAAAGGAGAGTTGGTTGCTCTTGGCAGTTGTCCTTACGATGCCTTATAAACTCCACAAGACAGAGTAAAACGAGTTTATTCCAAACAGACTGGCAGAGATAAACCAAACGCTATGACTCTGCATGTACCACACTAGCTTGCTGAAACCTGGTGGGGCAGCATCTACATAAGAAAGATGTACACCATTATATGCCACTTTCTTGGAAGTGATGATATAATACAGCTAAGCAAAATCTGAGCACAGAAAAAAGTAGGCTTTGTATAAAAGAAACACTTGTTACCAGCTCCACCTCAAAACATTCCTGGGAACACTGTGGCTTATGAATTCATACATGCCTAGTAGGCTAATAGTGGTACCTCTTGTTCAGAGGCAGTTGCTGCATCTCACTAGGATACAGCTATGATCGATTCCCATAAACACTTGTAGGTTGCCCTACAGGGTCTGCGAGAGGGCAAATGCATGCTGATGGAATCATAAGTTATATGGGCTGGAAAAGACCTTTAAGATCATTGAGTCCAACTGTAAACTTAACACTGCCAAGTCCACCACTGAACCATGCCCCTAAGTGCCACATCTACATCTTGTAAATACCTCCAGGGATGGTGACTCAGCCACTTCCCTAGGCAGCCTGTCCCAAAGCTTGACAACCTTTTTGGTGACAAAATCTTTCCTAATACCCAATCTAAACCTCGTGTGGTGCAACTTGAAGCCGTTTCCCCTTGACTTAGCACCTGTTACTTGGAAGAAGAGACTGACACCACCTCACTACCACCTCCTTTCAGGTAGTTGTAGAGAACAGAAATCAGCCTCTTTTTCTCCAGGCTAAATGCCCCCCCCCTACCTCCCCCTCCCCCAGCCCCATTCCCTCCATTCCATTGTGCCTTAGTTGTGCACCATAGAGGTCCTCCCCTTACCCTTACTTAGCCTTGAAAGCCAAAGTGATGGATTTTAATCACTTTATTTATCATTTCTACACTCTTCAGATAGTAAGGAACCATGCTATCTTAAATTAGAACACAATTAAAGGTAAATCCAACAACTCTTAACCAGTTTGTAAAGACCCCTATAGCAGGGTGAGACCTGACAGGGGCATGTGCTAGTCTCCTCTCCCACACGTTTGTTCAGAAGGGAAACACAGCTACATGTCCCACGTGAGGTGTGACAGCAGCCTCTTCTGTGTAACTCCAGGTGCATCTCTGATCACCTGTGGTACTTCTGGGCTTAAGGATTACAAACACCCACTGGCTGGTTGGTGAACCAAGGTGAGATGCAATGGACCAGGGAATGAGTTGGTAGGCCCTTTGCAGTCTAAACCATTGTAGGTAAAAGTCTTCAGGCAAACTCCGCAGCCGTACGTACACCACAGCAGTTTTGTTATCTATTTAAGAAAACAGAGGAATGCAGATTTAACTATACATGGAAGCGGTAGAAGAGCAAGTATACCACCATTAAACAAAGACTACCAGTAATTAAAAACCTGTAAGTAAAACAAGACTATTTGTTTCTTTACCTGCTTCTGTACCCTTTCAACTCCAGTGAAATATGTTACATCAGCTTCTATTCACACCGTACTTAACCAACCACTTACCACTATGAGCATTTTATATACTGTTTTTATTGCATGGGGACTAAACTCTTGCTGATGTCATTTCACAGAAGTCCATTGAATTGCACCACGAATTAATTTGGCCCTGCACCTCTGCAGCTGTGCGGAAGATATTGGCTTTTCACCAAGTTCACACAAAGATGGGAATATTCATTTTTCCACCAGTAATTTGCAGCTCCCACATTTGTCAAAAGCAAAAAGCATATTTTTGCTTCCTTATTTATTTCCCCTATGAATACTGTTTTTTTCCAAAGCACAAACAGAAAAAACACAAATAGAAAATATAGCTATCTCCAACCATAAAAATTCTCCAAATTAATGAAAACTTGCAAATATGTTAAAAGACACAATTTGAATGCTTCAAAGTGTATTTCTGTAATTCACAGAATTTTGACAAAATTTGTTCTCTATAAAATCCCAACAAACTCCTTCCTCTGCTTTCACATTGCTTATGGCAATGAAAAGTCATACCAGCTCTTTATCTTTCAAGCTCAGGCCCTAAAATTTTATTTTTGAAAGCCTGCTGTTGAGACCCACAGAGGCACACGCGGACATGAAGTTGGATAGAAAATGGGTGCTGACATTGAATTGCTTCAGTCCTCAAGAGTCAGCCTGACCTCCATGAGCTAGCATAGCAGCATACTGTTGTTTACAGATCTACAGTCAACAAGGGCTGGGCAGAAACCGCAAGTTGGAACCCATAGGCACAAATGTGCTAAATTTAAGAATTAACAAACATTTAAATGAGCATTTAGAAGAGATACTGCTGTACTGTGGATCAAGCAACTATATGAGCCCTGCTCCAGTACCAAGCACAAACTCTTCTCAGCCTTTAGCACCATGGTGCCTAACCTTTCTACGGGAGAGCTACTCAAAACTTCCAAATAAGACACAAAGGCAGGAGGTCCACCCAGGGAGATAGTGTGACATAGCTGGCAGGGCTGCACTGGCTGGGAGAAGGACGTATTTGAACCTGTGTGTTCCATGGACCCACAGGAGATAAAGGTTGCCTTCCTTTATTATGACTGACTTACTGTATTATGAACTGTCATCAAGTTGTAAATTACCCAAATCCCGCTGATTTATCTGTTTTATTTTTAAATTCTGAAACACATTCAGTGTTGTTCCATCTTTTAAGTTCTTTTAGGGTCCAAACTCTTTCAGATTGTGTGTCTGCTTCCCTTACACTTTTTTTTTCATCAGGGTCTGTGGCAAGGATGCCAGGAGTGGTGATAAAATCATGATCTCGTAGATTTCAGAGACAAAACTCTCAAGGGCTTTATTAAAGTTTGGATTATATCCCTCAACAGTATGCTGAACTCTGCTAAAATCTTACTGTTGAGACCAGGCCAAGTCAATTCATCTTTCTGTGCTCGCTCTTCTCCCAGATTATCACACTCAGACTGTACACCCCTGTACCAGCAAGTCCCTTCCACATGCTTGCCAGAGGTAGCTGGGAATTCTCCAGAGAAGTCAAAACTGTCTTTGTTAAAAGATAAATTCAGAAGTATTTCCCAATTCAAGAGAAGTTTGAAAAATATTTTGAAATTGTCAGACAAAAATTGTGACATTTTTCAAGGAGAAAATTACTTTCCTGCTTGAAATGTCATCATGCAAAATACCTAGCAGTGTATGCAATTTTATATGTGGCATATGTACAGTACTATATAACACAATTATATATTTTTTTTAATATATACAAGTTAAAAAATAACAAGAAAAAATGTGAAGTTCGAACCGTATGAAATTATTGCAGCCAAACTTTTTAATTCACTGAACTGAAAACAATGTTTGGATGGGATTTCAGAACAGAAATCTCAACTTTTTAGAGAATGGAATGGGAAATTTTGGGTTTTTTTAGTTTTGAAAATTTTCATAGGATGGAAAAATTATTTTTGTCCAGCTCTGTCAGCTCATACAAAAATAGATGAAGAGTGGAAATGTGACTTTTCCTTGCTGACTGGGAATAGTAGTGTTTTAGTGGGGAGTCATCCCATTACATTCCCCAAGCGAAGCTGTTTGTCAGTGTGGGGATACAGGGCCAATAACCAAGGACTTGTGTCTTGGACATCTCCCCTGCCTAACTGGGTTCTCAGAAATCAAACATTATGAGCTTTGTCTAGTAACAGCTGACTGCTATCCTGTGAAGTGCTGTTGGATCTCTCAGTTTCCATTGCATTCAGGGCAGAAAGAGCATCCTGAACATCTTATGAGGTCCAAGCATTACCTTGCAGGTTCTTTTAACAAAAACTGAACAATGTCTTATGGACATCATGTCACATTATTTATATTAGAACTTGCTGGTTCCTACCTGTTTTTTTCACTGTTTCATTGTTAAAGAAGCTGTCATTTTCCACCAACCCTGCTCTTCACCATTTTTTTCAGATAGGATGCCTTACAATGTGCCAAATTCTGTTAGCCTTTGTCATACCAAACAGCATGCCATGCCAGGATTGGCACAATCTCAACAAAACTGGGTGTGTAACACCCAGTGGTGAATGCCTTTCACTGTCCAGACAAGAACGTTTTGTAGCAAAGCCATGGGACCCAGCTTTCTGAGGTGCTAAAGCAACTGTGTTTTTGAAAGGTCTGAAAAATGTTGAGCCCACCTGTGTTTCACTGACTTCAATACACATGAGTAGGCTTTCAACAGCTCAAGAGCTAAAGCTTATGAAATGAGAAGGTCCCATTTGTCAGGTGAAAAAATTAATTAATACCTTCAAGCCTTCAATGGAGAACACAATCATTCAGGTTTTGTCTTTTTTCAGCTGCAATGTGGCAGCTGCCTGGGACCAGCACTATTGACGTACCATGTTGGTGTCATCCCTCTTTACCTGGCTTTAATTGGAGACAGAAAAGCACAAATCCCTAACCTTTTTGCAATCTAGAGTCTGCCATTGCTGCTCCCTCCTATATAGAAGTAAAATCTGGCATGAATGAAGGCAAGTGTCAAAAGGAGTGATCAAAACTCCATTTAAAAAAAATAGATATTTTACCTATAGATATCCCTATTGATTCCCAGCCCACAATACTGGGGTCAGTGCTTGAAAAATGGATGGGGTTTGCAGAAATTACAATACAAAGTTAGACATTACTGAATACTATTTGTGATGAGCTTCACAAAAGAAGAGAAAAGCAATGTCTATATATAGAAAATTTCCCATTCAAATGTCCCTGATGATCTCATGTGATGCTTGCAGTAAATAAACAAATAAATTGGAGACAATGCAGTTTGACAAGTTTTCCAAATAATTTGTCACTACTTGGTATAGCTCTCTGTCATGATGTACAGACACCACATCAGAGGAACAGTCCTAAGTGAAAAGAAAGGAGCTAGGTGGTCTTATAACCATAATAAAAGGTTAATAAGAATATTTATTGCTTAAAATTTTGATAAAATACAAGCATTGGAGCACCACTGGGAAAGTAATAATTAAATTATCTGATTCAGAGAAGATACCTGTATTGTGTAATAAACACTAGCATTAGAGCCTGACTTGTAGTAATAATAACCAGCAACTGATTATAAGCACTTTGCCTTCAGTGTTTATTTGCCTGCACCTGGATATTGCTGCTTGGCAATAATTGGACTCTAATCACTCAAGCAAGCTTTAAATTTACTAAGTGTGAGCAAAACATGCTATGTTCTGTTTACTCAAGAACAAACCGATCTCATTCAGAGAAAATGTGCCTGGTTGCCTCACCTAACTAAGGAAAAGAATAAGCTCTGCAAAAGCAAATAAAGCTGGCCATTTTCTTTTAGTTGTCCATATTGTACTTACCTTAGTTTTTGTCCAGATTCTCTGGGATACAGATATGTTTTACTACACTTTTAGGAAGCCTGGTAGTAATCTACAATGTGGAAGCTGCCAATATACCTTACTCTTGGCAAGTCCTCCAGAAAAATAAATTTCTTTTGAACAGTAGTATATTAAGAAGTGCCAGTCATCTGATATTGCTGTGAGTTCTCAGGCAGCTAATGAATGGACTCTATCTTTACAGAGCGTTGGTTGTTTTGTTTTATTTTGGGGGTTTTGTGTTGGTTTTGTTGTTGTTGTTGTTGTCGTTTTGTTTTGTTTGATTGCATTTTTGAGGCCAGTTCCAGAGAAGAGAGGGGATCAAACATTTACGGGTAGCTCATTAGCACCTCTAGTGTTTGCCAAAGTATTTGCTAGATCAAATGCAACTCCTGCGTAAATTGTGTATAAACAGCACGTTTAGGAAAGCACTCATCCTTTTAAAGGGAGGAAAGACAGGAAAGACCCTCTTGCAAAGATGAACTAAATTGTTAGATTTAGAAATATTCCCTTAAATGGACATTTATATATATATTTAACCAGTCAGGCATTATTCGGCATGCTCAAAACCTGTCCCATGGACTTTGCTATGACGGGTGCTGGAGAAATGCATAATTAAAAATGAAAAAGGCTTTTAGAGCCTGTTTACTTCGGTGACTACTGTGAAACAAATGTTTCTTTCTCCTTGCATCGCCCACCCACAGAAAGGGAACAGAACAAAGATGGCTCTGTCAGGCCTCTCTCCACTAGAGAACGCCTTGAGAGGCCAGAATGTATTAGGGCCCTGCTGAGCCCATTCAGCTTCACATAACACTCATACACACCGTACAACTAATTACATGTCAGATTAGCGATTTCATTATTACCACACTACCACTAATTAAAACTGCTTTGATATTGCTCAAGTAGTTTTGTGTGTTTACACAGTTTTAAAGTCTGCTTTTTTTTTAATATATATATATATATATTTTAAGAAAAATCAAATTCGTATTATTTAAAGGGCCAACATAACATATGAAAGAAGCAAAATCCATACTGGCACTTTTCTCCTGCAAACCAACTTTTTTACAAGTGATTTCTAAGCGCAAAAATCCCAACCGTACCTTAATCTGCAAATTGATAGATTCGTGTCAGCTTTCCATTCCTAACACTGCCCAAAGCTTAAGTTATCCAAGTGGGTAAATAACAAAAGTTACATCATTTTAATCTACATTCATCATTTTAATTGCCTGAATCTTCACTCAGACAAAGTATCACTGTAGTTTTATGGTATTTGATTAATGAGGGCAAGAAAATTGAAGTTTTGCAATAAAACTAAAAAAAAAAATATTTCAACAGACTTTTATAGTTTTTTTCCCTTATGATTTTAATTTAATGGCTCGTGTTTTCATTACTGCAGAGGCTGTACACTTTAGCTTGCAATTATGTCCCATCTGTGAAGCACTGTGTTATTACAGTTTATTCTAGTAGCTTTTCAATCACTTTTGAGTTGTGCTTTACAAGTATTCTTGCAGCAGGTGGGCTTACTGGCATGGGACCAGAAATACACAAAGCGCAAAGCTGGAGTTTAATGGCAGCCATATGCATGTGGCACAGAGCGCCAGCCTTCCCCCATATGCTGCTAAGCAGCCCCTTCAGCCTGCCAGTCACTCTTCTTACTGACTACAGTCTCTAAGTAGTTTTCTGCCAGGGAAAAATATACCAAGGCAGCAAATTTCTCCAGTGCACCATCCTTATTACTGAGACAACCCTGTCATTAGCAAAAGCACAATGAACCTGATCTGGAGATGCATACCAATTAGGTTGCATGGAGCACTTTTCCTTCTTATCTCTATGGAAACTCGGCCTCCCTGGCTGCAGTGGACAATCAGTAATGTTTCATCCACCCATATGTCACCTAGTTAACACTGTACACTTTTGTGTGAACCAAAAATCTGCTCTAACTCTCTCAACAACGCAAAGTACAGAAATTACAGAAAGGGAACGAGCAAAGTGCCCCGCGCGTTTCTGAGCAAGTGTGCCTTTGCAGCGTACAAACCTGCACAGTCAGCACTCCTGGAAGCAGATAAAGCAGCGAGAATTGTAACTTTAGCTGCAGCCGAACGAAAAATCTACATTTATTTTTCCAGCTCTAAATCCAAGGAACCTTGTGTAAATAACTCGAAGACAACTTCCCTATTACAATAGGTACAGTCTTTAAAATCTCATAAAGACGCTGTGCCACCTGCTTTGCCCAGGACAATGCTTTACACTACTTCCCTCCATGTACGAGCCTTAAGTGTATCTTTCTCCCATGCACCTAGGATATTTTAAAAAAGCTAAATTTTTACCCAGAGATTAAGAAATATTTCTGTTCATGTTTGCCTGACTAAAGAAGAAGGTTTTTGGGAATAAACAAATGCACCTGATTCATTCCTTCGCTGCCTGTTTTTATGCCCTTTTGCTCTTTAAGACTTTGCTCTCATTTTTGCATTTCTCTCTGTTTAAAAACAGCAACAGAAGGGACTGGGACAAGATTGGTGTGGTATTGATTTTAGCCTCTACAGGTTTTGTGTGCAGTTTAACATAAGAGACTGGGTACCAATAGACATGCCATAGCTGCACCAAGAGCTGCGGTTTTGATAGCACATGTGCCATATACATAAACAAAATATATCATCTTCAAGGCAAGAAAAGGTGATTTTTGGCTGTTTACAACTCAAGTTTCTTACCTACAACGTGTCTCCCCCATTTGCTTTGTTCTACCACTTGTTTCTTAATTTTCTATAATAGCAATTAATAATGTGTGGAATAGCTGTACTCCATGTCCTCTGGGCAACAATATCTTTCCCAGGAAAGAATGTCATCTTTATAACGATACTTAATTTGTAATTAGTAAAGGAGCACCTCATAGATGCATTGAATATCGTCAGAAAACTAGACAGGTCATAAATGTCAAACGGAAAAATGGAAATCTCCTTTTGAAAGCCTACAGGTCTGACCAAGTACGGACTTTGAGAATACTCCAGATTAAATGCAATGACCGTGCTTGATATGGGCAGTGGCACATCAGGAGAGGTGAACTCATATTCCAGATCATCAAATATTTAAAGAAACTGAATGCAATTAAAA
>JAVJGJ010000014.1:63044057-63055498 GCA_035590215.1 Microhierax caerulescens | reverse complement strand
TCAAACAATGGATGTTGAAAAATAAAGCCAAGCTAACGACTGGTGGTGACTCAGGAAGCTGTGTGAAAAGAAAAAGGAAGAAAGAAGAGCTCAAGGAACACTGGCTTCTCTCACAGAATTGACTAGACTTATGTCAGTGCTGTTGATATTCCCATGATACTGTCACTTATAGAACATTTATTTTTTATTATAAAAGCAATTCTGGATATATGTAAAATTCTAAGTCTTCTAGTGGGAGCAATTTAAAACTGAATAATGCTGTCCTGAGGGGATTGTACTGCTCTTTGGGTTTTGTTTTTAGGTTTAACTCATCACAGGAAAAACTTCTTCTTCAGAAGTAATAATTATTAGTTGTGACCCTTGAGAACAATGGAGAAAGAGTTAGTAGAGAGTTGTGAGGGAGCTGTTCATTCAAACGTTAAATATACTTTTAGGAAAACAGACATGACTAGAAATCAGATTGAAACGGGCCAGCGGAATTTTGGTCAGTCCAGTCAGGGTTATTACCAACCTGCCATTCAGCTGTTTATGGGTTGCTGCAAGCAGAGAGTCAGACAATTTCTTTGGAGATTTTATTTTATTGATACAACAATATATTTTATATTTTTCAGTAAAAGATGTCATACCTGATGTGAGCTTTTTTTCCTTTATCAGTTCAAGAGAAAAAGAAAGATAGGAAATAACTTAAACATTTCACTTGCTTCTGTTTCAGATGAGAAATCCATTGCATTTCTCAGCCTGCAAAATGAGCTCTGGTATGCTTGCTATATTTGTACCCTATAGCCCTAGCAGGGTAATGTTACAATAAGAGCCCAATTCTGTGTTTAGTGAATAGGGTAACGAACATTCTTTTTAAATGAGCTTCCAATTTATTTTTTAGGATGTGGTCATTATTTATACACATTTTGGTCTCAAAAACAATGACTGAAACAGGCTGTCAGTGACTTATAAGAAACAGACAATAAGAATGAGAAAATAATTTTATACCCATAGGATTTTTATTATTATTTCAGAGAGACTTTAGGCATCTTAAAATTTAACATTTTGCTAAATAAGAACTGTAGAAATTTCATGCCAACCCAAACGTTTTTTCTAACATTCCCAAATACAAACTATCTACAAAAGATTGACAGATACAATAGAATAAAAATTATTCCTCTAGTTTTCAGGGTCCCTGGAATTTCACAATCATTCTTGTAACTTAGCTGTTATGTCATAGTTATGCGGTATCTGTCATTGCTGTGTAATGAAATACAGTAGTCCTCAGATACAGTTGACTTTCAGACTTTAAAGAAATGATCCTAGTACACCTTTTCAAATATGTCCTTAGTTCCTGCCAGGAACGGCATTTAAATCCTTGTATCACATAAACGTTCTGGGTTTGGGTTTTTTTCCTTGATTTATTTTACACATATTTTTTTTTTTTTTTTTTTGCTTAAGGTAAATTCACAGACCATTCTTGTTTTTCAGGGAATTTAATGAGGTACTTTTGAACAAGAGTATAAAAACTGCTCCTTTACCTTGCTGCTCACGATGCTTGCATAGAAACCTTTGAATTCAGAATAGGACAATTTGTGATCAGAGGTTATTTCAGTAAAGAAAGGAAGGAATTAAATTTATAGGCATAGGATAAAATGGACCTCAGTCAGCATAAAAAAAACTATGCTATATTTTTACTTAAAATTGTAAGGATCAGTTCAATATAGCACACTGTAATTTTTAACTTGATATTATGTCATTGGCACTCTGCCAACTTCAATATGTTTTAGTTTTTGGTGTTGCTGTACAACTCAGTGGGCATACTTTCAATGAAAAGCCAGGGAGACAAATTTCTGTGATCCAAGCTGAGGACTTAAGGAGAGGTTTGAGCTGCTTTTCTATAATATGACTTGAGAACAATATCGGGAGCATCAAGGAGCATATGCTGGGTTACATCAACAGCAAAATTCCTGTGGAAACCAAAGTGCCAAAGGTTTAGCTGCATTCTGATAAATCCAACTTAACTTTAAAGACCTTATCGAAGAGCTGAGTTAGGAGCTTGCTAAACTCATCTCCCTCTATAGTCAGTGGAGAAGAAAGCCTTCAGCCCAACAGCAACCTGAGTCATCTTCTGAAGCTGAACTTCTCTCTGAGCAGTCATGAAGCCTAGGACAAACATTCCCAGCATTAGCTCCCTAGCCTAACTTGGAATGGGAGGAACCTAGACACAAGCGACTGACCTTTTCTGGAACAACACGGCATGCTGCAGCACCCCTGCCTGAGGGAGAGCGTTGCTGTATTAAGTTTGTAGTTAAATTACTGCTGTGTTAGCAGGTGTTTCATTACAGTGAGTTTACTCTGAGTGACAGGTCTACAAAATGAAGTTGTCTACTTACACCAACCTTTACTGAAATGTCAGTTCAATTTCCAGCTATTTGAAACTGTAGTTTCTTTTTCAAGAAGGCAAAGCATAGCTTGTTATTAACAAAATAAAGGAATTTTTTCAGTTGCTCCCCACCCCCAACCCCCCACCCCTGGAGTAGAGTGACAGCACTACCTCAGCTGATCACTTCTAATGATGTTAACTGCTGACTAATACTGAATTCAGCTTGGCTGTAAAATAAGGCAGCTTGGAAAGTTACTGCACATGTTTCTGCCTCTACCATCCCACAAGAAAGGAAAACCTATTCAGCAGCTAAAGGTCTAATATGCACCTGTAACTAAGGGGAAGGAGTCACACAAGTGAAAATTAACACTGAAAATGCAGAAAATGTAAAAGGAAAAAAAATTTCTTGGGAAGAACTGGAATGCACGGTCACGATGGTTACACAGCCTTAAAGTCCATTCCTGCCATAATTCCTGAAAACAACTAGAGATGTGACATTTCTGTCCACAAAATAGGCTTTTTGTGATTTGTATCTCCAAAATGCAAAATAAGGTCTTTTTTTTACAAAATTTAGCCTAAAGGTATGGCATGTCCTTCATTATTCTACCAGACAGGGACAATAAAAAACTGCTTCTGAAAGTCCAGGATCCAGAGAGCAGTAAAATTGTTCAAGAAACCCAAAATATGGCTTCATCTCCCTTGCCTATACCAAGCACAAACTGATGCAGTTTTGTACATCACAGATAAAGGTCTTTCCAGTAAAGATGTCACCTTCAGAGGTCTAGTGATGAAGCAGAATGCTGGGCATAATATGGCAAATATGGTACATTTGCTTGGAACAAGTTTACATTTTTCAGAGTGAATATTCTAAACAATGTCACTAGTATGGAGAGTTCCAAAGTTAATGTTAAGGTGAAGTATCACAATTATTGTCAGAAATATTGTATGATTTATAATATCAGATATGAAATCAACATTCAGGCTTCAAATTTTCTTTGCAATTTTCAGACTGGATGGGAAATGCAGGCAATTTATCACCACAAATCCTGAAGATCTTAGAAGAAGTCTTGACACAAAGATAATCTTATAGTTGAGGCAAATGTATGAAGTTAGGATGGTGATATGTCAAGGGCCAACAGTTTGTAATTACTTCAGTAAAATTAAGTGGAGTCTTTCATATTTTCTTAGTGTAATTATGTTCTCTTTATTTTGGCTAAATCATTCCCAATTATGTTTTTTGGCACCTAAACATTCATTTTAGGATCTGCTCCGGAGCTGGTTGGTTAAACCCACCTTTTTGTTTCCATATGATTTCTTACAACCCATAAATAGATTTCATTGTAGATTTGCAACTTAACAAACTTTTTGCCAAGTTTGTGATGAAAAATGCCTGTGCATTATTTATTCAGCTTTATTTCATATAAATTTGATTCTTTGTTAATTAGCATTGTATGGTTCTTGGTGGTTGTAGGATATTTTTCCCAGCATTTCTTTGGATGTCTATCCAGTTGAGCTATGTAGTTGGAAACTTAAAACATATTGTGGCATTTCTGTTCCTTCTTGAATGATCCAGGAAGCACACACACAGATACTTATGCACTTACAAGTGCGCTCACCTCTCTATACATCTATACTTATACATGCACTTAGATTTACATACACCTATATACATACATATATAGATATGAATTTGTGCATGCTCATAGCTGCAAACACACACCCCACATTCCCATCACGTCTGTTAACATCAATTATTATTTCTTATAAAGAAAATTATCACTCCATTCAATTAAATTCTCTACCAGTCCCTTGCTTTACTATTAGCATGCTCACAGAAAGAGGTTAACCTTTGTGGGAGTTCACAAAAGGAAATCAAGATACTCAAATCAAGACATGATTAAGATTCACCCAAAGTACTACAGGTCTTCTTCCCTGGTTACTGACTTGCTATCCTATGTTGTAAGGATTCCTCTTGCCATCCATACTAGGATAACACACAATCATCTCTTCTCCACCAGAAAAGCACACACGCATGAGAAGTTTAAGGTGAACTGGCTTGCTTCCACTACATGGGACATGCACTATATGAGAAAATTACTTACCTTGTGTTTCTGCTTCTTTGAAAATGCCTTGCATGAATATTTTTTTGTGGCTTATGTCCCATCCTAAACCCAAAGCATTTTCATCTTTTAAAGACACCGTCATCAAGCAGGAGCACCCCAGGAGAATCAGTAACCCCCCGTGGTAAGTGCACACTTCTCTGGCCAAACATATCGAGCCCATGAAATGTTCCTCTGCCTAAAAGGAATGCAGAGCTCCCCTCCTTCATCATTAACTCCATTCCTCAAATCAATGCACATATATTAATTACATGCACAATTAATGAAATAAAACAAATGCTTTAAAGCAAACCTGGTATCCAGGCTTAAGGAACGGCTGAAATAGGCGGTATCCACTCTAGGCCTGGGCAGGAGATGTGCAGCATGCTGTTTTCAGGGGCAGAGAAGATGTGCACCCCTTCTCTCATCATTTTTCATTTCTGCCTCTCAGCTAGGTGGTCTGAGGGAAGCAATAAGAAGATGTGCCTATAGACAAGCTAGGAGTGACAAGCAATTAGCCAGGCTGATGATGTGGGCTGCCTCTGTACCACTGAATTGTCTGTGGAGCTTGACTGTCTGTACTGCTTGGTGGTGTGACAGGTTTCTGGCGTGGTGTTGTCCCATGCTTTCTACCTGTTCTGCTCCCAGACACGTCTGGGGACCATTCCCAGTAGTGGTTTGGGCCTGGCACCAGTTCCAGGTGCTCATTTGCACATGGCTACCTGACTTGGACCTAACACCATGTATATGGGAGGCTCTGCAGCTCTTGGCTTCAGTGCAAGAGCACTGTCCCGACATGTCTCATTTACTGATCTGGATGTAGCTGTATGGGCCTAGAACCATAGAATCCTAGAATTATTTATTTTGGAAAAGATCTTTAAGATCATAAAATCCAACCGTTAACCTGGCACTGCCAAGTCTACCACTAAGCTATGTCCCTAAAAGCCATATCTACATGTCTTTTAAATACCTCCAGGGATGATCACTGAACCTTTTCCCTGGGCAGCCTGATCCATTGACAATCCTTTCAATGAAGAAATATTTCCTAATATTCAACCTAAATCTCCCCTGGCACATGCTTTTTTGCTGTTAACCTGCCCAATGCCTGTCACAGGTAACAGTGATATGCCAGCGATCTAGTGTTAGCTGTTAGTGAATTTGGAAAGCAGTATGTCTGGTGGGTAGCTGGGCATGAGAAGACTAAAAAGATGAAGCAAAGGAAAGAAAAGAAAGAGCTGTGTTTCTTCCCCCTACATTACACTGGTTACTTAAAGTCATGTCCAGGAAGGTGGAAGAGCTATCCTGATTCTGCCCTTCAGGTACATAGCTTCCCTAAGTGTCAAATATGGGATCACTCCAGTCCTATGTGACTTACATGAGGGCAATTCTCCACCCTGTCCTTCTAAGGCAGAATAGCACAGCAGGAGAATATCTAAAAAGCAAAAACTGACAGCAGCAGCAACAGAAAAAGTTAGGAAAGGAAATGGTATTTAAAGAAGATTGTGTAATATATGTCCTTCAATGAGGGACATATGATATCTCGTGTAAATTGCAATGTTTTCCATTTCCATGATTTCATTCTGAGTCTTGTGATGTTTAGTGTAGTTTTCTTTTTTAAAGTTTCCATACTTCAGATGATTATATGACTATCTCAGCTTAGTTATTTTTTAAAAAAAGGTAAGAACATAGTCCTGAACGCAAAGAGGTTAAAATATAACTCACATTTCCCTCAGTGGTGCAAAATATGTCAAATCACAAAAAAACCCAACAAACAAACAATCCAAACCTCAGGATTTTTTCATGATTGATTTTACTGTTCTTGATTTGTAGCATGATTTATTGTGTGGAAGTGAGCAAACCTGACACTGTCCAATATCACCCCCCCCTACCCTCAGTGCCAAGACCAATCCAGGAAAACAGAGAGTCTGAGGCAGGACAGGCTTCCTCAGGCTTCCCTAAAAATGTTCCCGAGACAATTTCATGTGCCCAGAAGTTTGTTTCTAGCCTCTAACTCTTGCAAAAGTACTGTTCCTTAGGAAGTATTATTTATGTGCAACATTTCTGTTTGTCCTTATTCTGGCTTTGCATTATTGGGAAGTAAAATTAGAAACATGCTTGTACACTGTGACAGAAGTGTTTTCTTAGGTGTAAGAGATATGCAGGTTTTTGCAGCTTTTTCCATTTTTACCCCCATGCTAACTGAATGTGCATAGACTTTCCAGTGTATATTTGGTATTTCTAACCTATGTTTTCTTTCCCATAATTCAGATAACATAGAATAGCAGTTGTGAAATTTTAATCAATAAATCTCCAAAAATCTGAGTTCTGCCCAGGAATGAAAAACTGCAGTTTAAAATTTTGAAAACACTAGAATTATCTGTATAAACGATCAATGTCCTAAAAGGGTTCTATAGAACGTAGGGTTTATTATTAAATATTAAGACAAAGCGACTACTTAACATACCCATTTGCTGGCTTTCAAATGTACATTACCTGCCTCCCTTTTCTATTGCTGTATATCTGCTCAGTTCCCAGAAACCTGCCTAAAAATACACTTTAAAATTGCATCTATATTAAGATCACATATAGCAAGTCACAGCTCCATCTGGGCAAAAACGAATGACTAATGACTCTTCAAAAATGAAGTTTTTAATGGAAATGCATTTCTGAAAAATGTTGACCCTGGAAGCACCAGAAGTCTCACAGTGTGGCTCAATGAAAGTCAACTGAAGCCGGTGCAAGGCATCTACTGACCTGGATGGCCTTTTTACCATGCCTCTATGGTTATCAGGGTACCTCTTCATACACAGAGGGGAAGTAAAAATGTTTATAGTAAATGCCTTTAAAGCAGATGGAGGACTTGTTATGAGTCTGCTATTCAAGATCTGTAAAGCTCAATCAGTAGCATTTTCTCTATGAATTTTCCCCTTGCAGGGGATGTGCATATTGCTTGTAGAACATAAATAAATAACAGCTCTCTGCATCATCACTATTTTTTTTTTTTGCATTCATCTTACTTTACACATACTATGACCCCATGGGGCAACCTTTATGTGTAGAACCTCTCCTCATTCTGGATGGAAATAAACAGTTATGCTAAAAGTGGATTTCTAAGAACATCTGAATAATATGCAGTCATACTCCAACAGTTCATAAAATGTGCATACAACACAGAGCCTAATACCTGTTTCTCAATAGAAAATGAAGTGTAGGATTATATTAGAAATGTATCTGAAGTAAAACACCCAGTTTAAATGTCCTCCAGCAGGTTAAACTGGAAAATGGTAGGCTGGCACCTTATGTTACCTATTTTGCTTTTTTGTTCAGAAGAGGATAAATCAGATTGGATGTCAACAGAGATGCAATTTGTATGTAGGCCTTGGTTTCTTCTCATCCTTCCATTTCACAGGTACTTCCCACATCTACCTTATCTGCAGGATTTCAGAGCACTTTTTAAGCTGAAGTCCCAGTTCTGCAATTGCATCCAAAGCTCTGGAGACAAAGTGAAGATCTCCTGGGACTGGAAGGCCCACTTGGTTTTAGTGCACGTTCTTGTCCACACAGGATCTGCATTTAGGCAGAAATGGCTGCACACTCAAGGTTTATCCATTAAAATCTGATGGAAGGTAACAACCAAACATCAGACTACAACATCAGGTGGTAAAAAAAGAGCAAAAAAAGAGAAAATTCGTCCAAAGTAACCCTGGGAAATGTGAAACCCTCATCTACCCTCAAGTTCTATCCACTGTGGCTTCAGTATTTATTGATCAGTTAAAATGACTACACCAGGCAAATAAATTAATTTTTCTTTCTCAGAAGGATTAGATGGTCTTCATGTCCATCAGGACTTGAGGCAGCTAGCTAAACTAGTTAATTATCTCAGAAATATATCAAGGAGCCAGAACCTGAAGTCTGTGGAAATTTCACCTCTACAGCAACTGACGCTTTCAAGTTTTGCCTGGAAAGGTTCTTAAATGCTCACTGATGACTTGACTTTTCTCACAGTATTCTATTTCAGTAATTTTTAAAGAAAGAAAGAAAAAGAAGAGAACATATAAAAAAGAGATATCCTTTCTTCTCCCATCTCTGTCCATTAAATGACTGATTCCAATTTAATGCATTGATGTTGAAGGTCTTTGAAATTCAAAGGTATGTTTCTCTTCCCATCCCTAATGGGATAATAGCACATACTAATGCACATCCATTTGTTCTTTAGTCACAATTTCATAAGAATTGCAAGTTGCAAACATTATCACTTTATGATTATTGTGCAATTAGACAAAAGAAGACGCATACAGAGACAGGCAAATGCAGAGGACACAAGATGATGACATCCAATAATATAAGCTTCTTTTTTCTAGACTAAACAAAGTTCCATTTATAGTTTGCATATTTCTCAAATTCACCCTTTCAAAGAACTACAGAAACAAATGCCTAAAATCTGGCAGTACTCATATTGTTCATTTGCCCCCTTTTTAAAACTTTCACCTGATATACAGCAAAAAGAAAGCAAGATGTAATAGTATAGACATGTAAAATGTACTAAATTCTTTTAAAAAGGAAGCACTTTAAAGCTAGCAGGCACCAGTGATCTACTTCAAAGCTGTCACCAAAGGACTCTTTAGACATTAGAGTGCATTATTGGATAGTAATAGTAAATGGCTGTATAGAATCTCACTGATCATTATTGTCATTTAATAATTTTCTTCCCTGTTTGCAAAATGGTTAAATGAGCATTTTTATGCTCTCAGAACAAACGGTCTAAATCAAACTGATAAAATAGTTTTAAATAGTTTTCACTTAAAAAAAAAGTATTGTTTTCATCCACTGCAACACTCCAGCTGTATGTGAACACAGTGTATCTTCTTTTATTTTATTGAATTTAGCTCACTGCAAATTAAAAGTGGAATTCTCTTCTTCACAGTTTCAGGCTCATCGCATTGTATTAAGCCCAGGAATTTGACTCATGGATGATTGTACCACGTAGGAATTTGTGTCAGCCTACCAGATTCCATCTCCGTCTCTAACTTAGGCATTCATTAACTGTATGGACTTCAAATGACACTCCTGTATACCACTTTTCTTATGACTGAAGCACAACCATTGTAATGCTTAAAAAAATACATTTATCAGAACACCTTTCCTCTTCACTTTTAGCCCTTGAAGGGCAGTTTTGAAACATATTTTCATGTACACAATGACTTAACCATATGTGCCTGCCCCTCATTCATATATGCCTGTCCTTAAATACGTCGCAATAAAAACCCACTTAAAACTAAGTACACTGCAACATTTCTGCATGTGCAAACACGTCCTTCAGGGTGCCCGCAAGGATTACCCTCAGAAAGGAGGAAAACTGTGGGGAAGGGAGATGGGAATCTGCTGTGATTACCATCCATGAGTGAAAGAAGCACAGACCCCTGGTTTGGTATGCACCCAAATAGCCCTATGTTGGTTCAGCAGGAATGGGGTGTACTGTGGCTGGGAAATGCAGAAGGCTGGCATGTCCTTCTTGTTTTTCCCTCACACCTATAGTAGTGTTCAAAAAAATCTTTATCAGAGAAACTAAGACAGACTTCATTTAAACACTGAAGTCCTGTCCCAGAGGAAGTCAAGGGGAAGGTCTGACTTTCCTGAGATCA
Source organism: Microhierax caerulescens (assembly GCA_035590215.1). Lineage (NCBI taxonomy): Eukaryota > Metazoa > Chordata > Aves > Falconiformes > Falconidae > Microhierax > Microhierax caerulescens. The sequence continues at coordinate 63,045,392 of JAVJGJ010000014.1, read as the reverse complement.
CTAAATCACCCAATCCATGTTCGAGGCACTAGCACCAGTCACAAACACACAGACAAAATGCCTCTAGGATTTCACTTCAAAGCATTTCCCTGTTAAAAAGAAACCACCCTAAAACAAAAGAAAAGAAACCAAACCAAAACAAACCAAGAAAAAAATCCTCAAAATCTTGAAATGAGGGAAAAGACAGGAGAAGCTTAACAAAACATCGCTCTTTCTGCACAGCATTGAAGACAGTTCAGAGAGTTCATTGTGATTAGTGACTGCAGAGTGAGGAGCGCTACTGCTGCTGCAAACATGAACAGCTTCTGTCAGAAGGAAGCGCAGCTGATTAATCAACTTGATATTACCCGAACTGATTAAACAATGAGACATCCCGGGGTTTTGCTGTCTGTCCTGATGAGTGCTCATCATAACTATTAGTACAAAACCCCAGCACGTCTCCCTTGGGAGTAAACTACCTTCTAATGTTTTTCCTCTAAAGATCAATTCCATTGTTATGGAACCTGTGTATTAAAGGAACTATAAACTAATCATTAGTCATTTCCAAACAATTTGACCTTTCCAGCTTTGACTGGTGGAGTGTTTTTGGAAGAGGTCTTGTTCAGTTTCCCTTATTCACATAAGCTGGTTTACTTAGACAAATAGAAAAGGGACTGATATGTCTGCAGTATTGTGTTCATTTCTAAAGCAGAAAAAGTGGACATTTTTTAATGAACTTTTTTTCTGAAGTAACATTTAAAGGATTAGCAGCTGTGGAAACATGGAAACCTTTGCTTTGTTCCATCAAATGATCCAAACCTCTGCTTAACCTCCAATACAATAAGCTCTCTCTCTGAAAGACTCCATTAAACGTGAGTGTTACCTGCAAAAGGAAACATTTTTTTAAACGTGCACTTAAACAGAGGTTAAACAGCGTATTTGTCTCATGCCAATAAATAATTTCTAAACTTGGAAAAATTTAAAAGTTGTGCTTGAAAGACATGTTCTTTGCATGTCTGAAATGGGTTTCCCTTTATCAATTTGTCTTTTAACATGATTGCTAGCGTGTTTATATGGCAATCAGTCAGGTGCAGAGAGCAAGCATAAATAAATTATCCTAGAGTTCCTCTTTTAGGGGGTTAGAGGAGGCCCCAACTTTTTATGTTACAGTATATCCTCATAGGTGCTACTGAGTATCAACTTTTCATCTTCCAACAAGACCATTTACAACTTCTCTATATCTCTGCTTGTGAGAAAGATTCAATCTGAGACCAAAGGCATGAAGAGGCAATTACTTCTAGCTTTGTATTCAGGCTTTTTTTTTTTTTTTTTTTTTTATTAATTACAGTGACAGGA
>JAVJGJ010000014.1:63030306-63043957 GCA_035590215.1 Microhierax caerulescens | reverse complement strand
GCTTTTTTTTCAGGCCTTTTTTTTTTTTTTTTTTTTTTTCTGAATTCCAGTGACAGCAGCTTTTAAACACTTAACAGCTTTGTTAGCTTAAAACAGATTTATATAATTTTTAATCTAAATGTCTAGCTTCAAGAGTGGGAAATATTTTTCTTAAATCTATTAAACCTTTTAGCCCCCAGGGAAAAAAGTTTTAAAATAGTCTTATGCATGAAATTCTCGAGTCATTTTGACTGGATTCATCAATGAGTATACTACCATGCACATCCTCTGGTTTTATTCTAGATAACTTCCTTCTCTGAGTTTTCCTGATATGTATGCAGGTAGGGTAAACAAAACCAGGGAAAAATATGAGTCCAAGGTGTTGAACACAAAGGACACAAAAAGCACCTGTCCAGTTTCAACCCTGCAGGCATAATAGCAGTAGACTGGTGATTCTCAGTGCTGCTGTTCCCCACAGGGGCATACATTCCCCCACAAAAGCTTACAAGGTTTGGAGATTTTTCTTTTCTTTTTTCTCTTTTTTAAAAGTGTGCACTAGCTTAGAGAAATGAGGTAACAGGACCCACTCATATTCATTGCTCACAAACTACCAGTTGCTCAGATGTGACAAATAAATCCAGAGGCAGGTGCTAAAATTTAAGCTCTAAATACTGCTGGCACCTTTCTGGGTTATAAGCCTTATTTACTCCTAAAGCTTTGGAAGTATCCATTTGTTAACCTTCCTGGTAAACACCTAAATCAAATGATACTTCCTAGCAGCTACCTGAAATAGATATCAGCTTAGCACACTGATTTTTGTAATTACTGTTCTTTAGATCTTTATGTTCTTTCTCATATTACATAATTGTGCCTAAACACATACACATATTTAGGGTGGTGAATTTCACACAATTACAGTGTTTGGCATGATGACACCCCCTCCCTGGAAAACAGTCCCATGCATCTGACAGTATAATCATGGTAGCTAACAGAAGTTTTGTTCACAATTCAATATAGGCAGGGGTTTAGACCTCAACATCAACACCTTTATTCCTTCGCTTCAAAGCTACGTTGTAATCTTTTAGAAAAACCTACAGTAAAATCTTGACTTCTTAATTTCCATTAGAGTCAATGGAAGTTTTGTTCAAATAAGAAAAACAACCTGTGCTTTTCAAACTGTGCTCACAAAGCCCAGTGGTCTATGCTGTATTTCTGAAGTGTGTCTGAAAGCTAAGAAAAGCCAGACTATTACTGTAGATATTAACTGTACACGGGTCTGCTGAAAAGTGTTATGAAGTCCTCAGTCTAAGAAAGGCTGACAGTCTTTTGACTATAGAACTAGGTTTACAGTTTGTGGACAAATCAGATGAGCTGGAGTGATCGTAATTAAGATATCTTCTCTGTTCTCTCAAAATAAAATACAACTATAGGTATTTTTCTCCATTAAAAATATTTTTAGAAGTGGAACCTTTATTTCAAATCTCCATGCCATGAAACAATTTCCTTTGATTGTATTGCTAGTAATTTAAAATATGGTTTATGATTAATCTTTTGTTATTTTATAAGATTTCTTTCAACTGCAATTGCAGATTTTAGAAGCCTTGAATAAGGCCTATAAGAAATCAGCTACTATACAAGTGTCTTTAACAGCTAGTAATTTCAGTTACCTATGCAGTGGGTGACTCACCATTTAAAAACACGAAGTCCAACTCTGTGTTGTACTCACCCCCGCCCCCAGCCCCACAAAAGTCCTGCCATCAAGATTTCATTATTTGTTTTGTAATCAATGAAATCTATTAGCAGACAAGGTATTGCAATTGCCAGAACATCGATACAACTAGTTTAACTTCAGATGCTGGTTGACTTGGGATGTCAAATCTCCCACAGTTGTTGGGAGCCTGGCATTAAAAGACAGATACAATCCTAAGCCTAAGTGTTAACAAAGCCTGTTGGCATCCCAGAGGAGATTAGGTTGCTGATCTTGTAAGGATCAACTACTTACTTAGCGATGTTTACACTGACATTGATGTAGTGACATCCTGATCTAATTACATGTCAATAAACCACAGTCCTGATGCCCTGAGAAGATCAGCAGAGGATTACAAGAACTCCATTGCCAATCCTTAAAGCCTAAGGAAGCAACCCTGTGATTTAATTACCATGAATTCACTAACTGTAAAGCTTTTGTTTTAAATGGGCCAATTCTTTTCATAATTAGATTGCATCCCTCCCTTTAACCCCATCACCTCCAAATTTTGCAAACCTTCTTCATACAAACCACTGCTTTAGCAAACACTCTGGAAACACATTTAGATGCCTCCAGGTCATTTGTGTCTGAGGTTCTAATTCTTTGAGTCTAAGCACTTTTACAGATTTTGTTTTAAATGTATGCCATCGTTTTCATGTTCTCTGGCATGGTGCCAGAGAGTAACTTCAGCACTGTGTTAATTCTGGCAGTCAGAGGGTGTGCTTGTCTCCTTAATGCCACCAGCACTGGATGACCTATGCTGCAGTTTTAGGGGTGTAGGTATGGCTGCCTCTGCTCAAGGAAAGGTAGAGCATTATCCTCAAGGTGGCAAAACGTAATTTTGCCTGAACAGCTGGGAAATCTCATGAGAGCTTTACTGTAAACATGAGAAAAATTCAAATCTGTAGAATAAACCTGAGTACCTCTATGCATCACACTACAGATGAGACTGGTACCCACTTTTAAGCAATTCCAGCTAAGACAAGTACAACTTAAGTGGTACAAAACTAATTTTTTAGGCTAGTTGTTAATATGCTTGGAAGGATTTGTTAAACAAGATCTAACACAGAGAAATGGATGTAGATTTGCCCTTGTCTCTGGCTTATGAGTAACTGAAATTGCTAGTGTCATTGAGTCATAAATTAATTCCCTACCCTTCCTAAAATTACAGAAGATTTTTTAAGGTTTTACTCATTCTGAGCACTGTGTCTGCCTCATACTCAGGTGGAATTTTGGTTACAGTTTTACTAGGAAAAACAAACTTCTTATGTATCAGTGAAATGCAGGCAGGATCCTGCATTACAGAATCCTCTGCTGGTGCAAAGTACGCACAAGTGTTCTGCACAGCCACAAGCAAGTTATTTTACCTGTTTCATTTCTTAAGCCCTGGGAGGGCAGGAGGGGCTGTTGGAGTCAAGGGCAAGAAATCTAGCTGGTTTTGCACAATTAATCTTCCTAGAGCTTTAGAATATAGTTTTTGTTTTAAAATGAATGCACTGTATTCTGTCTGTCCTGTTCTGCATGGGGGGTTGAACCAGATGACTTCCAACTTAAACTATTTTATGATTCTATGTCAAATAGTGAAATCTATATAAAAATAGATAATTTTCTGTTCCTCCAGCCTCCTTGCCTTCCCTAGTCTCTTATTTCATCATTTTATTCACCTTTCAAGTAAACTACCAGGTAGTGATGTATAAAGCTTTCATTATGATATCCAAAGGTGCACAGCTATTTCATATTACTGGAAAGGACACAATCTTCAAGAGCAGTTGAGTAACTTACAAGTCTAAGACCCACTTTTAAAAATGACTCATGCTCTTTGAAAGTCAATATTGTAGTGCCTTTCCATGGGAGATGACAGTTTTCAAACATTTCCTCCAATGCAACAAATTGAAAGTAAAGGAGGTTTTCTTTAATGCTAAGCTGTTGAATGATGAAAGCACTTGGGGGGATATGGATGACATTGAAAACTGGCTCTCAGGGTGTTTCAGTGGTTTTGCAGACAAATACATTTTTATGGAAATAGGTCCTAGTGTGACCTTAAATTGATTTGATATAAATTGTGTTACAGATAAAACCAAAGAGGACCAGGTTCAACCCTGATAGATTTCTACTGGTCTCATTGAATTTACACCAGGGATAAACATGGCACAAGTTATTGCAGTGTGAGTATGCGAAATAACTACCTTTCACGAATACTTCCATTCTGCATACCTACAGTATGCTCTATAATAGTACTAATAACACCAGGCACTTAATGCTTTCATCTCCAAACCACTTTGCAAACATTAGCCAATAGGAGAAACTCTTATGAAAGGACAACTGATGAAGAAACAGAAATCTCTTGGAGGAAAAGATAGATTTTGCCGTACACCAAATGAGCTTTTATAAACCCAGTATTTTTCAACTCATAAAAGACTGCAAAAAGAAACTATTTTACTGTAAGTGGATCTAGATTTTATTAGTGCAATGTACTGAAGGAAAAAATACCTCTAGCAAAAGGTGTTGTATATCTTCCTGACCACAAGCCTCTGATGCTGCAGGATACTAAGATGCGTGCCCTTGTGTCAGCAACCCATGTAAGATTTTATTCACCTTTCAGTGTGTGGACCTACTTTCTTATCTGAGACACTCAATTTCACTTCAAGCAGTCAGTGTGGCTGCTCTCATTACCCTCTGAAGTCTCCTGGCTCTTTCTAGCGTTTAAGAGAACTTGGGTTCCTAAAAGCAACAGTTTCAAATCCCAGCTGATTTAGGGACCTGAACTAGATGATGTGGACATATACCCTCCTCTGAGGGTGTCTGCTCCTCTATTTGAAGTTAGTCACCTGCTTATGGACTTTCCTGAGACCTTTGTGGATAACACTGGTGTGCATCGAGACTAAGAGCTGTTCTAGAATTTTTGTAAAGACACAGTACAGCTGGTGGAAACCCATTTATGTACAGTCAGGAAATATCAACATGGAAAAAGAATAATGGCATAGTAATTACTCGGTATTTAGTTCACTGGCTGAACAGCAACAAACCCTATAAAATCCATTTTCACCTTGTTTGACTCAAAAGGGAAATGTGAATGAAAGTGTCTGTTTAATTAAAGGAAGAAAAAAAAAATATCAGCCTGGAGAAAATATCGTGTTGAACTTGAAGTAAAACATTTAACTTTTAAAGTTTTTCAGTGTCATAAAATTAAAGTTTGGCAAATATCAAAATGAAATGGTACTATACACCCAAAATATCTGGGAGAAAAATGCCATCATTAAAAGTTGGGGGAGAAGTTACAACAACTCCTCTTCTCATATGCTGCAGCATACAAGAATTTTAGCTCTGTGCAACCATAGAAATCTTTTTCAATATCAGAGAATACTCTCTAATACTCCGTAACACTCTTCAGTGGAGGGCTGGTAACATGCAGCTGTAGTTTTTCTGTTTCTTCCTGTCTTCACCACACTATGAATTCCTGCAGCTAACATGTACCTTTTGGGAGTTTTCCCATGAGGAAAGGGAGACAAGTTCCCAATCTACCTTTTTCCAGACAAACAGAAAAATAGTTGTGACAGATATGTTTTATCATCATCAACATCAAACTAATTATCTTCACCCTCCCCCACAGCTAAGTGAGAACTTGTAACAAGATGCATGATGAACATCAATGGGAAGGTAATGTAATGGTGGTAGAGACTATATCAAAAAAGGAACACCATTTAAAAGGCTAATATACCACATTAAGCTCAGAAGCTGAACCCTGATCTAAATTCTGGTCTCAATATATCCATTTGATTAATGTCCTTGCTTCTGAAATTAAGCATTATATAAATGTGTCATAGTGCTCCAGTTGTTCACATCTTAAGAAATGAAAAACCCTGAGTCTCATTCTGCATATTTGAAAAAAACAACCAACCAACTAAATTGCAGCCAAGAGGTATAGGGCTGACTGAAATTGGATTCAGTGTTTATTTAAAGTGGTCCTCCTTTCACTGCAACATGGGCAGCATTAGGATATCGTCTACATGATCCCTGTCTTCTTCAGTACACAAAATGAAAGCTGTGAGAACACAATATATAATTAGATCATTTTTTGACGCTACAGATTTAGTTCCTTCTATAAGATAATAAATTTTAGTAGGGTTTTTCTCCACTGTCCAAATTTTACAAAGTTTACTTTTCTGTAAGCTCAAGTACCTACAAAACCCGCTGTAATTGCAGCCACTGCTACCACAGAAACAGCTTGTCAGTTCTTATGCATACAATTTCATAGGGTTTTCTAGAAACTGAGAGAGCTTTACAATATTTGGAAAAAACGCCACAGATTTCAATTAGTACTGTCAAGATTTACCACACTTACGCTACTAAACTGCTTTCCATCAATACAAGTTATATGTTTATTAGCCAAGTCTTCATAGCCTGTGCAATGAGCTATGCAGTAAGGATGCTTAGGAGGTTAAAGAGCCACAATCTTTCAAAAGGAGCTTCAAAGCAGTTCTTTCACCGATGCTGTTGCAGTTTCAGGATTACAGGGAGAATGAAAATTGAACCCATAAGGTAGCAGCTGCTGTCTGCATCCTTATCCCATGTTTCTGCCTTACTCCCTCCATTTCCTAGGAGTCCCTCTTGTCTGTAAGGCATGCAACACACACTCCTGGCCCCCACACCTCTCACTGTGTTGTATGCAGGCAGGTGGTTGTCTCTTCTCAAGAATTTTTAGAGGCCTTTATTGAAATGCACCGCTTGAGTATTTCTTGTTTTTAAATCAGTTTCAACTGTATAGCCTATACTTCTCAGAACACTAAGTGTAAGAAATACTGTTTTATTACCTCACGCCTTGCCACTAGCAATCAAAGCTCTGTAGAAATGAAATTATACTAGCTCGTATAGCCTGTCTGTATTGAAATGAACAGATCTTGTTTGTGTACAAAAGTACAGAAGTACCTTTACTGGCAGTAGTGTTAGTATCTCCTGACTCTTGGCCACACCACAGACTTGCAGGAGCATTTCTTGGTTTCTCAGGCTGCTTTTGGCTCTTGTAGCAGTGCTGCACTTACCTACACTGACATTTGGAAACCTTGGTCTCCAGCAAAGACATTTAATTGTAGTGGGTTGTGGTTGGCGCCTGGAGCCCCCCCTGCCCCTCCTGCCCTGGCCTGGCGGGCTGCAGGGTGCTGCTTTCACATGTTCTCACTCCCCTCTTTGGCTGTAGTTTGTTGCATAGGTGGTTTTGCTCCTTCTTATATATGTTATCCCAGAGACCGTACTGCGGTCACTGATGGGCTTAGTCTTGACCAGCGGTGGGTCCATCTGGGAATCGGCTGGCATTGGCTCTATCAGACACAGGGGAAACTTCTTGCAGCTTCTCACAGAAGTCACCCCTGTAGCCCCCTGCCCAGCTGCCAAAACCTTGCCACATGAATCTGATACAGCTGTGCAGAGAGAATCATATATGATTGCAGAAGGTCAAAATAGAAAAGCTGCTGGGTGGCAGAAAATAAGAAATTCCAGCTAGTACACAGCTCCTTAGGAATGCTTACAATTTAATAAAAGAAGACCAAGGAGCCAGCTCAAAAACAAAACCATAGTTTTCTTTAGTGCTCAGTCATTATCTCTCATCTTAGCCTTTTTTTTTTTTTTTTAATGATGTCAGTAAATTTTCTCCAAGACAAATCTGAATGTGTTCTAGAGATAGTTTACTCCAGAAAATGCTGCCAATTAAACTACACTAGATTTGGTTCCTGTCTGTCTGTTCTATCACCCAATGTTATTCAACTCCTTCACACCGCCTCATATCCCAGGGCATAAAAAACATTCACCCTGTTTCATACTGCAAGAACAATTTGGTGGTCACAAAGAACTCACGTTTCAAATATTTTGAGCTGACTCTCTCCAGCATAAAAGCACTTCTCATTCATCTAGCATTTTAGTTCCTTTTGTGTATTATAGGATATCTAGAAGTATTAGAAGGGACAAAAGAAAAACAGAAGTTCCCAAATGCCAAGGATTTTGGAGTACCTGAGCACTAGAGTGCAATGAAGAGACCAACTGAGTAGTTAGACAGTGAAGATGCTGAGCTGCTGATAGAGGAAGCTGAGCAGGCCACCACCCTTTACTACACTGGATGTATTGACTGCACAACCCAAAGTAATGCATGTGAGGAAACGTGAGAAACCCCAAGTGTTTGTGAAGAGAATTCATTTGTGGAATTCACACAAGCCGATGGGATTCTCTGTCAGTACATGACCATCACGCATTTTTGCAAGTCCTTCCAAGTCTGCCTGGAAACTGGAGCCATTTCTGCTGCCACAAGTCTTTACTATTTGCAGGTCATCCAAGCGGGAATCCAAAAGGTGTCTCAGTTCTCTAGAAAGACATAGAGGTATAGCAGCAGCAGCGCCTTCTTCTGAGCCCCAATTTAATTACCTTCCATGCAAGACTTCTTAACTTTTACCCATTGTGGTTTCATCAATAATAATACTTATAAAAGACCCTCTAAAAATTCCTAAATGAGTCTTAAAAAGAGGAAACTCTAGTCATTTTGTAGCTCATATCACAAATTTTAAGCCCTGGGACCGTCTTCTCTGTTGTGTAATTAGACTTCCTTCTGGCTTTATATTTAAAAACAAGTAAGAAATGACTTCGAAATAGATACCTTCTATCCTAGTGGCTATTTCTGGAATGGTAGATCCCACCTTGCCAGAGAACTGAGCAAAGAGAAGACAACCTGCAGGAGCAGAAAAAGCAGCACTCGGGAAACATTCTGCTTCCTCCTGCATTTCTTGGCACTTAGAATCATAGAATCATAGAATCATAGAATCAAGTCCAACTGTTAACCCAGGACTGCCAATTCCATCACTAAACCATGTCCCTAAGCACTGCATCTACATATTTTTTAAATACCTCCAGGGATGATGACTCAACCACCTCCCTAGGCAGCCTGTCCCAATGTTTCACCACCCTTTCAGAGAAAAAAATTTTCCTAATATCCAGTCTAAACCTCCCCTGGCACAACTTGAGGCTGTTTCCTCTTATCCTATGGCTTGTTATCTGGGAGAAGAGACTGACCCCCACCCGCCTACAACCTCCTTTCAGGTAGTTGTAGAGAGCGATAAGGTCTCCCCTGAGCCTCCTCCTCTCCAGACTAAACAACCCCAGTTCTCTCAGCTGCTGCTCCTAAGACTTGTGCTCTGGACCCTTCACCGGCTCTGTTGCCCTTCTCTGGATGTGCTCCAGCACCCCTTTGTCCCTTTTTCAGTGACGGGCCCAAACCTGAACACAGGGTTTTTTTTGAGGTGTGGCCTCACCAGTGCTGAGTACAGGGGAACAATCATTCCCGTTGTCCTGCTGGCCACACTGGTTCTGATACAAGCCAGGATGCCGTTTGCCTTCTTGGCCGCCTGGGCACACTGCTGGCTCATGTTCAGCTGTCAGCCAACACCCCCAGGTCCTTTCCCACCAGGCAGCTTTCCAGCCCCTCTTCCCCCAGCCCGCAGCGCTGCGTGGGGTTGCTGTGACTCAAGTGCAGGACCCAGCACTTGGCCTTGTTGAACCTCATACAATTGGCCCTGGTCCATTGACCCAGCCTGTCCAGATCCCTCTGAAGACCCTTTCTACCTTTCAGAAGACCAACAATCCCTCCAAGCTTGGTGTCATCTACAAATTTACTGAGGGTGTTGATTGCCTCATCCAGATCATCGATAAAGATATTAAAAAGAACTGGCCCAAATACTGAACCCTGGGGAACAGCACTTGTGACTTGTGACCAGCCAGAGGTAACTCCATTTACTACCGTTCTTCGGGCTCAGCCATCCAGCCAGCTTTTAAACCAATGTAGAGTGCACCTGTCCAAGCCATGGGCAACACATTTCTCCAGGAGAATGCTGTGGGAGACAGTGTCAAAGGCTTTACTAAGGTCCAGGTAGACAACATCCACAGCCTTTCCCTCATCCACTAGGCAGGTCACCTTGTTATAGAAGGAGATGATCAGGTTCATCAATCAGGACCTGCCTTTCATAGACCCATGATGATTGGGCCTGATCCCCTGGTTGTCCTGCACATGTCACGTGATGGCACTCAAGATGATCTGCTCCATAACCTTCCCCGGAACCCAAGTCAGACTGACAGGCCTGTAGTTCCCCAGATCCTCCTTCCTGCCCTTCTTGTAGATGGGTATTCACATTGGCTAACCTCCACTCAACTGGGACCTATAAATAACTGACACATTGTCTGGCACATGGTATTGTATAGTATAAATAGGAGTGCCCTGGATTCAGCAGGTCTTCAGGGAAACAACTAGTCTATTCTGGACTGCCATAAACAATTCAATGCAATGATAAAGAGACTATGTTTGTTTTGAGGAAATCTAAGAACTGTCTAAGTCTGTGTCTAAGTGGAGTAGCAGTTTGCTAACCATTTCCCCTTGGGTTATGGGGGCTTCATTCTGCTCCCCACCTCTGTACCCCAAGAGTTCTGGGGCTGGGTATCCCAAGAACAACCAGTCTTACTATTAAAGACAGAGGCAAAGAAGGCATTAAGTACCTCAGCCTTCTCATCTTTTGTGGCAATGTTCCCTCCTGCAACCAAGAAAGGATGGAGATTCTCCTTTAGTCCTCCTTCTGTTGCTAATATATTTAAAGAAACATTTTTTATTGTCTTTTACAGCAGTAGCCAGATTAATTTCCTGTTGGGCTTTGGCCCTTCTAATTTTCTCCCTGCATAACCTCATGACATCCTTGTAGTCCTCCTGAGTTGCCTGCCCCTTCTTCCATAGGTGGCAAACTCTCCTTTTTCCCCTGAGTTCCAGCCAAAGCTCTCTGTTCAGCCAGGTCAGTCTTCCCTCCCAACTCATCTTTCAGCACATGGCTATGGCCTGCTCCTGTACCTTTAAGATTTCCTTCTTGAAGAATGCCCAGCCTTCCTGGACTCCTTTGCCCTTCAGGACTGCCTCCCAAGGGACTCTGTCAACCAGGCCCCTAAACAGACCAAAGACTACCCTCCGAAATTCCAAGGTGGGAGTTCTGCTAAACTCACTCCTTACTTCTCTGAGAATTGAAAACTCTATCATTTCATGATTGCTATACCCAAGATGACCTCCAACCATCACATCACCCACAAGTGCTTCTCTGTTCACAAACAATGGGTCCAGCAGGGCACCTTCCTTAGTTGACTGACTCACCAATTGTGTCAGGAATGAAACACCATTCATAAGCACATGAGTTGGTGAATTTATGAGTTTACCTTTCATCCACAAGCTATTTAGCATTTGCCATAAGTAACATCTCAACATGTTCCAAGTGCACTCCAGGCTCCACCTGTATTTTCTTCATGAACAGTGAGGTATAGGTAATAATCAACTTGCAGGCTACTGCTGTCAGGGAGTTCATCAAACAAAAGCTGTCTTTGCTGCATGCGAGTTTAATTTTTACATCCACAATCGTTCAACAAAAGTTTGTCTTGAAAGAATAGATTGCTGTTGGAGGGGTCCCAATAGTCGATCCTCTGACACTGGGCTATCAAAGCTGAGTGTTGCCTAAACCCTTGATTGCCAACACCATACAGCATTACTGCTTCCTGCTGCGTGGCTGTGTCTTTGTAGAACAGCCCTGTGGAGAAGTGCATTGACAGCATGTCACAGCTGTAATTGAGAAGTAGCTTGATGAAGTTGCACTAGGGGTAACAGTTGTTGTTCTGGCTTATTAGTCAGCCCCTTAGTGTAACATCCAGCTGGCTGAAAACAGAGGAGAGTGGGTAATTCACGAGGCACATGGCCTCATCAACACCAAGGTTGGACATGTTAGCTTATACAATCTTGCAGCAAAGGTGCAACAAGGTGTTGCTCAGATCTATGTAATATTCCCAGCTATGAAAAAGTCCAGAGGTGCAGACTCTGCAATAGCAGAAAGTGGAGGCATGTCAATAAACAAGGTTTTCTTTAATAGTGGTCTATGTTGGGGACATAGCCATCTCTGTTAAAATGTATCTCCTTTTCTAGTGGCAGAAGAGGACTTCTTTCTTTGTGTTTTCTGGCTCTTTTGCACCATTCAACCTGGCTTCTTGTTCTTTTATTTTCTTGTCCTGGTAAGACTGCCATTGTCTGGCACCTCCCCTACCCTTTCTGTTTTAAAGGGCTGGGGTGGGCCTTCCCTCTGGGGACATGATGTGAGTATCTTTCATTTAAGGTTTTTTCTCTGAATATAGTAAAAATACCTCCTGGGTTGATGGTGTTTCCAGCTTGTCCAAGATGGCCTTGAAAATATGCCCCAAACCATCTTCTGCAATGGCTTCAGCATCACTTTTAATATGTGGCTTAACAATTTCCAACCCCTTTTCCTTTATGCTGTGTTTATTTTTTTCTTGTTTCTTTTTTTGAGGGGGGAAGAGATGATGCATAACTGGGTATAATTAGAAGGGGAATCTAATCCTTGGTTTTGACTTGTACAACTGAATTCATTCTCAGCTTAAACCTCTGGAACTGTACTTTCACTGTTCACTCCTGCTTAGGTTTGGGCTAACATACAGCTCATGCTAAGACTTGATGTATTGTGGGAGCAGTGCTATTAGGTTAAAGCAAGAGCATCACCTGTGCTGAACACACTGGACAGGAAGAGATGAGAATCATTCTGCAGCCATTATCACCTGCAGCTGATGATCTCCTGTAGCCATAATCTCCTGCATTTTTACAACAGTAACTGTCTGGCAGTTTCTACAGAATCCACTAACTTATGGAAATGATATAGACCAAACATCCAAGCTGTAAGGTATAAATATATCAGCTTACCCATAAAACTTTTGGAACAGATTCAAAGCCTTTGGTGCAGCAGGCTGCTAATGCTCTCGTGCTTCCCAGCGTGATACAAGGGGCACTTGCACCCTGATGGAGGAGGAGGGATGATCACTCTCACTGTTGGCTAGGTAACTGTTTTGCTCATAGGCACATGCGTTGGTGAATTTATGAGATAGCAAATTTGTGAGTTAGAGAATTAATGAATTAATGAAGTAACAAATTAGAAATTTAACAATCTAGACTAGTCTGTTAAAATGGTATTGAGCCCTTGCTGATTTTTACTTCACTGTAAAATACTTCTTTCTTATATTGAGATGAAACCTCTCCCGGTGCAAGTTGCAAAGTTGCACCCGTTGCCCCTTGTCTCCTCCATGTGACTCCTTGTGAAGAGAGAGCCTCTGTCCTCTTTGTAGCTGCCCTTTAACTACTGGAATACTTTGATATTGATAAGTTGCCATCCAAGTTTCCAGCATGGCAGGAAAAGCAAATTTCCTTAGCATCACAACTCAAACTGCCCATTAATACATGCCTAGAATTCACTTAGGATAGCAGTGAAGCCATTAATATGGGTATTGAAGACCTGTGGTTTAATATTTAAATAAATATTTAAACATTCATGCCCTTCTTTCATCTGACTTACCCATCTTGGATCACACTGGAAACAAATTTATAGCCTCTCTGAAACTGTGCTCTCCAACTGGTATATGAGAATAATACTTTGCACTTTGATGGCATATTTCATTTTGAGATCTCAAAGCACTTTGCAAGTGCAAAATTATTAATTGGCCTCACAGCACCCCTCTGTGGGAGGTATTATGTTATTATGTCCATTTAATGGATGTTAAAAATGAAGTATGGTGATGTTAACTCCATTCCTAATGTTAAACAGAAAAGACATGGTTGCAGTGTGTTGTAGGCATAGTAAAAGGGATGCTTATTTTAAGAATTATCATCTCCAACATTTTATAATTCACAGCATGACATGAAACCAGAGTAATTGCTAGAATTTCAACTTGCACCTGCTGTCCTCTGGGTGTGAATGGAAAGGTTTTGTGTAACAAAGGCAGAGGTTCAGTCTACTACAACACAAAGGTAAAGGCTCTATTTTGTGTATTTATCAGCACAGGCAGTCCAGCTTCCTGGAGGCCACTTACCTT
>JAVJGJ010000014.1:63001671-63030206 GCA_035590215.1 Microhierax caerulescens | reverse complement strand
CTCCAGGAGAATGCTGTGGGAGACAGTGTCAAAGGCTTTACTAAGGTCCAGGTAGACAACATCCAAAGCCTTTCCCTCATCTACTAGGCAGGTCACCTTGTAGAAGGAGGTCAGGTTAGTCAATTTGGCATAAGACCCATCACAACAGGACAGCCACAATACAACACTCACTGACAGATGGGCAAAGGTCTATCCCAGCTAAATGTAGACATTGAGTCAGGGTTGTAGTTGTTTCTGTAGTCTATGGAAAGAAAAAATGATGTTTCAAGAGGAGGATTCAGTCCATTTAAGTTCTGAATCACTTTCTGGAACTGTACATATATCTCCACTACTTAAGGAACATTGCCCTAAATAAGGTATGCCAGCTGAGTACTGAATTTAAATGGGATGAATGTGGGCCAAAACCCCCACCTGCATTAAGCAGTTGGGCCAGTATTTTAGCTTATCTCCTTCTTCATGAACTGATGCACTGGGACACCTTAAGGCATCAAATTGATGGTACAAAGGCATGTATATACCTGCAGAGGAGCTCCCAGCCTCTCTTTTCATAGGAGGTCTGCATGGTTTCTGCTGCTGCCCAGAAAAGAACAGTCTTCCCTAAGTAAATAATTACAGAAAGTAGAAGCAGATCATAACAGAGGTAATAGTTTCACAGAAGGCCACAGAATCATATAAAAGAAAGCTACTGTCTGCAAAAAAGCTGTATAAGATATAAACATAAATAACATAAATATAAATATAAATAATATAAAACTATCAAATAAAAAATCATGAACATTTGCTTCCCTACATACAGCTTCCATCTCAGTTTGACAGGACTGCAAACCCTCATTTAGTTCACTGTACATAAAACTGAGCAACCTGCATTAAATCCCATTTTCCATGAAAGAAGAGGGGAAAAAAAAGCATCCACAGCGATTACTGGGAAAACAGATTTTTAACAAGTTAAGGATGCGCTGTACTGTGACCAGTTACTAACTTATAATTAAGGCACTGTCTCTGCAGCAACAAGCAGCATGGGTATCTTCCTGAGCAAGAAGAGAACTGTTTACACCTTTTCTTACTCACAGTCAGCTTTTGCTTGTGATTGTGTATTTTTTTATGGTTCAATATTTACAAAAAGACTGCAAAATTAAAAGAGATCCCACAGTTACAGAAGACAACATAATTATAAGGGTCAACTTGATAAGACATATAATCTTCAGAAACCTGGAGGTTTGCCTAATAAAATATTTATATCAGTCACTGTTGGACACCAAGTGAGAGCAATGGAAATGAATTCCTCAGGACTAACTTTTCAGTACATGTGAAAATGTCAGAGAAATGTCGTATTTGGGAAGATTTTCAGAGGAAGCCAGTATTTTTCTGTTTTTCTTCCTTACTTGACATAATAGCAAATTAAGGTAGCAATCTCTTTGAGGCATATTGATTTATTTCTTATTTTACTGTCCAAGGATTTATTTTTTTTTTTCATAAACCCCACACATTTGCTATTGATCATAAATTTGTATAAAACAAGTCAGTCTCTACCAGTTTAAGATACATATTCTCAGCTACAAAACAAACCTCAGTGTGCACAGTGGAAAACACTTATTTTTGTGCAGCCATGGGACCGTGGCAACAGAGACAGAATAAAGGGATTGTACATTTAAGCTTATAAGGATCTACTTTCAAATTTAGATTTTTAATTTAGTCATATATACATATCTTTAAAATATCTTGAGACCAACTCACCAAAATTTGAAATGCTAATAAAGAGATGAAAGAAAACAAAGATAAAAATTGAAAGCCTAATAAAAAAACATGGGTGGAAAGAAACAGACAGATCCTGGGGTTCTGGATATATTGGTATCAAGCATGGATCTAAGAATAGATCACTCAGTAAAAGACAAGGAAGAAACAAATTTGCTGTGAATATAGTCCGAAACTATTTCTAAAAACTGTATCAGAGGAACCAAACACCAGCTTGTAAAATTGCATTGTAAACCACTTGATGCAGCAGTACCTAACATAGCAACATTTTTTTTTTTTGCAGTATTGCTGTGTCACTGAAGGCGACCAGGAACTTCTGTCCATTTGAAGTGTGCTAGCAGAAATCCAGTTTTGGGGTCTACTTCTGAAAAGCCAGACTTCCAGTTACATGAGATATATTGGAAGAAAGTATGGAGAGATTACTGGAAAGAATAGTTGATAGAGAACTTGTTGTGAAGTGATGCAATGAAACACAAGGGTGATTTGAAAACAAAGTTGGGTTTGTAAGGATTTTAAAGACTGAGGGCAGGAGCTTGGTTTTCATAGGAGATATCACCAGAGTCAGAGACAGGTAGCATGATGAATGATAAAAAGATACCTCTTAACAGATATTTCTGAATGGTCTAAACAGAAGCAAAGGAGTTGTTTGGATGAAAAGACAAGAATTTCACAGGTGGGAGATGAAGAATGAGGCTTACAGACTTTCGTTCTGCAGTGGAACACTGTGTGTGATGTGGCGCGGTAAGGGATATTAGAGATAAAACCATATAGATCTTAACCTCTTTCATGCATGTGTCTGTGCATTTGTTTTTAAGGCATACTGGCCTAGAGTAGTACAGACCCATTAGTATCCAGGCTTGAATTTTTGCAGAAGTCTCTTCTGTAACCTGTTTTATGCTGAGACAAAAGAAAAAGCAATCAGTGATGAGAAAAGAGAGAATCAGCCAGCTCGGAGACTAACAAGTGTCACTGCTGAGCCTCTTTCTGGGTGGTAGGAATTATAGTGCACTTCTCTTCCGGTATGTTTTGAAATATAATTGCAAATTAATTACCATGTGACAATAAACAAACAGCTACAGTACACAGCGTATTTCCTATACAGAGCTTTATTCCATCTCTCTAGTACTCCAAACAGGTGTTCAGTGTTACCTACAGCTAGAATTGGGGCTACAAATCAGCATGAGATTCATCAAAACGGATCCCTGCCACTTCACACTATTACTCCAGCAGATATAATTCATACTGCTCAGCAGTGGAAGCATTATATGCACCTTCCCCCAGCCTCTTTCTCCCTCCTTGCAAAAATGTCAAGAGAGACAGAGAGAGAATATTGAAGGATATCCTGAGTGTCAATGAAATATCCCACAGTGCTGAAGACGGAGAAAACATTGGCAAGCTGCTTTAATAAGGGAACTGCCGTGCCATATCCAGGCCATAAAAAGAGGGAGCAAAACTATGGGGAGAGGGGAAGATAGGGGGGAAAAAGGAGATTCAATATACTGGCTACAAGGTTTAGGTATAAGTACTTGGGAATCACGTGATGGTCCATAAGCTGTTTCTCTGGAGCTTGAACTGTACCAGCATTTCAAGATTCATGCTTAAGTAGTTGCAGGGGGTGCTAAAGAGCTCTTTAAGGAAATAGCATGTTTAAGGCTAAATTGCGAAAGTAGTATTTTATTTTATTTTATTTTATTTTAACAGAGACACAGGCAGGTTGTGCTAGTTTAGATCCATATATATGGATTTACATTCCATACTGATCTGCATGTGCTGACTGTTGTGTAGGCAAGTTCCAGCTGCAGGAAATCTCAATGTAAGTCCAAATGGAAGAATTAATCCAGCTGCCCTGCCCTGGAGCCTTGGAGGAGTTTGATTCAGCCCAGTGGGTTTTTCTTCTTGCTGTAAGGAACTTCCACATGACTTTGCAGATCGCATCACTCAGATGCTGCCTGAAACGCCTGACCCACTATGACAGACCATTTTCTTTTCTGTGCTTGAGTTTTGGTCCCTGTCAGTCTCAGCTGTACCACTGCAATGACTGGAAAGTCTCATGTCCCCAGAACTGACGCTGAGATAATTCTCAAGGAATTCAGTGAGATATTCTTTACCTTTAAGAAGGCTGTGGTTAAGGACCAACTCAGGTGAGACTCTCTGGCTATCACTTATCACTTATCTCTGAACCAGAGATTAAGAAGGATGTGGGATGGCATCCATCTCTAAAAGTATGGTCTCCTACAAATTCTGGGGCTCTCACCAGTCTGATATCAACCACAGAGATGCTTTGGAGATAGTTCTGCCTCTATGCCTCTGCCATTTTTTTTCAGAGAAGGAAGGTGGTAATGGTCCAAATTCATACTTGTCTCAATGCCACTGTAGCATAGCCCCTCCTTTCCATCAATTTTAAAGCCCACTTTTATCCTAGTTTAAGTTACTTCTACATTTCTAAAAGAGAGAAAAAGTGACATCACAGGTTCCAGTTATTCACACTGATCCCTGCAGCCCTTTTGTATTGGTGTTATATATGTGCACCTGAGACAGGTGTAGTGGAGCCCTGCTCCTTTTCTAGGTAGTCCAGAAAGTAGGTGGGCGATTTTCATTTGACCAAACTATCCTCCACAATCCTATTTCAGCCCCATTCCTGTTCAGCACAGGTATATGATGCAGCAACAAGGGAGGAGCCTTCCAGCTCCTTGCAAAAACACCGAGAGAGACTGTGAGAGGAGACCCTGAGTGTCACTAAAATATCCAGGGGTGCTGAAGACAGGGAAACAGTGGCAAGCTGCTCTGGTCCGGGGCCCTCTGCCTTCAGTTGTACATCTTGGCAAAGTAAGATGGCTTCAGTGCTGTGAACAGGTTTTTAGTGCATAGACAGAAGCTGTGCATGGGAAAAATGAGTATTTTTAATCAGCACGTAGCAAAGAAAGTAACGCTTTTCTTTCAAATGTAGACTCATTGCCATTAGCCATGGATTTGCCAGTTTAAGTTTAGTAAAACGTGTTGTATGCAGCTATGCTCTAAGAACTGTATTTTAAAGTAAGCTTAATGCTGATGTTTTATGCTATGGGCTTATTTTTACAAATAAGTCTGACCTGATTGTATCTTATTCTGCAATATCATCTCTATATAGCACTGTTGATTGCAGGCTGATGGAGAGGCTTGAACCAAAACATTCAAACCTGCATACCTAAATTTAAGACCCTTAATCTATATTTAAAGTACCTAGAATTAAATGGCCTGATTTTCAGATGTGCTGAGCATTCACAGATGTTTCAGATGCCAGTGGGAGTGAGCATTAACATGCATACAGTAAACTGGTTGCAGCCACAGTGTTGATGTGGAGACTGCATGCCTGCAACACACCGCAGAGATGGTACCAGTCTTGGAGAGATTAATATCAGACAGGGGAATAAGAGAAGGTGCTTGTCTGCCTCCTGCCCTCTCCCAATAATCCGTCCCCTCAAAAAGACAGAAGCAAATTTATGGCATTTCCACTTCATGCTGTGATATTCATGCTTACACAGTACATTTGTTTTTATCAGTTTTGGTATGGCTCTGTTAGTGGCTTACATCTGAATTTCTGCATGCAGTGGAGTATAACTGTGCCAGGTGACTCACAGTTCCTCAGAGGCAAGCCCAAGAAACTTCACCTATGTTCTCAAATACAGGGAGATCAAATCCCCATTTTAATATCAGCACTCTCAGCAATCCTGAAGTAACACATAAATCATTCCTTTCTGTTTCTTAATCTATGAAGAAAGATTAATAGCATTTTTCCCAATAAACATGCTTCAAGGGTACATTAGCTTACTGGTTAGATTCTCAGCTGGTGTGTGTCAGTATAATTACATGGCTTTGTGCATCAGTGAATATAGACTGGGAAAACCAAATATTCCCAAATTTTCTATACCTTTATGATTTACCTATTAGTATAAAAGCAATGGCAACTAGATATGCGTTTTCCTCTTTATGAGAGAAAAAGCTATCCAGGATACAAGGTTGAGACATGTTTCAAACTAGTTGCAGAGAAGGATGAAATCCTTTCAGTCCTTTAAGAACTTGTGCATCCTTGCCGATCATTTCCCAGTTTAAAAATGATTGAATGTTTGACATGATCATCAAAATGAAACCTGTGAATTTCAGCAGAACAGCTGTTGAAGATTGCATTTTCTTTTAAGAAGGAAAACAAATATACATTAAGTAACATATTTTTTCCCCTCCCATGTGTCTATGTGCTTGTCTGTGTGAATCTAAGAGAGTGGGCACAAAAAGTTCAACCAGCTCCTGTATAAAATTATTTCGAAAAAGAGATTAAAAGCGACTTCACAAATAAGGTCCATGCAAGGTTATGATTTGAACAAAAAACAACAAAAAACAGTTTCCTACTGTTTGGGTTGGGTTTTTTTGTTTTGTTTTGGTTTTTGTTTTTTTTCTGTTTCTGTTGTTGTTTTGTTTTTGGTTTTTTTTTGGCTGAGGAAGAAAGTCTCTTAAAGAAAAAGATGATACCCAGCTTCTTCAGACATATTACAGCTACAGAAACAATTTTAACTATTCATTTCAATTAGATTCTACAGTGTAGAATAAATTGTAGTGTCTGGAGTTATGCAGACTTCAGGCTCTTGAGTGGGAAGCAGAAATAAATGAAGTTTCAGACTAAAACGTTCACCACAACTATCTCAAGCTTGACACAAGAAAAGCTGCTTCTCCTATTACTACAAGTCAATACATAGCAGTACAGTATAAGTGTCTTCCATTTTCCCCTATTTCACGCTAGATTTGCCTGATAGACGAGTGTACTTAAGTAAATAGCACATGCAATTTTAATAGGACAGGTGCTCTGAATGTACAGGGAAGGTCAATCCTATTATTTCAATTAACAGCATAAGCTACAAAAACACATGAGGGTGAATTAATTTAAAGCTTCAATTTAACGATACTAGTAAGGACATCCTTAGGCCTCCTGGTTGTCTTGACAACTCCTGCATCCCAGCCTGCAGAAGCCAATCTCTGCTGTTCCCTTTCTCAGCATACAAACAGTTCAGATAGTACATTAGCAAAGAATATGATGCCCATGTAAATGTTGAAATATTTTTGTTGCCATAGAGATAAGAAGAATGGCAAAAATACAGGAGCACTTGACATACTCCAAGGCAGACTTTTAATTAAAAAAAGCCTCAAATGACAATGCCAAGATGGCTGAACATACCATAGTGCTTTTATGCTAACCTACTGCATACAAAATCTTAGCCCAAATAATATACTTGCTGCTGAGAGGTCTAAGAAGCACAGATAAATGGTAAATGAAGAGATGCAGAATTTTCAAAAGGTGAAATAATCATGGTGGGTTTTTTTTAATTAACCATTAGAAAAGAGCCAGTTTAAAAATGGTAGACATTTCAATACTATACTGTGATGTTAAATACGTTAGAGTAACAAATGTCACAAATATTCATGAAAAAATATCCAAGCTGGGAAACAACAGTAATTAAAGTGTCTTGTAAATGATGTGACTAGGCAAAACAATCTTGTATCCAGTGAGGATGAGTATTTCAGCTCTACATCTATTTTAAATATATGTTCAGTTCCACACCTAACACTTGCAAACTTGCATGTGAGCAGAAGTCACACCAAAGTCAGGTGAGTCATGGCAAGTAATCAGTTCAGCATCTATATTTTGAACATGCCAGGAATGACTTAAACTCAATGTTCTTTCACCTGATGAGACAAAACACTAGGCCTGGTAAAGGGTAATAAATTATCATCCTATTCACTGACTTTTTGTGCTCCTCTTCAGCTTCACTAATGCCTTTAAAATATTTGACTTTGCAGACAAAGTAAAAGTGGGGAACAGGACTGCTCTGATGAATCCCCAACAAAAGAGGGACCATTTTGATGTGTGATTAATAGACACAGAATCCCAAGAGGTTAGAAAGGTATATGCTTAATTAATGCTGCTGCCATTTTGTATAGAGCTATTTGACTTCAAACTTGCCATAGAGACGTCTTATTTACACTAAAAGACATGCATATGTTGGCCTGAATCCAAGTAAATATTTTATGCACTTAGTGTAAGACTGGAATTCAGTTCTAGGTGAAATACAATGTTTTAACTTACAGCATATTTTAGCTGTCCTTATTTGTTGTGTTTGGGAATTTTTCTCCCTCTTCTAAAGTTTGCAGATGGACTCTTGTTCTAATTCTGATCTGCATAGCTTATGAAGATACATACAATAAAACATGTTAATGCACAGGTCTATAATTGCGAAGATTAAGGCTAATTTTTTTTTCTTTCTCTATATTATTGCAAAGCAGCTGTTTAAAAGCAAAGCTTCAAGACAACTCTTCTAAAACATCTTCTCTGTTTATGAGTGGACCTTAGGGGTCTCTTACAAATATCTGCTTCACAAATTTTTATTCAATATATCTCAGAAACTTAGCTGAGTCACAGATTTCTGTAAGAATTGCTTGGCCAGACTGATTTTGTCACCTCAGAAAATGATATTTCACTTTGTCATAGTTCTGTGTTATATACATGTATGTAAATACAGCTAAAAATCTGTTTGTGCGATCTTCACATATATATGAAAAGTACTAGGAAATTGTCAAGGATTTTGCATATAAATTTTTTTAAAAATTTTGACTAGGTAACTGAAACAAGTCAAAAAGTAAAGGAAATCTGTTTATGGACATGTCCCTGTCAGGAAAAGAAAACCAAAACCTAAACCAGAAAATAGAGACAGACTGAAATGCAGATGTGCTCATAGCTAGGTGGGGAACTGGAGGTCTCCACCTGAGGGTTTCATCCAGATTTAGCTGATGAAGCTGAACTGGTTGCTGCCCCAAGCTGTCTACCCCTTTCCATACCAAACCCAGCCCCAGATGGCAGTCAGCTTTAGAGCAGTTTGCTAGGAAGTCTCCCCTTATTTGACTCACAGAATTCTCAAGGAGGAGCAGATACTCCGGGAATGCCAGCACAGCCGAGCACAAAGACTCACAGGCTCTTCCCAGGCACAGGCACCAGACTGTGTTCCCAGTGACTCATACTTGTCTGTGTGAAACTGCCGTCAAGAGATGGATAAGATGGTTTTGGCCTTTGAAATTAGTAAATATCCGTTCCTCTTGGGTGTAAGCATTACCAATCAGCTGTGCCTGGTCACGTACACTACACGGAGGGAGCTTCCAACTAATACCTGTGCGCAGTGTAATGTGTTCATTTTAACTTAGGGTACCTTTAATGTTCTAGGTCTGGAGTAAACTTCTGGCTGCCATTCTCACTGTCTGAAGCTGCCCAAATCAGATAAGGTGATTGACTTAACAAAGCCCAGCCCCAGGGTCCCTGTATTTCCTTGTACATCTATTCTCTGTAAAGGTCACAGACTGACACCTCAACTTCCCTGTTGCCCTCATGGAGACTAAAGTTTTCAGCATTCAGGGTGCCCTGGAAGCCTAAGTGATCCCTAGGACTTTTGTCCAGGGATGATGCCAGGAGTAGAACATGTTTTCCTAAATAGTATTTGTTCCTGAAACCTGAAGGAAACCTTAGTGATTGCTAAATGGTTAGTATATAAACTCATTTTCCTTTGAGGTGTTCTATATGCCTACCTAGAAAACAGTCAGGTGCCTAAGCGGTACAAGAGCAGGAGGTTCATTTCTCTCTAGCTCCTGGTTTGGTCACTTGGCTTGATACGTGATGCTCATTTTATCAATCTCTACTACACAAGGCTCTTCTCAGATGGAGGGCAAGATGTTTTTTGGCCAATCACTTCTGAATAAGTCAAGGATCAAGGGAATGAATTTTATGCTGCAGGGAGAGAAGAAAAGCATACTGGTGACAATGGCAAATGGTCTCTGAACTTTCTTAAAGTAGCGAGTAAATGTGTTATTAAACTGGGCTTCCACTCAGTACCACCATATTACCTGGCCCAGGCTGGCACAGAGAAGTATGATCAGTGCGTAACTGAGTGAGGCTGTGCAAGTGGACTTAGACTTCAGTATAATTTTGTTTTTAAAAGAACCACAAAAGCAGAATTGCACAGGCATACATAATTCCAATTGACTGACAGATTTTGTTAGGGAAATGTGGTTTTATTTTCATTCAGAATAAGATTACACATTTTAGTGATTCTTAATGAAAGTAAATTGATACCACAAGCTGTGGGACAGACCTTCTAGCAATTTGTCTCCCAGCCTCGCATCTAGGAAGCTCAGGCTGGGGAGGTGGCAGGGCTCTGTGATTGCATTCTTTCCAGGAACCTGCCCTCTGTTTCCAGCCATCTCAAAGGACTGATTTGATCTCAAAAGAACAGCAGATTAAAAAAAAAAAAAAAAGAAGTATTTTGTCAGAATTTTTCAGCCACTTCTGTATATTTCATTAATGAAAAATTTCTTACAGTATTGACTACCTGTTGACTAGATTACATCATAAAGTAAAAGAAAGATACCCTTTTTTAGATATCATGTTTGCTGTTCACCTTTAGCACCATTCCCACAGGTAATTCACATGGTTATCCTTCACTGACTGCCATTTTCCAAACTCTTGTCTGCTTGGATGAACCATTTTCTGAAATAAAGCTTCAGCATAAGAAATGTCTTGATCTTTTTAAAAATTCCCTCTGTTAAATGCATTCAGATTCAGCCTCAACTAACCATTTTTTCCTGTGACTGTTGTAATCAAACCCTTGAGTCAGTCTTACAATACCTGCCAGATGTATTGCTTTTTAAGTATTATGTACAAGTAATCCATGCTAACTGTACTCCTAGTCCTTAGTCACAACATTTGGCTTCCGATTTTGCTGTTCAACACTTATGTGTACAAATATTGGAAAGAGGATGCACAGAAGCCTGAGCCATGTTTATGTTGCACTTCTGCAAATTAACATGTAAATTTTTAAATGAAGAATGCAGTGCCAGGTACAAATGCTTAATGCATCCCTGAATATCCATTTTAGCTTGGCATTCACATGAAAAGCCACTTAGAATTGTTACACTTCAGTAATTCCCAATCAACTTACTGACAAAAAGATGGGTTAACAGGTCTAATTGGTCTTTCCATTTCAAATACCAGTAATGCAATGAACAGATTGTTCATAGTAATAATAATCAGTATAGTATTTATGACAAATCTCTCAATATGTTTGCATTAAGAGAGTCTAGAAATTGTTTTGAAAGGATGTGGGTAGAGGTAGGAGAGCTGAAGTTATTAATTAAATTAATTTCAAGCTAGTTAGGCTGCTTCTTCCTTGTGTTTGGGTAGGAATTTAAATAAGAGATTTTTTAGCTAAATAAAAGGTAGTTTTACAACCCCCGTGTGTGATGGCTTCAGTCAACTTTCCTGAGAGTCTTTCAGTGAACACTTCCTGCGATGGAATACTGCCTGGTCAGAATTTAATTGAGAATTGGCTTATTACTTTCTTTTAATAAAGTGGATTCCAGAGTCTTTGAAGATCTAGAATAGCAGATTTGAGCTAAGAGGCTAAGGGCAGATCAGTTCCTTATGTGGAGTTTTCTCTCTTCACATTCAAAAGCTGTACTGAAAATGCTCAAGCACATTGAAAACAAGTATAGCACACTGTCAACAGTGAAATCATACACAATAAGATGAAGTGAAAATGTGTAATAGCTTATTTGTTGCAGCATGCGACGGGTAATTTCTTTAGCATGTTACAGAAATTAGAAAAGGAAAAACCAAACCTATCACACTGCCTCACTTACTTTCTTAACAAAGCAGAATTTGATGCCATGAGAAGCAGATACAAGATGCTCTCTGTTTTGATTAGCATGTAGATGGAAAAGCTACATAATTTAATACTTTATTCTGTTATTGATATTTTGCTGTATTTGTTAACTCCAAGTGTTCCCCTCCACAGTTTCAAGTAACCAATAGCAATTTCCCATTCTGACTTCTCCAGCCTTAGTGGTTGTGTTTGGATGATGACATTAATTTTTCCTCTGTCTTCATTGCCTGTATTCTCACCACCACATTTTTCAAAGCTGCTTTATATCTTGCCAGCATTCAAACTAATTATCTGTCTCAGCAGGTTGCAGTTACAACTAGGACGCTTTCACTGCTTCATAATATCTTTGGTGCTTCTTGTTTCTAACTCTCCTTTCATTCATCTATAAGCACTTCAAATGGCAGGGTTTATAGGGAGAGGTAATAATATTTATTAGCCTAAATGACACAGCTGAGAAACAAACGTTTCCAAGCCCATCAGCCATTTCTTGGGTCAATTTGACATATTAATGCTCCTAATTTCTTTTCTTCCCAGAACTACACTTTCTGCCTTATTTTATATGCTGAATCAAATCAGAAAACATGGAGTTAAGCTATAAGCCTGTGTTTCCTCAGTTCCCTCCCATGATAAAATAGCTGATATCTTGCTTGAAACTTAACCATTAAGTGAAAGAATCTCCTAGACACAAAGAAAATATTCCAGAAAATAGACTATTGGCAGCACCTAGAGAAGCAGTTGGTGGGAAATGGATGCACAAACATACTGGCAACTTGTAAATAGAGTCCTGGAAGCAGCGATCCTGCTGATTGGAACTGGTGAACGTCAGATACAAATTAATGGTCTACTCAGAAGAGTAAAAGAAAATGCAAGGGAAAGTGACAGTTTCAGGATAAATTTCAGAGAAAGGCAGAAAAGAATCAATGTCCATGTTTGCGCACTTCAGAAGTCCGCTCAAAAGCTTTAGGAGCATTACTAAGAAGAAATTCTAATTTTTCCACTGATACCCAACATGCCCTAAGCCTGCAAAGTACCAGGACCTGACAGTTTTATACTGTGGCACATTTGCACTGGGACAAGTTGGTTTATGTCAATTAAAATGGCCTCCCTAATGGCTTGGGATCAGAGTAAATACGCTTTGCATTCAGAGATATTATCCCTCTTCTTCTCATTCTCCCCACAATAAGGCAATGCTAATAACATTTAATAAATGCCTATGGTGTAACTCAATGTTTGTTTTGTCTGCAATCTTGGATGACACCAGAACAATGCACGTGGACCAAATCTTGACCTCCATTTCTGTTGACCTGCATAATTCACAGGTGACTTGGCTGCTGATCCCAAATGATACACAAGCGCACTATTGTGTGTCCTCATTCTATGGATGATTAGGTGAGAAAGAGAGGGAGAGACGAGACAATATATGATGTCATGGTACTGCAAGTCTATTTGGGATGGTCAGATTGCTCACAAGAGCACAGCCAATTCATTGTGCTGAACTTCTGTCACTCACGCAGGTTGTGAAGCAAACTGCTATTATCTGCCATGCCATGCAGCTGAGAGATGGCACGCTGCTCTCAGGCAGGGATTGTGCATACGCACAACAAAATGCGTTTACAGAGTATCTCTAGAGATAGAGCCCTCTGCAGATGATGTGCCACAACATACTTCTAGGAAGAATAAAAGACTCAGAGCTGATACAATAGCTTGAGAAATGACTATATTCAAGACCAAAAGAAGCTGAACTGCATAATGTCAAGGAAAGGAAAGCAGAGAAGAGCTGGGTTACTGAGGACAGGAAAAATAAAGGCTTAATCATCCAGGAAGATTGAAAATCATATCATGAGGCTGTCTCATGAATGCCTCAAGTTTGCAACTCCTTGTAAGCAATGCTACTCCTGTCTGCAGTTGCAGCCATAGGAGACAAAGTTGTGTGCCACTAATGCGCACACTGCAATCTCCAGGGTAATTTGGCAGGTGTTTGGGCATGCATGGTGGGGAGTGGTTTAACGTGCCTGTACAGTAGGCAGGTGGGCTTGCACTCCTTCATCTGCTTTGCCCCAAACTACCCTTCATTGTGTAGACATGCATGCAACTGTGCAAATGACGACCTGAGCCCAGCAGTCTCAGCACCTCCCAGAGCTGAGGCTGGAGCAAGGCACTTCCATCCTCCCTTCAGCTTCAGAGATGTCATCTTTTGGCCTAATTTTCAGAGGTGACTAGTGATTTTGATCACTGCACTGATCTACCAAAGGAATAATGCCCTGCAATTTCCAAAGAATAGACTGGTTTAAATAATCTAGTATCTTTTGAAATTTTAGGCCACATGACTTGCCTAAATTGACACTTATGCAGGTGTGTGTGTACAGGGATGAGGGAGGAGGAATTCATGTATTTGTGAGAGGATGCATTAGTCCATTCCTGAAACGGAACATGAAAACTATCTGATTAAAAATAGAAGACTATTCATCTACCACTAAAAATAACATTAGACTACCTCTTCCTCATGCAGCCACGCAGGGTACTAGGCAAGCTGAGTTGAGGCAAACTAAATTAGAAATAAGAAAATGGAGCTAAAAAAGAAAAATATCAGGACAGAAATAAGGTCACAAAAATAAAGGTTCCTCAGGTGTTTATGTAGAAATGCTGGAAGTAATGTAAAGATAGCAAGGGACCTCATGTAACTCCACATAAAGGGATTTTACTTTATGGGTGAATGAAGCAGAATGATTTAAAACCTTGGAGGAAAAGGACACATAAGAAGAGAATACAATATTGAGGCAGAAATTGTTGAATGTCTAAGGTTTTGACCCACTGTCAATCACCAAGAAATAGTAGGAAAAAAAATAAAAAAAGAAAAAGAAAAAGGTTGAATTGAATCATACATGGAAAAAATACCACTGCTCTTCACAGACCAGATACTGGCTGAATGTCACTCAAACAAAGGTTAGCTCAGGAATGTTAATTTAACAATTGCTATGCATGATATAATGAACACCTTCACACTTTCCATGGGAGCTTCACCTTCCTATTTATGAGTGTAAGAAGAAATCAAAAA
Source organism: Microhierax caerulescens (assembly GCA_035590215.1). Taxonomy (NCBI): domain Eukaryota; kingdom Metazoa; phylum Chordata; class Aves; order Falconiformes; family Falconidae; genus Microhierax; species Microhierax caerulescens. The sequence goes on along the minus strand of JAVJGJ010000014.1, from coordinate 63,015,668 downwards.
TATCTGAACACAGACAAACACTTCATCTAATTTTGGTTAGAAAAGTGGAGGAGACACTTTTCCTCGTACACTGTCTCTGGGTTTTGGAATATGGGGTCTTCTCCTAAGCCAAATAGTTACAAGGAAAAAATAATCACAACTTTCCTTTTTGGTATCTTCCTTATTACTCCTCTTTGCAGTCTGGAAAGATACATTTAGAACAATCGTCTTTCTAATTCTTTCTAGCAGGGAAAATTACTTAGATAGATAGTTAGATATAGAAGTACTAATTCAAAGGCATTTGCATTAATTCTCTATTTCTTATAAACAGGGTCAATGCAAAAGAAAAACCAAAAGAAAAACAGGTACCAGCAAGAAAGAAAATGTAAGTTTTCCCCATAATTATAAATGCTTGAAACATTATAAAAACAACAAAGAAGCTCAAACAGCAGCACGTGAGTTTCAGTGAATGTTGAAAATAATACAATTTTGCAAGGAAAGAAACCATAGGAAATATTAACAGCAAAGTGTTAAAAAGGCTAGCAGTCTAGTATGTCTCCTCACTGATAGGCCAAATATTCCCTACTGATATTTTAAAGGGGGAAGCTTTTTGTTTCTCTCAGCAATAACCTTTTAATGTGCATATTCCCTTCATAAAGAAGACAACTTTCTATAGAAGCTGCAGACCAACAGGGCTGCCATAGGTTTAGGGCAATATGATGAACAGGCTTTTTATTACTTGTAGTGCCTGGGGCTTTGAACAAGATGAATTTATACATCTTAAAGATTCTTGTTTACACACACAGAAAAAGGCACTATAAAGATATGTGGGCTGGGGAACATTCTAGCACTTTGTCCCTCCTGAGCCATGCCTGGAGTCAGACAAATTCCTTGAAGACATTGGAGAAGACTGAAAAGCAGTTGGTTCTCCATGTAACATCCCATAGCACAGAAGCAGAAGTGGATATCCTCCTAGATTACAAGAAATGCAAGGACCTTGAGACAAAGGAGAATATGCCATGACAAAGTTCAAATAGTCTGTAGACTCCAAGAACAATATTCACAAAAGTTAAAGCCTTTTCACCCATTCATCTATCTGTATGTTTGGTAAATAGGAAAGACAGTTGATAAATAGGAAAAACCTCTTGAGGAAATTGAACAAAGCATCCTGTGTTTCCATTTTGCAAAATTTTCAGAGATTAAAGAAAAAAAGCAAGACATTTTCCCCATTTCATCAAGTTTAGTTATTTCACCTTCATTTTTGAAACTTTTACAACCTTTTTGACATTTTCAAATCTATATTTGTGCATAAATCCAAACACCCACTTTGCATTTCAAATTGTACGTTGAAACTAAAACAAAATCAGAGTGAATGCAGGCACCATTGCTTCCAACAGAGGAAACAGTATTTGAGCCTAAATTAGTGTTTAGAACTATAACCCAGTAATGCTGCAATAAATTCATGTCAGTCTAAGAACAAAAATATAATCTCAGTATTATTTTACATATACATCTGTATGCAAATGCACACACAGAAAAGCATAAGTTTACCCATACTTAAAACTACATTATAAAACAATTGTACCTGTATTAAATTTGCCCTGAAAGAGGTTGTCCAGAGACATTGAGGAATATCTTTGAAAATATTCAAAACCCATCTGGATGTGGTTCTGGGCAACCTGCTGTAGCTGACCCTGCTTGAGCAGGGGGATTGCACTGGATGACCCCTAGAGATGCCCTCCAACCTCAACCCTTCTGTGATTCTGTAAATCCCCTGGGTTTCATCCATTATTCTCATGTCCAATATTATTCACCATTTGAAATTCAAAAGTGATGGGATTCAAATCATCATCAAAACGTAAAGACATTTTAAAATTCTTTTTGTAGGTCACTTTTGGAAGTATCAACTACATGCACAGATAGCTGCTGGAAATCTTAATCACTATAGGAAAAGGAAAAAAATCCCTTTTTAAAAGGGATCTGAACTGAGAATAAACTGGAAAATGAATTGGTTCACAATACATTTTAAGTTAGTGCTGAAAGTTAGATTTTCATCGATTAGCTCCAGTATGTTATCAGTAAAAAGCATGGCAGGCAGCCAGTATAGCTCAGATTTAGATTTTATCGTGTTTTTTTGTAGGATTGTGTAAAACCCAGTGTATAAAATATCTTTCTCCTTGTGAAAACTTCTTGAGGTAATAATTAAGAACAATAATAATATAAAATATTATAACTCGGGATGCTTTTCCTCTTAGGCCTGGTTCCTGCAGGTTCTGAAAGTCATAGCAAAATTTCAACTGCAGTCACACATAACCAGGCATTTTGCTTGTGAATAAATGCATTAGAGCTGACATCACCCCGTTTTAGCATATTTTTGTATCTTGAAATTGAGAAAGCCTGTCCATATCTAGCAGGCATGTTTCCATAATTAATATTACTAGAACAAATTTTTGAAGAATATCACTTTGTGTTTATGAAATACAACCATCTTCCAGTTTACACTGGGGCCTTGGGATAATCACTAATACAGTCAAACTAAGTACAAACACAAATGCCACCCTACCTCAACTACAGAAAGATTAACATGTCAGCGTTCATTAACTCTGTTCTCAAAGGAGCATGTCCATTTTTATTGGCACACAGAGCAGCTAGGATAACAAACAAAATAATGTCCTATGAATATCATCAGGAGTTCACCACACCATATCAACTAATGTTACAATCCAATCCATGGATTAAAAACCAAGATGCTGCTTGTAAGAATAATTTTTAGCTCATTCTGTATATCATTGTATTTCCCAATCTGGCACCGTGAACCATAAATAATCCTATCATTTATTAATTACATTTTCTAAACTAGTCAAGAAGAATCCTGCAGTGTGAAGCAGCAGATCATGAATAAATGGTTCATTGAAAAGCAACTCTTATTGCCAAGTAGTTGTAAATTAGGGTTGTGATAATTACGTACTTTAACCTTTTTAAACAGGTTCTTCTAAAAAGCTCTAGGATGGATGTTTTATTATAACAACTCTGACCTCCAGCTCACAACAACACAATTAGTTTCACGTTATGACAAAGGGATGCTCTAATTAAAAATCTAGTACATTACCTTATGTTATAAAACATCCAAACAGCAGGTTTGTATATGTTTGTATGTATATACACACATATACACATATGCGTATAACACAGAAAATGCGTACCAAATACAGTTCTAGAAATCACAATGGGCAGCTGAACGGCAACAGTGTTGGTATAGCCAAAGTAGTACTTTACTAAATAAACTGTGAGAGTGACACCTTTACAGAAATAACCCATAGAATCATAGAATCATTTACCATGTGTTGCCCCTTGACCTGCTGATCATATAAGTTGTGATTATTTAGTAAGTAGTGGGCCAGTGAGTAAGGGGAAGCAGTTGGTGCAGGGGACCTGAAGTCTGCACTCTTCAGGTGGTTTTGTTTCAGATTGGCATTGCTCTGTTCCTAGGGGCAACATGCCTATTAGTGGTCTGAGTGCATTAAATGACCTCCCAGAATGCATCTTCCAGCTTAATTTTAACCAAATTTCAACCAAAAAGAATCAAATTCACAGGCTAGGAGGCTGCTCTGTGATGTCAACCAGAAGGTATTACCTGGAGTCAAACATACACTCCTGAGCCAAAATAAAATGCAGCTCCTCTGTGCCAGCAAGACAAGATCACACACCAGTCCAGAGGCAGTATAGTCATGCTGGTCCGGATAAAGCTACGAAAATGTCTGCACCACTCTGAACCTGGAATTGCTTTATGTACATCAGCAAGTGGCTGGCTATACCGGCCCCTACACTGCTCTGATGGTAATGGGACCAGGCACTGCCACAAGCTAGCCAGGCTAGCTGTGGAGCTTTAGAAGACTACAGAAGGACTGTGACAAAAGACAATTTAGCTCTTAATGTTCTTTCCTTGGTGGTAGTAAGGCTCATCACTTATCCCCTTCTGTTTCACCATAACGGGACTGGCTTTAATGGAAAGAAAAGGGTGACCGCTTGCCCTAGCAAGAAAATTACTAGCATTTGCATACATGATCTTTGCTATTGGTGGCAGTAATTGTTTCGCATTTAAATCGTGGAATTGCAGAAAGTTTCAATCAATCCTTTTAGGATCCAGTGAAGAATTTAGGAAGTAAATTTGGGTTATCAACAAACAGTCCTAGTTACCCCAGCTTGCAGGCTAACAGCCAGCACAATAACAAAACAAGGTGTCTACCACTGAAAACCATACAAGATGAACCAGAAAGTCATAAACCAGTGTAAACAGCAAATACTACATAAAAAAACCCACCACCCAAATTAACTCCAACACTGTCACTTCAAATCCTCTCAAATTTCATCTCTGTCCATAGTGTCACTAGCCTTTCTGCCACATGGGAAGTTTCATTTTTGGACTCACCCACTTGTCTTTTGTTTCCCATGTTATTTTAGATTACAAAATCTCAGTCATGGACACCACTCGAGAACTATTTTCCAAGTCTCTCACTGACCTCTAATAATTTCTCTTCCCTGGCATTTGCTAGAACAGTGGGTTTAACCTGAAACTGTGATGCCATCACCCATTTGGAAAATTTCTCCCCTCTTCTAGTCATATCAAATTTACCCCTTTTATAGCTGTGGTCATCTCCTTCTTCCAATCTGTTACTTAACCAACTGATACCTGTTAAGGTACAACTCATAGTTTTACTGTTACAGTATTTCAGCACTTCTTTAATGTACAGGAACAGAAAAGTCATAATCTGTACTTTCCTTTCTTCACAGAAATGATAGGATCAAAATCTACTGAAAGCAGTGAATTTGCCAGTCTGTGATGGAAGTGGCAAAATGTTTGTTGTTACTGTTTGGGAAAGAAGTACCATGCTCCCAACTACTGAAAATATGGCCTGTGCTTAGGCATACTCCTTCTGCCTGCTTAAAATGTATTGAGAGTAGGATGTCTTGGGATCATGGCTGGAGGACATGCCTACCCTAGGAACAAAAGGCAATTCCATGGACACCTTTGAATAACCAGAGTAGGTGTTCTGAAGTACATTTTGAAGTCAGTGGGGAGTTAGTTCTTTCTGAGCTAGGAATAAGATGATGTGCCCTGAGCAAAAATAACTTCTGTACGTGCAGTGCAGTTGTACCAGGCCTTGTGTTCAAACCAAGAAACTCAGACCGTACATTGCTGTTTTAATGTGGGCAGAGGCACCAGATGGCTCCATGCATGCATGTTTGCCCTTGCTTCATTGCTACTTACAGCTGCCTCAGATCCACTTATGCCACTTTCTTTTTATTTTTTCTAATATTGAACTTCCAGTGGTGTTTACAATCAAGCCAATATTTGATGAAATGCAGTAGCAAAGGATGAATTTCCTGTACGATGGCTCCCCTTGGCCAGGCTACAGCGTGAAAACCTGAGGTACAAACCCCATCTAGTTATAGGCAAAGGTAGATATTTACTAAAAGGTCCACCTGAGTACCCTAGAGCACTACAGAATATAAAAAACGCAAAAGAGGCTTACTGCTTCAAAACTACTTACTGACATAGAAATAATTAAAAAAGCAGATGTGCTTTTTACAAGGGGTAGAGCCCAAGGCAGGTGATAGAAGAATGTGAGATTGTTTGAAAGTACTACTGTCTTATCACTTTCCAGGGGAAAAGAAAGGATATTTAATGACTATTTGTCAGTGTAGAGTCATAGAAGTAACTATCAGCAATAAGACTATGTGTAGTATCAATATTTGCTTGTTTCTATGGCTCAAAGATTTAATGCACTGGAAAATGTTTTTAATATGTTTTATTTCTCCCCCCTCCCCTTAGGGATTATTTTCAACAAAGACATGAGTGGCAGAATTAGATTTAATGATGCCATTTCAGCTCTCACTTCTTTGGTAGTAATTATAAATGGTTTCATGATATGAAACAGGTGTTCCAGCATGGTCCATTGGGCAGCATGAGGAACATTTTGCTCCCTGATGTCATTGTACATGATGTATTCAATAATTGCTATTTTCTGATGGAGAATACATTTAGATGTGAATGAACTAGGTAGAAATTCAGCTGTTTTGTCTGTTTTGGTTGGTCTGTTGAACAGGAACTTCTTTATTTTCTCAACTGTGTCAGGTTTGCCAAAGTCTTGTCAAGTGACGAAAAATCATGCAGTCACAACACACAAAACAAGGACTCTTGTTTTGATTCAGCCACAGTGAGACTAAAAAAGTCCCATGGATTCATGACAAGAAACAGATGATTTCCAGAATGTTTACAGTTTTTGGAAACCAAACATTTGACACTAAACCAACCGTAATAATACATCCAAGGATGTACTGAATGAGTCTGGATGGCTGTGCTTAAACACAAATTGAAGGATGCAAGACTTAATGGGCCTAAATGTATCTCAGCATTGTTTTATGCTATGATCCACTGCTTGATAAATACAAATTTTCCCTTCTCCCCCAACACTGCGGCCTTCACCAAATACGAGCCTAGCACATAGTGGGCAGGCTGTCCAGTATACTCATATACTATCCAGAGTATCTCTATATGCTTAAGGGACCAGGACTCTGAGATGCACCTAGATACATCACTGCAGTAAATCCAGCTTTGCTTCATTGTGGGCAATGACAGGGGTACTGAGATGATGGCTAGAAGGAATGCTAGAAAAAGCAAGACTGGGAAAATATCACCTCAGCAAGGCTAGAAGCAGAAAAATAAATTATGTTTTAATTAATAAATTAAAAAAATTAATTAAAATATGATAATTACACAAATGATAAAGGAAGGACTGTTGGCAGGATAAAGAAGCAGCTGCAGAAGAGGACAAGAAGAACACAAGGGCAAAGTCAGTGATTAGTCTCCTTGAGCAGCCATCAGTGCCTGGCAAGTGTAGCATTTACCACGAGTGGCTTGATCACCATCCTCTGTCATAACCTGTCGCCCATTTTTCTGATGCTACCATAGCTGCCTCTTTCCAGCTTATGATCCCAGTGGGTGACAAGGAAGTTTGGTATAGAGACGTGGCAGAAGCTTGTTGGATTAGTTACAAAGACAGCTGAGCAGGTGTCATTGCTGAAGCAGAGTCTTTGTCATCAGTTCAGGTCAAATTCAGCAAACAACTTCAAATGTAACAATGGAGAAAAAATTCATGTCAACATTTTTTTTTCCCCAAACAATCTTCATTCTAAAATATAACTTGAATTGTTTTTAAAAAGGGAAAAACAGACAACCTGACAAAATCAACAAGGTGCACTAAAAGATCTGTTTCACCAGAGATGACTTCCCTCTTCTTCCAGAAAGTCCAACTGATTTTCCTTCTGTACTAACCTAAAACATGACTTCCTTCCCCTAATTTTTTTGAATAGGCCACCTGATCAATATAACTCATAATTCACCTGACTTCCTTTACAGTCATGTTACACAGTAAACAACACTTAAGGCCCTTGTTGCATGTCCTTTCCCTGTATTTAGAGTTTGGTACACAAGCAGCGTTCATAATATTTCTCAGTTTACCTAGCTTGAAAACCAATATTATTTAAGATATAACTGTAAAGTGGTTTAATTGTAATTCTTCTTGTATAATTAGGCATTTTGTACCAGTCTTTTCCTTGCTACATAAATTTTGCTGGTGCTGTCAGCTTTGAAAGATAAAAACCCCCACACTTTCTGAATGTTTCTATAAGCAACAGAAAAATATATTTAAATTGTTTCATTAAAAATCACATATATCCAGCATGTATCTATATCACAAACTATGCTATAAGGAAATAAAACAATTGCTACACTTTACAGCCCAGATAAATAGTGGAATAGAAATAAATAATTTCTTCGGTCTGGAGTTCCTTTGCACGCATAAGTAACTGTTCCCTGTAAGTAACTAGTCCCTATTGTTTAACACAACCATCAGCAAATAAACGATTTTCAAGGATACATTAAGCACAGGTAATAACCAAAGCCAGCCTGAAACAGTAGGTGTCAGACACCATCAGGATCTGAGCTTCTCTTAAAAATAAATGCTAAACCACGTCTCAGCTGAAGTCAACCAAAAATTCCCGTTAACCAAGGTCAGGTTGGTTACACTTTTGGCTCTCCTGGTTGCAGAAGCTGTCCCAGTCACACCGAGGAGTGGCTGAATTGCCTGAGCTTGCAGACTCCTTGTGGCAAGGACTGTGGGTGTTGGGAACCTCCCAGTTCATCTTGGCTGAGGGTACCCCTGAGAGGTACCCCTGAGACCCACTGCTCTGCTTCTGCATTGCAGAACATTAACTGTCCTACGTAAAGAATCTTTGTCTACAGAAACTGATCTCTCCTTCTGTAGTGGCTTTTAAAGCAAGGTTCATTGATTGTACATAGAATGAAATACAAATCCATACACATGGCTCAAATATGCAGTGTGTACAGAACATCAGTGGATCAGTCAGTGAGACTGAATGCAATTAAACCAAGCACATGAACCAACTCCCATCATAATTAAAAGGAAAAATAAAACCAGCCCAACAGGACAGAAGCAGAAATCCATAACTCACCCTTTTTAAATTCTAGGTACCAAACACAATTTGTAATGGAAAAGCAATCTGAGAATTGTTTGTGCTAGTAAGTGATGGAAGGTAAATGCCGGGGAAGACCCACGATAATTACGACAAGTAATGTCGACAAAGGTTAGGGCTGTACAAGTGTCTGCGTACAGCCAGAATCGTAACCTTGTCAAGCCTGTTGGCAGAGGGCAGGCAGCTCCTGCTCTTCTACCCGTTCTGTCATTAACTATTGATCACTTCCTATTTTTAAGCTTCACACTAATGGCAAATGAATAAATTGACAGCTTCATTATTTGGCTGTCCTAGAGACATTCCCAAAGCCTATCCTCAAGGGGAAAACCTGGCTACAGATGTATGTGTAGAACCAAATGGGAAAAGCAGAGATTCTGAACAGAATAACCCAAAACATTGAGCCGCTGCAGAAACGGTCTCAGCTGTTTTTGTTCTGGAGTCAATGTGGATAAATCCAACGTCCAGCCTGTTCTGGACATGAAGAAGCCAAGTCTACTGTATGTTTAGAACCAAAATAAGCACTGGAGGAATTGCAGCTGACCAGGCATTGCAGGATCAGGCCAGACTGCTTTTGTTTGAAATGGGACATTGCTGTTCTTAGTGAATGTGGACTGTAGCCTTTTGGGGATGGATGGATGGATCATGCCCCAAATGGACTGACTCAGAAGGACAGAAACCCTGAGATGATGCCATTGCAGAGCTTCCCAGAGGACTCTGCCAGAGGAGCGGGGTTTGGCCCCTGCCACAACACGTACACCAGGCCTCCGGACTCTCAGGAATCTGCCCCAAAGTATCCAGCTGTCATTGCAGTTACCTGCCCCCAGCCCAAGGCCTGGGAACCCAATGCCAGGAAAGCAGGGTGCTCCAAGAGCTGCCCAGCCAGGCTGGACACCTTTGTAGATGAGACAGTTCATCTTCTTCATAATGCCTGCAGAGCCACAGATGGACATGTGCGCCACACTTGCACCTGTTTCCAGCTCTCTCAAGCTTCCCAAAGTCCTTACTCCCCTCTCTTCCATGGGCTAGAAGTTTTACTCTCTGTGGCTTGTCATTTAACCGCATCATTTTTGTTCTTTTTTTGGGAGGTACAGGAAAGGGCCATAGTATTTCAGTGTTTTACCTTGAAGCTCTGCAGTCCTAGGTAACAGCTTTCAGAGGCACACCTGGAAGCTTGTGTAGGCAATACTTTCTGCTTCCTGCCTTAGACACTGTCATGACCCTCAGTCAAGGCAGCTCCATGGTTAAAATCAGCTCTGACACCCTCTTTCTGGGGCTTTTTTCCTTCTTGTCCCATGGAAAGCAACTGCTCAAAGCAATAATTTCCCACTTGGAGCTCCAAAGCCTTAGAAACTTGCTGATACAGACTAAAGGCAAGAAAATTTCTGTTTGTTGAACTCCATGACAAATGGTAAATCTGATTTAAAAAATGGATTTTTTAAATCCACCTCTTAATGTTACTGGATGTTGTGCAGAGTTAAAAAGTAGCAGGGTTTAAAATCTCATTAGTACAGAGGCATGGCAAAGCAGAGAGAAAGCTGGCTGCCTAGTTGTTTGGGACATGTCCATTTCATTGAAAACCCTAATTAAATACCATTTGGTTATTGAGTGTAAGGATCTGTTAGATTAAAAACAAAATAACAATAATCTTGGTAGGTAGCAACAATTTTATTTGTATGCATGTATTGCACATAGGCAAACAGGAGTTCTGTGCTTGTACTTCCAATTTCTACAGGATTTTCCCTGCACACTTTGTTTAGGTCGAGGAACTTCTCCAGGACTGAATAGAAGACAATGTCTGGAATACCAGTGTAAATGTAATGGACGGAGTAAATTGACAGCAGCTCCAACTAAATTACAGTTTAAAAGACAAGGGAAGGCTCAAGGGACATCAAACAAAGGAAACTCTAGCTGACCAGCGCTCAGGTAAAATTGAATTGGAAATGTTCCCTGACTGATTAACATAACAAAAGTCCCAGTGTTTAAAAAGAAAGTCATTCTGCAGAAATGGGGAGGGGGGGGGGAAGAAACTGATCTTCCTCCAAACATACAGTAGTTATCTTTAAAAATATACATTCAGAGGAAGATCTAAACCACTACTGTGAATAAGGAGGTTTTAAAGACTTTTTTAATGATGTCACTCAGAAACATATATAATTTTTAATAGAATAATATGAACTGAAAATTTCTTCGGTTTTATTTCCCCAATTTATCACATATAAATAAGAGAGACGTTCTACTCAAAGAATTTTAATTAGAATTTGGCAAACTATATTTTTGTATAAAAATATATATAAAAGAGAAATGGAACTAAAAATTAAAATAATTGTGCACAGCTTTATTTCTTCAGAACAGCTGTGTGAAGAAAGGTTTACTTATGAAAATATAACTATTGGGAAAATCATCAAGTCTTATTTAACATATCTGTAGATTAGCAGGGTCATTTAATATGTAACAAAGCTATTTTTATCAGTCTTATCTCCTGAATACATAAAAAACAGGGATAGATACTCATGTTTTTAAAATCAAGTGCTTTCAGTAGTGTTTCCCTGGTTAGACAAACGATTTTTGTGTTAATAGTGTACCTGCATGCTTGGAGCATGCATGCAGGAGCAAGCAGATCAACAAGGTTCTTCATAGTGTTCCTAACTTCCAGGGTCATAGTTTTGGAAAATCTTGTCTTGCCACAGTGTTGTCTCTGAGTGATTTTGTCATGCCAGGCTCCTGTATGACAACACGTTACTGCACTGCTGGTGGTGGCAGGAGGTGCGAGGTGCCAGCAGCCAAGCCCCTGCGGAGGCCAGAGGAAGCCCAGACACCCCGTCTTTTCCATAAGGATGATCCTGCATTTCAGCAACCTGCCAGTTCTGTGTTGTCTTGCCCCTCTGACTGCCAGTTTTGAGGCAGGTAGCTCCCCTAAAAGTGCACAGAGCAAACCTTGCCCCAACTTCCCAGCCTGCAGTCAGCCTTGTGCCAGCTGCCCCGTGCTGGGAAAGGGGAGGGTTGTGTCACTTTGCCCAAAGAGCTGCTGCCAAAATAGCTCATTTCAGCATTTGCAGTGCATTAGCTATCAGGTGGTGGGCAGTTTTTAAAGTCTGGATCTACAAACAGATCCAAGCAGTAGCAAGAAGACTCAGAGCTCGATTTAGATTTATTAATGTGTCTTGCTTCTTATTATTAGCACTTTTCTGGTTTACTCAGGATCCCAAATGCATTGCCCCAGCAAGGATAGTGTCAGGAGCAGGTCTCTGGTAGCTAGACACAGCCAGAAGAATGAATGTTCAGAAGAACTTGAACTGGAGAGCAAATGTAAAAAATTAAAGTTTATCATGTTTTGCTGAAATATACCTAAGATACAAAATGGAAGCTTAACAAGAACATTTCTTCTTACAGTACATGAAAATGGTCTGTTACGTAAACCAGTTAAAAAGGAAGAGATTAAGAATTATGACTAGCCACAACAGAGGGACCTGTTGGACCAGGTCTGCCTGTAGATTTTGTCTTTTCTGCTTGTGTGGCTGTAGTGCTACTGTGCCTGCGTGTCCTCTCCAGTTCCTTCTAACCCAGGAAAATATCAACCAACTTCCAAATCTCATACACAGAAAGCCCCTACAAGTTCTGACACCTGGGTGTCAGCAGTGGGAGACCTCTTACTAACGTACCACTGAGCTAGGAGAGAGGGAGGATGAGGAGAACCACTGCTGTGGCCTGTGGGGACAAGGCAGGGGAAACAAATCTGTAGAGAAATGAGCTTTGGTGGTTGCACTACTCACAAGAATGCATGTTTAATTAAATAAAACTACTCTTTAATTCATCTGTTTAATGGGTGGATACCAAGGGTGAGGAGTTGCTGGAATATAGGCAACTGGCACAACTCTAAACCTTCACATTTCTCGCTCCCTGCCTGCTGCTGCTGTCCCTGACAGGCACGGCCACCCACTGGGTCCAGCTGACATCTGCCAACCCAAGATGAGTATCTCACACACCTTTGGGTATGCAAAATGTCTCCCGATGCATGCATTTACAGGCATCCAGTGTGTTCCTCAGACATGTTTAATGAACTGCCTGGTTCTCCTGTTTTGTAAGGTGACCATTCCCTCACACAAGCCACACATGCACCCACAGACACACTCAGAGAGGCTTAATTTTCACTGCCCAACACAGACTAGTGCTCTGACTGTATCCAGATACTAGACAACTGCATCTGACACAGCTGAGAGGGTCATAATTCTCCATTGTGCTGCAGCACCGATCAAACTGCATGCTAAAAAGAAACTTTAAAACACAAAATACTGCTTTTCTTTGAGAATATAGTTGCAGAATAAAAAGCAAATGAGGTATTAAAAGGGACAGCCAATTAATAAACTATACTTTCTTATTAAACTGTTAGTCAATATTGTAAATAGTATGTCTGGTAGCACAAGTTCAGATAAGTGTGTGTGGGAAAGAAGAGAGTAGGAGGGAAGACGTGGTTCTGTAGAACCAACACAACACACTGCAAAGCCGACTAGAAGTCACATGTTGTCCATGAGACCTGCTTGAGAGGACAAGAGAGCAAAATCAAGAGTTTTAAGTGGGTTTGCTGTGTATGTATTAGCCGGGACATTTTGACTATGTGATACAGCTGTAAGCCTGGGAGCCCCTGAAAAATGTCTTTCACACCAAAGTTTTAAATCAAATGCATACTTCTTAAGCAGTTATGATTGTGTTTGGCATTTACATGGAGTACTGGTTTCATCTAAAAAATAAGAGGAAGCGTTCTATTTAAAGAAAATAAATATATTGTCATGAAATAAAATTTTGAAATGAGTTCTCTCTCAGACTTTCACACAGCATTTAGTTGGAAATATCCAGCAGTGTTTGATCTCTGGCTGCCTCTTCTGTTTTCCCAAATTATTTTCCCCACTTGGGAAAGATGCCCTCTTTAGTGTCCACAGGATTTCTCTGAAAGGTCTTCATGCAGCCAAATCCTTCCAAGTGCCCAGTTTAGTGACTTTTCTCAGGACAGCTTTTTGTCACTTTTAGTCTGTTTCTGACAGCACTGTTTTCCTTTTCTGATCTTACTTTTAGCAAAGCTGGCAAAGAGAGTCTGAATTACCACCATTTTATTTTGGATTATGTTTTTCATGGAGGGGAATATGGTGGGTGCTTCTGTGGCATTTTGTCCTTTGGATGCTTTCAAGTACATACGCTGAGACCTGCACAGGCATCCAGTATGCCTGTAAACACTTGCACAGCAGAGCTAAACAATGAAATAGTTCAGACATCAATCACCCTCCTTAATTATGCATTTTCTTCACAAATGCACATTCTTTTCTGTTGTTCACAGAGGATGGTGTGTGGGAAATATGGGGAAGACACTGGGAGATCTGTGTTGAGATGAGATCTGTTTGCCACCACCACCTGGCTCATCACATCCATGTTGGAGGTATCATTTACCTTTAACAGCAGTGTATTTTAGAAAC
>JAVJGJ010000014.1:62980639-63000022 GCA_035590215.1 Microhierax caerulescens | reverse complement strand
GGAAGGGAAGGGAAGGGAAGGGAAGGGAAGGGAAGGGAAGGGAAGGGAAGGGAAGGGAAGGGAAGGGAAGGGAAAACCCCACCTGGACTCAACCAAAACACCCAAGCAACATTACTGCCATCACAGAAAGTGGTGCATTTCTGTCTAAGAATCTAGCTAGCTCACTTGTTTTCATTTTTGTAACAACTGTTTTTCTTCTAGTCAAGACTGTTAAAAAAAATGACTAATGATTGCTACATTAAATGAAAGGTTGTTTTTCCAAAGACGTTATCCCAGAGATCTCGTCAATTACTGTAAAGGAATTCTGCTGAAAACATATTCCAATAGTTCAAATAAATTGTAGGTAAGCAGGAAGAAAAGGGAAAATGGATGATCGTATATGTATTATATTTTAAAAGCTGTACACTGAGTTTAAACAATTCAATGTAATCTTCATTATCCCCCAGAAAGCCTTTTGATTGTTTTATTCCTTCAAATGTGTCCTATTTAAATATTTTTCAAGCTTTACATATGGTATCTATGTTATTAGCTCTGTAAAGTGTTTACATGAAGTCTCAAAATGCAATCCTCAAGGCACTGTAATTTACAGAGAAGCTAACACTGTCATAATAACATCTTTATCCTACAACAGATCAGAGCCTAAAGTAATATTGTAAAGTAAAACAAATCCCATTAAAAAAAACATAACTACCAGCAATAAAATTACAGTACGCTGAATCACCCTTTTGAAAGCATTGTGGAAACCAGGCTGTGAAAGGGTGCTGAAGTAGAACGATAAAGCAAACGATGGGGAGTGAATAGATTACGGACCCTGTTAGAAGTTAAATATAGATCCTTTCAGCTCTAGGTCACAGGGGAGAATGGAGCCAGACATAGTAATTAAAGCCTTTTGGTGGCTTCTGTGGAACAAGTCAATGGCCACACTAAGTCCAGGACTTAAGGAGCAGGTATGTTTTTTCTGCATTGCAAGGAACAAACCTACACCAGAATAGATAGGAACACTGAGCAAATACAGACCTTCATTCCTGGCTGTGCTCAAACTGCAACATTTTAGAGGTTTACTGAGTTTTATTAGCAAATAAAGCACCTGTCATGGTGCATGCTAACAATTAGCAATAAACCGCCACAACTGAAAGTGCAGCAGAATTGTCAGGTTAGTATGCTTATCAAAAAAAGCCCTGGCACAAACCCATGACTCTAGTAGTAGGGTACTATCTGGGTTTTTTTGGAAATAAATGGAATTTCTGGTGTATTTTCTGCTGTATAGTTGCATCAGTTCTAAGGGGCACTTCAGTGTCACCTTCCTTTCATCCCATTCTGTGAATTGCTGGCTGGTAACCCCACACTGGCTCAACACATTATTCACTGCACCCTGTGTAAGACATTAAAAAAAAAATATTTCAAGATAATTACTGCAGGAGAAAATTTGACATGTTTTCTCAAAACTTACTGAGTAAAATCTTAGGTCCAGTGAAACGTTTTGCCATTGACTTCAGAAAGTCAAGGATTTTACTCTCTTGCTATTTATGTGCATGTTAAATGACTGACACAACTCTCTTTGTAGGTGAAAATAATTTCATCTTCTTCTGAAGTCCTGAGATACACCAAAATGATCCTAAAAAGTAACAACTTGCTCTATCTCAATTTGCCTGATCTACATCTCTACTGACATTTCTTTCAAATGTAAAATACCCATCACTGTACTGATTGCAATACAGAAAAAAATAATATTGTGGAATAAATAATTCTTTTTCACTGAATTGGGAAGAATTTAGAAAGAAAAAGATGCTTTTAAGTATAAACAACAGTGACTTTATAACATTCACTGATATATATTTAGGAATGCAGACCAGCTCTTTAATATGTTCCTAATGTGTTCATAATGCTAATATTTTTTCAGATTTGAGAAGTCAAATTGAATCCCAGCTGTCTTGGAAAACTACAGCTTTCTCATTTTTAAATAGTTACTTCTTCCTTCTTGAAATGTTGAAATTTTTGATGAAAATTGTCCTCTGAAAATCAGAAATAATATCTGGACAATTTTAAAAAAAGTTGAATTAGACTAAGGTAGTTCCTTGAAGCAAGAAACACCACATTTTCTGCTTTGCATAAACCCAAACACTTGGTCAACACACTATAAGCAAAAAATGTATGATTATGCTCAATTACCCTTAGATACTGAGCAAACTAAAGACCCTTCTCTGAGCCTTGTGACATTATTAAATATTCTTCATTTTCCATATGAAGGAGACCCCTCAGTCACAGATGTTACTGTGGTCAAACAGCTGCTGAGATGAGAAAAACAATGACACCTGTCTCACAGAAAAACCGTAAACCAAACCACACCATAAACCCCACAAAAACAACTTTGCAAAATCCCTTCTCTGTCTGTTTATCTACATATAAAGGTAAGAAACAGACAAATCCCAACACACTGCTTTTAACATCAGAAACTGGATGAGATCATGGCTATAGAACAATCATAACGTTGAAAGTTGTAGATACTTATAGAAAGTTTTTTCTGCTCCTGGAAGGATTTCTAATCCATTCTATTCCTCCACCAGGAATATGTAAACAAGCTAACTTAGAACGCTTTCGTGCTTAAATCATTCTTTTAGAAAAACCCCTCTAGCCAATGAATAGCAAATATAAAGGCTGGAAATAAGCTATCTTCTGTCAAACTGAACTCAAAGGCATGGAATACACCAGACCAGGACCGTGGAAGGAGTAAATTTAAAACAAATAAAACCATTTGACACTGAAAGAAAAATTTCATAACCGCATAATATAGCTACATAGTCCTAAATAAAAATAAATATTCTAGTGCAGCAGTGTTATATTTCGTAGGGAGGAATGCTTTCATCCTTTTGGTACATATTCTAAATAGCTGTGGCCATCCTGCAATTAGTCAGTGGCCAACAAAACTCTACTGTATCACAAGTATCCTGTAAGGGGTCTTCAATGTGATTCTTAATATAGCAGGAATGTGCACGTGCCAAGGACAAGGCTGCCCTGTGAAAAACCACGGACACTCCAGGGACACTGCTGTCCCAAGGCACCCCTTGGGGCACCCTCTCTAATCAGGAGGGCAAAAAGAAGACACAGGCTCTTTCTCCCTCTTTCCAAGGGATGAAACACAAAACTGTGGAATAAATTTTAAAGGAAAAAATCACCATTAATTCATCAGACAAGTAGTTCCAAATTTTTCCCTGTTCATAGACCTTCAAAACTCCTTTAGTAGAGACTGACTCGAACTCCTTCACACGTTTAGGCTGTGAAATAACATAATATGAGATTAACTATTTTTTTAATAATTTTTGGTGTTCCCTGAATAAGTAGCCCAGAAATTAGCGTGGAACCACAGACCTAAAATCAAACGCAAACTGAAAACCAGTCTACTTGTTCTGTCTTCAGCACACAGCAGGCCATAGGATTTCTTCATCGGGGCCTTCATTGTTGAGCCCAGGCAAAGATATGTGAGATACCCAGTTTTGATCTAAAGACTTACAATCCACTAAGCCCCTATAAACCTTTCACTAGTAGATAATTACCACAAAGAAAAAGAATACATTCATCTCTAGTCCAAATCTATTTAAGATGAGCTTCCAGCTGCATAAACTATTTATGCTTTCTCCTGCTAATTTAAATTGCCTTCTTTGAGAGATTACCTCTCCATCTCATATAGGCACCATACATCCATAGTGTAAAGAAGATCTAGACCAGTAATTCAAAAGCACAATAATTGTACTACAGGAGTGTCAAGAGGAAGTCAATATGGGTTAGGTTATCTTGACATTACTATAATAAAAATATCATTACCCCCTCTTTCTATTACTGCAATGTCAAGAGGAACCAACCAATACTGGAGCAGTAATGTGAAAATTGCTGTAATAGCAAATGGTAAAACACAGTCACCCCATGCCCGGTTTAAATGTGCTGAACAAGGCAGGTGGGGTAGCTAATATTATCCTCATTTTACAGAGTGGGAACTGAAGGACACAAAGATCTGGTAAAAGCCTCACAGGCAGTGTAAGAGCCCAGAACTTCCCAAACCTCTCAAATCTTACCCTGTTGTGGTAACACAAGTTCTTCCTAAATTATTCTCTGATTTATTTTCTCAAACATATCACCCTAAAATTTTACCAAAATAATGTTTGCAATTCATTCTTGGTCTTCACTCTGATCCGAGTACTTTGCTACTCTGTTTAAAAGTCCAGCTTGCTTTGAGGAAGACTCTTCTGTGTAACATAACTCTTGGCCATTAGTGGGGTAGCACACAGAGACTGTGGAAACTCAGCAGCCAGCCAGGGAAAAAAGCCTTAATTCCAAACACCACACTCATGAAACAAAAATTATTAATTTGGCTTTACAAATCACTCCTCTGTGCCACTTGTCACATCTTAACTAGAAGTATCCTGAACTTTCCATTTGCAAAATGACATTCAGACATGAACTAGTCAATCCTGAATTGGCTCCCTAATGTGAAGAAGTAAAGTAAGAACTTACTATAGTCCCTTTATTGTTTGGGGAAACTGAGACAGAAGTTAGGAACCTCAATGCCTAGCATGACAGAGCAGTTTGAAATTAGGTGACACTGTTACTGGTGCTAGATGCAAAGATGTTTACAGCATAATGTTTCCTTCGCAAAGATTTTCTGAACAACACGCTGACAGAATTAGGCCCATCTTTCACAGAAAAAGCTGTATTTTTTTGCTTTTAAAAACCATACAATTGAAAACCCCCACAATTAAACAAAATTTAAGAGCCTGTGTGCAATATATCTTGCTGTAGGAAGGTACGTGCTATATTTAACTTAAAAATTTTCATAGGTGTCCTAAAGCCAAAGAACATTTGTAAACAATAAGCTATCTAAACTGGCTTTACATTAATAAACAAAAAGACTTCAGGCCATGCTCATACTAAACTACAACTGTGCCATCAGTAAATGAAAATCAATTGAAATCAATTTAGCTAGAATAAAAAGTCCCCTTCCCCTGCTGCAGCTCATCTGGTGTGCTAACAGCTCCCAGTGATGAAACAGGTGCTTGTAAATTAATTAGCCTACTGAAACACACCTTAAAATGAATTTCCCAGAACACCCTGGCAGTGAGCCATCCTGGTCCCACGAGCTGATCAGTGTTCTGTAAATATTGAGATTTGATAAAGTAAACGCTGCTCTGGCAGCAGATGGTTTGGAATGCTCTGTTGACATTGCCTGCGATTACTTGGATATGAAGACTTTGCTTCTCATAGACCTCCTTTGGGAGCCGCTGGAGGACTTGATCCCCTCTCCAGCTATTTGCCTTCTAATTGAAAATCCTTATTCCCAGATGGAGCATAATGCTGCTGCTTCAGGCGTCTAGCTCTGCACTGCTTGACTGTTGATACATGGGTAATTGCTTTCAGTAATGCAGGTTAAATGTGACATTTAGTGCTTAATAAAAATTATCAAGGCCAAAGCCGTTTATCATTCTTATACTTGGGCTGTCAGTTCTAAAGGAATTTTCAATTAATTTGAATTCTTGCTGAAGAGGTGAGCAGCTCCTCCCTGGGAGAGGCTGGAACCAAACTTGGGGCATTTTTCTGCTTTATTTCTAAGATTTGTTTGCTAACAACCCCCTTTAAAATTAACCTATCAAACATGGCAACTATCTGCCTTTGTACTTAGTATGTTGGTGTATAATATATAATCAGCGGCTGCTGTATACACAAAGCACATAAACCAGATGCAATACAGTGCACCTTCTGTGGGTGGCTGGAAGCTGAAAGTTATTCCTCCTGTAGCATCATAAAGAAATGAACCTGAAAGGAAATGGACTCTGCTGAATCGAGTCATTTCAACCTCAAAGTGTTTAAAGAATAAGGAGGACAAAAGCTTCTATGTCATGGTAGGCACGGCAGCTCCGCTTCACTGAGAGCATTTAGGATAGTTGCTGCAGCGCTTTGTTTTCTTTGGGTTTTTTTTTTGTTTTTTGTTTTTTTTTGTTTTTTTTTTTTTAAAAAAAAAAAAAAAGATGATCGTTCCAATTGGGGCAAACAGACTAATATTCTCATTATGGATTCATGATTTGAAAAGAGAGTGATGGTGCAGTCCCCAAAGCTTAGAAAGAACATATTTAAAATGAGGATGAGCTGAAATCTGCTGAGTGAGCAGTAACAGTGCAGTCACATCCCTGCTTTCCAGTCTCACCATCAGAGCTTTACAGACACACTCTTTTGGGAGGGTTTACATATCTCTGAGTTTTAGCCATGGTACACAGAGCAGCATTTAAGTGATTCCTTCTCCCAAAGTTTTTTTTATAATTTAAAGATGGACTTTTGATTCTTCTAACTCCTGCCATGTTTTTCCAAAGAGGATGAGCTGACTGACTAAACCACTTCTCCATCATCTGTGGAGGGACTTTTAAGACATCTCTTGCTAGACTTTATAGCAGTCTACAGGAAGACAGAGGCACTGACTCTCTGCACGCCCCAGTTTGAGAGGGCAGGGGCATAGGAAAGCTTAAAAAGAGATCACCAGTCAGAGTAGCATGCCCAGCTGCATCCCTCAGCAACCGTGAATCTTCAGTAAAATGTTTCTACAAAACCCTTTTGTCCCTCAGTCTCCAGAAAAGGTTTTACCTGCCTACCTCACAACAGTCAGAGTGATCATGAAGTCTGTGTCCAATATTACATCTGTTCTCAGAGAACTTCACCTTAGTGCACTGAACAGTTAAATCTAACCTAGGTTTGGATAAAAAGACACAGGTGTTATTACTCACAACAGGACAGTCAAACAGAACCCATATTTTCCTATTTTGAAATGTTGCTAAAAAATGTTTTTAACAACAGCAACAACAAACCCCAGAAAATTAATCCACATTGTGACAGTACACAACTTTAGCTCTGCACTTTGTGTAATTTGGAGGATGCCTTCAACCACAATATCTATGTATCTGCTGTAATGAGTTATTACTTTAATGACTAAAACAAATCTAGACATAATGGTGAGTTGGGTGGCTGAAAGCCAACAGAGTTAAAGTGAGAACAGTAATTCAGGAAACCGAAAAAAATTATTTTTCCAGGTGCTGTCACTGGTAGTTCTAACTTCAAGGCCATAACCTGTCCCTGAGCCTGCTGTTTTTGTAAGTTCTAGCTTCTCCTTTTGGAAGTTTTTATTTTCCTCTTTGCTTAATTTATTTTGTAAAGCTTAGGCTTCATTCTCCATATCTCCATTACAAGCAATAACTAATTTTCTTAGTTTCCAGATTTCATTGCCCCTCAGGTTTTGCTCTTCATGTTAGATTGCCTCATCACAGAAAATATAAATTTGAGCTTATCTTTGCCTTAAACCAAACCTTGTGAAACTGAATTTCTCCTTTTTTTGAGAAACCTGACATAGATGCCTATCAGACAGCCCATGCAGAAAGCCTGGCAATTCAGAGCAGAAAACTCATTTCAGCTAAATATGGCATCTACAGAAAGTAACTTTATCTGGTAGATAACTGAAGAGATGTGACTGACCCTCTGTCACCCACCTCTCCTTTCAGGAGTAACCACAAGGATGTCCATTTGTTTTTAACATCCATAATCCGGTGCGAACCCCTTCATTTGTAGCAAGATTCTAGTGTAGGTTTCTCCATAGAGATTCTCAGCAGCTAAAACATATACAGTGCCTCCCATCTACCTTCTCCTGTTCTCCAGGAGTACCTACCACTTGGCCTCCTTGCATACATGCTTACATCTAGAGTTACCCACTATAAACGAACACAGAAGAATACTGACTACAGAAGTATTCAGGAAAAACATAGAAATAAGTATTTTCCCTTCTTATAAAAAAGACAAAGTGATGTTGTCCATACAGTGGTCTAGGACAGATCCAAAATTTTAAGAGGCATCATACAAATGTCTCAGCACTCCTATTGCTATCTACTACACTTCCTAAATTATAAGAATTTGATTTAGCAGAAGATTATTTGCTGTAGATACTTTGCTCTTTTTCCTCTGTGCTGGAATACCATATATATTAGGAACTCCTCTAGGGAAAATAACTTTTAAAAAAATATAGTGGATGCTAAGTAACTTAATGGATAATAAAATGCCTTGTGCTTCTGAGACTGCTATTTAAAGACCAACCTGGTGTTTTATGTAAAATAAGTATTGCAGTCTTGGGACCTCACCCCACGTTTCTGTAAGATTAACTATAGGTAAAGCACTTTTTCCCCAATAAGAGCATACATTTTTAGAAGTCATTAACAAGCTCCCACAGGACAAGTGGCCTTTTTTGCCACCAGCCCCCCCAAAATGTGGGAGTTACTAAGTAAAGAATAAATAGTAAAAAGAAAATCAGTAATGAAGTATTAATACAGGCTAGGGGATGAAGGGATTGAGAACAGCCCTGCCCAGAAGGACTTGGGGGTACTGGTGGATGAAAAGCCGGACATAAGTGGCAATGTGCACCTGCTGCCCAGAAGGCAAACTCTATCCTGGGCTGCATCAAAAGGAGCTTGGATGGCAGGTCAACGGAGGTGGTTCTCCCCCACTCCTGCACTCTGGTGAGACCCCACCTGCAGTGCTGCATCCAGCCCTGGGGTCCTCAGCACAGGGAAGACATGGACCTGTTGGAGCGTGTCCAGAGGAGGGCCACAACAATGATCAGAGGGCTGGAGCACCTCTCCCCTGAAGAGAGGTTGCAGAAAGATGGGACAAACTTTTTAGCAAGGCCTGTTGCAATGGGACAAGGTTTAAACTAACAAAGGGTAGGTGTAGACTAGACATAAGGAAGAAATCTGTTACGATGAGGGCGGTGAAGCACTGGCACAGATTGCCCGGAGAGGTGACAGATGCCCCATCCCTAGAAACATTCAGGGTCAGGTTGGACAGGGCTCTGAGCAATCTGATCTAACTGAAGATGTCCCTTCTCACTGCAGTGGGTGTGGACTAGATGGCCTTTAAAGGTCCCTTCCAACCCAAACTATTCTATGATTCTATGAATGCCTCTTTACCACATCAGCAGCGGTGCTAGAGTACAAAGTTAGTTAAATGTATCAGTACAAACAATTTTGTATTAAAAAAAATATTTTTTTGTCCTGTCACCTAAAGTATGAAAATTTACCACTTCAACAGTTCTAGTGTATATATTCTACTGCATATAAGCTCATTTATGACTTGAGTAGGCTGTTCAACTGCTGTATTCTGCCTTGGCATAGGACACTGTAAGTTCCTCAGCACTGATGTCAGAGTGTTTTTCCAAGGACTTCAACTTCCTTCAGACATGGTGGTGGGAAGAAAGTTGCACAGAAGTTGAAGCAGCAAGCTACACAGTGCATATTAACCATCCCTGTGAGAAGTGATGCGATTATTAGAGAAGTATGATCTCAGACCTTCCAACATGTCTGAGGACATCTAGGTTCAAAATCAAAGCTGTGCAAGAGTTGGAAGCACCAAAAATGATGAGGACTTGGTCCCTGGGAAGGAGCCCTCATACTGTTCTCTGGATAACTGCATACAGGGCATTATTAGCATCTGTAAAGGCAGCTGTATCTAACCATAAATACTGGGGTGGAAACTCATTGTCAAGAAGGATTCAGGGGAGGAAACAAAGGGGCTACAAAAAATATATGTGCTACTACGTACTCAAAAGGGGGGAAAATTATACGCCAGCCTTCTCTTGCTACTTTCTTTCCTGTTATACAGACCCATATTCCTGTTTCAAGATAAATACCCTTTTTTCAGAATAACCTCTGTCTTTGGGATCTTTAGAAGAAAAGTCTCATGGTGGCTGGGCAGGGGAAGCAGAAAGATAGAAGAGGGAACAGTTACTTCTTTGTCCTCTTAGAACACTGCCAGCAGATTTAAGTAGGTGGTCATGGGCCAGCAGGAACCCCAGTGAGCTTACTCAAAGCTGAAAGAAACAGTTACTTCAGACATGTGAAAAAAAAAATGAAATGCAAAAGAGATGCATATTTAGATTTTGTGGTATCACTGGCTTGGTTGCAGAAAGAGCTCCCTCAGTAAAACTCATACTCTCCTGACACACACAAGAGAAAATTACTGTGTAATATTCCTACCACTATAAAGCAAATTTTTATCTTGCCCCATTTCTCCAAGTGCTCGGTGATCACAGTGATGGCAAGTTAAATAGAATACATTTAGGATATGTTCGGAGGATGGCAAAGCATTCTGACAATGAGAGGTCCCACTTTGGTGGTTTCAAAGGAGCGGGTGGAAGAGCCAGCTGTAGGGGTGGGAAGGCAGGCAGGGGCAGTAGGGCCACCTTTGTTAGCACACTAGGCACAGAGCTGGAGTTGCTAATGTTATCCAGAGAAGACACCTTTGAAATTCTGTAGAAGTTCATTATAAAAGAGGCTTGATGGGGGCAAGGCAGTCAGTTGGAAAACGATATTTCAATAGAAGTCATATATGTCTCCCCTGTGTGAATGTCTTTTCCTAAGATTTAAACTTTGCTTTGCATTCAAGCTCAGTTTAGATGTGGCTAGCAAGGTCTGAGGTGACAGATCCCCCAGCTTTAATTGATTACAAGACTAAATGGCCTGCTTTGGTCCAATGTTTTGTTCTCTTTCTAGCCGTGGTATGAATAATGATACTCCCTCGTATTAACATTGATTGGCCTTGTTCACAGTTGTATGTGTATGAGCCCAGTGTAGCAGACCATTGCTGTGAGAAGTCCTTGTGGCTTCTTGTCTGCTTTCTATGTCTTTATCTACCATCATCAAATTCTCTGCAAATCCACAGGTTTCTCTGCTGCAGGCTTAGTTTAAAAGAGTTATCTCCTAATCTCCCTTATCAGCTTTCCTCCAAAACTCCTGTGCTGTTACTTTACTCTTCAACCTAAGACTCTTAACTCCTCAACTCTCTTTCCACCTTCTCTTGATTTTAACTTAAATATCTTTAACCAGCTTTAATCTCCCTCCAGTCTGGAAGTGATTCTGGCTTTAATGTTTTTTTTGAGTTTGAGAAAATTATTTTCAGGATTGTGTTCTTTGGGATTTCTAGATGCTGATCTTCTGATTCCATGGAATCATAGAATGGTTTGAGCTGGAAGGGACCTTAAAGATCATTTAGTTTCAACTCCCCTGCCACGGGCATGGACTACATGCCATATCACTCTTTTTATTTTTGGATTCTACATGTACACATAGCCTGAATATTTTTTTCAGTTAGATCTATAGTATAATATGTGTATACATGCTGCTAATTAGTAGCTTTATTAGTAATATAGGGTATGCATTACATTAGTGTAATATACATACACCTGATACACCTGATAGTATATGGGAGGTGTCTGTAATGATACTTTATACACAATATAAGACTGTAGATTGCCCTACTATATTACTATACATCTGTTCAGATTTCACTGCAAAAGTGCATCAGTGTGAGTTCCCAAGCAAAAGTGATTGAGACAGGATTTATGATTTGGGTGGGAGAAGAAGTCATCCCTTAAATCACCATTTCTTTCACTCTGTGCTTGTCTCCTGACTCATTACACTTCTGGTTCCCACCACTTAGACTCCATGACCCAGGCCCTGGCAGTATTATCAGCCTCATCTACCCAGTAGCAGGCCCAGCTTTGACTGTAAAAGCGAAAAAAGTCTTCTTCATTTGTTAGAAATGACTTAACTCTTTTTAAAAGAAACAAAAATAACTGGTTCTGAAGCTAGAAGAAATTTCACAGCTCCCTTTGATGGCAAAACACTTGTTTACTTGTTTGACTAATGTGGCCTGGACAGCTGTGTTTTCAAGATTATCTACTGATGTTACATTATCAGAGAAGATGTTTTTATGTCTGTACATTGTACGTTTGACCACTAGTTTTGATTCTTTTTCATGGAAAGCAAAAGAAAACACACAGTCTTACCCGAGGCTGGCTGCCATTAGCATGGGGTCTCTGCTGACATCCTCCTCCTCCAGAATTACTTTAAAACTAGTTTTCAAAGCTGCGGATTTTATGTGGTAAAAGTCAAGAGGTACTGAGCTCCTTCCTGCAGCAAAGTCATTGTGAGTGAAAAAATACCATTCTTCACAACTGAAATTTATTTAGCTGATATTTATTTAGACATTCTATCTGGCAGTCAATTACCACAAATATAATGCCACAGAATATGGCTACCCAGCACCATCTGGAATCTTGTTCTACAGCTATTTTATTGCAAAATAAATTGATTGTGTTTGAAGGCTTCTTTCTTAATTTATGCTAGTGACAGTTTTAAATGTTCTTAAACCTGTTTTGATATAAATAATTGAAACATAAAAAATAAAATGGAGTTTTTCTACTGCCTCTTAAAGCAGGAGTTTTGTCTACTGTCATCAGTAGTTTCTGACTGGCTTTCACTGTGTTTGAACAGGTTTTATTTGAGTTCTTAAGGATTGTAAAAAGTCTTTAAAATCTAAGACCCCTTTATATTTAATTAAATTTAATAAATTATTTAAATTCAAATAAATGCTGTTATAGAAGTAGGATCACAAACATTTTAAATGAGAGTTAATTATCTTTGGTCTATATTAACATTACACAAATAAAAACATGCATTCCTGTGATAAAATAAGAGATTACTAATCATAAAAAGACACTATCCAAGCAGGTTAATTGTATGGTCAGTAGAACAAAATCAAGAAAAAAGCATAGTTTTTCAAATCTGGAAGCAAGTGCTAAATTATAACTGATAAGGAAAAATAGTTTTGGGTTTTGGTAGAAAAATATAAAAAATTGTTGCTATTAAGTTTTTAAATGAAGTAATTTTTATCTGTACTATGTTTAAATATATGGCTGTATCTAAAACATTGCACAGACCTATTAAGACTAGGAAGACATCTATTCCTTTAAATGACTTATGCAAATTCAGAATTCTCATTCTATTGATGATTCACTGTCTCTAGCCAAGGATGTAACCAATTGCATCTGAAATCCCATGTAGGCTGAAGTTTCTAATATTGCAATAAGCCAAATCTGAGCAGGTACTAACAAGCAGCACAGGATGCATTAGATTTACGCACTGATCTCCCACATCCATTAACAATATGCTAATAGATCAGCTTAAAAATGGTTTTGGGAGTGCATGCTTACCCTTACCCTACAAAAAATAACTCCTTCTGGAAGGCCAAGAGAAAACGGTAGAGAATAATGAAGTGCTTCTTCAGCACTGAAAGAGCCTGGCAGGCCCACTGAAGTTTATACCAAAATAAAGTGCACAGGGAGAATATCTATAACGTAATGCATGTGTAGAGACAACTCCTTCCTGCCACCAGAAAGATTTCAAAAACTCAGAATGATATTTTCAAGGGAAATCCAACTAACCTTGTAAAACCAAATAAAATCATGCATTGCTGTGATAAAATAAGAAGTTATTAATCAAAAGCAGACACTATCCAAGCAGGTTAATTGTATGGTCAGTAGAATGAAACCAAGAGAAAGAGTATTTTTCCTAATCTGGAAAGGACTGTCAACAGCAAGTACTTAACAATAGCTGGAAAGGAAAAAAGTATTCTTGGCTTTCGATTTTCACCAAGAGTTTGGACAGGCTGAACTCAACAGGGCAAGCACTGCTCCTGTGCTTGCAGTGTGTTAACCATTTCCATCTCAAATGAGAACTTCAATGCAGCAAACTGCTCAGGTTCAAAGCTGGGTTCTAGTAAGGTAGTATTTTATTTTTCTTAACTGTGCTGATCTAAAATCAGAAGTGGATAACTTCAGAGCACCAGACTGCAAAATGACAAAAGAAAGGACATAAAGCAGGAGCTAGGATCAAATTTTAAGTCAGCATGATGGGTATGGTTACATAGGACAAAGTCATTGAGCCAGACCCTAAAGGTGATTAAGAACATAGAGAATATAGACCGAAAAGACCTGAAAGCTCTTTAGCATAGCTGAATAAATTAATTCCTAAATTTTCACAGGCAGGGGCTTACCGCCAGCTGTGGTGAGAGAGAAAAGTACAGAAGGACAAAGAAAACAAAACATTTAAAGGAATTACAGTAAGTGAATTTGAAGTGTGTATTTGTCATCTGGAAAACATGAAACAACAATACAGTCTAAAAGCTACCTAGAGATAAAAGTGTTTGACAACATATCTTGTAAGACCAACAGATCTTCCCATCTACCAAAAGTATTTGGGTTGTCTATCCTGACCTTCAAAGTTCAAATATGTGATTTGCCAGTTAGTACTAGCTGTGTGGTCCAAAACTGTTGAGTTCTTGGTCCATCTAATAGTTAGGATTTCTTTTTTAATTATTAATACTATATATTAATTAATTAATTATTTAATTAATAATATATGTTAAGCTTTTGCCATTAAAAAAAAAAAAATTGAGGAAAATTTGGCTTTCAAACAGACCGTACAGATGGGGGAAATACCAGTGGCCACTTTGCTCATGTTCTCACTTCAGCAGAAATATGTTTAAAGAGTTTAAAGGCAGGACAAAGAAACATCTGTGTCCATCCACAGAGATGAGTAGCTCAGGGCAGACCAGCAATATCAAAAGTAGTATGCAAAAAGTTTGATCCCGACGTTCACCAAGGCCTGTAAAAGCAAACACCCCTTCTTCGGCTATTGGTTGTGTGGAGTTTTATGGCAATAATTAAATTCACCAAGAACAATCTAAGAGCCAGCCCAACCATGAAACCTTTCTCCAATTCTGATGATTACACACTAACTGTAGTACTAAAAATGCACAATACTGAGGATGTTACTGACCTTCCAGACTTGATTTGGCTTAGAATGACCGTGAACTACCTGAGGTCTTCCCTGAGTCAAAGCAGAGCCTTGGTGTGAGCTGCACTTAGTGTGAGTTGATGTAACAGTTGACTATGATTAAATCTTGATGTTTTGAAATAAAGAAGACATTCACAAAATCAGATCTTTCCTGGTGTGAACTTGTACTGAGGAGCCCCTGGCAAAACAGATGCCCATAGTTGATAATTACACGAGGGCCAAGGAAAGGAACACTTGAAAGTAAAGCAGATGAGAGCTGTGCTGCTTATTCCTTCCAGCTTCTAGAAATGAGAACACTAGGATGGAGACTCATGGTCCTCTCAGCTAATCCCCTGTATCAGGCTGCAAAGTTTCCCCCTTAAAGTTCCTGAGTTTGAGCTGTAGCTGCTATTCTAAAATTGATCTTTTTACATGCATAGTCTTTCTTTTGCTTTTTTGGTATTTTTTTTTAACCTCATGCAGTTCTCTGTCCTCATTCTGCTTGTTTTTATTCACTCCCTGTATCTCTTCCTCCCATTACTTCCCTTTTCCCAATTTTCTCAATAGTCTCTAATTTTCTTTGCCATGCATTCTCCCTATCATCTCCAACAGGCAGTCTTTTTGCTGCAGGCTGTGGTGAAAACCAAGCAAAAACCTTCTTCTGCCCTTTGCTCCCTAGCCCTTGCCATAGGGGCAGTGCTGCTGCCTTGAACACATTGGCAGTTCCCAGGGTCCCCACTTGCCTCTGGTAAGTCTGGGTCCTGGTCTCTGTGGGCTCCCTCTGTACCCCTTGGTGAGAGGCTGGTGCTCCAAACTGTCCCTGACCAGAAGGGACCTGAACCACCTCCTCTGCATTAACACTCCAAAGGTAGCGCTCACTCACTCTCCGTATGGAGTCTGCAGTGTGACTGCTGCCAGATGATTCAGCAATGCCAGTTTTTCACTGAGGACCCCCCTTCGTAGGGCACTGGAAATCCAAAACACAATCACAGCATATTCCAACAATTTTGGATTTTTATCCAGGGTTTTCTGATCAGTAAGTTCAAAGACACAGAAATGTTGTCCATGTGAATGTGTCTGAAACTTCCATCTATCCCAGATATAGCTTGCTTTTTCAAAATTATAATTTTTAAAACTGATTAACCATAGTTTTCCATCACAACTGATTTTCCCAATCTAAAAATGCTCTTTTGCTGCAAGCAAGACACAGCTCACTCTAACAGATAATAAATTGCCTTATTAGGAAACAGAGAATGTGTGTGTTTATTTCTCTGAAACAAGCTGTGTGGGTTTCATAATGGTATTTTCAATGCCTTTATATTGCCATACACATGATAATGTTTTAAATGAGTCCATAGTAGCTCATAATAAAGTTTTCAATGTTTTACTGTAATGTAGAATTAAAATAAGTAATTTCATTACATACCTCTCTTTCTCAAGGGTGCATAACTTTCTGAACAATTCAGTGTTTTGATCTGGGAGAAATAGAGGGTGTTTATTCCTTCGCATCCTATGTTCAGCCCAAGGGAGCATTTTTGCAAAGTTTGAGTACTTCTCATTCAACAGAGTTTAAGTGATCACAGCAGAGAGGCTGTGGATTCCAGGTCTGTGCTGGCACCTAAGCTGCAGAGTTGGTGTACATAAAGTGTAGTGGAGAATTTGCTTTCCAACCGGTTAAAAATGACCTTTTTAATCTTGGATACAAAGACTAAAATACAGCGTGTTTACAATTTCAGTTTTTCAAAGGATTTAGTCTACTCTGAAGATGAGTGGTTTAGGAATATCGGGGTACATTAATTTAGAGATTATATCCTTCTCACAATTATGTTTTTCATGATCTTTTGCTATATTTAGAATGACTTAACAAGTAACAGAATTAGGTATGTGTTCATTTACACTACCCCTCAGTAGATTTTCGAGCATTTTTCCTATGGTATTCTGGCATCATGTGTGTGATATTTAATTATTTGGAAACATTCTTTGGAAACAATCAGAACCATGTAGTTGGGTCTGATTCTAATTTATCACACTCAGAAAAGCATAGGCTTTCATTCAGAATGTCATTCTGTTTTCTCCAAAATGACTGTACTGAAGGGTTCTCAGCAGACTTGTCTTCTGTTTTTAAACATAGTTGATTTACTAGTGAATTTTTTTCTGTATTGCTCCCTCCAAGTGTTCCCTCTGTATTCTGCAGGACTGTGCATTCTGCAGGACTGAAACTTAAGTGAAAATGTTTTTTAATTCCTATGTGAAATGACTGTTTTCTCTAACAAAATTGCTAAGTGTGTGTGTGTGTGTAAGAAAGACTTTTAAGACTGAGAATATAAACAAACAATCCAGGAAATTCAGTTGCATTGTGTGTATAGGACAGTCAAATACATTATTTGTCACAAAAGCAGTTTATGAGCATGTCAAGATTTACAGGCACAACTATGATGACAAACACAGTTCTAGGTAGGTCACACAAAGCCTCGGGCTTAATTTAGCACAGCTTGTTAAAGTGTTGGTAATATCAGACCAGAAGTCTGGGCAGAAAATGTGAGTGCGATGGATGCCCTATGAACCACACTTTTCCCTACAGCCCACCTACCAGGTGGTAGCCACCAATATTCACAGGCCACAGGACCTAAGACCAATGCCTTTTGCACCAAATAACTAGCTTCATGATGCCACATCTTTTACCATCCCTAGCCTTACTAGTGTACAAACCCACTGCCAATTAAAACACTGTGAGGACCAGGTTCAAACTGTGGACGCCTTGATAGTTAATACTACAAAATCTTTAATTTATCCCCTGCCTTTTTTTCTTTTTTTACGTGCTCCAACTATTAGCCTCCCAGAAAAACCTGGGCAGGGTTTGGGTGGACACAAAGTGCTGTGTTTTAGTTGACCCAAGGGCCAGGGATCTTCCCCAGAAGTGCATGCAAATAACAGCACAGACATAAACATAAGCTTCTCTGGTAACCTGTGTTAGGTGAGCAGATGTCTATGTTGACAATTAAAATGGACCATGTGCCATGACAAAGTTCACCTTTATAGCATTGACCCTTCCTCCCCTATGTCAGAGTCCCTCTTACAAATAGTTCTCAGAATATACTATCCCCTGGTCTATGCAAAGCCAGTATATTAAGACTGATGGTGGGACAGTGGCAGAACCTGTGCCTTGGCTTTGTTCTATTTCTGAACAAAGCACTCTCCTCTAGATATCGCTTTCACACCATAGAAGCCCTCACAAGTCTTGCCCTAATAAATATTGTGGCATCTGTAGCATGATGGATTTTGTATTAAAGGCAAAATCCCACTGGGAGACAGGGGGAGGAACTGCAACCGTAATTCAAACCTGGGTGCATACAACGTAAAAGCTTCAGTCATCCTATTAATAACTGCTGCACCGTAACCTCGTACCATAGCTACAGGGCAAACTTGGGATTTCGGAATGTAACCTACTAGCCAAGAGTGCTTCAAGTATCGCTGTAGGGATTGGTACCCAAAGGGAGGTTAACAGTTGCTTTGTCACTGGAGTGGTAGATGTCTACAGTGGAGCAATCTGAAGGTTTGGGATCTATATTACATTAATAACCCACATGGGAGGAGCCTAATGGTGAGTTGTGATGGATTATAGTGGTCTATTTTCCATTTTTTATGTAATGAGAAAGAGAAAGAAACCCTGAAAATGAAAATGAAAAAAAATCCTGCTTCATCACTACAAACCCCAAGTTATGGCAAAGCACACAGCCAAATACAAATAGTTAACCTTTTGGTTATTCCTCATCGTATTTACTTATTCACGTTCATCATCAGTTAGTTTTAAAACAGACAGATTAAATTAGTTTAGTAGGCTCTTCTGAAGCTTGTAATACAGTTTGACTTTTTGCTGAAAGGTTATAGCATGGATAATCCAACCAGCATAAAAGCTAAATGGAAACATGTTAAAAACTTTCCAGCCAGGTTAAATGCACAATGACTAAAAGCATCTAATATTAAGCAAAAGTTTAATGTTTCAAATTCAAGTAGTTGTAGCTGAAATATTCAAGCATTTCTAGAAAATCTCATGAAAGGTCATCAGTTAAAGAGTTAACTTCCGTAATTTAGTGCATTAGTAATTTAAATACCCTTCTCCAAAGCTAAATTTCTCTCACCTTTTAGTGCAAAAGCAATTTCCATGGCTGCACCCAGAAGTACCCAGTTTCATACATTTACATTTTATAAGTGTAAATCTTTGGTGTTCACAGTTTCATCTCAGAGACAAATACTTTCTAATGTGCAAATGTTATCCTATATAGTTGAGAAAAAATAAATCAGTTTTCCTTTAAGGAATAAAACATATATAATGCTAGAATGTAAATAAAGCTGAGTTACTGTTGCTGTGGGAACCATAACTTTGAATATCCTCACTACTGTACATTTAAATTCTCTGCCATAATGTTGCATTAACTTTTTTTCTTTTTTTGCATTACATTTATATCTAATGTGATTCCATTTCCTACTCTTTACAGATGCAGATTAGCTACTGTAATGTTCCTGATGCAAAAACTGTTTTTGGTAAATCATATCAAAATGTTTCATGGAACTCACTGAGAAGTGTTGATATATGGAAATTGGTCTTTTAAAAATTGTTCCTAAAACCCAAATTGCATATTTTGCATGCCCCCCCCTTATTTTGCATGCCCCTCCTTCCCCACGCACCCCCCAC
>JAVJGJ010000014.1:62953996-62980606 GCA_035590215.1 Microhierax caerulescens | reverse complement strand
GATTTCAAAAGGAAAGTTCCTATTATTGCTGGTCCAATGCTTATTATAAATACACTATACAGCATGATACAGTAATCTAAACAAACAAATGTTAGTAATAAAAGTTAACATCTTGCCAAATTTATCAGGCTTGCATTGATAATGAATCTCTCCAAGTGAACTGTAAAGATTCTGATATATGAAAAACTGACGTAGTTTTGGAGCTAGTTCAGGAGAGAGTAATTTCAGATTATAATTCATGACCAATGACCTATGAACCAACAATTGACTGTAAACTTTTTATGATATTGAATATTGAATGTAAGCATTTAAAACATGTTGTGTGGTACAACTTACACTGGAAATAATCTCTCCTTTGTTAGATAAACCTTTTGAAAATTTCTCTTCTTTATCCAGTCATTTCCTGCCCTTTTGGTAGGCTTGTTCCAGTTCAGAACAAGATAATGACAGATTAATTCCAGCTAAGAGTCAAATTTTTTAGGCACTACATGGAGTATTTTTATAATTAATATATTTGTAATTATTGCGATTAATGTACTTACGGACAAATAGAGTAGGTTCCAGAGACAATATTGTAAGAGTGCCTATTAAAATCAGGGTAGAGCATAGATCAATAGTACTTAAGAGACTGGTTGCTTTCAAACAATTCATATGAGAGATGTTAAATTATATCAATAAATCATATTATTTCAATGAACAGTTCTGGTAATAAAATTTGAGAGCAGAGGACTGAATCAGCTACTGCTCAGTTCATACCAAAATATTTTTCCCTTAGAAAAAAATCTTACAAAGTTATGCTGCAGTGGAAATGAGTCACAGCAGCAAGAAGCAGAGTGTTTTGTTGCTGACTGTAATCCACCAGTAATGGCTTCACTCTTCCCTTTTTGAGGCGTTGCATTTGCCACTGACTTCCCGTGTAATCATCTGTGGGTTTGGGGTCTGGTCTGCTTGTCCAAACCCCATTTGTGGCAGGTCTTCCCTTGTTTTAAATAGCCTAATGACACGCAAAATAATATTAAAGGGAAAAAAAAAACCCTCACAAACTAGAAGATTCAAAGCTATATATAAGGAGATATGGATGTGCAAACATATGCATATGTATATACATGTATATATACACATCTTTATACATACACGAGTCTTTGATTTCTACATTGAATACCTACATACTGACAAAACCACACGTGTAGTTGAAGGCATTATTAAAGAGAGTATGCGTATGTAGGGAAGAAATGAGTATATTACAAACTTCTGTAATTTGAAATTGATCACAAATCATTCTGAGAAGATCCATTTATTACAGTGTCTTGCTAGCTCTGACTTATATTTATAATCTATCAAGCACTTAATCAAAATGTTACACAGCTTTGACAGAGAACTTTCCTATACTCTACAGGATATGACTGTAAAATGTCTTCCTTTCTTTGACTGCATGATTGAAAAATCAAGCTTTGAAATTTTATTTTAATAACATTGTTAGAGGTCTGTGTATTTCATTTCATTGTCAAAGTCTAATAGAATAATAAACCTTGATATTTCATCAGCCTTAAGTGTTTTCTTTTTTTCTCTCTTTTTTTTTTTCCCCCCACATAATGGTTTTAGGATTTTAGTTACTTAGTAGATTTAAATTGTACTCTTGGCATCTTCATTATTGATTCAGCTATCCTTAACCTCCTTGAACATGTAGAGGCATCCTTTCATACTTACATAAGGTGGAAGTTTGTACAAAAGCTCTATCTAATTTATACGGATTCTCCAAAACCAAAACCAAAACTTAATCACTTCCTGGAATTTCTTCAATTTCTTCTGCTTTGACTTCTGCTATGTTTTGGCAGATATTAATAAAAGAATGAACGTAACAGATAACAATAAATAATGAATGTTACATTAATGTTTTTCTGAAAATGATCTTCAATTTCAAGTAATTAAGAGGTAAAAAAATTTAAACAAGTCACCTTTCCAATCTAGTCCTTATTTTTCAAAATCTCCAACTCAAATGCTCTTGTGAGTTCTGTTTTGTACGTGTAACTTGTAGTACTGATCAGTAAAAGGAAAAAAAAACAGTTTCTGTTGAGAGCTTAAGGTATTTGCAAATTGGTTTCATTTCTATCATGTTCCATTTACCACTAAAATATAGGACACTTTTTTGGTTTGGGTTTGGGTTTTTGTTTTTTTGTTTGTTTTTTTTTTAAATTATTATTTTTACCTTTAATTTACCAATAATTGAATTAATCATCTCAGTATTACCTTTTTGCATCTGGCAATTTTCATCAGAAAAACCAGAATATCTAGTTCCTGGGCTCTATACCTGAGTTTTACCCTGGATAACTACCTTTTCTCTTCCTCGCATATTATTATTTTTTTTTTCTTACTGGTATTATTCTGAAAAAGGGGGAGGAATAAGGGACTATTTTCTGGCATGTGCAACTATGTACTCTGATACCCATTTGAAACTGCAACCAAGGTGAATGATGGGAAACATGAGTCACAACAGGTACATTTTAGCATTCTGGCGTAGAACAGACCTTTAAAGAGTACATTTACATTTCTTCAGGGAGGACTTCCAAATCAAACCCCACTTCCTCTGTGGACTGGAGAGGCAGGAGGTTCAAAAGGACTTTAGCACAATCTTAGGCTGTAAATATTGTGTAATTGCATCACTCTGCTTTAACCTGTTAGTTCTCTCCAATTCCTGATTTGTGTGCTTTTTTGTGTCCTTTCACACGGCAAGGTGAAATATCTGTCCCAATTTGTACCCTGCAGCCTGACCTCTGATCTAGATTGCTCACTCGGAATTCAGTTCCGAATGACTAGTGTTCTGTCAGGCAAAATCTACATAATCTGCTGTCAAAGACTGTCAAACAAATGGTTGACTTCATACACCCCATTTCAGTACAATGATCAAAACATCAGAAAGAAAAAAAAATATCCTTCCTTGGGCTCAAAAATATGGTACAAAGATTGATAAAATACCTTTGAAATGAAAAACACCTTTGAAAAGCTAAAACCAAAATTATTCCTGGAAGGATGTGAATAGCTACAAAATGCTGAATGCATACTCTTAATTTTTACTTCAGTTGTGGGAAGAATTTTTCCTATTTCAGGTTTGAGTTCTGTAAATTTATTTATATATATATATATAAAAGCTCTCAGACTCAGAGTATAGTGCAGTTAAGTTTGGGAAGAGGTACTAAAGAGCAAGCAATTATATGTGATCCAACAATTGCATGGGAATAATTATTTAAAGTCCAAAGGTCAACAAACAGTTGATTGGATATAAGCCACCATTAAAAATAAACTTACGTATTAGTTTTCCTCAGGGGAAATGGGCAGTTAATACATCCATTTCTAAATGTAATTACATTTCTAGTGCTACGTGTATTTTATAGCATAACTTGTATCTTAGTAAATAATTTTCTTTTGTTCTTTTAACAAAGTTCCTTGGAATGCTAAATGAAGAAGCTGTAGGCATCCTCCATTTAATCTATGTCCATTAGAAATTTAATATTTTGCTTTCTAAAAGCTGTACATCCTTTTTGTACCTGAGGTTGTTTTCTTTTTACTGGCTTTAATAACTATAACAATTTCACTTTATTCTTCCTCTACATCTTTTTATTTTTTTTTTTTTTAAATATTAAACCTTCAGACATACTTCATTCTTGCCCCGAGAAACAGTGATTCACTCAGCTAAAGGTAATGTGCTATTTTGCCTCATTATAATAAACATCAATGTTTTTACAACTGCAACAGTTCTCCACCAGTATTAGCATATTTTGGCTGAGGTATTGTTTTACTGTGACCTGTATAATAAGTGTCACATTAGCAACACAACAAATCAAACGTTTGTTAATTTCCCTCGCTTTCCCACACAGCTGCTAGTGTTATCGTGTCACCAGATTTTAATTAATATGATAAGTAACACTTGCAAGACAACAGGCTGAATTTTCCCCCGTGTGTATGTGTGTCTCTGTGTGCACACGTGTAGACCAGAAAAGCAGCAAAGAAGAGACTTTTGTGGCAATTGCCTCGTTAGCTTTTAAAGCAATTCAGTATTAAAAGAGAATTCTCTTCCAGCTTGCCCTGAGAATTCAGTGCATGCGTCGGAAAATACGTTACAAATGTACTTGATTTGCCCATTCTAGCATTGAATTTTTATATTTTTAAGCTTTCACCGCCTGAGATATACATGGCAGGCTATTTGAATCTGCCTCATTTCTTTTGCCCCTATATAAGTAATAACAAATATGTGCCTGACTTACGAAAACCCTAGCAAGTGGGGTTTGGGTTTTTGGGTTTGGGTTTGGGTTTTGCGTTTTTTTGGGGTTTTTTTTTCAGGTATTGCATCCTACCAACTGAATTGCTCTAGTACAAGTCAAAAGTGCCATCTATTTGTAACAGCCAGAAATGCACCGGAGGCCACCGCTGGAGCGGAGCGTGTGAGATGCGCACACGCACCCCCTGCCCCCCGCCTGCCCAGCCTAGCGGGGGCGGGTGGGGGGATGGGGGAGGTGGGGGGCACCACAATGCCAGCGAAGAGCTTGGGGGAACCGTCGTGAGAGGTTTGAACACAATTTCCTTCGGAACCTGTCAACCACGCTACAATCGGTGCCTGGAAAGAAATCCCTCGCTCCTGCAGAAGCACTGAATGGGCTTTTTAGCCTCTGCCCTGGGAAGCCGAGAAAAGAAATGACTTCAAACTAAGCTAGGGAGCTTGCCACGGTTTGCGGGGGGCAAGCATCGGAGCAGCAGTTCGTTACAGTGCATTTTTATTTCAGTAGTGGCATTAGAGAAAGGTGTATATACATAAACTCGTAATTACAGCTTATTACTGTGTAATTATAGAACACTCAAATGCATTCTTACTAAAGTCATGGTACAACGGAAACTGCCAGTAGCAAGTTGCCATTTCTAGTACAATTTCATTAGGCACAGGATGGTGTCCTGAAGATTTCACCTCCACCACCGCCAAGGCTTCCCAGTGAGTGGAAGGATTCTTTTCAACATATATGAAAAGCAGGACCACCCCTTGAAGAATTTTCACGTCAATTGTGTTCTCTATTTTAAGGGCAATATCGAGCTTCCTACAACTTTCAAGTGGGAAGGTTGAAGAATATAACATATATCAAAATGAAAGGAGAAAACCCAGAGCAGCAGGGATCTGAGAGCAGAAAAGTGAGATGGGAATGGGTCTTGCAGAGAAAATTCCCCTGCTGATATCAAAGGAAATAAAAGTGCACACAAAAAAAGACACAGAGCTGCCTTTTATAAGGCCCTGTTATAAACTACTGCTGATATTAGGCTGCTGAATTTTAATTCCCTCCTTCACTAAAATGCCCTTTTGCTTTTAACCTACTTCTCATTATAGCTTGCAAACTGAAAAACTCCCCAAGAAGGAGACTGCTGGGGAAAAAAAAAAAATACCCTGATAAACTCCCAGCATCTCTGCACCAGGCAGACCCCAAGCTAAATCACATGCGTGTGCCAGAGGAAAGGAATGGCACATGGGTTTTTTTATTAGAGAAGAGGCAAACGTTACTGAGCATTTCAGAAAATATGAAATAGGCAAAGGGAATGTATTGACCAGGATTAAAGGAGTACTATGACCTTAAAGTAGTCCTAAGGAAAAGGCATTTCATAAAAGGAACATTGAAATATACATTTATTCAAGCCTGCCAGACTGAGTCTGTTTCCAATGAAGTTAATGTGATATTGTCACTCGTATCAGCAATTAGGTTGCTGTAAAACACACAAATAGTACCACATCCCCCAGAGCAATGTATTTTCCTAGCAGTCTGGACAACATCCTAGTTAAAAGAGTGTTGTCTATAAAGCAAATGGATAAATGGATATATAATAATAATAGCCATGTCTTAGGTATTTTAGTAGGATCAATAAGGGGGTTTATTCTGAGCTTAAAGAGCTGTGAAAAGGCTGTCCCAACATGATCCTGGCTACTGGCATCTAATCCCTCTGTAGAAGAGATTATAAATCGATGTTACTGTGCCTCTAAATTAAAACACGCTAGGATACAGGATATGCACATGCAGAAAAGCATCTGCATGCTTAAAACTTCTGGGGCTAAAACCAAACAGTTTGAATAGTTTCAAGTTTATAACTGGGGGAAAACATCTAGCATCTTGCGAAAAATAAAAAGGAATAGTGACCCATCTACTGTTTAAGCAGAGAAGAGTTACTTCTGTGACCAAAGGAACTAAAATGATGTTCAAACTTTGCAACTCCACAGGCTGTACCAGTAACCTACTGAAAGCCAAGTGCCAACTGAATTTCCATAGCTATTTACATAAATCTAAATGTAAATACATCCATAAAGGCATAAATCTGTCATTGTTTGCATTTTTATTCCCTTTGACTGACAAACAGCTACTGCTTCTCTTTTGAGTTCCTTAGCAATAAACCCCCCCAACAACAGCAAGAGAAACAAGCCCAGAGTGGCCTAATGATTGTCTTTTCCACGGACTTGTGGAGGTTCAGAATGTTTGGGGTTGATGCAGTCCCAGTTCCAATGAGGGTATCAGTGTGCCTTACAGCCCTCGGTCATATTATGTGTCCAAGAAGGACAAGTCTTGGCTGTC
Organism: Microhierax caerulescens; assembly: GCA_035590215.1. Taxonomy (NCBI): domain Eukaryota; kingdom Metazoa; phylum Chordata; class Aves; order Falconiformes; family Falconidae; genus Microhierax; species Microhierax caerulescens. The sequence goes on along the minus strand of JAVJGJ010000014.1, from coordinate 62,974,013 downwards.
AGTACTGACGGGGAGAGCTAAATCTGCACTTGGAAACCTCTGAGTTGAGAAGGCAAAGACTTTGTAAAATACCCCACAGAGCTAGAGACTGGAGGCTGTATGCCATTCCTCTGCAATACTTCCAGAACATATTCTTCACCAGCTTGGCAATGCCTACAAACCAGTCTTAGATGTGTTAATAATGAGAAAGTCCTTTCTGTCCCCTGTTACAGCTAAATGAATATTTATGGTTCTTAAGAATTCCTAGAGAAAAAAGCTCAGAAAACTTTAGTAAAGGACAAATTTGAAAAGGAGTTGCAGCCTTCCTAGCCACAAAACTCTTCCAGCACACCAGTCTTAGGGACAACTGTGCACCCAGTTAGGTATCAAGTAGGTGACAGTATCTTGGTCTAAGACAAAAGTTAACAACCATCAGAGATGGGAACTAGATGAACCAGTTTGCTAAATCCTTGCTTTCCTAAAGCACTACACCAGGGCTGTTGAAAATGGAGAGATTACAAGTGTAGTGTTTTCAACCCTGTGGCATCCAAGAGCTCCTCCAAAAGAAGAGCTTCCAGCCAGTAAGTGAGCAGTTCTCCAAACTTTGGTGTTGTTACTGCAATACAACAGAGCTAGAACACATGCCAGGATGTGCCACACATGGGTGTAAGTAAGGACACTCCCAGCCCCACAGAAAACTTTCACAGTCATGTTTGTGTCTAAGTTAAAGTGTTTAAACTGGATTTTTATGTACAGATTTGCCATTCATCTCATAAATGTCTATGAAGAAAGACATCTACACTCTGCATGAGCTCAGTGTTGCTCAAACACAAACTCTCATTCAGACAAAAATGTCAGCTTTAAAATTTTGTTTCCTGAAAATGTTAATTCATACCCTCCCTCTGTTAATTCATACATTTGCGTCAGTTGTTGGCACTGAGCTGGTAAAAATCTCTGCAAAATTGTCAAGTGGATCTTTTTCCAGATTCTTTCTGAGCGTTGCAGTCAAGCCAGCCTTGCAGGAGGCATTTGTAACCGTTTAGCAGGAGAAATGACCAGCTCACATCCTGGAGCTCTTGCCTCACCTATATAATCTGTGATAAATAACTAAAATAAATGGAAGATAATATTGTGAGCAATAGGGAGGGGGTTCTTCTGAATTTATTGCAAAGTGTTAGGAAATATGTTTAAATAAGAACATTTTTTTCTATTGAAAAAATATGCACTGCTGAATCTAGTGTGTTTCTCTTTAAGGAGGTGACTAGTCTACTCTGAAGACAGTCTAAACACTGTATTATGTGACATTCAAGAGGTCTGAGGAATCATGTGAGACAGTAAATGATGCAGTAAAATTGTGTTCTTGCACTTCTTTTTTTTTTTTGTTAAATTCCTACAAAATTGTACTTGTAATGCAACAATCACTTTGTCATGAATAGGGCCCTTTGTCATTTGTTAGCTGACCCATCTCTGCTGTTGCAAAAAATCAAAAGAGAATTGATTTTGATGAACTGACATGCAGCTTTAGGGTAACACAACCACCAGATGAACAAAAAGCCAGCTTCACCACCAGTAGGCAGATCGATACTGTACCTATGTCAGGTATATGTGGTTGCAACAAAAGAAGAAGAAAAAAAATATCCAAAACTACACTTCTCTTAGAATCTGAGACCTTCATGGTACCTTGTATTCATCTGGGGGTTTGCTGGTCTTCTCATCAGGTGATTTTTGTGTCTTAAAAAAGGAGGACCCTGACCTACAGTGATGCATATATATGCACATGCATGTCTGGTCAAGAAACCTTGAAGACATAGTCCTGACATTTAACCTTGGATGTTTCACTGCTCTGTAAACAACGCATGTGAATAAGCAGAGAATACAATTTCTCTATTTAAACAGGCCTGTGCTCATTAACAGTTGTAGTATTATTCATTACACAAACCATTCAGGTCAGTATAGGAGAACAAGTGCTAAAAAAATGAAAGACCTTTATGTCCTGTGTGATACCTTTTGCTTCTGCTATTTTTAGTGATTGCATTTAAACTGGACATCTCATTAATTCTAACATGGCTGCATCTTTTATTTCAAAACGGAGATAAAACTATTATTATTCTGCAAATGTAAAGTTCAGAAAGCAAGCAACTATGTGGCTTGCTCGTAACCTATCTGCTAGGTGTGCCCCTCATTTGAAATGGAAGCGGAAACCTTAACTGTAAAGGCTAGGTAGACTGGTTGATTGCACCGTAAACACAAGTTATGATGTACTTACGTGTGTCATGTTTTAGGGAATAAGTTTTGGTTGTACCCCAATGATATCCATACTCTGTATCAGCCACATATTATTTTAAACATTTTTAGGAAAATGTCCCCAAAATGTTAAAAAGTATTGGTGGGTGACAGGGTAAAGAAAAAAACCTAAATGCTCTCATACTGGTTTGTAAAGTGTGAACAGATCATTAGATGTGCTGGAAATAAACCATATATGCATTATGAGAGCATTAGAGGAACAAGTAGCCGAACCGATGATGCTGTCAGAGGGGAGGCAGTCCTACAGTCTTTACTTACATTAAAGGAAGGAACAATTGAACAAAGGCTTTGGGACTGAGTTGGGAAGACCCACCACAGTCCATTCACTTGCCTGCTGCAATGTCTTCCCAGAAAAAGAAGACAAACTCATCTCAGTTCCCACCACTTTGTCTGTCTTACATAATTTGTCTACTTTATGTGAAAATAAAACCTTTATCTCAATAAAATTATGTAGCAAGCCAGTTCTTCCCACATGTTTCATTAACAGGGTATTCATGATTTTTATTTCACAAAACCAAAAATAGACATGCTCATAATGATCCTATTTACTTTTATTACTTTTCTAGAAATCAGTTACCTCTTTGTTCTTAGATGTGTTCATTTATGTCTCATGAATGTTAAAGGTACACGTGTATTACTATGCTGACATGTGAAAAACCTTGATATACTGGTGTGTAAAATCTTGATAGCATGCATGAGAATGAGCAGAAGTTAATTTTATTCATAATTTGTAAGAAAGGCTCTCAAACATATCACAAAAGCTCTAAAACTTACACGTTATTTCTGGCTTATTATTTAACAGGGGGGAGCATGGGCTTGTTAAAGGTCTCTCTGGTTGTATAGATCTGTCCTTACTCCTTGGGAATGCTTCACATATGTTCCTATGTAAATTAACATCATCTAATGTAAATCCCATAATCTAATTGTGTATTTATCTGAAAGACCAGAATTACTCTGAAGCATTTGTTTTATTCTCTCAGAGCTATGTGATGTATTTTTAAAGAATTATCTTGTTATGGAGTATTTGCCAAAGAGACTGGACCCCAGTTTCTTTTCTTTTCATACCCAGCATTGAACTTCATTGATGCTTCTATTAAAAATACTCTTGGGTAAATTCAACACAAAAAGCTGTGATTAAGTAATAATATAATGGTGACAGAAACAGAGAAATCAACAGTTAAAGCTTCCATTAATGTATGCACCTACTTCACAAAGGTATATTATCCTATATATCAATGGAATATGGGTGACAAAGCAGAATATGTTTTTCTTGAATTTTTTATCCTATGGAGGTTTGAGATATTTACACAGCTGAACGGGTCATCTCCCTGCCACAAATCAGTTGAATTCCAAGAGTAATAAAAGCTATGCCCAGGCCCAGTTTTGCTCTGAACACATCTGCATGCAAAAAAATTAAATGTCTTTGCTGTATTTCGTGAGCCCTAAATGCTACACAGTGCTTTAGATGTAATGGAACCTCATGTAAGGAGACATTTAACTTTACAATATGCATGGTTTATGGGGAGGCCGCAAATCAAATCTGTCTGATCTTGCCATTTGTTGAGCAGTCAGGATTACAAATAAATATATAAATACACTAGAATATTAAATGCAGCTGCAGGAAACTGTCTTAACAGATATCAAGCTGGATGATGAGTGGTGCCTAAGAAATGGCAGTCTTCAGTACCATCTTGGGGTATGGTTGGATAGAGATACTTCAGCTATACTTTCCGTCAAAAATGACTCACCAAAGGGAGCAGTGCTCCAGTGCACTCCGTACATCTCTAGAGGGTAGGGACAGATGTGGCAGCATTACTCTTTAAAATGAGGTCATATAAAGGATGTAAGGAGCAGTTTCATATCTTCCCAAATGCTAAAAACAAAGCAAAGCAAATCAAAACACAAAACCTTGGACCAGGTGAAATAAATGAGTGAGAGCTCACGTCTCAGGGGCTTAGATGCTAAAAACTGGCATTGGAGTTGCTGAAAGGATAAGTCAATTTGGCATATGAATTTTTTGCTTACTGATAAACATCTATAAACTTACCTAAAGAACCTTCCGTCAAAACATTTACTTCGTATCATGACTTTTGAAAATAAGTTTTGTTATAGGCTAAGGATATACCTATAACGTACTGGGATGTTGCCTGCCATCCATCCTGTTGTGCACCACCTATGTCAAAGGAGATTCCCATGGCTAAGCAACAAGTGGGGTGGGGATAAATCCCTTTTCTTAAAGTAATAACTGTAAAATTGCCGTTTGCTGCTTTCATGACTCTTGACTGAACTGTTAAAACCAGGAATTGAGCTGCAATCCCTGAGGGCATTCGATGTTTCTCTTTAGCCCTTTAGCATCAAAGCCGTTACCCAGTTCTGGTTTTAGATTCATTTTTATATTGTTCTCTATCCTCTGTGAACTCCTCCTTGCCTTAAAAGGGGAGCTGTTAACTCGGAGGGGTCTGGAGTTCACTTGCATGGCCTATTCTTCCCTAAAGACAGGGGCTGTGGAAAACATTTCAAGGTTCTTAGATTTTATTGTTTATCCCAGAAGACTGGTAGGCTGGAAGATTATACATTGACACCCACTTATCTGGATTTAAAATAGAAAAACATGACTCCCACTGACTTTCTGGATGTTGACTATCAGGCTGTTGCCACTTTGGAAAATAAAGAAGGAAAAAAGGGCTGGTCTGAGAGCTTGAACAGAACTCATTGCATGGATCTGCTAAACCCCCCTACTGATGCTCAGGCTGTCCAACTGCCATTGGTCAGACTGACAGCCCCGGCTTGGGAAGTGGGGGAAGATAAACCTGGTACTGCTCTGCAGCTCTAGGAAGAGCAGAGGCTGGCTCCAAAAGGAGCTTCTTCCTACCTTCCATGCCAAAGGAAACAACTACAGAGTAAAAACAAAACTTTGTTGTAATTGGTAGGCACTACAGGAAAATTAATTTCAAGAGAAAAAGGCTGAGTAAAACAGGTATTTAACTGGTCTGTCTGCAACCAATTTATCTACCTTAATGGAGACCCACACTCACCTGTTTGGCAAATTTCTCAGTCAAACGGGAGAGGTTGACACTGCTTTTATGTGATGTAATGGAAAATCGAGTGCTGTAGACAAGCATCTCACTTGTTTTCTTTTCAGAGTTGGTTTACAGAAAGCTGAAGATTAGAAGGTGACTTAATAATTGACTGCTCTGAATTCCAATCACCTGTATTTCCAGCCAAAATGCTTATCACTTTGGAATTAATCTGTAGCAAGTATTGCTGCCTTAAGCCTATTGCATTTTATTAACCATTTGCAAAATATCATTAAATCTTAATATAAAGAGTGGCAACTTTCATTATTTTTAGTGGAAGTACAAATTAAACTGAGTAACTGAGAACGGAAATTAAATTCTGCTTTCCTCAACCAAATACTTTCCTGTTACCCAGTCAGTTGAATTTTGTCTTTACTCTGTTTTGGTAAGAAGTGGAATCCAGTCATCATGCCTTAACTTTGGGCACCTACTTGAGGCAGCCTTCACTTTTTACTCCATGGAGAGAAATGACAAAGCTTCTCATAGACATGCCACATATTCTTTCATTATTAAGCTTACAACATTATGGAGATTATCTGAGATCAGATAAGAATAGTCTTCCATGGCATTTTGATTTTTCAGGGCTGAATTTTCTGAGTAAAACAAAAAAACATGGGTTTGGGTTGAAGTATAAGGGTTTCATGGCTCTTAGCAGCAGCATCTGCAAGTTATTTTCAGTGTGCACCACAAACTTCATGTTGCAATATTTAACCTGTTTCACTCCAAAGAGGGAAGGGAGTTGCTTTCTTAAACAGCTCTGTGTGCACAGAAAGGGGAACCAGAAAAGAAGTTGAAAACTCTAGGATGGTACAGGAAAAAGATGGTATGGTTGCCATTTCGTTTACAAGCCCTTTCCTTTGCTTTTCTTGCAGTTATATAGAAATCCTCCATGTTTTTTGGAAGCCAGAACTCTGTTTATCAATTTGCGAAGACAAAGCATCATCTATTCATTTCTGAGAGCATAGCCAACCAGAGCTCAGAAAGAAAGGATGAATCCTGTGAATACAGAAGTAGCACGTGTCCTTATGGACTTAGCCTTCCAAAGGCGTGAGCCAAGCTCAAGCAGGTCAGCTTTCAAGGCTAGGTCTAAAAATTTATTGTACATTGCCTTTCAGCCTTTAGCTGCTAAATGGGCTTTCAATAAAAATACTATTATATAGTCCACAAAGCTGTAGTTGATAGAGTTAGAGACTATAGGTTTCATGGAAATAAAACTGATGTAATTTCTGTTTTATCTGAGGCTTTATTTCACCTTAAGAGAACAAAAAGCTCTCTACGAAGCCAAAGATAAGAACTTTGTAAATATAGGTAGTCAATAATGTTTCAGCTGCACTTTTTGAATTTTTGGTCTGAGAAGCTGATTCAAAACAACTCTAAGGACACAACCAGCTGCATCAAAACCCAACTTTTTTTTCTGCAAGAATGTCAACATAGCAGAAATTTACATCAGGATAATCTTTCAGTTCCAAGGTGTTTGTTTTGGAAGATGACATAAGCCATGACCTAGTATTTAGGCTGCTGCCTTTAATGTGCTTGTGCTCTTTTTCAGGTCCTGTGCCTAGAAGCAGGAAGGAGAAAAGCATCTTCTCTAGCCCAGGACATAAGACAACCACCAGCAGACGACAGTGTTAGACATAAGGGGATCAAGAAGTATGGCATGTAAGAAACTGAGAAGTATAGCAGGACAGGAGCTTGAAACCAATTCCCCAGTGTCTTCAGTGATATTCCTTTTCTGGGTGTGATGGGGAATCACTTATTGGCCCCTTTTCACCCAGAAAAATAAGGGGGTTGAATTTGTCCTGATGTAGAATAGGGACATTTTTTAAATCTGAAGGACTTCTGTTAGTATTTGTAAATCCTTACTCAGTGACATATGGAGAAAAAGACAATAACCTTACAGAAAGGAAGTCCTGCATGTAGAGATTAATATTTCCAAGTGATTATACTTTGACTACCAGTAACTTTTTCTTTGTTTCAACAGGGTAGTTTGGCTGTGCTCTAATCAGCTAGCAAAGGGCTACAGGGCTACAGAAGTATCCACCAGTTTGTTTCCTATTTGCTCAGTCAAAAGTGTTTTCTCAGGGAATTTGAGCTGTTGTAATTTTGTTCCATTCTGAATAGTCCAGGAGATATATGCTACACAGCAGAAGACCACACTCAAGTCTGAAACTGCCTTTGAAATAAATGTAAAGTTAGAGAGTGTATTTGCATACCCAGGTGCAGAAATACCGCATTTAACTCAGCTCTTTACATTGCAAGCCATATGGCAGAAATCAGTTTTTTATTCAAAAGTAGACAAAAGAGTTTATTAAAGACAGTATAGCCAGGGTAACTGAAGACTTTGGCTTAAATATTACTTAAGACTATTGCAGAAACTATTCAGTATTTGAATTGAGATATTCCGAATACAGTAGTCTGGGATATGACCTGATATAACATTTCTGAAAAATTTTCAAAAACACAACTTTGGTGCCAAAGACTAGATAAAATTAAACACAATTTATGCCCTGACATCATAGCATGTTCATTCTGAACAGGAGTCATTAGTCTTTGCAGTGGTGAACAACCAAATACTGGACTACATGTGCTCGAGCACAGCATATGGATCAAGTGAGGTGCTCTGCCCCTTCTACTCAGCACTGGTGAGACCACACCTGCAGCACTGTGTCCAGTTTGGGGCTCTCCAGCAGAAGAATGACATTGACATAACTGGGACGATTCCAGCACAGAGCCGCCAAGATGGTCAGGGTGGTGGAGCATATGATGTACAAGGAGAGACTAAAGGAGCAGGTTTGCTCAACTTCAGGATGACAAAGGTAAGGGGAGGCCGTACTGCTGACTACAGCTGCCTAATGGGAGGGTGCAGAGAAGATGGAGCCAAACTCTTCTCAAAGTGGTGAGACAAGAGGTAACAGACACAAGTTGGAATATGGACTTTCTGACTTCCTACAGATAAGGGAATATTTATTTTTTTTTATTATGAAGGTGATCGAACACTGGAATAGCAACCCAGAAGGGTTGTGGAGATTGTTGCAGATATTCAAAACTCGATTTTGAATTGCAACAGTCCCTGATGAACCTGAAGTAACTGAGCTGCTTTGAGCAGATCTCTTCCAACCAGAATTACTTTGTGATTCAGCAGTTAAAAGTGCAACAGTAAGGGAAAAGATTGCAAAGCTGTGCTTCTCTCTTACCCCAGCATACGAGCCTGCCAAACAGGTGGCCTGATGCAACAGACACCAAAGCCAGAAACTTAGCGCACAACGAAAACATGATGCTGCTACTGGCAGACTACCCACAAACTGTCAAGTTCTTTTCATAAAAGAATGCACTAACAGATTCGCTGGTCTAAAGAGGCACATGTTATTTAACTGTTTTTTTTTTTAAAAAAAATACTTTCTTCATTCCTAGAACAAATATGTAAAAAGAGCCAAAGGCCAAAGGATTCTCTAGGTAACTGAGCCGAGCAATATGAAAACCTACGCCTAGACAGACTTTTCTCAATTCTTTTTGTTGTCAGCAGAGGAGAAAGATCATGAAACATAACATGGCTGGCTATACACTTTAGTGAAAGTAACAAGGTAAAAGATAAATTAAAAAAGGGAAAGTAAATGGAGAAAGAAGCGTAAGTGGGAAGATGATGAGACCATCATTTGAAAAGCCACTCCTACTGGCATGGAAAGAGGCAAAGGAAGGGGGAGGGGGGTGGAGGTAAATACTTCTGTCTTTGTAAGTGGACATGGTGTGTCCAAGAGTAACACTACCTCCAAGAGTGGAAGCAGTGCACTGTTGGAGCACTGGGATGCTTGTGCTGTGAAGCGGAGATGCCACTGCCCTCAAGAACAAAGCAACAAGAGTTGCACTCTGCTGCACCCTAGCACGCCGTTCCCGCCATCTGGGTCCTATGGTTCCCTGTCAAGTCGCCAGCACAGTCCTGAGAGGTACAAAGGGTCATGACTCCTTCAGGATATAATCACAAATATTTTAAGACACTTTCCAAATACTGCAGAAATAGTTTGCCCTTATATCACTGTGCTATACATATGTTTCTATTTAGCAAGTGCACATTGGATTTTTTTTTTTTTTGTGTCCCTTTCTCCCTATAGCCACCCAGATTCTGAATTTTTCTCCCTGCTGAGTGGAACAACGAGATTTTTTTACCATTATTTCAAATGTTTTTCACAAGCTTGATTCAAAAAAGGATAATTCCCCACTATATTTTCGGTCTGATTATCAGATGATGATGGACAATAGATTGATAAGAGTCACTCAAGAAGATGCAAGCTCTTGTGTATAACAGCCACTGCAATTATCAGACACTACTAAACTATTATTGATCCTGTTCACATTGGGTGATAACTGAGCATTTTCCACTTACTTAAAGTGCTGTTAGCCAGAAACTCCCGTCAATGAAAAGCAGTAGACAAATTTCTTCAAACATGGTTCGATAAAAAAATAGCACATATAGAAGGTCCATAGTTCCTTAATCTCAGTGAAACAACTAATTGAGGCACAAATATACTATCCAGTTGTTACTGAATGGTTGATTACAATAAAACAGGAACCTCTACAAGTTCATTTAATATGTAACCTGAGTATCACTGACAGAACAATTTTAGCCCTCCAGAAAATAGGAATAATAATAAAAAAGCACCATTGCCTCATACACCTTCAATAATATCAAGAAGAAAAAAAAAAACAAAAAACCAATGCCCGTCCAGATCAAAAAATATGGATTTCTCCCCTATAGCACCATGGGGTAGATCTCATTGTCTTAATCGCTAAAGCAAGGTTTCTTATATGTAATTGTATTATTTCAAAGATATGTAAATCTGTGCTTAATATTAGACTGGTACATTTTGATAGAACTATAATCACAGCAAAAGTGGTCCTTATCAGTGAAATTCATATTACTTTCATTTTGTTCTCTTTAATACTGGGGACATACAGGATGTGATCTGATATTCAGTGTATTATATTTCTCAAGCAGGGCCAGTGGCAACATAGCAGTGGACTACATGTAAAATTGGCTATTAAGGATATTAACTAGTAATTGCTTAGACTAATCTCTCCAAATGATCAGTAATTACAAAAATAAATAAAAGGCTGACCATTGTGATTTAAGCTCAGATTAAAATTGACCAAAAAAAGTCAATTGGAATAGTTTTAATTATTTATGGTGCCATATTTTCCTTCAACAGAAATGTTTTATATTTTAGCATGGACAAAACAGATAATTTGTATCAACAATGGCGGTTCTTTTATCAGTTGAACAAGCAGTGAACAGGATTGCAGGTCAAAAATATCCTTTCTTGATTTGAATAAACTGCTAACAAGTCAGGCTTCTTTTGATCCTCTACTATCAGACTAGCAAGCCTCATCAGCAATATGTGTAGAGTCTGAATGAACTGATTTGGTGAGAGACCCAGCTACCTTCTCAGCTACTTTCAAATATGAACCTTTGCAGCTGATGCCCAAGGGGAAGGAAATAGTGTACGGATTATGTTTGCCAGTTGATGATGATAGTCAAATATAAGACTCAGCTTTGACTTGCTGGAGTTTGCAACATGGCAATTAGTCTTGAAAGGATGACTACAGGTCTTCAAAGAATCCACCTCCTGCTCCTCTTGATCCATGGAGAGGCAGGGCAGAGCTCCCAGCACTTTTAGCATCAATGGGTGCTGCCTTGCTAATAGTCAGAAAGGGTAGTTGGACTGTCTGACCCCAGTAGATACTCTTTTGACCTGTTTCAGATGCTGTTCAGGGAAAACATTCAGCACTGGTTTAAGATTCTGCAGTTATTTATCTTCTTCTATTCTAACCACAACAGCAAGACAGAGAGCAGGAAACATCTACTAATTACAAAGAATTTTTAAAAAACACCAAACAACCCCCCAAACACCCACCCCACCCCCCAAACCAACCAGCCAAACAAAACCCCAAACCCAAACACAAAAGTCACCCAAAACCCAAACACAAAAATCCCCCGAAACCAATAGAATCTGAATTAAGCAAAACTGCGTGAATTTCCTCTGAAAATGTCATTAAAGTGTTGCAGTTGTTGTGAGGTGGACTAGAGGAGTAAATAACTTCTTTCTCTCTATTTGATGCAATATACTGTTTAATTTATAAAATAAAAATTAAAAAAAACCACACTTAAGATTCATAGATCTGTAACACACAGCTACAGAAAGTACCCAGCTACAATATAAGAACACCTTATGAAAAAACAACAGACAACTCACTGATCGCGCTGTCCTCAATATCGCATACCACCAGTCTTTGGAAGCTATGGAAAAGGTCATTAAGGAATTGCAAACTGTTCTGAAAGGAGGTCCAACCTTCAAAGGTATATGGCCAACACAAATCTTCCTAGCCTTCAATTAACCTCCTCGTTCTATTACAATACAAACAGATTAAAGTTTCTATAGTCCGAAAAGTACTCTACAGATCTAGACTATTTGTGCTCTAACTAATAATAGGAAACTTGCCAATACTTCTGTGCAACACCAGAGTAGCTGAACAAAACAATGAAAATCCTTGGATCTCAATACTTCTCAGCACATAGAATAAATACTTCATACAGGGCTCTCACAGAGTCTGAGTAGGCAAAAGTTAACAAATGCTATGACCTAGACTGAGCTCACACATCCATACAAACCAGCGAAAGACCCAGGTATTCACCAGTCACTCCATCTCTGATCTCTAATCTTGCTCTTCAGTGAAGGCACGCAAAAGTGCCTTCAAAAAGCAACTATAAAATATTATTCATAGTGTCCCTGGATACCAGAAACTGTGAATTCCAGTAAAATGCAGTTTTTGTTTAGATCTAATGTGTGCATCACCTGTTCCAGACCTAAAGATGGGTTTGTATGCCCAAGAGCTTGCCTAGATTTTGTGGTTATACTGGTTGTTCTGACTAAGAGATACTGTCTCTGCCTACCAGACTTCTTATCTGCTTCTTTCAACAGTTATAACAACATTAACAGAAAAAAAAAAAAAAAAAAAAAAAAGTGTATCTACTTGATTTCAGACCTTTTTATACTTGGCTTTGTGCAAACACATCATAAAAGATCATACATGAAGCTTAAATTCTTAAGATAATATCAAAGCTTTACTTGGGGGCAGAACTAGGAACAGCCGACTGTTTCACTGATTCATTTGTTAAATTGCACTGCCCAAGCCCATGGGAAATATTCCTGCACAAGTCCTTCAGAGTGCAGAAGTGGCATGTTCTCCCTGTTGTCTCTCTCCAAAGCCTACTAACCCTATGCTTCAAAAAGCCACTAGCTTTGCATTAGTGAGACCCTAATGTTCCCTTTTTTAGCGTAATTGCTGGTTAATTTCGTTTAAATACTGTATCTAACAAAAAAATTAGTGCATTCCAAATGCTCATGGAATGAATAAACATCTGGAAAAAAAACAAACCCTGACATGTTTCTGGATTATTCTGATGGCAGAATTTCTCTGTTAATCCATGAAGACACGGGCTCCTGAATAAACTGTTCTCCTAAAACCAACACAAAATTGCCTTTACGCTGAGACAACCTGGATCTACAAAGAGCTGCCCTCTTATCCTCCATTAAAAGGCTTCAAGCAGAACAGCAATTTGCAACTGTGTCACTATCAGAGCTTGAGTTCTTCAGCAGCAGGAGGAGGACATCACTCCAAACTCAGAGACGTGTTAATAATACGTTTTAGAATAGCGTGACTACTGGCTTGAAAACTAATGCCATAAATATACAGTTTGTTACAAAAGAAGGCTATTTGTACTGATGTCATTTCAAGAAATATAACAACTTCAGCAACAGTGAAAGTTCATTACAGCATTAGAGCTGCACATGGTAAAGAACCAGAGAACACAATTATGAACCTAAAAAGATTGAAGGGGCTTCTAGTTAAATCTAAACATCTCAAATTAACTGGGCCTTTGACTCTTCCATTTGGGCAGTGTATATTTCTGCCACTTCAAATTTTATGGGGGAAGCAGAACACCTGTGCTGTGTATCATGGGCACTATTCACTTGCAGCTAGACACAGAGTCATTCTTATATAAAACTGGAAAACACTTTTCACATGTAAACAAATGTTTCTATTCCCATTTTATATGTAAGAAGGCTAAAAATCTGATTTCCGAAGTGATCTTCTCAAGATTAAAATGCCCAGACCAGTCAGCAAAGGAGTTTCAAAGACCTGTGCCTGAGGTCCATTATTTTGAGCTCAGTAGTATCACACTAACATCAGCCCACACCATCCAACAGTAAATCAGACTCTAGGATTGCACATCCATAAACTTCATTAACACAGCCTACAACAATTATCCAGTTAGCATAAACCAGATTTTTTTATTTTTATAGTGGTATAAACTTTAGGTTTTATCTCCATCACACATACCTTTTGTTTTTGAAACCTTCAAAATCCACTTGGGCTTGTTTTTCTGATTTCTCGACCAACCGTTTCTTATTCTGTATTTGTCTTCCTGTCTTATTTTAATACAGGCTGAGATTTTCCAATAGTTACTTTGTTTTCCAAAGGTAGAGTTTTAGGTACGATGTCAGATGGCCCAGGACTGCCATAATGCTCCTGAGAGCAGCGGTGCCTGAGCCCTTGCTGCAGGAGAACTTGTCCCACTTCAGGCAGCTGGGGGGTCTGCCATTACACCAGTAAACCAAGGGTCTGGCCCCGCTGCTTCCTGATGCCAGGTGGAAAGTAGATAGATATCTGTATGTCTATTCCTTCAGTGCCTTCTGGGAGAAGCACTGAAGAGTATGTAATAATGCAAGCTGACATTATGAACGACCATGAACTCTGTTTCATCAAGTAAAAGGAAAGACTTAGTGTGTGTGTGTCCATCCCTTTTTTTCCTTCTCTTTTCCTCCCCTGATCTTCATTATTCTTCATAACAACATTGATAAAGAATACAAAAAAAGCGGCAATTAAACCCACAAATTAATCATAAGGGTAAGAAGCATTTTGATTGACCACTGCAATATGTTAATGTGGTCCAGTTAGATCTCCTTGCACAACTACTTAAGCAAAAATAGAACAGTAAACAAAAAGAAATGCTTCAAACACTGACCCCAGTTCACCCACTCCAGTTTATCTTCCAAATCCTTACAAAGAAGACCCACTTTGTGTGATAGTCTCTGAGATGTACATTGAAAAAAAACTTCTTGAGGGGATGTCAGAGTGATAGCAACTGTAAGATCCTGGAGGACTTTCTTTGCTGAAGTTCACTGCAGAGGCAGCGCACAAGTCTGACAGCAGAGCTGCAAGAAGCAACAGAATCCTACCAAAAGCACCCCATAAAAGTAATGAGCACAACAGAACAAAGTTAGGTTTATAAACTGAACTGCGGTAGCCTTAGCATAAATTACAAACACTGTTTCTGATCATCTAGCAGCAGGGCGCAGAAATGCGAGAGGAACTAGTGAACAAAGAGAGTCTTGACATTCACTTCCTCTTAATACAGGCACAGAAGGCATCAGCGAGAAGCTACAGTTCGGTATCACACAATTATGTGCCTCATTCATTAGTACCACATCATTGACTACACCGTGAAAGAAATGACAAATTAGCAATTTCACAGGACCAGCATAATACTATCATTTGTATCACAAAGTCAGCAAAATCTAACCTCCAATAATTCAGCTCACCATTCTAAGCCAAGGCTGGCCATCAATACGGTTTTATGTGCCTTGTACTAATCACTAAAGTCAGATAATATGCAAGGTTAATGGTTGCAGACAGTCTGGGGAAATATCCAAGATCTGATAAGGAAACCCCACATTATTGCTGTTCTATGTGGTATATCCCAATCAAGAATAGGCAAAGGAAGGAAATCAATGCTTAAGGCAGTTATAATACATCTCTTGGTGTAACATATAAATTGGCCCTTCATTGCCCATTCACATTTCAGTTAATAAATAGTTCGGGCATAGGACACATGGATAGTGAAGAAGTGTAACCATTGTATGTTTGTCTCCCTGACTTTAGATTTATTCTGTCTTAGTACAACAGACTCTACCCAGTGTTTTTCAATTACTTCACTAGCCTTTTAAAGAAAATAAGAAGTGATGTTTAATCCTGATCGGTAGGTTGTTATATAGTCTACCACCTGAAAGGAACTCGATGCATTTCTCCTCATTTAAACAAACAGATAATCAACCAGGATATTCTCATTCTAATTGTACACCATCACTGCTTACAGTCACAAATACATATATTTCATCTCCATTGCTGTTAATGAAAATTCCTTTCTTTGATACTAGTTATGGCAGACTGGACGTTGATTTTCTTTTTTATTCAGCACCGAGCTATCCAAGGATACTCTATAGTAATTTGCAGAGTAAGTAGTATGACTTCAATACACTCATGCACGTTTTTTAATATAGCATTGCTGATAATATGAAAATTCACAGCGTTTAAATCTGCACCGGTCCAATGTCCCTGAAATGTCAAACCTTACACTTTGCAACTTTTTTTAAGTGAGTCCTTTTCCCCCTCTAATGTAATTGCATCACTTTACCCTCTGCAAACCAAAACCAGGCAGGCACTGTATTTAATTTGTAACTGTACCACTAAATGCAAATGTAAAATTGGCAGCTTTGCAGCATTAAATATAGCTTATCTCACCAGTGACAGTGAGAAACAGACACTCTCTTAGGACTGTGAGTTATGACAGTCTCTCCAATGAGTGAAAAATCATCCCTGTACAGCTGTCACTGATGAGATTTTCCTTTTCTTTTTCTTATGGCATGTGAGTGCTTCAGCGTACTTGGAGCCACCACACTGGTGGCAAAGATGTAGACTGCTTTAATGCAATGGAGTGTGCCCTTTTGTTCTGCTCAGTTTTCTTTGCCATATTAAAAAAAAACAACAAACCAACCTACACTTTTTTCTTGAAAAAAAAGTTTTGTGTTGGGCCCAGTAACTAGCTGATATTAAACTAATGTTCTGTTTGAAGAAGGGATTAGAAAATTACAAGCACACAGAGCCACAGATTAAGAAATGTCTCCAGTGCTCACATCATGCAGAGCGTGACTTCTTTTTGCAGACGTATATAGGTGTACCTTACTCACAAATGACTCACTTTAGCAGAAGAAATACACAGCATTGTTCTTGAGGGATAGCACCATAGTACCAAGGAGTTTCAGTGACAATTGAGCACACTGTCTTTCTGGGCACCATGTAAACACACTCAGAACAAAATGTCTTTCCAGAAAGTTTGCAGTCTGAAAAACAGAGTTTGCAATTCACGCACTGATGCCAAGAAGGGAGCAGATCAGTAAGAAGTACTTCTAAATCCTGGGAAGGGAGGCTATCTTAATTCTGTAATTGTGAGATAAAGGCACCTCTGTCTTTCAAAATATTCCTGAAAGTTGCAGTCATAGCAGTGTTAGATAAACACCAGATGATAAACATTGGTGAACAAAGAAGATGCCTGACATGTCATGCATACCTTAATTTACCTTCTTCCGTCTAACCACGTGGCATTACATGCCTATAAAGCTTTCTTAGTCCTTGTGTGGGCAACAGGTACTGCAGGAATGTTGCTGGCCAAAGGACATGAACAGGATGCCAGCGCAGCCACTTCTTCCACAAAAGGAGTGCAATACCCCGAGTCAGTGGGCTGCACCCAGACTAAAAGGATAGGGGAATGGCTGCTAACATCTATATAAGCAACCTTTGTGTTGCTTTATCTGTCTTTCAAATGCGTTGACTATGAGTTTAAATAAAACATTGGGGGCGACATTTAACCAGCCAATGCTCACAGATCACAGATCATCCTCTCCTTCCCCACCCCCAGAAAAAGAATTCCCTGGCACATGGAGTGTATACTTGGTCCCTCATGTTCACATCCCAGGGAAATGAAAGGGAGGGAGTGGTAATAATCTAGTGGCCAAACCTCAGAAGTTTCTCTAAGAAGGAGAAGGCAACTAATCTTCTCATTTCAGGTCTGCACTCCAGAGGAGCCAAAAACGCATCTCATATACAGCGCCCTATGCAAATGTGAAGCTGTTCTGTAACAGCTTGCACCTCCTGCTTGTACTTTCTAGCAAATGTATTCCAGTAATAACTACTGCTTGATGGCCAAGTATTCATCAATGCCTTCCTTAGTCCCGGTTTTACGTCCCCTCTCTATGCCTGCTCTTTCCCTGCTCTTAAGAGCCATCATCCCCCAAGCCTTCCCTTTGTACAGGGGACTTACGAGTGAAACCCTCTGCTGCCCTCTGCTTCCCTCTTACCTTGACCTAGTGTTTGTCAGAAAGCATGTAGGCCCCTCTACTTCATCCATTACTTTGATAGCAAGAAGGGGAGACCTGTCTGTTCTACCAGGCCATTACACTAAATGTAAGATTTTATGTGCTTTTTGTGATCCTTATGGTTAGGCTGACCACTGTGTGAATGCTCACAAAACAACCCCAATGGTCTTCTTCAAATTCTTCCTCAAAATGCTCATGCAAAAAATAGACGGAGTACCAGTGGCCTATGGTTACAGATCTACATTATAACTAACATGCTATTCTTGGTTTTATGTTTATACTCTACATGTATGTGTTACCTCTTGTGTTTACCTCAGAGGAAAATGCTGGGGAATCAAAAATGTATTTGTTCTAGTTTTTTTCTAGAAACTTGTATAATGGCTCATTTCAAAACTGATAAGCTAGCCTGGAGGGCTGGGAATTTCCATTTTAAGATACATCATTAACTGGAGCAAAGCTCTTTGATTTATGCTTTTCTAAGAGTCTTCACAAGAGAAGTCTAACAAATATTCATCCTCCTTTTTTCAAGCAAGATCAGGACAGATGAGAAAATTTTACTGAACTTCACTAACAGAGGACTCACACCAAGATCAAAGCTAACCATTACCAAGTATTGACAATGTGGTCTTTCTCTGGAGACTACCCATCTCCTGATATCTCTGGCATCTTCATGGTCTGGCACAGTCAAAACCTTCTCATTCAGGAGCAGAAGTTTCGCAGCAACATGCAGCAGCTCTCTGGCAAAAAGCTACCCTGAGAATTGTGATTATTGAAGCAAGCTGAAATTGAATCCTAGACCTGCCATCATACTGAAAAAGCAACCAGGTGTCGAGGGGCAGAGAATAATAATGCAGTTTTTCTTAAAAATACAAGAGAGAATTGACCATCAATCTGAATTCTCCTTTTCTCACTCAGCATGACAATGTTGCAGTCTTAGATTGACACTATCTGAAGAGAAACAAGTACACAGAGCATTAGCAGTAAGGCCAGGAGACCTCAGACAGGATGAATTTGCTCTAAACCCTCTTGCCATCATTGTACAAAAGCTCTGTAGGGGGAATGTAGACAGCAAGGCAGAAGGCAGCTGGGGTTAGCGACTAGAAGAAATCTAAGCTGAAGAAGTAAGGCCTAGGTGACAAAATATTTTATCCTGGTTTTGAGCTCCTGTTGAATATTTTTTTTTTGAGCTCCTGTACACAAGCTTTTCTGTAGTTCTCAGCCATATCTTGGCCCCAGGTGACAGTGGAGAGGGATTTCCTGTTGACCACAACACAACTTTCAACCTCAGCAAGACCCAAAACCAAAGTGTGATTTACAACAGAGAGTGCCAAAACAGAATTCAGAAAGACTATGAGTGCAGGAATCCCCCAAAACTAGATGATTTATTTGAATAAGAGGATCACCTCTCCAATATCAAGAACTTTCAGCACTATTTGTGTTTTGTTAGGGATATTTGAGGACTAAAACAAGCTCTAGTTTTTTATATAACACAGTGATAAGTTTCACAGTTCAGCAGGACTAGAATTTTTCTGCAAGTAAGCAAGCCCTCATTGCACAAAGTACTGACACCTTTTTTTAGGATGGATGAATAATAGCTCTTTTCAAAAGCCTGAAAACAAATGTTTTGCATTGTTTCTCTCAAAGCAAAAAGAAAAGGATGCAAAGGTTGAAAGAACAATTAAAAGATAAGGACAGAAAATTGTCCAGCATGTTCATTGCAACAGCTAATTGGAGCTTTTATGGTAACCATTTCAATTCTACTACTTACAGTACTCTTTTTTTTTTTAACTCATATTAATGCAACAACACTTAATTGTTTTCTCTTTGTTTCAGAGATACTGTATTAGGTCGTTATGTAGTCATGTTCTATCTTTGTTTCATTCATACTTAGAGCTCATAAATCAGACTTTCACAAAGTGTGCATTTCCAGCAAGAATCTGATTTGATCACTAAACCTCTCACTTTATCCCACTGCCTCTTTTCTTTTTAGATTTATGATGGCTGGATTGGCCTTTAGCACCCTTTTTGTTCGTTTGTTTTTCTAAGCAAGTGGTTAGATTACAAGAACAATCTTTGAAATATTACTTGAGTAAAGCGTTTCTGAACATGTCTGCCTGAATCTGCAGAGAGCCTAAAACACTGGTTTTGAGGTGTAGGCTACCCCATTCACTGCAAGGGCTGATAACTCTGTGACTAATTGCAAAGCTGTATCTGTCACTGTTGTTAATTACATCACCACTAATCAAGGTATAGAAAGAGAAGCATTGTCAGAACTGGTGCACAGTTCTCAATGACACAAAAGGCTAACCAAGGAGAGACAGATTTAAAATTCAGAGCAACAAACTTTTGCTAAGGGTTGATACATTGGGGGGGGGGGGGCGCACAGGTGTG
>JAVJGJ010000014.1:62936805-62948409 GCA_035590215.1 Microhierax caerulescens | reverse complement strand
CCCTGACTAATAGTAACCTCCCTGGAGGGCATGAGGTAGCTGAGGATACGAGCATTTGCCCTACAATACCTGTGGGGCAAGTGGCAGCTCCCATCAGCGTAATGCCAGCTGGGTATGCCCACGGCTCAACACATGATCATACAGCGCTTTCAGCACCCAAATAACTGGGTTGAAGCTCTCAGATGTAGTTCACAAATTCCACCAGTCAAGGCTCCGTCTCAAACAAAAGCATCTTCTTCAGCCCTCTGCTCCAGCCAACTCCAAGTCTGTCATTTAATTGTGAATTGATGCCACCACCACCCCAAACAGTGCCATGCATTCACCAGTAGCTAACTGCTTGTCTCTGAGAGCACCTCATCTTTTCCAGTGACAGCCAGACATCCCTACCACCAGCCTGAAGAGTCCCAAGAAGGGGGAGAGAGAGGACAGTCCCCAGCCCTCCCTTCCTCGCAGCAAAGGCAGCACCATGTCAGGTTGTATGACGAAGGCACACCACAAGCACAACAGTAGTTTTATGTAAAATGAGCCATACCTGTGTGTCATCATTTAACCTCAGCCAGCAACTAAGCACCATGCAGCTGCTTGCTCACTCCCCCCCAGCCTGGAGGGGTGCGGAGGAGAATTGGAATGTGGCATCACCGTGGCATCTGAGAAAATATTTTTGACTGTATTGCAAGACAAGCTTATAAAGCCAGAACTGAATTAGTAAAGATTCATGGAAAAACAGCAGTAAAGCCCTGAGAAGCCAGCAAAATATAAAATAAGAAAGAATAAGAGCCAATTTAGTAATTAAGTTACACATTAAATCCAATGTACATATTGAAAATGCAGGAAACCGAGGTAGCAATGTTTTTCCCTCAACTTAGACAGAAAATGAGACTTTGCCATAGGTAACACCATTGCAGACAGGTAGGGGAAAGAGACACGGGAGTTCGGAACCCTTCCATCAGCTACAGAAAGGGTTACATTCCTTAATGTAAGATTGCTCCAGTACAGAGTAAAGGCTAATCCTTGAGCTCTGGCTACATATTTGAAGGCTGTCTCTCCTAAATTATGTTGACTGCAGTATTTAATGATACTGTCTCTGATTCCCCACTTCTCACTTTTTTTTTTTTCTCATTAAATGATAGGCTTTTGTATCAGAATGCCATATCATGAAGTCAAAGTAATCATAAAGACTAATTTTATAAAACATACAGAGCCTTCTCACTTCCATACATAGGGGTTCCTAAAACATGAAAGAGTGGAAGTGTTTCAAGTGGGCTTCCAAGTCCTATACCTGCTAATAGTATCTTGTGCAGCTACTTAGACATGTCAGTAAATGAAATCCTACAGAATACTCACACAGTGAGTGAGTAAATGAACTCACAGAGATCTGGATGGCTGTCATTTTCACTTTGCACAGGTATAAAAGACAAACCAAATCTCAGTGCACTGATTCCATGCTGTCAGTGTTGTGTCGACAGTAAACACCTTGGTGAAGTAACACGGGTGATATTTAAAATACTTGTTTACATAGGAAAGATTGTTTGTGATATGCAAGAGCATGAGTTTACGGTGAATCTGTCGCTCTGTCCTAACTCCCATGGGTGTTGCTGGTGAGGGCTATACATCCCTACTCCACTTTCAGTACTGGGGCCTTTGAGGGGAGAGCAATATAGACAAGCCCTAGGAAGGACCAGAAGAAAAAAATGCACCTTCACAGTCCAGTGGTCTTGTCAGGATGGCTTTTTTGTCTGCCAGAGCTGTCAACCTGGAAGCTCCCTGCCTGCGTGGTACTCCCCACTCATCCTTGGCTCTCCACACTCGGGCTGGGGCTGGTGCTGCTGTACAGAGGACACCTGGTTCCCGTGGCCGGTGCTGCATGCAGGCACGGTGCAGCCTGCATAGTGTCAAGAAGGGGTTTTGGTCTCTGGATGGGAGTGCTGTTGATTCAAACCTGTTTTGCCAAAGTAAAATGTGTTTGTTGTGGAAAGCACACCGCAAACTGTAATTGTGGAGCAGTTAGGTTAATGGTGGAGCCCATGAAACAGACTCACTCAGTTTGATTTGATCCAACAGCCCAACCTACCCACTGAACAAACTAGACGAGAACACTCATTTAACTTTTACCTTTTATCTTTTTGGGACTTGGTACATTCTGCTGTCTTATCTTTTCTAAAACCAGTAAGTACCAGTTTAACTTGAAAGGTGTCTCTTGTCATAAGGACAAATCGGTCCATCTTTCAGACACCCTGAAGTAAAAGAAGAGAGAGAGGAGCAAAGCAGCCACACTGCCAGAAGACCATTTACATCTTGGAACCATCCATTGTCCCACATGGGAAATTCATGTGCACAGCTTGCCACTCAACTGCTTCTTGCTGCCCTGTTTACCCCACATCCTTCCACAGGGCAGAAAAAGTGAACTGACCTCACGTGACAACCAAGTCAAATGTCTGTTTGAGTTTACCAAATGAACACATACACTTACCATGCTCCAAAAGCTGATAGTAACGAGTAAAGGACTGCATATACAAATTCTTCTTTGCTCATACAGTTATGCAGTTTTCTGGCTGAGTTTGTGGGGATTTCATTTTCTTTTGAGGTTTTTTTGTCACCGCTGGGTTTTTTGTTTCTTTTTTTTTACCTCCAAAAGCTTGATTACATATTCACATTCAGGCGTCACAGTTGCAATCAGTATTTCATAATACCCCAAGTTTGTGGGTAGCTTGGCTGGCCATTTTTCCAGGCCTTATTATCTTTATCTGTTTAATGGTCCAGATGTCAGAACAATAGAACATGTTAAATATTGACACTGGGAAAACATCAAGAAAATTAATATCGCTTTTGTTCATTTTTATATACTAGTAAATGCTTATTTTGGTGAGTGTTACCCTAAATACTCTGCACTGTTATGGAACTTTTTTTCTAAAATTAACTGCTATTCACAGGTTAAACCAAAAGATATCACAGGAATTAACCATTTTACTTTTAACAGTTTGATTACTTGTAAATCCCATTGCTTAAGGCTATTCTTGTGTCAGCTGCATTGTGTGACAGATATTTGCTCAGCTGAATAGTGCATATCATTTCTGTTTGCAGTGATTCTATGTCCACTAGACTGTTTTTATTTACAGGTACTTGTATCATCTCTTGCCTGGCTTTATCCTTGTTGCTAACATCTACAGAAATCATGATACAACACGCCTAACTATAGCAGCTGCTGCAGATCAAGACACAGCCCAGTAACTTTGCAGGCAACTTGTCAGTGTCCTATAGAGCATATTTAACTGAATACTTTAAGGGGAAAGCCTGCATTTTCACTATCTGATGTTGCTATTTCAAATCTGAATATACATTTGAGATTGTGCTGTCTCATTGGAGAATGCGATGGATGGAGAATATAAATATTCTAAACAGAGTTTAAGTTATTTCAAGGTTTTGAAACAGCTGGTGCAATTAATTCTGGTTTTAGCACACAGTGCAGGGGACTTGAAGCTATTTTATGCCCTACTACATCCATCCTGTTTCTGTGGCACAAGCCACCCAACTTTGTAGTATGACTTTCTCATAGGAGAAGTATTAGATTTAATAAATGTTTATTTAATGCCCTTAGAGCTCCAGAAGACAGAAAACGCAGATGAACAGTGCACTGTTGTTTGTTTTCCACTGATGAATTGTTATATTAAAACATTTACAGAGAATGACTATGTGATGCCCTGTTACAAAGGTGGTTGGTGACAGACTTTTCTATGAGATCTCTTCAGAAAGACAGATAAACATGAAAGTAGGTCTTGGCTCGTTATGGTTTACTTCTCTTTATCATAGGAAGAAATCTTTTACAGCGATGTCATTGAATAGGAGACCTTCTGGGACAGATACAGCCACCCTTTCTGGGACTGAAGTTTCCTTAACCACAGAATAAATCCAATTTGACCCAGCAGGGCTGAATGACTCTGCTAGACAGTCATGTTGCTTGCAGAGCATTGGCACCCTCTGCTCCAGAGATACTGCTGGAGGTGTGAGGCTATCATGGAGAGACGGTGAGGTGCTTTGGAGACCACCCTTGCTTCAATTCTGCATTGCAACAAGTATGTTTTCAGTTCAGGACTGTAAAGCAACATTTCAGTTTTAGCCTCAGGCCTACTTATTGCCTTGAACTTGCTTTACCAACCTGAGCCGAAACCTAAGAAATCTAGCCTAGCTACACAGCTAATCCGAGCTGACTTGGCCACCCTGGGTTAAGAAACGAGCTGTAACAGTAGAGATTTCCTTCAACAGCGTGCTGTGCTAAGGGTTTGCCTGTTACACAAGGAAATGCAGCTCAATGCCAAATGTGGTGAGCCAAGGAGCCCCGGATAAATAAATAAACAATAAAACGTGGACATTTCAAGGTCTCTTCAAAGCAAAAAGCAAATCTTGCAAGGGATCGTGTACTCTCAGGCTGAAGCAAGAGGCCAGGAAGGTCTGAGAAAATTCAAGGGCTGATCATGGGACCCTCATTGTTTCCCTGCTGCGCCCTGAGAGTGGGCTTAGCTGAGCCTGAGGGGCTTCCAGCACCACAGAGGAGTGACCACAAATCTTGTAAATGCTCTCTATGGGAGCTCTGTACCACAGGAAAAATTTTGAATGGTGAAACCCTAAGGAACTTTTTTCACACCTGCTTCTCTTCTAAACAATTATGCTCAAATCAACCTGTCCTGTCAAACACTCTGGTCTTGATGAATAAGGTGGTTTTCCCCCACAGAAATCTTTTAATCTGTTATCTCTGCAACTCTCAGGTATGTACATGTAAGCTCTGCATCTCAGTCCCCCTGGCCCTAAGCCTCCTCTCACCTCACCAAGGTCAGAAGGCATCACTGAACAGGTTCCCGGTTGTGCAACAGAAAGGAGACAAAAGGAGCAGCTATCAGACCAGTTTCTAGCTCAGTAATGGGTTTTGGCACACTTCACAAGGACAGCAAACCACCAAGCACTGCTGTTTGACAGTGCATGTTGCCCAATTTAATTATATCTTATTTCAAACAAAGACAAGTAAACATCCACTGTACACCAGAGTGCAGTGGAACCAAAGGCACAATAGCTGCAGGAGTGTATAATAGTCCATTAAGAAGAAAAACAAAAGCCATGTTAAAATAATGTTCTAACATCCTACTTCAGCATTCAGAGATCAGAAAATACCCAATATAGGGCTGTTTATATAGTCACCAGACTGCCTGTATGGTGCTGTCCAGAAATTCACTGGTTCCAGCTGAAGTTCCATAGGTTTCCCCAGCCAACTCTGCTCCCACGACATGTGGGTGCTGAAAGAGCACCCTCAGATGTCCTCTAGCACAGCCCACGCTGTGTGTCCAAGCACACCAACACCTTTGGACATGTCGAGGCCAGCATGGACCTGCTGCCAGCGGGCTGTGATGGAGGCAGCTGCAGAAGGGGCAGTAGGTGGCTGTGCTGCATGCAGGTGTGGTGAAAGGTTACAGCTGAGCACCCTAAAATACAATCAGCCACAGTCTTTCAGTCTTTCCACATGACATAACATGTCATCAAGCCCCAAGTGACTTTTTTTTGGTTGTTGTTTCTTTTATCTTTTTCTTGAGTTAACTTCTTGTATCAAGAAATACTGTTATAAATAAAACAAACAGTGAATATGTGTTTTTTAGGGGAACGGAGGGATAAGCTCAAGTGGCATGCAGTTTGGGATGCTGGTTCATATCAGGTGAACATTAGAACTGTCAGAAGTTCATCCATTGCATTTTTTCCTGCTTTCTATGGGACTGAAAGGGACATCATTCCAGCTGGAATTATTTAAGCGCAAGTCATATCCTAATGCATCAAGAATGAATCATTTATCTAATTATATATATTTGTCTCTGTTCATATCTGGTTTTGCATATTAAAAAGACACATAGCAAGCAATCTAATTTTTCTCTCATTTATACTTAAATATTAGCACTTGATAGGAATTCATAGAATAAAAGCATATTATAGCAACTAAAAATGTTTAGTGCTGCTCTTTGCTATTACACAATTTAAAAGAATACACTGCTTCTGATTTGCATTTATGTCTCATTGCCTCAACCTGATTTTTCTTAAAAGTTGGCAGAAAAAAACAGGCAAGAGGAACTGAAATTAAACACAAACCCTTAACACAAAAGCAGCTTGCTCTGCTAAATTGGTCTGCTTTAACACTAAGTCTGTGCCTAAGTTCAGATCAGAAGAAAGGAAAAATTAGCCAGGTAAAGGCAAGTTTCCTATCTAGAATCCCAGACTAACTGTGATAAGAAAACAACAACAACAAACCCCCCCCCCAAAAAACAAAACCCTCCACCAAAACAAACAAACAAAAAACTTAAAAAAAAAATAAAAGTTAAGAACTGGTGATAATAGCAGGATGAAGGGATCAGGTGGGATGAAAGGCTTGGCTGAGCAGTAAGCACTCAAGAAGAATAGAAAGCCATAAACTGGAGGCTGAGGATACTGAATTTGATTCCAGAAGAAGACGAAATAAGCAATTATAGGAATTCAGGAGATGAACAACATTGATTTAGCCACAGGAGTTGAGGTCTTTATATGTCTATGACCTTCTTTCAGAAAAAAAGTGGGGAAAGTAAAAGGACATTCCTTTAAAAATGCATTTGGATGCTGAGGGCCAGGCAGAAGGGCAGGGGAGCGTGGAGCAGCTCGACAAAGGACTTGTGCTTGGGAGCGCCCGGGATGTGCGGTGCCCTGGACCCCAGCCCTTGGTGGCTCTCTGAAGCCTTAACCTTTTGTCGCCGTGCCACACTGGCAGTAGCACAGCCCCTGGCTGAGCACAGGGTGTTCAAACTCATGTGAAACAGAATTAGTACTGTGCGTTCATCCAAATCCGCCATTTCTGTACTCGTATCCTCAGCAAAACCTTACAGGCAAACCCTGGGTTTGCACGAACGAAAACCCGCGGGCGACAGCGGGCACCCTCAGCTGCTGCCTCCATGCAGCTGGCGTAAAAAACCCCAAACAAAATAATAATAATAATAATAATAATAATAATAATAATAATAATAATAATAATAATAATAATAATAATAATAATAATAATATCGTTATTATTAATGATAATTATGATAATAATAAACAACCAAGCAACAAAATCCCACTGAGACTTCCCCGGCCACTTTCCGTTCGCAGCCGAGTTGCAGAATTGGCCCAGGAACTCGCCTCGCGCGCCCTTCCCAGCCGGCGCGCCGCTGTTCCGTAGGGATGCGAGCGACATCTGGTGGCGTCGTGGGGAAGTGCACCCCTGCGCGCCCCCCGCCTCCCTAAAGCACGGCGCGGCACGCCTGGCCGGGGTGACGGCCGGCAGCACACAGCGGCACAGTCTTCAGTCTGGAGCAAGGAGACGGTAGCCTGACTATGAAAGGACGCAAGATGATGAGACAAAAAAAAAAAAAAAATTAAAAAAAAAAATCAACCAAAAACCCAAAAACCCCAACGAAACAAAAAACCCACACAAAACAAAACCCACCAAACCTCGGCCTGAATCATACTAGTCGGCTCCAGCCAAGTTCAGCATCGTAGGGAACCCCCCAAAAAAAGTAAGAACAACCCTTTTCCCGTATTTGCACTGTCCTTGCAATGCAGCCTCAGCTGAGGAGAGGTCTGAACCTAGGCACGAGCTCCAAACTCTCTAACGGGCCGTGTCTCCTCAGGGTGAAGGTCAAGGAAAAGAAAATCATTCAACGCAGAAAGAGCAGATCTCAAAAAAATTTCAGGATTTTACTGGAAACATAAATTGCACACAAACCAGATGTCACAGTAGATTTCAAACATAGCAAGCTTTTAGGAGTTTAAGACTTTTACAGAAGGTTCCCCTAGCTTCCAAAAAGAAGCAAGAAAGTAAGCGATTTGGGGACCTGAAGGAACAGCCGTCAATCGGCTTTCCAGTCCAACTTTTCAGCCTACTTTTTTGCAGTTTAAATGTCATGTCTGACAGATTCTGATGCTGCAAAGGAAACCCCAGTCAAAATTGCTGAGTTTTACCTGTACAAATGAATGAAATTCATAGGATTCCTTTACATCTGGTTTGTCTCTGGTATCAGTAAGCCCATACGCTGACTGCTTTGGAAACTTTTCCCCAGAAGCTGTTAGCTGTTGGAGGTTGCTAAGAACATATGTGCACACACCTTTCAAACCTGAACTTGATCCAGTGAATGCTTTCTTGTCCTGATTCCTAACGTGGGCCAATTGACCTCCCACGGCCTTGTTGAGGAAAACATGTACTTTCTGCACACAGCTTTCTCAGTTCTAGTTTTGCATCCTGTTACAGGTACTGCTATGAGCCTTTCTACCTTAGAGTCCTCTGAGGAACTTTTGGAAGAGCTGTAGTTGCTTAATAATCAGTCACGTTCAGACATTTCTTAGTTTTGAATATCATAAATATTCAGCTACAACTCTAGCCACTTGGATGCTTTAACTGAACCTCGTGTAAAGTCCATAAAATAGCTGAAAAACAGTGGCATTTTGACGTTACCCTTCCTGATACATTTAGCACCTCTATTCAAAACTAGAACCATCACATGTGCACATAGAGAAATAAAAATACAAGTACTGTATAATCAGTTTGAATTCGGCTTGAGAAACAACCTAAGGAATGGACTATAACATGGTTAAGCTCAAGGAAAAATTTTTGCCTGAATCACGTAAAGATCTTCTAGGTTGGAAAAAACCATGTTCAGGCCCCTTGTTTCTGTGAGCTATAGAAGAGGGGATTCTTGTCCAGGGCAGTTTAGGACTTCTTTAAAATAGGTATTACCAGGTAATGATTTGGTTTATGTTTCCTACATGTATCAGTGTACCAAATGTGTATTGCTTCTCAGGAATCATAGACACTACAAAGAGAGGGAAGTACAGGTGGAAATTCGGGAGCACAGAGCTGATGTGTTTCCACTTTTCAGAGGGCAACAACGAGTCATCCTTAGATAATCACTGCAGCCTTGACTCCGACTTACCAGTGTGTTGTGAATAATCCATAGTTAGAAATCAAGGAGTACGGCATACTTTTCTCTATAGTGGTAGGTGCATTGCTAAGAGTGGGGGGAAGGAGAGAACATGACAAGGACTCTTGCGTCCCAGTGAGTCTTGACTGCTGGAGTGGCCTATTGACACTGCTGGCAGCTGATAATAGATTGAAGTACTTCGTGAGCCGCTCCATCTTGCCTTATGGGGACCTCAGCTCTGCTCAGGGTTGGTAACGCAGCGGCAAGAGTGTGATGCCTAGTTTTGGTCACAGCACTTCGAGAAAGATGTGAGACAAATGGAGAGTCCAGAGAGGTAAAAAGGTGAAGAGAAGTGTAGAAAACATAACCTGAGGTAACAACTAAAGGAAATCTTCTAGAAAAAAACAGAAAACAGAGTCCATGAACTGCCTTCAAAAACATACACAGTTACTGCAAAGAGAAAGAGAATATATCCCAGGGGATGAGAAAAGCAGTATAACATTTAAACTGCACTAAGGATAATGTACATTATTCTTAGGGTACAGGACAGTTAAGATTTCTGGTTTTAGTTGGACATGAGTCATTGCATTACTTAAAAGCCTTCTCAACTCTTTTATTCTGAGTTCACCTACATGCGTTTTTCTCCACTGCTTTGGAAAAGTAACATATACATTCAAAATACTGATAACAGAATCACTTCCTAAAACATGTTGGCCAGTGTAAACGAAATCTTTAATTTCTTTATACCTGTTTACAGCATCCCTACCTACTCCATACAGTTGTTGTGAAACCTACTAAAACACCTGCTGTGCTATTTGAAGTGTGAGTGCAAATAGCATTATTTTACTACCATATAATAATATGGTATATCTTTATTAATAGCACATATTTATATAAGTTTAATAGTGCTTTTTATATATGATTAACGGAACTGATACAAAATGATAAAAACGAGGCCCCCAAATGGTGACCCAGCTTTCAACAGAAATTTTTTAATCTCACATTTTTTCATCATCTATAATTACACAATGCTGAGAAAAAGGTAGCTGGGATGTATTTTAATAGCTGAGGAAAGAGGCAGGGTCAGCAGAGAGTTATAGCACACAGGCGTCTCAACAGACCAACATCAATAACCCATTTTTCCAAAAGAGAAATGTAGTCAATAAAACATAAAAGAAAAGCATTTAAAAAATTTAAAAGCCCTTTCAAATACAGAAAGTCCATATTATGACAGCAACTGGCCGCTCCAGGATGCACATTACCAAAGCATGAAAGCACTGATGAGGTGACTGAAGTCAGTCTGCCTTGAGCCTCGTGTCTCCCAGCACACCCAAGGCACACATTAATGGCTTAATGCGTTATTGCTTAATTAAATGATTAAATGCTTTTATGCGAAAGACAATCTGTTAAGTGGTAGGCACTGGCACGTCTCACCCTGAAAGCACATTAAAAGCTCTTGCCATCTGACAAGGAAAGAGATGAGGGCACAAACATTTGGCTCTATGCTGCAGAAAATGAATCCAACCAAAAGTGCCAAAATTTGATGATAGTAACAGTGAGCGCACAAAAACATGAACTTCACTTCCAATCTCTGTCAGAAGGGAATGAGGAAACAAAAATAGAAAAAAGCCATGAATCATTTGTAAGCCAGGTGGCAAGTGCCTTCCAAACCTCCTGTGTGCAGTGCCTGAGACATCTTGTAGAAATACATGCTAGAGCTGGGTTACAACCTAACCTATATACCATGCACTTTAAGGCATGTATTTTCACTGATAAAATTACTGCTGCTTGTGGTTTGACTAAACCTGCTACGCAAAACATAAAAAATACGCTATAGGTATATGTCTTGCTCTTTAAGGGTGGATCGGCATCATCTAGAGATTGCTAAGGCTGAGAAAACTCTGTTAGCTCCCTTTTTAATTCCACAGAATCTAAATTCAGTCTGCACCACAGAGGATTATTAAGAGGCGTTCTTTAAGCCTGGGCTTAATGACAAAGAAGGAGGGCTAAGTGGCCCAGTTTGTCTTCCAGGTGCCCTAGCTTCCATAATTAGTCCTCTGCTCTTCCAGCAGCAGAACTGGAATGGCATTGCTTGACACGGAGGACAGCCCTTACTCTCATCAGCTCTACAGAAAGCAACTTGGTTGCTGTTTTAACCCCTTTGGGAACTTCAGAGTTACATGCAGTGCCAAAAAAGAAGCCAGAGGGACACCTGAACCTGATCTGAGGCCACCAGAAGCCACAGAACGCAGAAAGCCAATCAGTGGCAAATATGCGTCTGTGAAGCAAAGCTGCAGAGACAGAGCCCAAGAGAAAAACAGACGTGTTTACATTAGGCACTTAAAGTGTATGCCTATTTTTTTAAAAAAAAGTTCTTTTAAAGACCAGAGATTGATGGCGAGAGTGAATTTAGGCACATAGCTCCAAGGAAAACTGGTTGATGCCCCCTGGTCTCCACAGGGTAGGCTGTGCCCAGCTGTGTAGGTCCCAGCAGCAGCAGGCTGAGCAGCAGCAGCCAGCAGCACTACAACAAAAAGTGCATTTCTCCCAGTGTGGGGCTGGGCTTCACAGCTGAAAGTTGCTTCCTGGTCTAGTCAGCTCTTAACAAGTATACAAGGCATTTTTGCTTACCTTTACATAGCAACTGCTG
>JAVJGJ010000014.1:62906461-62936705 GCA_035590215.1 Microhierax caerulescens | reverse complement strand
TCAATGGCTCCCTCAGGCAGAGGGAGATCAAACCCATGTGTCACACCTCAAGACAAGGCCCTAAGCCCCCCGCTGGCGAAAGGGCTGGGACAGGACACCCTTCTTTTTATCTAAGCCCACTTCACTAACAAATCTAACGGCGTGGTTACTTTGCATACTTTTTTTTTTTTAAAAAAAAAAAAGATAATATGGTACAGAAAACGGGTTGTTGCTCCATGAGAAAAGGGGAATTACACAATTCTAAGTCCCAAATCAAACACAATGCAAATTATGTAAAGTGCCTCAAATGCCAGATTTTGAGGGTTTGATGTGAAAAAACATTTCTAAGAAAGAGTCGCTAGCTCTAGATTGCTCTTCAAAATTCTGCTTTTAATGTATAAAAAGTCACTTTTTAGCAGTTTCATTTGTGACTGCTATGAGCTGCAGCTGAAAGTTTCACTCAGAGTAGCAAGGGCCAGGGATATGTGCCATGTTAAACTCCTGGAAGGCATGTTATCACCTGAGTGTAACAGGATTGCCCTAAAATGGCTCATCTTCACTGATCATCTTCATCAGTTAAGCTGATAAGTTTGACAAGTATGAGTAATTTTGGAGGCTATATACATATGTAAAGAATTTATTGGTTTTGTATTCTCCTTGAGTCTAAAATCTTGAAACGAGGAGCTGCTGAGTTTACAGGGAAAGCAAAACATAAGCTCTTACCTGAGAGGGGCACATTTTCATGATGGAAAATAAGGGTGGGAGAGATGTAAAGGAGGTAGGTTTTTTTCCATTTTCCCTCATCCCCTTCTTTAAGATCAGATATCCCCATAGCATTCCTGATAGATTTTTGTCTGGTCTGTTTTTAAAACTCTAGACTCCATTACCTTCTGCTATCCTGTGTGCTAGTATGTGCCTATATTTACTATAAGAAAATATTGGTGTTTCACTAAGTTTGATGTAGTTCCACAGTTTCTTTATCCTGTCCGTACAGCATGTGGAAACCAGTTATCTCCTATTTTTGCAAGTTTTTCGTCTATTTGAAGACTGGATCACCTTTCATCACAGCTTACAAATAAGGCACATCACTTTCCACTACATCTCTATGCTAAGATCCAGCAGAATGAGTATTATCTTCTAGTCCTCTTTTTAACCTGCTTCTCGTCCTTACCTAGCTTGTTGTTTCCAAATATGGGGGTTTGCCATTTTTTATCCCTGCCTGCCTCTGGTGTTCTGTCTTTGGTTCCACAAAGGTTTGTCCTTGCTTGTGATTTCTTTTTTTGCCCCAAAGCATTCTTCCAACTCATCAAAATAATTCTAAATTCCCATCCTGTCATTCCGTATTCAGAGCACCCTTTCCAGCTCGATACTGCCTGCAAACACTACAGAACCTTTTCCTTCAGCTGAAAACACTGAGTAGTGCCAGAACCAGGAGACATTGTGAACACAGAGGTTAACAGCTAGGCAGTGCAGGAGGGTTAAAATGTCCTCGTATTTTCCCACAGATATTAAGAAATTGAGGGCCTTTCGCTTTCGTCGTCTAAGGTCACAAGCATGATTCATCAACCCACAAGCTTCAACAGTTTCTCTAGCTGCAATTTGATATTTGTTCAGCTTATCAGATTTCAGTTCTTCCTGTAAGGACTGCAGGATCAGTCCTTTTGCTGGATGGATTAGTCCCTTTTATCACTGATCCACCCAAACAGTAAACTGCTGTTTTTCAGTTTTAGTAAAAAGACAAATCTCTTTAGGTGACCTCCAGTAGAAAACAAAACCAGACGTCTGTTTCCATAAAAGCAGCTCCAAGAGACTTATTCCCTGTATCATACTCGAGCCTCTCATTGACTTAGTACCACTTAGCTTTGTCCCTGGCGCAATATTTAAACTAGATGATTGGGCAACAGGCCTTTAGAACTGCAAGTCAGCTATAATAAACTTAGACTAGTGGTACAAAACAGATTGAGTTTGATTGCTGTAATGTGTGCTGCTGGCACAATTTCATTCAGGGAAATCAGAAGCCTAGCAGATTGGTCAAGGTCATTGTAATGATGATGCTCTCTTCCTTCATGGCCCTGCTGTTGAAGGGATGCATGCTGAGATAATGAATCAGATTAAGTATCTTGCTGACACTTTTGATTATGCTCCTTCCCCAGAAAGGTCATCAGATTTTGGCTGGTAGGTGGCAATCAGCTTTGGAAAGGAAGCAAATTTCAGAGGCACAAGCTGCCCTTTTTTCATAACACAGTGACCTAGCAACAGTAACGTATACATTTGGGACCAGAAGGCTTGATTATTGTAATTCTGTCCTAGCAGGACATTTCCAGTGCCTGCAGATTGCAGAGGGTTCAGAAGCACGTATGCACACTGGAGTAAGCATCACAACCTTCATGTGAACTATAATTTTGCTAAGGCAGTATCTTCACCTCAATTAATGGAGTTGCTTCCACAGTCACTTACCAGTGGGCCTCTTTATCTGAACTAGGGCAGAGCTTGGGAAGCAAAACCTTACAGTAGAAAGCTGGTCCTATCCCCATACAATCCTCTGTTAATAGTTTGTTACAGAGTCAGTGACTTCTCCAGGATCCAACGCACACGGTGGGGCCTGAGACACGAGCACATGGCAGGCTGGGTTATGTGGCTGAAGTACAGCCACTTGGTTCGGGCGGGCCGTGGTGGAAAGGTGCTGCTGCCTTTTACTGCAGCTCCTCTGAGCGACTGCCAGGTCAAGCAGCGCAGCCCCACAGCCTCTCTCAGGCTCCCAGGCACTCACCCATTGGTGTCACAGCTGCGGGAACACTGGTCAGACCAGTTTGTCACCTCGGGCATGCCTCAGGGTGGGAGAGAAGCTGTGGCTCTCTGAAGAGGGTGCCTGAGGTGGAGGTCTAGCAGGAAGGGATAGTGAAGCCAGGGCTCTTTTGGGGATTTAATCCTTCAGGTGGGCATAATGTTTCAACTGGATGGACAACTGGGTTTTGCTTACTGGCCCTTAAAGTGCCACCCATCTTCACATCTGGCTGAGCTTGTCAGTACTCAAAGTTTCTTTGACCTACTACACAAGGTAGATACTTTGACTCTCTTATCAGAACAGGAATTCCAAGCCAACAGCGGTTAGTCAAAAACCTGTCTTCAGCCGCTGTTTTCCTTCCCCATTTGCTCTCTACACAGCAAAGGCATTCAGAAGGAACCACACAGACACAATGGGATCCAGGAAAGCATGTCTACTAAAAAACATAACAGCAAGCATGCAAAAGTTACCTTTGTAGACAGTGAACAGGTATAGACTTTGTGTGCACACACCAGGTTCTCAGTGTTTCTAAAACATGCAAATCCTGATGCAAGTTTCCAAAACCAATTGCATGATGTACTTCCCTTATGTTCAGATGAATGCAGTCAGTTTTGTAGAAATTTTTTAGTGTAGATTAAAATACTTGAGGGCTATTTACATGCCTAGTAATACAGAGTGCCCCAATAATTTGCTAATCCGGAAACAAGAAATCGGTGCATTTAGTTATATTTTAAAATTTCTTAAACTAAAATTATGACATTGCCTAAGTGCTTCATGAGGGTGGGAGGGAGCAGTTCATAAAAAAGGATGTGCATTGTCCATCTTGTATATTGCCCTAACAGTTGGAGTCTTATTAATAGTTAAGTTGCTAAATTGCTTTTTTCCATTAAAACTGCACTCAAATACTGTTAGTTCCATGAGCGCGCTGCTCTAGGATAGTAATGCAAGAGCAGTCCACAGGAACAAATACACCGGGTCTCAATAAGTCTCTTCTGTTGCCAGCTAACTTATGAGCCACAAGACACACAAATAAAAAACACTGGTTCAGGATGCACATAGTGTGCTGGGTGAGTACAGACACAGCTGGAACAGACACTTCGTGTTTTGACACTGTTTAGTTCTAAGCAACATCTTCAACATCTCATCACTAGATGGCGGCGACCTTCACAAATTTCAAAGCTTTATTCTCAAAAGCGCTGCCAAATCCTTGCTTTCTCTCTTTAAAACCCACTCTACTGCAAAATGCCTTTGCAAACAACAGAGTAAGTCCATTTTTCAGTACAGATATTTTGGAAAATAAAGGCATGTTTTGTTAAAACTGCATTATGCCCTTAAAATAAACCCCATCTGGCTGAACAGAGAACAATCAAACTGTTCTGAGCTAATACCCATTTTCTTTAAGATACATATGTTTTCATATTCAAGCCTGTATGGACAGAGTCTTTGTAGACAATACAGATCCCTTATGCATTTCACCTGTGTTATTTTCACAGTACTATCCCATCAGGGAAAATTCTGTGAAGTCACCCCTTTCTTTTCAAGTTCTGTTACTTCCTTCAGACGTTTGCAAAACCCACCTCACTCAATTTGTAGAAAAATAGGCACACAAAACACCAAGAGAGCACATCTGTGTAACAGGTCTCCCACATGTCCTCAGGAGGTCCTTTGGCCCCGTCTAGCTGATGTGCCAACACACCCCCTTGGCCCAGCTTCACATCCCCTCCCGTCCTCTTTCTGCAGGCCTGGGAACTCTTGCACTCTGCATACAGCAGCGTCACTTTTCTCCAGCACCAAAAGCCTGCATTGCCACTGGCATTTTGCTGATCTATCAGCCAGAGATACATCAAACATAGGAACCTGGGGCTGTGAAGAGGCTGCAGCACTGCAGAAGCCCAAAATTTCCTGCCTCTTAGCACACATGGCCTCAGGAGCCTTGATGGGAGACATTCCAGTCACAGGTTTGTACTGCAATTCCTCCATCCCATCACCTGACCTAACTTAAAAAAGGCACATCCTCTTCATGGGGAAAATGTCATGAGCCTCAGGAACTGGGTAACAACTGCTGGGCATTTTATCTTTGTGTTATCCTAAAGATGAAGCACTGACAGAGGACAGTTCTTCACAAGCGACAAAGGGACTAAGCAGTCCACCAGATTTGACCATGGTACTGAGATCATGTCACACTTGGAGTCAGTTCAAAGTTCAGCCCTGGGTACTGCCTCAATGACATCAGCCAGGGCACAAAAGTACTTTGGTACTTCTGAAGCTCAGAGCAGTGTCAGAGCACTCTCAAAACTATAAAGCTGCAACAAGGTCTTTTACCATCTCATACTGGCACATTCTTCATCCCAGACCCTGTACTGCCTTCTCCTCATCTCACCTCCTCACTCAGGGCATGCTTTCTCTCCTCCTGCTTCTTCCTCTCTCCTCTTCTTCCTCAGCTTCCCCCTCTCCATTGGCTCTCAACCCCTTCACTTAACCAGCCACAGCTACACCTTATCTACATTGACCAACCCACCGCCCCTGAAGCTAACCAACAGTTGTATCTTATCAATGATAATTAACCCACCTTCATTCTTCTACAGAGCAGAAGAAAGCCTAGGCTGTCTAGAAGAAACTGAACCTGCATCTGATTGTCAGTTCAGAACAGATCTCACAGTGCTGAGCATGAGGCAAATATTGGAAATACATGATAAGGTCCAAATGTAAGACTAAGAAGCTGAAAGAAATCATGGAGTTTCTTAAAATAATTATCTTTTTTATTTCTGAGAATTTTTTAGCGTATTATGCAAAGTACATGTGACACAACTAAATAATCTTTTTTAAAAGTAAATCTTTTCACTATATATTTACAGTCATGTAATGTCACAACTACCCCATGTTTAATAAAATGATAGTAAAAAAATTATAGCAAAAAAATGTACCTAATTCAAAGACACTGTTAAGTTGATCTTTACTGCTATCAATAAAAACATCTTACTGGCGTATTATATAGCATAAGGATAGATTTCTGGTAGTGGTGTTTCTGACAAAAGTATCCATTGGTTATCTGAAGACTGAGAGTTTTGAGACTTTTCCTCAAAGCTTGTCACCTAGGAATCCTCCCCAACTCCAATATCTGCCTAGATCAGTTTTAAGCGTTTACATGCATAAGAATGGCCATTGCAAGTCAGAGGAGAGGCCCAGCCATGGATGGCTGATGAGCTAATGCTGGGGTAGCCCAGGAACACATGGTGCAAAGAGCACAAAAAAAACAAGGCAAGTATGAAGTGAACCTTCTTTCCTCAGCATCCATCAGCTGATGTAACACAGATGTGCGTGACTGATGGGCCATGAACATAGCTCACACTGGATGAGAGGGAAAACTTACCAATGGCTTCCTAACATTTCAGTTTCTGGAAGTTTACATGGTCAATGCAGTGTAACAATAGGATATTGCATATCTCGATCGATGAGGCCTTCCTCTCTCTCCGCTGCACTGCAAGCATCTAAGAGACTGCCTAGCCTGGGAACCCAATCACCTTGTTTGCCTACATTTATAGAGTGCTATATTGGACGCATACAGTGAAAGGTGAGATGAGAAATTACCTAACCTGCTATAGAAGAGACATGGTTTTGCCACACAGCTGTTGGATCATCCAGTAAGGTGCAGATCAGATCAGAGTTCCAGCGTACCAACATACCTTTGAAAATATGAGGAATTAAGGACTGACTTAAAAGACAAGACTTAGACCACAGATGGATCTTAGTGGCTCACTTTCACTTTGGTACCTAAATGCTATCAAGATCTGCAGAAATTCTGTCTAGCCTAGCATCCTTAGACATGTGAAGTTCTACTCCCAAACACGTCCAGGAAGAAGCACAGCCATGCAGAACAAGCTTTTCAACACAGCTCATAGCTAAGCATAACTCGAGTACATTTAAAATTAATAACATAAATTTAGCATTATAATATTATCAAGCACCAAGCACAGCTTTACTGCAGAAGAGCAGTAGCATTTATTCTCACCATTTTACACACGGCG
Organism: Microhierax caerulescens; assembly: GCA_035590215.1. Taxonomy (NCBI): domain Eukaryota; kingdom Metazoa; phylum Chordata; class Aves; order Falconiformes; family Falconidae; genus Microhierax; species Microhierax caerulescens. The sequence goes on along the minus strand of JAVJGJ010000014.1, from coordinate 62,929,916 downwards.
ATACAAGGAGTGTCCTCTCCCGTGGCAGATAAGATGGTGGCTGCACAGTACCACCTTCTGCTACAAAAAAAAATAATATCTAAAAATATCTGAACAGGAAAAAGGGGCAATAACAGCTAGTTTCTCCTCCATAAAACAGGGAGTTTGGGTTCCAGAGTCTCTTCAGCCTGTGGGTGTTTGAACCCTCCTTTCAGAAGTGTGAGTTCCTGTCACAGCTCAGTAGAAGTTTAAGGATTAGCAATCTAGGCACAGAAAATCAGATATTTGTTTTAAAGTTTTCAAAAAAATAAATTACTCTTGAACTAACACTAAAATTAAAAGTTTCTTGAACATAGTAATCCATTGGTATGCCACTGGTAGCCATCAAATCATGTATGTTTCAAATAGTATTTGACTAGCGATTGTATTTGACAGCTGTTGGTAAAACTTGTCACAACTCAGGCACGTCTATTTAATATACCAGTTTTACTTATTCTTGAGAATGAGTAAATTAGAGATAAGGCAACAACTAAGCAAAGAGCACTGAGAACAGAGAAGTGTACAGGAACAAATGAGGAGCGTGAACTACACTGGTCCATGCTAAAGCCTCCAGCTTCTTCTGACAAACATGGGTGGTTTCTTCCCAGCAGTAACAAAAAGTGCTGTATGTAAAGAAAAAATAAACCATTGCTAATTTGTTTAGCAAGATGCAGTCTGATAGGAATTTCCCCCTTTTTTGATGTACGAACATTCACAGGGGTCTTTTTTTTTACTGTATGCTAAAATCTCAGCTTTTGCTTTTGTGTGTGCCGGTGAGATCCTTGTAAACTAAGACATGCAAAACTCATATCCATTAGGAAGCTTAGGTATGAATATGCCTTGTACAATTAAATACTTCATCATCACAATAGTCTTTAAACTATTTATGTTACACAGCATGTCTTCAAAGTACAACTTTATTATTGTAGCCATGACACAAATAGCCTCCAGAACTGAGTGTTCTTTTTTTCCCTGAGAAGTATCCAAAATACCCAAGACAGCTTGTGTATTTTATAGCCTCCAAATATTTCTAATTATATTTTTTTTTATTTTGTAATGTGATATAATCCTCAGATAACTGTTACGATCAAAGTTGGGCTGCTACTTAACTGCTATGCTATTTGTCCCCTTAAGTAAAACCTGGTTTTGCCTAGAAGGTTAAGACAAATGCTAAACATGGTCTTGAAGGCAAGTGGAGCAAATTAAATTGAAAAAGATGAATTCAAGCAGCTTTGTGGCATTTCTCTCACCTCCAGCTCAAGTGGAAAGATAGATGACAATTTTTAAAGCCTCAGTGTAGGTTGAATCATTTTTCTCCCATCCACCCCTGCCATTGTTTTCTTCTTTTAAGGGTACATCAAAATCAGCCGCTTCTCTCAAAATTAATTTTGCAGGCACCCAGTATGTGTTATTTTCATCTCCTTTCATAAAGAAGGGCTCCCCAGTTTCTCGTCCAGCTTCACAAGCTCCTGCTGTGTCAATCCCACCTTGAATTCACCATTTCCCTTAATGCTCTGAAACAACTCTACACAATTATGATTTAAAAACAGCCCATAGCTTTTCCATCTTGTTATCTTCTTGGCCTTTCCATTCTATAAGTTACCTGTATCAATGTCGTGAGTAAGCTTTCCACCTCTCACTTTCGGAAACTAAGGAAGCGTACGGATATATGCCCAGTTGTTCTTGAATTCCATGCCAGTCTGCATTTTCTGTTCTGTTGGCTAATGCTTTCTACTGAATCACGGTTGACTCAGGCAGGAAGCAACCCACAGCAATGAGCAGTGCCAGCTGGTCTGCAGGGGTTGTTGAGGTGAGCGTCAGCTTCTTTTCCCCTTGTCACCGATAGATCTGATAGCAAAGGTTGAGCAAAGGCCAGCACCCACCCCAGCAAAGCTCGTACTTAAAATGCAGATCCCACTGAAACCTAACAGAGAGACAGACCAGCAGTACAGAAGTTATGGAGGACAGCAAAAGGAGGAAGAAATTAGACCTAACACCTAAGTCGAGCATCCCACAAATCCTCCTTCCTGGACCTAATGTATTTACTAATTGAAAGGTTTATAATTGGTTGGGTGGTGCTGCATGGTGGCAGCATGCACAGAGCAATGGGATCTCCATGAGTGACCTACGACACCAAAACGTGGGATTGGGGAAGGGGTGGGAGACAGATGGGGTAGCGAATTAAGAAAGGTTAAACCATTTCAGGTCCAAGGAGAGAACGAAGAATTGCCTCAGGGTAGGAAAAGTCACTGCAATAAGATACCCATGAGGGAAGACCACTTGTCTGAGGTTCAAGGTTCTTGTTAACCTTCCTCCACCTTCAAACACACACGCTGAATTGATGTATGTGCTGTAAAAGGATACACTTTTTGCCAAATATTTACTGAAAGCAGAAAGGAAAAACTATTCATAGCTATCCTAGCAGTATTGCAAAAGGCATTCTCAAACTCTGTCCCATTGGTTCGACAGGGTTCAAAGTTTCTCCGATTTCCTCACACAGTTAAAATTCCAAAAGCATCATCCCAAGGAAGATCCTGACACAACTCCATCAGAAAGCACTGCATAGCACAGCCCTTGGGTTTGCCAAGGTCCGATTATAACACCATCCTCAGCCAAGGATGACAATGGTTGGGTTGCTACTGCCATTTCATAAATAATAAAAGGTTGCTGTGCCCACAATGGGAAACATGATGACTCAAATGACCGAGTCAAATACACAGTAACTCTAAGACTTTTAAGAAAAGCAAACTGTCCAGCCAAATCAGAATCAAATGGCAACACGGGAGATGAAAAACTCTTCTGCAAGACTTAACTCCTATTGCTTTCCAGACCAGTTTTCAGATTTACCAGATCCTTTGGTAAAACAGTCTTAACCAGTTCAACCCCACCTCCCCCACTTTCTTCACACATACAATGCCCCACAATATTTCCTGGAAAAACAAAGCAAGCCAAATGTTTGGTTTGCAAGTAAGACTTAGTAAGAACCAAATCCCCCCAGTAAATCTATTTGTAAAAGCTTTTTTCTTGAGTTGCTCTCACCACACTTTATTTTCCCTGGGAAAGTCCCAATATCTCAGATTTCAATTACTTAAATATACTTAAAACTCAGTTTTGCTGAGCTTAAGTTGCAATATTACCAATCTATTTGTCAGTTCTATTTCATAGGAAATTTGAATTTGCTCCCAGCAATACAGCTTTTCAGGTGAATATCTGTACATTCATGAAGCCTAGGAACTGCTGAAAAAAATTCTACCTAAACTAAGTTGATAGGAAAGCAAAACATTGCAAAACGAAAAGCTTCATTAGATGAATCTGCTGTCCACATTTTTGTAGGAAACCGAAATATTAGTCTTTGTATGGATTATTCACTGTCTAGTGAAAGTAACTGTGTGGGTTTGTAACTGCTTCTTATATAGCACATTACAACCTTTCATGATATATGGGTCTGGTCTCAAGAAAGAAAATCCGTGATGTATCAGATCATTATCTCTTAATTGGGAACTCAGCCTATGGGAAATAATGAAAGCAGGATGTACTGGAGCTACAATTCTGTGTACAGGATTTTTCAACCCAAACATTTCAGCTTTTAATTGTAAGTTTTCTTACAGAAAACATCTTCCTCCTGCCTTCACTGCTGCCCAGAAATCACTTGGACATAAACTGTTATTTGCTTTGGCTAAACTGTTTTGGTGCTACTGCAAATTCAAGGTTGTTATTTTCACCTGATCTCTTCATAACACTTGGAGACACCAAGAAAATATGGGTTGTATGATGAAGTTAAAACAAAAATAGACAATTTGTTATTACTATCTCAAACGCCAGTCTGGAAGCTTTAAACTCCTATATATAGTTAGTTACTTGTTTTCTCCAAATGGACCCTGACATCCCATACTTCATAGCTGACAATGACTTACTCCAAAACTTTAATAGGTGTTAGACTTTCAGGCAGTTCAAGAGATGAGATGTAGCTCATGACATGAATGGGAAAATCCTATTACTTTAAGAGGAAATGGGACCTGTGATGAAAAGCTGCTCTAGGAAGTAATATAGACTGAATTTTACTTTGGTAAAAAAGAAAAAAGAAAGAGAAAAAAATAAAGAAGAAAAAAAGGGAAGTGGGAGTATCCATGGCTAAATCCATGGTTAAAAAAAAAATTCTCCATAACTTCCAACTTTTAATTTGTCTGAAAATTCTTAAAATCTTTCTTTTTCATATATGCAGGGAGAAGGCTTCCAGAAACATAGCAGCAAAAGTAGCACTATATTTCCCACTCCAATTCCCCCCTCCAGTTATTCATTTAATATTCAACCTTAAACCAAAGATAACAAAGAATTTTGAAGACTTTATAATTAATTCCATCTTCTTTTTTAAACTTGGGCTTTTTAAAGTTGCATTTATGCATACAGATTTTGCTGTATACTTTTCCCTTGCTTTTAAAACATTTTTCTGGTCAAATGTACCAGAAATTAAAACCAGGCAAATTTGCCTCAGATGTAATCTGCATTGTGCTGTGTTGAAGCACTTAAAACTTCTACAAGTATGAAATTACAAAACTGTTAATAGAAGAATGTAACTGTCATATGTGTTCATGTCACTCCCTGAAGTATCAGAAAAGGAAATGCAGGCTAACAAGTAATCAAACACATGCATGGCACAGGGGACTGCGCTCCTTCAGATGATGCTAGGTGATGTGGGGAAACAGAAGACGAGTCAGAATAACTTCCCACAATGCACCTCTGATATTTTTCTCCACAAACACATTCAAAATTCCTTAAAATATAATCAGTCACACCAATGCATTTCTAGAGAACACAAGTAGTCTAACAGAAAGGTAGTAGGTTTTAGCTATATATATTTGAAAGCACATTCTTAACCTATCTATCCCTATTATTTACAATTTCTGTAGTACCGGACTACATCACTTTCATCCGTGTGCCCATGAAAGCTTGAAAGTTATCCCCATTTTTGCAGACCTCTAGCACAAAAGCCACTTCCAACAAAACTGAAAACCAGGGGACTATGCCTAAATAGCCTCTTGGAATCTGGCACTAAAAATTCTAAGATCACATTGCATGTTGGGGAAGAATAGAAAAGTGAAGCCACGTCTCCCAACTTCCAGGTCTAAAGGGATCTCCCTTCTGCAGGTGCTACAGTACAAGGCCTGACTCTGAATCCACTCCAGTGTGAAGCAGATGATTGCTCTTGCATCAGTAGCTGTCTAGCATCAAATTCCTGGGAAGGCTAAAGGAGATCTTATCCCCTCTCTGGTTGCCGGACGTGATGACTTGGCGCAGACTCCAGGACCTCATATCACAGTCAGGGTTGCACACCTGTGCCATGCAGAGTGACACAGGTGGATCCTGCATCTCCCATTCAGATCATGACTCCAGTTCCCCTTTCTCCTCTTCCCTTGCTACTACTCTGCCTAAGTCCACATCCAGGTGCACAGGAACACTGCAACATCAAGGCAATATGCCAGAAAATAAACCAATGAATCACTGACCAAAAGGAGAACAAGCCTAAACTCAGCTGATACTGAGAATTGCCCTATATTTTCCTAACTGTAACCATTTTTTTCTGGTCCTAATTAGGTGAGCACAGAGAAAAGCAACTGAAAACAATTATGCTATTATACATTAGGACATTTAAGTGGGTTAATAGACTTGGGAATATCAGAGACTATTAATTTAGTTTTAAAATAGTTGTAGCTACTCTAAATGCACTGGCACATCATCAAATAATTAGTTTGTACATCCCTAGCATAAACAATCAGCAGAAGAGTTCAAAACAAAAGCAAATTATTCATTAAAGACACACATATGAGAACTTCCAGCCTAACCAGTCCTTCTCACTGCACCACTAACTTTCTTGAAAACACTTTGACACTTGAAAACCAGAGAGGCAACCCAGTCTACCCAGTGGGATTCCTTTGACTCCATACCCCAGTCTGACAAACGACATAAACACTCCTATGTATGATATGAGGGTAAGACCATCTGTGGAGCCGCAATAGTTACTACTCAGACTGTTAATTCTGAGAAGTGCTCTCTAAGATGTCTTTGGTCCATACATGAAAAAAACCCTATTTAAAGTCCTGGCTTTGCATCCTGAGGTTTGCCCATACAGGGCAGCCTCTGGTACTCCAAGCAGTGGTAGAAAGCAGCACGAAGCAGGCCGTGAGCAGCATTACCAACTGTTTACCCCACATTCATGTGAAATTCAGTCACAGAAGGTAAGCATGGGCAAACAAGCTCTATTCTCATTCTCTCGACTACCTTTGCCCATCCAAACATGGAGTGACTGGTCTACCTCCATTTTCTGACCATTGTTTTCTCCTTGTCTACCAATTTCAGACCTAAAAAAATATAACCACCATCCATTTTCAGAGCATTCTCTCTATGTATGACCGCTTTACATTAACAGGGATCAGCTAATCTCTCGTTCCCATTATACCAATTCTACTGAGAGCAGTGAGGGAAACTGGGAGCTCGCTCTTCCTGGAGCCAGTCCCAGCGCCTGCTGCAGCCTTAGCACACTCTCCTCTTCTGTTCCTCAGCTTTGGCAGTGCAATACAAGAAATAATCTGCCACTTGTAAAATGGATCAGAGGAAAGGGTGTGTTTTATGTAAATTTCAGCAAAAGTCTTCAGAACTAATTGCTTCAAGTGATTGGGAAAGCTAATGGAATTAAATTGCTGTAGAGATTATTTCCTGTTCTACAACAGAGAGACCCCTGAGTGCCTGGGTTTAGTACAATATTTTGCATATCAAATAGATACCCAATTGCTAGCACTAAAACATTAAACAATCCAGCTAAGCACACAACAGGCTGTATGGCAATTATATGGCCTGACCAGGGTGAACAAACAGGTGAAGCACAGGTGAACTTTGTTTTCAGAGATACTCATTATCTTTCCCATACATGAAATAAGAAACCAGTTTAACCTGAGCAAAACAAAGTCTTTCTAAAGTCCTTCTTAACATAAAATATTGACAAATTCAGGGCATGCAAGATCCTGTAAACATTGTGCTGTGCATGTTGTATGCTAGATGTCAACTTTCTATAGCACTAGAAAGTTATTGCATCATTTAAATTTCCATGGGTGGCGCAAAACATCACCACTGTGCCTGCAACTACATGCTGAGTGTAACCAGACTAAGAGCTCTGGGCTTGCACTGTTTGATTCTGTCTGATCAGAGCTGACACTTCTAGTAAGGATAAACAAAAAAGCTATATAGCACTTCTGACACTTCAGCTTTGTCAATCAACAGCTTTCTGTTTCTGCTGTTCAGTAGGCCAATTCTTTTCTCAGTGTCTCTCTGTTGCTACTAGTATATTTCTCATGTCTTTTGCTAGTTATATTTCATTTTGTTCCTTTGGCATTTGTGATGTTATCTTCACCTCTTTACACTCTCCTTTAAAATGAGACTCAGTCAGCCTGAAATGCATGTTCCCTTCTGTATAGCAGGTTGGGGTTTTCATTGTCTGGGCTTTTCAATGAATCTTCATCTTTTTGTCACTCCATCTCTGCCCATCATGACCATTACTTTTTTATTCTTTTGTGTATAGCCATTAAGTTTTATCTGGGTTTTCCAGAAATTCTGATTGCCACCATGTTCTAATTACTTCATTTTTGCCCCAGCTTCCTCTAAGTAACACCTGGGGGTTTTGTGCCTACTTGTTTTACATTGGTATGCTCCAAAACTTTTGGGAGTAAACTTGTTTCTTCTTTGAGCTAATCTTTGTCATCTAAGTTTATTTAGTTTTCTAGGATTTACATTTTTCTTTCCCTATACTGAGCCCATAAGAAAACCAGGACTGTTCATTTGCTTTACTGGTAGGAAGTAGTTTTTGCCCTCCCTATCTTGCATCTTAGTTCACACTGCTGGGACAAACCATGCTTCAGAAGCTATTTTTCCAGCCATAGCTACTTATATATTTAAAATGCCAAGTGTATAACATATCATTGGTGGACAAATGCAACAGAGACTGTCAGTGCTTTAAGACCTTACCTTGTTTCTAGAAGTTTGTCGTGCAGGTGTTGTGAATGTGTGCCCTGATGAGGTGTAGGGTCAGAGGGTCCGCCATACGGCACTTCTATGAATCATGCAACTCATACACACTTCTGCCTTCCATTTGGAAGAAGTGATCTTCAGAGGAGCCTGTGTCTACTGGACACAAACTGAGAGCTAGCAGATGACCTATAGCAACAGACAGACAGAGAAATGCTGATGTGGTCCCACAGAGACCTGCTCTGTACTGCACCTTGAGCAACCAAGTGCAATTAGATGTTTCTGGAGCATATTGTCATTACTGGAAAGGGTTTGCCACCCAGGGCAGTCAGACATTCAAAGGCTTCTTCAGATTTCTACCAGATATAACACTGGGAGGTTCACTGCTGGAGTCATTCTTCCACTTATCTTTTCCTCGGAGTGGACATGCTGCTTGAATTGTGAACTTCCCACATCAAGCAAAGCTAACAACTTCTGAATCTGCCTGCCCAGCTCTGTCATTGCTTAGCAATGACCTTGTCCTCAGGAACAGCAAAAGCTGTAAGTATGCAGACAATGCCACAGCTACTAGGGCTTATTCTGAAGTCCCTTTTTGGTTCCCAACCGTTCCTGTACCAAGCATTCTTATTACCATTATCTGCTCCAGCACAGAAGCAGACACTTTAGTCCCAAGTTCTTTCTAATGCAGACTGTTGAAGATGATTTATTAAATCCTGCCAATAGCATAAACTGCCCAGTGGCCCACGTCAAAGATGTCAATTACATGGCAGCTTCTTTTGCGTTCAAGAGGTCCTACATGGTTTTAGCTCTGAAAGCAACTTACTTCAGTCTAAAAAAAAAAAAAATTTACCCCCCTACATACAGAGACAAGAAATCTTGTTTTTTTCTAACAGTTTTCTGGTTTTGTGACACTTACTGACGTATCAAGTCATTTCTGCTGTTTGAGATTTATTCCTGGTCACCATCATAACTGGTGCTCCCAGTTCACAATATTCCAACATGACTACAGGGCACAGTCATGGAAATGGAGGGGTGTTATAGCATGGTACAGGGAACAGTTTAAATGGGAATTTTCTCTTCCAGGGGTCACACTTTTACACAAAGTCAGTAGAAGTTTTCTTTACAGAAGCTGCAGAAAACTTATAACAAGACAAAACCATACAGCTCATGTTTTGAAGGGTAATCTTGAAAGGGATGGATTTTCAGAGAGGAAAGGAAGGTATGTGCTATTTAGGAATCAGATACTATAATTATTAGTTAAGGTCACAAAGGCTTAGTCAGTGGTTTCATACTCTCAAGATTTTCCAGCTGCTTCTTTGTACTGTTGTTCCCCCCGCAACCCCCCAGTTTATTTTAATACACACTAACAAAAACCAACCAAACAAAAAAGTCCTGTATAAATCAGGAAATATAATTTCAATGAAAGACTAAAAGAAACCATCGAAAAAATCCCAGGGAGTGAGAGAATAAAGATTTTTAAACACTGCTGCAACTATCTCCACAACTATGTCTCTTTTCAGGAAAACCAGCAGGGAATGGGTCTCTTTAAAGCAAAATGTTATTTTTTCTTATAGCTTTTTATTTGATCAGTGAGATAAGATAAGCATCCACAAACTGTAATGGAGTTTGGAATGAAATAGACAAACCTAAGCCTTGACAGTCGTTAAAACAGATGTCTTACTTGTACCTGTGCAGTTTGCTATAAAGAAACATAAATTTTAAAGCAGACATACTTCAAATGTAACACAGCACATGGCTTTATCCAGCTGTCTGTAAGAAAATTGCCTGAAAGCTTTTCTAGCAGAGTATCATTAAATGAGGTATTTTTCCATTTTGAGAAAAACCAAAAATTCGTACAAGGTGCTGTGGTACAACAGTGAGGAATTACTGCATACTGCGGAACTTTCAAAGGAAAAAAAATCTGCCTTAGTGAGAATTTGTACATGTCATATAGCCTATTTACATTAATCCAACTCAGGGTAATTTTAATATGGAAATAAATAAAATGAAAACCAGGAAAAAGTAGTGACGTGAGATTCCACGGTGACCTAGAAGTAGAAATCAGAGCAGAGATGAGCATCCTGGGCTTTTTCTCAAATGCATTCCATAGGGAAAAGCAGACAGCAGCACCCCTAAACGTTAAGCACCTCAAGACTTAGAATAATAGCACTGCAACATAAATGAGACTTTGATTATAAAGTGACTTAAGAGTCTTTGTAAATGTTACATGTGGTTCAAGACATTTTTTTCAGGATAACGTTGAGACACTTTCTGCTGAGTGGTGAAATAACCATTGTGCATAATCATGTTTAATGACCTGCTTCAGAGCATTCACAGAATGCAATACTAATTAAACTTCACTACATTCTGATTCCTTAATGCTAGACCTGTAACATTATATGGCAATGGGAAAGATTTAACACTCCTTTCATTCAAAGATAGAAAGATTTCCATGTTTCCTATGGGTCTTAATGAGAAGCAAAACATAATTTTGAAAACAAAGTTAATGACCAGTAAAAAACTCTCCCCAAAATTCAGTGCATGATGTTTTGCACTTGAATTTCTTGCAGGAAGAGCATCTACACACAGTTACCCAGTTTCATTCATGTCTGCTGGCTTCTGCGATGTTTAAAAGACCCTCTGTAGTTAGGGAACTTGAAAAAGTTTTGAATGTCATATAGCTTGCTCCATGGTTGTGTATCTATTTTATCTCACTGTATTTGCAAATGAACAAAAGCGTTCAGAGCAAAGCTTATACCAAAAGGACCCCAAGTGCTTAAAGCTGGAGCTAAATAGAAATATAGCTAGATCCATCCAAGACCACCTTCCTTATTTCGGGAACACCTGATCTTTGGAGATGGCACATTTCCCAATCAGTATGTTTCACAGGTGTCTAAAACTCTACCTCCAGAAGAAAACTCCTGTGTTAGGGGGCTGAGCAAAGCAGCACTTGAACACCACCAGCCCTCATGACAAACTTGCCCATTTCTTGTACCAAAGAGTGCTTCTGGTCCAAAGCACTCACCCCTGAGGCGGGTACCTGACTGTCACTCACCCCAGCCTCCTGAAAGTGCCATGGTGATGGCAGGTGGGCTGCTGGCAGTGGGGCAGGCAGCGCTGTTAACTTTCCGCTTGGAAGCTGCTCCAGAGATAAGAAAGCACGAGTGATGCATAACCGTGGAGAAGACTGAAAACTAGCACAATTTGGCAGCCAGCTGGCAAGGGCACCATGGGACAGGACAGGGAAGGGAGCCCCCAGTCGATCTGGGAAAGGCCAGTGGCAGGATCCTGGTGCTGAGGCACGCCCCAGCATTGCTGGGAAAGATGCATGGCTCCCTGAGAGAGACAGGGTCTAAAGGAGGGTGGAGAGAGATGTACAGCACTGCTTTGCTTGCCATGCTCCAAACTGGACAGACATAAGACATCTACCTCTAACAATCCAGGTAGCCAGGCGAAGGATGATTCCCTGTTCTTGAGATGATCAATTTGGACCGTACTGCTACCGCATGGAGCTGCTGTGCCCTAATTCAGGCAACCTGGAGATGAGCGCTCTGCAGGCAAATCCCCTCAGCTCCTTCTACAGTCACCGGAGAGAAGCAGGCACCTCTAGAAAATTATTCCTTTCATCCCAAAACTAATAGGTGAAGTGAACTACTTTCTTAAGTAGTACTTAATACTACTAACTGTTGTGAGAAGTTCTGGGCGATTACCTGAGACATAGACCTCTAAAGGAAGGTGGGATGAACTCCACCTGTAATTATCTACAAAAACAATCCTGGCCATAATTATCCACAATCTATCATTACAAACCATAACTATTTCCCACATTTTATGTAAAGAGAAATGCATGTATTTATTCTAATGCCCAAATGGCTGCTAGACAGCATTTAAATCAGCAAGTCTTCCCCCAAACAGGTATTTAATTCAGCACTGTGATGTTCATGCATCTCTGCAGTGCTGTATTTGCTCCAAAACACAGTCCAATAAAGAGGAAAACATTAATCTGTGCCGTGTAACACCATCAGAAACCACTGACCTCACCCCTCTTTCAGTGAGACTCAAAAGCCAAAGGAAGAGGAATAAAAAGCTCCCACCAAAGCCGCAATAAAAATTTGCTCGTGGTGTTGCTATGGCCTTTTATATTTCCCCATAGCGACTGACACTGCTTTAGAGAGCTGTGCAGAGAAGCAAGGAACATTTCTGTGTCATCTCAGTGTCAGTGCTCTGTTGATGTGTTTTCCCTTTCAAGTAACTAATAAATAGAGAGTGCAGTGCACTTGAACTAATTTTCCCTCCCATATAACTAGTAGAAAAAGGAAACCCATCCTGCCTCTTTCTGCATGCAGAAAATAAAGAAAAAGATCATCTGTACCAAAACAGTCTTTGCAGAAAGTGGCGTCAAATGCCTCAGTGTGCCTTCATATAATTACTAGTGCTGCAATATCAAAATACGTGTTTCTTATGCAAGCAAAATCAGAATTTAATTCTGTGATATGGATAAGGAATCAGTCAGATACTTACCTTTCTCTGCCAGTCCACTGAAAGGTGAAGTTTGACTCTAAAGGCAAATAGGGAAATGCCTTTAGGATGAATATTTTTTTCTTTCTGCCATGAATCAGCAGTAAACTACATACTGTTACACTGGAAAGCTATAGCATTTTTCCACACAGGCAGGCAGTCCAGAAAAAACTTCTAGGGTGCCCATTTAAGTTTTCAATGGCTTGGCATGATCTCCCACATACTTTCTTTACTGCCATAAACCAAAGCTACATGAGAAATGTACAGATTAGTATAGCTAATCAGTTAAATTGTATTCTGTGTTGTTTTCTTCCTGGTTAACATTAAATCGCTTCTTCTGTAATTAAGATTAAAATCTAAAATAATTTGATATACTTTAGTTATTCTGAACAATGATGGAGTCCTCCTTGAGTTCGTATAATTGAAGTTTATTTTGGATTCAGAAAAGGAGTAGACCTGTAAACACATCATTACAAAGCACAATCAACTAAAAGGTGAAGGAACACAGAGGCACTATGTTTTCTGATGAGTAAGGTTGCCTGGGAGAGAGAGTCCAGAGGCACACTCAGTCTTTTGGAGGAATTGTGGACCAGGTACAAAAGTATCTTCATCAGAAAGTTGTCCTACTACTAAAAACCTAAAAATCATGAAATGGTATTATATTGTAGTATTACATATTTTTTTTTGTATTATAAATAATATATGTGCACTTCTCTAAGAGTATATGGTGTTCTATTTTTACATATTTGTTCATTTATATTTAGAGAGATACATTATATATTCCAAAAAATAGTTTCCTCTCAAGAAAATCTGTTGGAAAAGCTGTTTCTTTGTCATGGAAGACCTGATTAAAGACTATAGAAAACTTGCAGGAAAGTGAAGAAATTTTATTTGATTACACAGAGAACAAACAATTCCTTTGTTCATTTAATGTTTTCTGGATTCATAGAACCAGAGTGGGAATAACATCTCCTAATTACATTTCTTCATTGAGAATATTCACAACAGCTTGGGCAGGAAACATCTCCACATGCCATCACACACTGTCCATGCTGTGAATGTCAGTGATAACAGCTTTCAATGAAGACTGTTGTATTGTCTAATAAAATATTCAAATTGTTGCCATTGATGCCTGCTTTTTTTCATGTCTGGTAGCAGAGACCTACCAAACAAAACCAAATATTGATGTAAATGACAGCCTTTTGGCACTCTGAAATTAAATTTCCTGAAACAATGATTCTTTTGTTATAGTGCTTCTAAAGTCATAAATCCCATGGGAGGTAGCTGGGCAAGAGTGACAAGGCAAAATGCTTTTACAAAACACCTTTGCGTATCTGATGCCTGTTTCCCCATTCCATAGGTAGAAGTTTCACCAGGATGGCAGGGTGAATTGTTATAATGATGTCTTGAGAAATGCATTTTATCTGTGAGCCTGTCAGATCACTTCTCCATCCCAAAACCCAGTTACCTGTGGGGACATAAAGCGCATGTCCTAAGAGAGCAGGCTGGCAGCAAGCTAGGAGCCCTAGAAAAATTTCAGCCAGCCTCTGTCCCTCCCTCTTCTACAGCGAAGTACTGTCCCCTCTGGCAACCCTGTGAACATTTTGAGGAGGGAGATGAGGAAGAAGTAGAGACTACACAAAGGCTGAACATAGGGGAGGTGCAGTCCATGTGCTGTGCAGATGCTCACGTTCCTCCTGCTGGTTTGCTTCCTGTGTAACTGGACACTGAGCAGAGGCTGTCTGATATATTGCACTGCTACTGTAAGGTAGGTTATGATACCTTTGCATGGATGCAAGGAACAACCCACGATCCCTGCATTCATCAGGAATAACCAGTGACTATTGACAACCCTAACTTCAAAGCCCACCACTTATCCCAATACACAACACATGTTTACCAAGCCCTACAGAGCACTGATACTATTTATTGAAAACTATTTAGTCTTTGCTAAGTTGAGAGGTCCAAGTAATATAGTCACGGTTGAATGAAATTGATTTACTTACCTGAACCCAGACCAAAGGTGTGATGCTCTTGTTTTTTGTCTAATATCCATGATAAAACAAAAAACTGTTAGTCATGAAATATAAGCTCTACTTCAGCAGATTATTTCTTTTTAGTAAGTGCTGTTGCTTTCATAAACACACTGTTACAGGCTGGCAACAGCCTAAAAATGCTTATCAACATTACAATGGAACTTATTCTAGTAATGCTTAATTTAAAAGTGATATTTAAATGTGGATTGTGTGTGAATTCTGTTGTAACTGGGTAAGCAAAATGTGAATGACTGAAGTTCCTTTGGACCTGCAGCCTTCTCAAGATGCAGTGAAGTAGGCTGTCATAAATATGCCTGCGGAATAATATGAAAACATTCTCTAGTCAATGTGTATTCAGCAGGAATATTGCATTCATGTTATTTTCATTTTATTAATTTTAATATGGAAATCAGAACTTCATCACAGTGCAACAAGAAATACATAATAATATAAAATTTCAAAGCACACAAATAAAATTACGCCTTACCAGCTTTCATTTCCCCACAGTACTTTGCAAATAATATAAACAGAAGTTGTGTTTCAGGATCGGTGTGGCATAACCAATTTTGCTCAGGCAGACAGCCAAGAAAACACAAGTTCTAATCCCTACCCTCGGGCTCTCAATTCAGCAAGGCACTTACGTCCCCATGTAACTTTAAGAAAAAGCAATGTTGTCGAAGTCAATGAGTCTACTTCACCACCCAGGTGTTTTCCAAGTGCTCTGCTCAGCTGAGGTGCTTAAGCTCCTTTCTGTCATTTTTTTTCACTTATAATGGGAACAGTATTTAACGGTCACAGTGGTGCCATGAGGTTCCTCATCTGTATCTCTGATGAACCAACACAGCCCTACCACCATCAAACAGGAACATTTTGTGATCTTTAATATGTTTACTTTTTAAACATAAATTCCCTTTCACTAACATAATGCCTCCTGACCTTAGGCAAGGCTGAGCACCTCTCTCTCTCTCACATTAGCAATACTGCAGTCACTGTTACAAGGCAGCAACTGAATCCCTCTCCCACCATACCAGCCTTCGGTGAACTCACCTGAACTCTGCTACAGTCCCTCTGCTGCTTTGTACACACACTGTTGCTGTCCTCCTCCTGAGCTTTTATTTGGGGTGGTTGCCTGTCTGTGCAGACACAGCACCACTTTAAAGCTGGATCATGCCTGCCTTTGCTGTGCCCCTACAGCTTTGCATCTGGTGACTGTCTGCACCTTCAAGTCTCTCTCTCCTGCTTTGTACTAGCTTTTGTTGCGGTTCCAGGAATTTCCTCCTTCCTGCTCTTGACGTCAGTCACCTCAGGCCTCTTTAAACATATTTAACATATTTAAACAACATACAACCTTGTTACTAGGACTTTCCTTCAAAATCATCATCCTGATTGCTGTGATCCACTCCTCCAGCTTCTTCACTTCCATCACATCAGTAGCAGGCTCTCCCTTTAAGGCTTGCACCGCACAGAGTACCCCAGTACACCTCTGATCCTTGCCTTACCCCTGCCAGTAATGCCCGTGTGAACACAAGTTTTTTTGCTTCTTTCTGAAGTATTTTCCCACTTTTTCAAGCTGTCCTATCTGTGTTTATTGGCTTGTTAATCTCTCACTACCTCTGACAAATCCTTCCTTAAAAACATTCTCTCCTTTCTGACATCAACAAGGCAAAATATGAACTGAAAACTTTGCTTTTCTGTAAAATTCATTGTTACTCTATGCTCTCGTTCGCTCCAACTTCATTTTCCTGTTTCTTTCTGCCTTTCCCTTACATGCAGTTCACTTGTTTTGTGTGGCAAGATCTGTCATCTTGGGTGTTCATGACACAGCAACATCCACAATGGATCTCTAAACTGCTATAAACCTTTCTAAAGGCCTGTGAAAAGTCAACTACAATTTGTTGGGCCCAAACCACATGCTCATCCCCTCTATAGTCCCCAAGTGAGCATCCTCTGTTGGACACTCCCAGAAAGCCAGCAGCTACCTGTGCTATGCTTTGAGGAAATGCTACTGTCCCATGATCTGAGAGTTCAATATTTTATCAACACTGAGGAGCATCAACAGGATACTCTTCAGTGTCACTGGGATGCTGTTTTGTGCCCATGGGTGCTGTGTATATTTTATTTTGATAAAAGACAAAGCCTTTCAAAAACCTTCAGATCTCTAATGACATGTAAAAGCCTCTGTAATGTTTGAGTAGCAAGACTGAAACTGATTCAAACACATCCTAATGATGGCAACAACAGAAGAGTACTGCCCCATATTTTTTCAAAATTTGCTTTGTTCTGTATGCTTTCAGAGTTCAAAGCAATGTAGACTGTAGAGGAATGAAGCTGGGTTAATTATCATTGATAATATACAACTGTGGGCTGGCTTCAGGGGGGGGGGGGGTTGGCTGATGTAGATAAGGTGCAGCTGTGGCTGGTTCTGTTAAGAGGGCGGGCAACGGAACAGAGAGGAGGAAGGAGAAGAGAGAGAATGTGTGCCCTGGGTGAGGAGAGATGAGATGAGGAGAAGGTAGCAGAGGGACTGGCATGAAGATTGTGTTGGTATGTGGTGATAAAAGACCTTGTTGCAACTTGATGGTTTTGAGAGTACTGAGACTGTAGACCTGCCTTCAAAATACTGCTTTTCATCATATGATTGTAAATTGTTAGCTGCATATTCCTCTTTCACACCAAAAGTGGCAAAACACTACCAATAGAGTCAAAACCTGTTTCACGTGTAAATTCTGGGCTTGTTTCACAGTTTCCTAGCAAGGTAGTCTCAGAATACATCTACTTGGAAGTCATATTCTTTGAGACATCTGGCCTCGTTATTGCAGATGGACTGCTATCTACATGGGGTGAATCCAAAACTGGCTTTCATGTCCCTGTGTTTGAGATAGCCTTACATTTAATTACAACTGCTTAGGCACAATTTAAGAAATTAAGGTAGACTGACTACAGCCCCTTGGTCCTGGAGAATGTTTTCGGTGGGAACTAAGTGGCCAGCTGAGCAACCTGCTATACTGCAATACGCACCCATGTAACCACGATTTCCTGGAAGTTTCATTAGCGTATGATCAGCACAGGAAAGTAAAAATCAAAATCACTGGCTTCTCTACCACACAGAGGAGTCTGAGTTAACACACAAGATGTAGCTGCTATGCATTGACATGGCCTGCATTCATGCCTTACTTGAACAGAGAAAGAAAACTTTATACTTTCTTCCTAAAAGCTTTCTCCTTTTAGCACACTTTCAGTACAAGCTCACTACGTTCACTTCATTACAATACTTCCACCTAACACTAATAAGCATCCACAGGCTTGCATAGCTGTATGCACCTGCAGCAGCAACAGAGCACAAGAGTGATGAAAATATTTCAGCCACTGGTAAACAGTGGATCAGTTTGGTTCATGATCACTGTTTCTTCTGGAAATTAGAAAACATTCACATCCTGGGCTGCATCAGGGAAAGTGTTGTCAGCAGGCAATGGGAAGTGATCCTTCCCCTCTACCTCACGCTGGCGAGACACATCTGGTGTGTTGGGTCCAATGCTGGGCTCCCCAGTGCAAGAAGAACTTACTGGAGTGAGTACAGAGAAAAATGAAAATGGTGATGAAGGACTTAGTTCATCTGTTATATGAGAGGCTGAGCACAGCACTGTACCAGGCATTTCCTAAGGTACAACTCACAGCATTTCAGCTACAGAAAGGTTTTTAAAGTTTCTCATCTTGGACCAACCTTAGTATTCCATTGCTAAAGAAACTCCTCTCAGAAAAACACAGACATCAGAAATGAAAAGGAGACAGGACCCCACTAACCTCCTCACAGACTTTACTTCTCCACTGAGGCTGGGCATGGCACAGAAGTGAGACACAAAGTTTTAAGCTTTGCAGTGTCAAATTGCCTTTCTACTGATTTTCACCTTCCACCAGGTTGCACTTTGTTCCTAGTTTGCTGGGCCCTCCTAGCCTATCTAGATAACAAATCTGTTGGCCTCGTGCTCATACAGATCAGTCCAACACATGAGGACTTTTTTTGCATTGCTATGTACTTAGTTACTGTGTTGGCCCTCTCACACCTTGGATCCCCATTGTGCCACCTGCCTGCCACCTGTCTGAGCACCCTGCACAGTGACTTGCTAACCAAACTGCCTTCCAGACAGTCCTCAACAGCAAACATCCAACTCAAATGTTACTGAAATGCACGAAGAGGGACTCATTGTATCAAGCCTTCAAAGCATATAGAATGTATTGCATTAAATAATTTATTGTTCAAGCTTTTCCAGTTCTGGGAATGAGGATGGCGTCTCAGCATAGGCCTCCATCTTTTGTTTTATCTTTGATGCCTCGGAAACAGAATAACACTTTTTTCATATTATTTTTTTCTCTTTTTCCATACAGTCCCCTCCTGTGCAATCAATATCCTCCAAGACTGAATCTTAGTCAGTCACCCAACCCCTAACAAGTCTACCAGGGAAGCAGAGAGCAAAGCAGAAAAAAAGTGAGGTCCTAGATGCCTTTAAAGAGTTAAGCTTGAAAACTCAGGAGGGAGAGGACTTTTCAGACTTCATGAAAGAACAGGGCAGACAACACAGTAGAGCCTTACTTCAACCTGAAAACAAGTGAAAAATCTGCAAACACCATAAAAAGCTGTGAAAAGCTAAAAGGAGCAATAGTTAACAGAGATGAGCACCAGGGAAACAGCTTTACAACAAAATATGCTCCATCAAACCTCCTCCTTCATCACTACACAACAGTTGCAAGCTTCTTTTTTCACTAAAACCACCCTATGACCTTTCACAAGCTCTAAAACCCGTTGTCTAACCACAGACAAAAGCAGTACCTGCCTTGGTACAAGCAGCTGGAGGCCGCAGGGAGCCTGCAGAGCTCTCTCTTCCCACACACATCCGCAGCTGACTGGACAGCCTCGGCAGCGCAGTGGTGATGGTCTTACCGAATTTTTATGTAGATGTATTAACACTTTCATTCGTAGAGTTGCACAAACATTCTGTACTGGATGCACAACTCCCTATTAATCAGTTTTTAGACTTGCTCTATTAAACACAAAGTGGAGAACACCAGAATATGGCCATAATCCATAAAAGTCTTGATCATAATTATGATTTTTTAAGATATTTCTTTAAAATCTTTCAGTTACCATCTACAATATTTGTGTGAAATATTTATAATAATTTACATTCATCAGTTTGATTCCCAGTTTTCAAGATGGTCCCCATGACAGGAGCATGCAGCACCTTGATTGTGAAGGCCTGGCAATTGCCATTTGTCACCGAAGAGTCTTGGGGATCTGCATAAAATTTCCCCTTGCATTAGCCCCAGCAAGGAATGAAGGTTCATGGGCTCATGGAATTTTGTCTTCAGTGTTAAGTTTCGAAAATTCTTGCATCTGAAAATAATGATTTTGCTTCTAGGTGAGCTCTGCTCTGTGCATCATTCAAACAGCTCATGTGCTACCATGAAACAGCAAGGAGGCTCCCCTGCAAGAGCAGCTGAGGGAAACCTTTCTTGTGAAGGAGTGACTGGTACCTCAGAGAAATCTACGGATGGCTTATTAATCTTTACAACACACCGGATTTGCAGAAAAAAATCAAAACTTATGATGGAAAATAAGCCTTCATTTCAGCAGCCCTCAGTGAGCAAACTTTCTGCTGCCTTCAGCTGAGACATTAGAGCGGGCAATGAGGCCTCAGGCTTGTGAACAGGCTCCTGTGCTGAACAAAGAGAAGTCATCACTCATCACGACTCTTCATGGGCTGAAAACCAAGCAAAGCGTTTGCAGAACTGAAGACTAATGTGCCTAATGAAGTCATTCCCTTTGCTACTGAAAAAATAATTAAGACAAACAATTAAGTCATTTCCATTTTAAAATTAATACTGACTATGTAAGTGGATGGTTTTCACAAGTCATTTTCTAAATTTTAACAACTGCTTTTCATAAATCAAAACCAAATATAAATGAGCTACCTTGCAAAGGTAGAGAGCAGATGCTACAAGCAGTAATTTTCCTTTCTTATCAAAATCAGAGTAAACCCCTATTTATAAGCAAAAATAATCTGCACAGAAACTCTACTGTATGCATGAAATTATTTTAAAAATTGCCTACAATCATAAACTCCAGTTTTCTAACAATTCTAGAACAGCAAAGCAACAGCATACTGCATAGGTACTCAGATTGTTGAGATAATACTGTCAGATACCCATTTCCTGAACATATTGACATTGCATTTTCAAATGTTTGTGAAAATATCTGCTCAAACACTCAGGCATAAGAAACAAAATCCCATGTTGGTTTTTACTTTGAAACTGTAGCTCCTGCTGTAATCAAATGGAGGAGTTTTTTAAGATAGACCAAAAGAAAGTAAGACCCCAAGTAGAGAGTTTCATATATGTCTCTTTTTTTTTTTTTTTTATAGTGCCATCTTTCAGATTGTGTGGATATTATCTTTCTTTAATAATTACAAAAGAGTGGGGGATACCTATACTTCCCAAAGTAGTATCTTTGTAACTAAGGTATTACAGTTACTAATTATTTTTAAAAAATCATCTATCAATACTTAGAACATCTATTAAAGTATCCTTGTTGGACCATGTAGTTTATTTTGTTTAATCTTACACTGACTTTATGAAAATAAGAATATTTCAGCAATATTCCTACCATTCACAAGCCATGGATAATTATTTCTAACTGCTGCTGGGTTTTGTAGAGAAATGGTTGAAAAGTTATCCCCATCAAACTAATCTATGTGAAAACATGGCAATACTACTTAGCTTCAATGCACAGAGGAAAACAATAGATAGCTACATGTTGCAAAAGTAACCTCAGAATAAAGCTGATATAAGTAATTTGCCCAAATCCATTTTCCTCCTGAGCAGAGGGTCACCGGAGCATCCAGTCTCAATCAAGAGCAAGCAAGGGGATATACGTGTTTATGCCCTTTAGTGGTTTGCATCAGGTATTTTTGTTTACAGAAATATACAAGGTTCATTGCAGAAAACATTTTTCATTGACAAACGCACACTAATCAATGAAGAGAGATGAGCAGGTTTTACTCCTCAATGAAGCAGAAAGAAGTTACAGGCATAACATGAAACATCTCCAAAGGTGTGATACTTCAGTTAGGATACTTCATTTACACGCTTCAGTGAAGACAAATGGCAAGACTGACACCTGAAAAAATAATTTTAAAGATTTAATCTTATCTTTCTTAGGTACATATCTAAGTTTCTCAGCTCCCAACGTGTACTTCATGTTAGTTACAGAGAAAGAATCCACAGATCCTTCACAAACCATGTGGTAGCCTGGTAGCCCAAGGTGAGGAGAGGAGGTGACTACCAGCAACCAGAAATGAGCAAGAAGGTTTTCTGACAGGCAGCAAGATATTGGAGAGCACGCCTGCACCTTGAGCATATCACAGACGTGTACAGGTGATGGAACTCAGTAACACCCACAATCATAATCCCTGCTAGGCTCCTGAACTTCAAAAGAGCACAACATTTTTCCTGGCATTACCAGCAAGTTGCCCCCTTGACACCAAGTTTATCCTCACCTGTAGTCTGTTTACTAAAAAGTGAAAATTGGCATATGGGGAAACATAACTTTCCCATTCCTTCTGTGGGCCATGTGGCATGCCTGCCAGGCGGCTTCTCAGAAACCCAAAGCTGCTTCCACTGTTTAGACACATCTTTTGCAAAAAGCAGGCTTCGAGAAAGTGTTGCGGAGCTAGTGATTTGGAGATATCCCCCAATTGCTCAATTTCTGATAGACATCACATCACAAACAATTTCTCTGTTAAATTCTCTGCAGAGGAGCTGTTCAGTTGCTTTGTTCACTCAAAGGTCTATTAGCTGGTTTAATACGTCACCTTTCCTATTCGAACTCACTTCCAAGTCCTGTGTGCCAGCAGATCTAGCCAATGCATTTGCTGAAACGTGCTTGATGTTTACTTGAAGTGCTTCAGCCTTAATATCATCTTAATATGAGCCCAAATTAGGCATGCTTAACTCGTAACTGCATTGAACCAAGGGCCTTTGTACCAGGTCAGTAAGCTAAACATCTTGAACCTGGTATCTCACAGATTCATGGCCCTGTACAAGCCAGGAACCAGCTTTTGGAGCTCCATCCTTCATGACAGCATGAGTCATTAACATGGAATAGCTCTCTTCTTGCTATCAATGAACAGCTGAAGACACTCTCGAAGTTCAAGCCCAAATATACATCAAAGATGCTCTGCCAGCGTGGCTGCAGAGCCCCAAATCACAGACTGTCAACAGCCTAAGGGCCTGAAGACTTAGCAGGATTTAAAGGAGAGGAAAGCAATGCAGAGATTTGTCCTCTTCCTTTGCTAAAAGGAAAGAAGGTGGAAGATCAAAAGAAGATAATCTCTGTGGATCTTAAAAGATCCCAAAACTTCCTTGCCTGCAGATAGAGTAAAGCCAGCAACAGGAGAGAGAGCAAGGGAAAAGGAGGAGGTTGTCCTGATTTAAAGAGGTGGTTGCTTCTTTTTTGGCCAAGTTCTGTATGCTTGCTGGCTTTTCCTTTCCTCAGAGTGAAAGCCAGGCCGGAAAGGAGAGGGACTCTGCTCTCCTCGCTTCGTCCTCAATATTAAAATTAAGTAGGCCATGACAGCATTTTTTTCTCTTCATTTAAGGATTCAGCACACATTAAATGAGCAGTGGTTTCTCTCCATATGCCACCAGGCATGCCGTGAGTGAGGAGGGTGCTACTGAGGAGGGGAGCCCACGATAGTGTTCTGCACAGCCCCTGCAGGCGTCAGCCTCCCAGGGGATGCTAATTCCCCTGCAGCCAGCCGGTCTCCTGCACTCAGCCCAAACACAAAAGCCAGTGCAGTCACTGCCACCCAAGGTCA
>JAVJGJ010000014.1:62889872-62906361 GCA_035590215.1 Microhierax caerulescens | reverse complement strand
CATCCATGTGACCAAAAAGAGTTGGCAAGCCCTCATTGCTGTCTTTGACAATCAGCTTCAATGGAGTGTAGGACATTAGCCCCTCATCTACTGACAGAAGCATTATTGTATAAAGCTAGCAGATATTTCACCCTTTCACAGAATGAAAATCATGGGAAACGTAATGTCCCCTGGCCATTCAGAACAGAAATGTAGTTTCCAGATAACAGAATCACTACAGCATGTGACTGGTGCTAGAGCTTAGTAACTGCACAAATATCTTTCTATCTTTAGGTTTCTAAGTCATATCCAGTTTGGAATGAGAGCAGCTGTAAATTAGTACCACGTATGATTGTTCCATGGGCTATCCCTTATGAACAGTTAGGCTCAAAGCATTTCTGTTTGTCAACATTACCCAGGAAAATAGTCACTGGTGACTTACTCAACCTGAAAAAGGAAAAGAGCTCTTAGGCTTTAGATTCACATATATTTTTACAACACAAAAGATACAATTAGATCCCTCCTTCCAAGCAACATGCCTTATGCTCCCTTCAGAGATAAATCCACTAATGCAAGGATTTCATTCTCTCTGAGTTTTGTGCAGTAACTGCCAGCCTCTCCCAGTTATGTGGAAAATGAATACAGCTAATCTATCACAGGCTTGACACATCCTTTCCCTGTGTCATGGAGCCCAAAGAGTCTTTCATGCTCTGTTCAGTGGTATTTTGGAATTTCCTTACGCCTTCTAGTGCCAAGTGACAAGCTGTGCAGTGGTTGTCGCTGACTGCTTGCCCAGGTCTGCACTACCTACCGCACACCCTTGGTATGATGTAGCATAGACGTAACAAAGACTACGCTGCTTGAGCACGTCTGACCCTGCCAGGCAGAGACAGCCTTTGGAAACACACAGCGCGCCCACAGGGTGATGTGTAATGCCCATGGAAAGACATGTTCTACAAGAGCATGACAGGAAGAAGTTTGTAAAAGTTCACAGAGCATACAGCATTGCCCATCTCTACAGCAGCTTCTGGGTGGAACTGTCAGCAGTCTTTCCTCACCGTATGTGCCCTTTGGTTCAGGATCTCTGTACACAGTTACACCCCTACTTTCAGACAGGCCACAATTTTGAAACCGCAGACTCTTGCAGCTTAAAGACTCCTTGCTTCTTGGAACAATATTCCTCCCTTTGCTGGGCTGCCATCTGGGGCAGCCTTTACACACACAAAAGCTTGACCTCTAGGGACAACGTGATTGCAGTGTTCCAAATAGTAAGCTCCCTTACTACATTAAATACTTTCTTTTTAGCTTTAAAAATAACTGCAAAGTTCATCTGTCTAAGCCATGTGTTCAACGTTGAGAACACACTGTGAGAGGATCTCTTTCTCCTGCTCATGCAAGTCTCACTACAGATACCAAACTGGACAGAATTTCTATAAGGTGATGTACTGGTGCTTCTCTGGAGTGGGTCTACATCAAAAATTTGATTCTCAACCACAGCTTTTCAGGGGGATAAAAATTTAGACACTTAGAAAGTTGGATGTTTTTTCTCCTTAGTATCACCAAAGTGTCAGTCTGTTCTGGATTAGGTTACTGTTGAGATATGCAGGGAGCATCTTAAACAAAATGTGTTTTCATAGCCCATAGAAGACAAAAATTAGTCTCCCAGAATTGAACCTGAAATGCTGGGCTCCTCACTAGATTAGAGATCTGTGTCAACTGGACCTTTTTCAATCTAGGACATTTGTATTCAGACTTTGGGATTGACAAGGGTGCTGGCCAGCAATGTCGAAGTGCCTGATGTACACCTCTAATTCTGAGCAACTCAACTCTCACATTCTTATTCTACTAGACTAAGTGGAGTCCTAGCTATTTTTTGGTGCTGCAATGTTTTATATACATTAACAGGCAGTAGAGTCTCACTCAAATTACTGTTCTGGTTTGAAGACCTCTTAAAACTATTCAATTCATTTTAAAAACTCATCACAGTAAATCTTCTTATGAACTTACAAATTATTTCAATTGTTTCCATACAGTTATGTCAGCTTATGAATTCAGCTCTTGATCCATGGTCCATTATCTATTTTACATATTTGCAACACAGCCTCATAAAGCACATGTAGAGTTCAGCATCATTTTATCCTTTAACATTTATTGGTATGTTTGTACGGATTTCGTTAAAAATTCTCAATTAAAGCAACATAATGTCACATTTCCAGTATGGTTCAAAAGCTAAGTTTTCACGTATCCGATGTGGTTAAAGGCTTCTGTGAAAGGCCTTGATGAAAGGTTTAAGACCAGCTCCAAAGAGACGTTGGGAGATGAGCTCTCAAACAGATAAATCAAGACATGTTTTACTAGCTGCTATGTGATATGAAGTATTTGACGTATTTTATAAATGCTTTGCAGCTGGATGTTCCATTTCCCAGGGAGACTGAAATTACATTTTTGCAACTCTCTGTAAGTTTTATATCTTTGCTGATTGGTAGAAGTATAAGCTGTGCTCCTTCTTCAGTGTAAGCAGTGTACAGAAAAAGGCTATGTAAGTGTCTGAGGATGGCTGTTTAATGCTTCAGATGTGCTATCAAGCCTAGACCACGAAGATGATTACCCATAACATTTTGAATAATGATTACCCTTAAAAGTTTTCCTTTTCCTATGGTACTATGTAGTGGGTGCACCAGTTACTTCTTGCTCCAATTATTCTGATGTGGCTGCTATTTCGTTGGTTTCAGTGTGGCAGTGGGAACATAATTTTTTATAGATTACCTCAACACTAGCAAACATGAGTGGCCGTCATGGTTTAACCCCAGCTGGCAACTAAGGGGAGCAAAACAGAAAAGTTGTTCAACTTCAATGCATTTAACAGAGCAGACCTGATTTCCCAGTGTTTCCCATCACTTTCACAATGGCATAGCTCTGATTTCAAATTAGTTACAGCGATTTGTAAGTGGTTGGATGCTCTGGGGAAATCAGGACCAGTGCTTTTAGCAATGATAAGCTAAAATTAAGAGAAGATTAAATTATTTTGCAGCGAGGTAAGAAAACCAGTGAGGAAAAAGATTCCATGGATGTAAAAAGAAAAGAAAAAAAAAAAAAAAAGAAGAAAAATTCTGTCTATCACAAAAGCACAAGTAAATTTAGTAAAAAAATTGACTGTTTTGTGCTGTGTGGGAGTCTTCTCCAGATTCCAAAGCACTACCAATTTCTACTTCCTCCAGTATGTACATACCCAATAGACCCAATAACTATTCGTCTGACTTTGCAACATGTATTCTCTCTGGCTGGTGGCATCAAAGATGATGATGGAAATATTTTGAGACAACACTTGATCAAGAATCTACTTCCTTAAATATCTGAACCTGATTCCTTACAGCTGTACAAAGTGACTCAAAACTCCCTACAGTTGCAGTGGGTGCTTTTTTGACATTTACACCAGTAGTGTGCCCGTGGCCCCAGAAACTTGCTGTGCCCAACCAGCATTTCCCCCACCCCCACCCCAGTTTTATAATCTAACCCAGAGGATGTTCTAGTCTTTGATCTGTAACAAGGCTGCCATGTCAGCCTCTGTTTTTACGTACTGGAATCACCAAAGAAAGTGCAAAGTACTAGACAGTGGAGAGTTAGGATCTTGGTTTCCCATTTGTAGCAACAAATTGGAGGAATTTTTCTTCAGCTCACTTTTCAGTTGATTTTCCTTTGCTTATTTCCAGCCCATTTGGAACCCCTAAAGGCTATGAATGTGGGCTCTCTACTTTCTTTCAATTCCTGAGGCCCCATAAGTAACTCAACCACCAGCAACATATTTTACTTTTATTGACTTATTTGTACTGTACTTGAGAGCCTCAAAGCAGAAATATGCTGTTTCAACTCTCTTTAAGAACAGTTTTGGTAAAATGAGCTGAATTACACTGTAGAATAACATTACCTTCAGGACATCACATGCACTGAGAAAACCTGAGGAACCAGCTCTTCTCATAAAGTGGAAGATTCCTATTTCAAAGCAAAATATTGGTATTCAACTAGAAGACACCACACACATTAGAGATCTGCTCTTTTTTCTGGCCACATTTCAGAATGAGAAAGTAAGAGTGTGTTCATAACAGCTGACAATTCAAAGCTTGAGCACTGGAAAGCAAAGCCTTGTTTACAGAGCTCTTCCTGGATGTCTTAATAAAAACACTTGAAGCTTTTCATTTTATATGCACCACATGGGTTCAAGTACACCGATAAGGCAGAGTGCATTGAAAGCTGAGAAGGCAATAAAAATTGAAATCTGCTAACCTTGTATTTCAGTAGAAAATAAAAAGTCACCCATAAACAAGCTCTTTAGTTTTCAAAGACTGAAGTAGAGACAGACAAGAAAGTATTGAAACTTTGTGCTCTGAACTTTTATCTCTGTACTTGACATAAAGAAGTACATTTAGCTAAATCCTACAAAGTTTAACCAAGCATAAGAATCAGAAGAGTAAAAGCAGGAAGGTCCATGAAACAGCACTTTACATTCATCCACATGATATGGGTTGCAATTTGTGACCTTCATTATCATCATTATTGATAAGAATCCTTTAATATATTTATCTTCTTAAGTATTATTTTTACATGTTTAAAAACCTGTCAGATCAGCCTGGTTTCAGATCTATTCTAACACCAGAATCCTAGTATGAATAAATTACCCAAATATGTCTTTACTGAACACTATTTTAAAAGGGAAAAAAAAGAAAAAACAAACAAAAATACATACAAACCCAGCTGAGATGACCACAAAGTACTTGAAAAGCAAGGCTGAAAAATTTTAATACACTTAGTACAGAGAAAGTGAATGTGTAAAAATATATTTAAAAGTTCTCCCATTTAGACTAATCTTGATCTTAATTCACCTTGTTTACCTTCTTATCTTAAAGGTCAGCTTTTTTTTTCCAGTGGTATGATGTATTCATTAGGTAAAATACGCCAAACCTGAATATATCAATATCTTTTTGACTACGGGGTTTGAGGATTATTGATTACCTTACTGGCAGCAATGGCTAGAACTTGCTTTTTGTTGCAAAATAATGATGGTGAACTTGTTTGTCTTACATCTGTAGGGAAATTCATACTCAGTAAAAAAAAATACGTTCCAGCATCAGCAGATACTGAAAATTTCCAGGCAAATGTACAGTGCATCATTCAACCAACTTTGTCAACAGTGGACAACTTTGGGTTGTAATGAGTACCGTGTAATTTATGGCTGCATAGACTGGAAATGTGCTCCTTTGTGAACTTACAAATGCTAATAGCAATTGAAAATATCTACTTTTGTGACTTACAGTGGTATATAAAGTTAACATTGGTAAACATCATACTTACTTGTATTGTAGTCTAATAGAGGCACCAAGAAATGAGTTTGGAGGTCTTAAAGTGATTCACTGCTAGGTAGTTAGTCATTATTCATAATACTGCCAAATAACAGACTAGTACTTGGGCATGAGATACACCAGCAGTTCTCTTGTGGAAAGCTTATGCTTTCTTTAGTATACACTTGTCCCTCTGTGGTGCTATCAATATGGGAGATATCTAACATTAGTGAAACTTAAAGACTGAGTTTGTTTTCATGGGGGTTTATGCACATACCAGAGCTTCATTCGAGCACCATACACCTAAGTGAAGCATCCTTTCTGCATGAATCCCAGAACAAAGCATGCATTTCCATGACAAAGGTGAATCCAGCATCAGAAATATTAGGAAACATAATCCTCTTCAAACACATTCACCAAATCTTATTTAAATATAGCAAGAGAAGAAAACTGTTCTTTCTAAAGCTTTGGAAAACTTGTCATACCTATTTGACCTATTTGATGCTGGTATAACAGCACTGTGCAGCTACAACCAAAATGTTTTCTCCTAAAGAACTCTGATAATACAATGTACCGCAACTCTGCTTAGCCTCTAATTAAAAAGCTAAAATCACCACTGCATCTGTCAGTTGTCTCCCAATGAAACAAATGCCAACACCACATTGCTAGATGGTTTATTTTTCAGTAAAACAAAAAGCATGGTTCTATTCAATAGACTGTTCTGATGCTAGCAAGTACCAACAAATGCTCCATTATGTGCTAACATACATTTCATTCAAATGCACTTGAAAATTTTGTTGCACTCTCATTCTTTTAAAGACAAGCAATATTATTTATCTCAATTCAACTTTGGATGCAATATAAAGCAGATTTTCCAGTTGTGAAGAAAACTGGAATTGAGCGTATGGTACATTTTGTCTAGCCAGCACTTACCTACAGAAACAATTTTTCATTTTAGAAATTTTCTTCTAAACAGAGGTAATCTGTTGAGCACCAAAAATGTAAATACATGTAATGTGCAAAAATATTACTCCAATTACAGCAGTAAAACACATATCAGTCTTAAAACACTTTGAGAAATAAAACATTGTATTTCTGAGAGCCAAACACAGAGGTATGTTAAGTGAATAATAAAAACACACTTGTGTGTACTAATTGGATAATGACATATATTGCTTTGACTGTCAGTTACCACTGTGCCTTTAAAAGTTCCTTTTGTTAAGCATGTAATTTCACTGTTAAAAATGAATAAAAACCTCTGCAACTGCCTCAAGACAGCCTTGCATATGGTACAGATCTAACTTCAATGTTACTTAGAAAATAATCTCCATTGTAAGTCTTTGCACTTTACATTCTCATTTACATTATATCTGCCTAGGGTACACTCTGGTTTGGTTTTTTCAAAACTTTTCTGAAGCCTTGGGAAAGTTTACCAGGAGAACAATACACCTGGTTTTAATCCATTCCTTATTTTGATTAAAAAGAGCGGGGTTTGCAGAGGCTGGGTTACAAGCCCTTTCACTGGAAGAAATCCCTGTGCAAAGCTGCTTCCGACTTGCCACCAAGACACCGTCTGTCCTCTAGTCCTCCCTGCAACTGGCACCCACAAGTAACAGCACGGTTTTGACCTGCTATCATGTCTCACGCCGCATCTGCCCGGGCACTCTGACGAGTGGTTATAGTGTTACCCCTGTCACCCAGGCAGGGGGACTAGTCAA
This sequence comes from Microhierax caerulescens, assembly GCA_035590215.1. Lineage (NCBI taxonomy): Eukaryota > Metazoa > Chordata > Aves > Falconiformes > Falconidae > Microhierax > Microhierax caerulescens. Next base: position 62,899,331 of record JAVJGJ010000014.1, on the reverse strand, counting down.
AACTGAACGAAATCCTGAAACGATCTCTCACCTCAGGGTTGGTGAGACTGAGCAAGTCTGCATCTCCCACGTAAACAGACCCCAAAGCAGCGTTTTTGCATGCCTGTGTCTGCATGCAATTTTTTTTATCACCAGTCAGAGCTCAAGACTATCAAAGCTATCAACAATTTAAAAGCATACGCCGATGGAGAGGAGGGGGAGGGAGGTAATTTCAGGTGCTCAGACTGAAGTTTACCCTCCGCTCCCTGCAAGCTGAGGCAAAGAAAAAGAGTCACTGCAGACAGGACACACTCCCAGAGTTTTCTGCCAGCCTCTTGCCCACACAACCTATCTGGGGAGCATCCTCCGCCCGTACCGAGACCTTTAGCATCAAGTCACAAAACACAGATGTGACAACAAGGTATGCCCCAAAACGCCAACAAGCACCAGTGCCGGGTCAAACCTCTGGAGGATCACCCGGCTAGTTCAAAAAACCACGCCGAACCCTGAGGCAACATTTCCAAGAGCGCCTCAGGGTGCGCTTGGAAACCCTCACTCCGTGACCCCCGCGTCCTCCTCCAGCCCCTGCTCAGCTTCAAAGTGACTGAGTCTGCACCGTCCTCCCGGCGGCTGGGAGCCTGTTTCCCCACCGGCGCGTGGAAAAGCCCCAAGCAAGTTCGCCCACCACGCTCTCCGCAAGCCCGCTGTACGCCTTTCCCCTTGCCCTGGGGAGGGGGCAGGCAGCCTACCTCCCTGTGCTCGGCAGTCCGGTTGCGTGCAGGGCGCAGAGTGATGGAGAGCGGGGAACTCTTCAGTGATAATCAGCGCTGAGAGGCTGCTCCTGTGAATAGTGTACATCCTGTAGCAGCAGGCTCTGCTTCTAGCAGCTGGCAGCAGCCTTCGCAGGAGCAGTGATGAGCACAGCTTGAGATCTTCCACAATTAACCAAATATTGTATAGCGGCAACAAATCAACAACTAAAACCCGGCTCACAAATAAAAGCAAAGTACAATTTCAGATTGGGAGCTGAAAGCTTAAGTCACCGAATGCTACATTTCTTCTTCAAGATTATTCCAGCAAGCTCCTTCTGCTATTTTTACTGTACCATAATGCACTAGGTCTGGCTTTTACCCTATTGAAAGAACATGAATATATTATTATCCACACAAAAGAGCAGGTTATTGTTTATGAATTACCAGCCTTCCCAGCAACAAAGGCTATTTTCATAAGAAAACTCAATTTCATTTTAGCTCCAATTTGATTACCAGCTGAAGAAAAGCAGCCCTGCGCCTAAACCTCAAAGGATTTTTATTCATACCATTGAATGGGCTTTATTGCTTCCTTTTCAAAACTGATGTAGAAAGCTTTTAGAGTAAAACATTGACAAAAAATTATTGCGCTGCTATTTTGTGCAATAACAGAGCTGAAGAGGGGCAATGATTTCTCAGTCATCCTTCACTGTACTTCAGAACAGTAAAGGCTGGAATTAATGACAGACCATAGAGAGGAGCTAAGCCAAGGTCTCACAATGCATGTCAAATCTAAATGATCACTATACATTGAAAAGACCTAAAAAAGCCTGCAGCTGATTGATTCATGGCTTTCACAAGAAAGACAGGCTTGAAGAGTTTATTGCACCACAATTTACTCTGAATTATCATAAAAATGAATGTAGAGGCTGAATGTCACCCCGGCACACTCCAAAAACACACATCCAGGGACAAAGTTCACCTAGGAATTACAGCAGTGCTGTTCATGCTACTATAGTTAAGGGTCTGTCACTTTTCTCCTATTATAGGGGTTTTTAGCTCAGCTGTAAAGCTGTGCTCCAGAATAAAACTTGGCACAAAGGTCTCATTTTGAGGGAATATAATTTTTTTTAAACAAAGGTAAAAGAAAACCTTCCTGACTGTTTTTAAGTTAAACATTTCTAAAAGCAGCTTGCTAATTTCTCAGGCTTTTTAACAATTGTATAACTCAAGATTGGGTTTAGGATTTAAATGTGTTTTTTTTCTTTAAGAAATATAAATTAAGCTGTCAGACCATAAAGGGCATAAACTGGTTTTGCTGTATCAGACAAAAAGATTTTTAAATTATGGATTTTGTTAAAATGGTTTATAGAACATGTATGTTAGAAGTGTGGAACTGGACTGTTAGTACCTCGACTTTGCCAAAGACACCTGGATGCTGTATTATGAAAGCAGCCTCTGTATACCACTATGATCTGAATTGGCTCAGTCACTAAATTAAGAAGTCTCCCAAAAAATCCACATACAGCAGATCAGAATGACTCAAATGCAGCACATTTAAGACTCCTGATTCTGAGACAATTTCCCTCTCTTTACACAGGCACAGAAAAAAACCCAATTAATTCCTTTTGATCTTTCAGTGGTTTGACATCAACTTTTGAAAAGCAAAAGCGGAAAATAAACTGTAGTTGCTATCGTCAGTCCCATTCGGGGCTCTGACTAACACGGAAACCTTGAAACCTGAAGGAGTTTTACAAGTAAAGCAACAATTCTCAGCTCATGCTATATTCTCGCCTTTTAAATCATTGTGCATTTTTAACATTGCCTGGCCTAAGTAGAGATTCATATTTAAGGCATTCTTCCCAATCTCATATAGATTTTGGGGGGAAAAAAGGCTGTCATTGGGTGCTGGTCACTCATAACTATAGTGGAACCCAAACCTGGAATTACAGAATAATCTGAACTTCATTTCTGGTTCTCTTGCAGAATGGGTACAGCTCACGCTGAAGAGCTGAAAGAGTTCAGCCCTTGCTAAGGGCAGATGTTACTCCTTAGGTTCATATCGAGCTCCAAATCCATTAAAGGTTAAAGGGGTTTGGTTCTTGATGGTCATTTCAGTGAGTCAGAATTTCTGTACTGGGATGATCAGACTGCAAAAGCCCTTTGTGAAACACACCTAAGAGAAAAATAAAAGAACCTGCTCTTGTACATTTTGGTATGGAGTACTTTGACTGAAAAATTTCTAGAGAGTTTATAAAAGCAAGAGAAACCTGAAAACCCCTGCTTCATTACCGGAAAGAAAGAACATGTACATCAAAAGAACTAATTTTGAGTAAAATATTGCAGTTTGGTTTTGTCAACAGCTATTTCTCAGAGCCTGGTAGGTCCCTACAAAATTCAGTGTACACACAGACTACTGTCAATTCACAGAAGCCGAGTACAAAAAAGTATTTTACAATTCCAATATGCAACTATACTTTCTGCAGAGTCTTGACCTACTCACATCCTCACGTTTTCATTATTTCATTTTATTTTTTATTGTGCTTGAAAATTCTCTGGAGTTGGTGGCAATGGCTATGCATTCCCTTGAGACACAGCCAAAGACTGGCAACCTGATACAAGAAAGACAGGAAAATTTTGTGTCCAGACCAAGAAAAAAAAAAGAAAGAAAAGAAGAAGGGCATAGACATGAACAATTACTCAGTTTTCAAATTCAAAAAGTTCTAATTCCATAGTGGTTTAATACCCACAAAACACTGCAAATGTTGTATGCTTGCATGGGCATGCCTGAGTAGAGAGAGGAAGGCTACAACCACTTACGTTCTGAAAAATAGTTGTATTTAGGGAATTGTGCTGTAACTAGTGAAAAATATTTGTCCAGATACAGCAATTCCAGTTCCTATTTGCTGGATTGTTGGCACATCAAGGTGTTAAGAGCACCTGCACAATACCACTACCCAATGACGCAATTTTTAACCACAAATTCTTATATTCTTGGCACCATTTCTGTGTGAAATAGCTATTGAAGATCAGAAAACTGCCTAGCATCAGAAGAGATCTCATACCATTGCACAAGATACTTAAATGTGTATACGTGTGCACATGCAGACTATGAAAGTGGTCCCCATATATATCCACACACAAAATCTAGCTGGTTTTGCAGTACTCATAATTTGTGTGTATCTATTATATAGAGTCACACGCACATGCACATTTTTGTTTACAGCAGATGTTTTCTGAAAATATCTTTTGTCTCTAATCCCACATTTTTTAGGCATAGAGGGTCTGACGGACTGGAGAAGTCTTACAAATAGACAGTATTTTAATACATCACCATGCCCTGAAAGGCTGAGCTGACTGAGGGTTCAGACCCTCCTGGTAATCAATGGCTGCACCCTGCCCCTTCTCTCACTTATTAACATTTACTATCCTTGTTTGGGACAGGCAGCATTCAGGACAGGTGTGAAAAGTCCCTTCTCACAAGGCACCATGCACACCGGCAGCAAACAGCCTGCTGCCGCCTGCTGTAAAGCCCATACTGCAGAGAACTGGCAATGTTTGATGCGGTGCTAATCCAGAGGGCAGCCTGCTTGTGTAAAAGAGAGACTGGAGGTGGAAACCCATGATGGATTTCCTTCCCTCAACATACACAAGAGCCTGGCATTGCAGAGCAGGGAGGTGTTTTTGAATGCAAGAGTCATGGACGTACATTAAGCACTCTGCCAGGATAATTGTAAGTAGGGAAATAGCCCCAGGATTTGTCCATGCTCTTTTGTTAGTGTTGCATAGGGAAAGCCAGGGAAGCTGCCAAGCCACCAGTTAAGTACAAGAGATGCTTAAACAAATGGACTTGCCTCTACTAGGTCTTCTTCATTAATCTTTCCACAAGATTGATATAGAGTCATTCCTCCCATGCCTTCATCCTTTGACAAAATATGATTGGGATGCCCTTAAGCACACAGAAGAGCAATACCAACAGCGGGTTTCTAGCAGACATTACACTGCCCTAGGTGTCTTCCTGCTCCCATTTCGTCTTTCCACAAGCCTTTGCCACAGACCCTTTTAGTGTTTCCCTCCTTATCAGGTCTAACTTCATCAGCAGCCTTAAACCCTCTGCCATCACACCCTCCCCTGCAAGTAAAGGCTGTTGTGCTTTGACTCTCCCTGCACGTCCCCACCCTCCTTTGCCCTTCACCTCCTCTCACTTAAGTGACTGTGGTGAGAGTGGAGTGTCCTAACACAGGACAGGTGGGCAATAAATGTCTCTGGGTGCAAACCTGGGATGTGAAAGCTACCCTTACCTTGGGAAAAAAAAAAAAAAACCCAACACAAAAAACCCACAGAAAAAAACACCAACCCCCCAAAACCCACCCTAAAGTACCTGTCCTGTCAGAACTTGACTAGTAAATTCACTACTTGGCCAATACTGAAAAACTGTCCTTTTGCGAAAGGAGGTGACACAGTCCATTTGTCCATATTCAACTGTTTCAGCCAGTACTAAGTGATCCATATAATTTTAAAGAGGGGCTCACTGTTTTATCATTGCCTTACAAGTGCAGGCCAAAGGACTGTCAGTCATCCGTCTGCTCTCCCAGATCACAGCTCACCTTGTGCTTCAACACTCAGAGCAAGAAAAGCCTCCTCTTAGGGGAGGTTACACACAGGAGACCATGGAGGCCTCCTACAGGTAAAGGGGGAGGGACAGGCACTGCAGAACTTCAAACTAAAACATTCATTTACTCTTTTTATACTATCTCCATTTCAGCTAAGACCAGATAAATTTAATTCAGATTAATTAATGTATTGACTTTTTATTATTACCACCCTTTTTTTGGTTAGTTTGGGGGTGGGGGGGTGGGTGTGGGGTGTGCCATCTGCTCCCTAGGAAGGCTTAGACTTAACCTTAACCTAAAATAAACATCAATTTTTTTATTCCTCGCACAGCCAAGCCTTCCAGCAGCCTTTCAGCCAGTACAGCTGCTCCCTTGCTCACCAGTTGGGGAATCTCAGGCAGAAACCATTCCTCTACCCAGTCTAATCCCACAAAGAAGAGAGAAGAAGCAGTAAGGAGCTGGTACAGACTGGCTAAAAGCACTACTATTGTGCATGTAAGCAAGGAAATAAGCGTTCACCAGCACCTTTTTTTTCCTTTTTTCTCTCCCCTGAGAGAAGGGCATTTTGATAGGATCTTTGAAAAAACAGCTAAGAAGTACCTTGTCATTGCTGTTTGCATTACTGCAGGAGGTGGGAAAACTGCTGATGGACTTGGAGTCCATTATGTCAAATAGAAACTGCTCTGTGGCATGGAGAGTGGACAACCCAAAGCAGATACCGATGGATGTGGGAGCAGGAGGAGACAAGGCTGTATTGTCAGTCAGTGTTATTGGCTGTGGTCTCTCTGGACATCGGGTCCTTAGCCACATTCATGTTTTTGTAAGTATTCCCAAAGACTCTGATTTTCAGGTGCAAACTGGATCACAGTTAGTTACTGGTGGAAAGTAACCAGCTTTTCAATTAGAGAGGGACAGAGAAGCATACATAACCCACTGTGCATTTTTATTAACATAGAGATGGTCAGATCATGTAAACCTAAAACCCAGTTTAAGTCTTTGTAAGGTTACAGGCAACTGTCTGCTCCTTGGCAGAAATCCTTTCTCCCTAACCAGAAAAGTATTTACTTTAGAAAAGTAAATACTATTTATTAGAAATGCTATTTAAAATCAGAAAGCAAAACTCTCTGTGAGGGTTAGCTGGCAGAAAAACCCACGCAAAGTAATGTAAAAAGAATGTAAAGAAAGAGTAGCTGTCGGTGGGAGGAATATTCAAAGACAGCAAGGGGAAAAAGCAATCTCAGTTCAAAGGAAGGTTGTGATAAATGACTGCCTGGAGTAGATTTAAATGGAAGAAGATGACTTATGAGACACCAAAAGAGACTAATCCCACAGCTATACCTAAGCTATAGCCATGAAGAGTAGCTGGGTAGGTAGTTCTGAACAACAGCAGCTGTTTTGGGCCAGTTCTGCATTTCTGACAGCAAAGAATCCCCCCCAAAATACTCTGCAATAACAGTTACATCTTGCTTACCTGGTTCTTCTTCTCACTGTGTATTAACATACTGAGAACAGGTATGTTTGAAAAATCAGGTACTTGTTATGGCGCTAGCCCACTCTTTTGTCTGTCTTTGCATTATCTTGAAAAGAACAGAACCAGAGAAACCTTTTCTACCAGTATTTCAAAATAAAAGATAGTTCTTTAAACATCACAGATATTGTTTGTGACAGTATGCAGTGATAGCTGGTGCAGTGTCACTGGAAGGAATTAGCTTTGTTTGCAGTGAAGGGGTCTTTTTTGAAAATGAACAAGGAGAATTAAAAAGAAATTGAAAAGGAAGCTGATAGCAAAGGTTGAGGAAAACACAAAGGGTCTATTGGGCAGCACTTCTATTCTTCTCTGTATGGTGCATTAAGTGCATTATAGTAAAAATGAAGGAAATTTCTTTCCTTCTCTTTAAAGTCCAACGTTATTGAACTTGAAACCTTTAACTGTGAGCAAAGCTGTGGTTTTTCTTTAATACAATTCTGCTATTGATTTCTTCATGCATTTCATCGGAATGATTCTGACAGTTTTAAAAAAATACATTACCTTGATGAAAGATACAATTTTTCTCATGGAGAAAGGCACTTGAATAGGTATGTGTGATGTACTGGGCATGTGAATCTTAAATGATGTTCTGAAGTACAAAAAAAAAAACAAAAACGGAGGGGGGGAAGAAAATAAAAGAAATTTCAAAGAAAGGTGATTCAATTCTTCTTGGTGAGTGACACTCTGCACAAACAGGTCCCACACTGTATCAGAAAGGTTTTATTTTTTGCAAGCACAATCACCTCTTCTCACTTTCTACCCCTTTCCACTATCCTAAATCCCTTTCTGGTCTCTAATAGACCTCTTTTCTATTGTTTTTCTCTCTCTCCTTTCACGTAGCATTTGTTTGTTTGTTTGTTGCAACATTGCATTGCCTTCCTCTCTATGCAGCTTGCGTGGTTTCATCTTTGCTAATTGAGAAAGTTATATTTTTATTGTGTCTTAATATCCTAGTACAGAAAAGACCAGCTGCTGTTTTACCATCCCATAACCATTATGGAAAACAGTCTTCCCATTTCCCACCACAGTGTTCCCATTTAGGCATGTGTTTATTTTAGGCACACTACACCTTTAGCACATATTAACAAGGCTCCTCTTTCTTACAGGCAAGGACTACATGAAACCCACAGACCTGAAGGGCACAAATAACCACCTACTCCAACCCTGTGCACTGGAAGGTTTTCCCTGTATGTGTTATCTGAAGCTCAAAAGCCTTTCTTGAACTGGAGCGTGTGCTTGAATTCATCTTGAGTTTAAATTTGTGCAATGAAGGACGTTGCCACCCTTGATAAATTATAACAATAGTTAATTTTCTATACTGTTCCAGTTTCCTTCATCATGCTCTTACTTTAGTTTGAATTCGTCTTTCAGCCATTGTGAACAGAGAGGCTCTATTCAAGCTTCTGCAGCAAGAATGCGTCCTGATTTTGGTCTCATTCTGGGGACAAATTCATCCGAACTAGGCAGTGCTGCCATCGCTCTTTCCTTCTACACTACACACATCCCCAGCACACTTAAATCAATCATTTGTCCCCCCAGCATGCTGCCAGCTGGCCAGATGTAGCCCTCAACTAGTCTGGTAGAAGCGTGGTGTGATATCAGCAAGCCCCAGCTTTGAGAAGAGATAACTTGAATTTTCACTTTTGCAAAGTTACCTCCAAGAAAACGGCACAGGAAAGGATTTCCCAGGCAACCTTGGCCAGCCTGTTAATCCCCTTCTGTGGAGCAATACGAGAAATCCTACATGTCCAGACTCCAGGGACTGACCATGATGCCACTGAGAAGAACAAAGTTTGAATATTTTCCTAAGAATATGAAATCAACTTATCAGTCTCCATAACTATTCTCAGGCAAAGAGAAGCTGTTTGGATGAACAGCACTCTGCTGGGGGCCTGGAGCAGAAGTTTTCATTTCCATTCTGAGACGTTCACATACTCCTGTGTCAACACTCTGTAATTATATTATTAGCAAAATGTCTTTGCCCTGCCCCGCTGTGCACACAACGGAGACCTATATAGTACCTGGAGCCTGTGCAATGGTTGCATGAGGAGAAACTGGAACACGGCAGCTACAGAACTGGCTGGCTAGACATCTATGTACACCTGAAGTTGCCAATTCCCTTGCTGCAATGCAGAAAGTTTTGGGTTTGTTTTTTTTTTTTTTTAAAAAAAAAAAAGTGGGTTTCATTTTTTTTCTACTGCACAGAAAATTGTTATATGTTAGGTTACATGATAAAAGCTCCCACAAAGGAAACCAGAGAGACAATAGTAGACAGGGATCCTGAGTTAAGCACTCCCAAGGAATGGACACTGTTTGTGCCCCTCCCAGGGTTGGCCCAGCAGAGCCACCAGCCCCAGTGCCCAGACATGGAGCCCACCACGATGAGCCATCAGGAGCAGCATTACACTTCACCTTTCCACCTAATTGGAGCTGCTGCCTAAGGATGGGACATATTATGGGATGCAAGGAAAACAGTGTTTCAGGCTTTCCCAGGACTTCCTATGGCATGCTTCGAACAGGAACCAAAGGTGGAAAACGAAGGCATCTAGGGGATCTGGGGAGGAACAACGTGGGAAAACAGAGGGATAAG
>JAVJGJ010000014.1:62834253-62874177 GCA_035590215.1 Microhierax caerulescens | reverse complement strand
GGGAGGAGCAGGTTGTCAGTGGGGCCAGGGGAGTCCCACCAGCTGCCGGAGAGACAGTGGGGTCTGGGGGTCTCTAGGAGCAACAGAGAGAGAGAGAGAGAGCAAGCATGTGCGCATGCGTGTGTGTGTAGGCTCATGTGTCGAGGTGCCAGCAACATACTCTCACTAGTGACTCCCCCATCCTGCCCAGCCAGAGAGGGGAGTTCGGGTGATGCTGCTGTGCTGCCTGTGTTCATGTGAGTGCTCTGACTGTCTGTCTGCATTGACCTGTGTGGTCAGCTGTGATTTTTATATATGTGGTGTGTACGTTTGCTCTGTGTGCATGTTTCAGCATGCACTCCCAGAAGAGCTTTCCTGCTGGTTGGACCTGCGAGCACATAGCTGTTGCAGCATCACCTCTCTTGGGCTGCCGGATCTGTCCCTATTTTCCTGATGTAACGCATCCTAGTTTCCTAAAAGAAAAATTCTACTTTCTATATTGTGGACCGCATACCTGCAAGCTAAAGCTGGGTCATGCAGTACATTGCCTGTTAACTTCTGGCAGCATCTTTATCAATTTGGATTCATGAACATCTCAACCATTTCAGCCCTACCCACAGAACTAGAATGCTCGTTAATTCTGTGCAAACACAGTTGATGGCAAAGTGTGAGCCAGCGCACTTTGGAAGCAGCACAGCTATGTGAACTTTTTGCTGCACCAGAATGAATAATCTCTTTATCTTCAGAACTTATTAACTTACACAGAGTCCATGCAAACACAACTTTTCTTGTTCCATGTACAAGTAAGTCTGCACAGCACAGCATTACAAGCTGTCATATAGACCTACCAATTCCAGCTTTTGCTCTCTCTGCACCGCACTGGCCCTCAACTGCTTAAATTATATCTAAGCCAGCTCCCCCAGCACTCATGAGTGCACCCCATCAGACTCCATGTACTTATGTATGCGCTGTTAGTTTAAGTATTCTCTAACCTGATCTTCTTCTACCAAAGGTAAGTCTTTCTTGCTCCAGACTTCCCCACTGGTCTCTGGGTCCTTAGATTTTTGAAGGATGATCTTACTATTAAAAACTGAGGTGAAGAATGCATTCATTACCAGTGGGGTAGACTATTCCTGAGCTAGAAGGAGGCAATCATTCAATATCAACCAACTCTCCTGAACCTCTTTTATCTCCATGGGATTATTCCCAGCAGACCCCTGAAGAGGCTGGATTCTGCTCTCCTGAAGTCTGGGCTTGTTGTCCAGCTTTTTGACCTGCTTCCTCTTCTAAGGATCCTGAAACTCCACTTCTTCCAGTTTTCTGAAAAAGCTTCATCTTCTGCTTCTTCCTGATCAGGCCGTGTATAGCAGACACCCACTGCAATACCACCCATGCTGGTCTGCTCTCTAACGCTGACCCTGTAAATTCTAAGCTGGCTCATCATCCTTTCCTAGGCAGAGCTCCATGCAGTCCCACTGTTCTCCCTCATAAATGGTAACTCCCTCTCCTTGTCTTCCTAGCCTGTTCCCTCCAAAAACGCTGTTTCATCTGTTGCAGCACTCCAAGCACATGAGCCATCTCACCACATCTCTGCGATCCCCACATGATCATAGCCCTGGAATTGCATGCAGACCTCTAAGCCCTTCGTGTTTGTTCCTGTACTGCACATGTAAGTGTACAGGCAGTTCAGAGAGGCAACCAAACGTGTGCTAATGGCCCAGAAAAGAGCTCTCCCCACCATGCTGTCCTGTAGGAGCGTCCTTATTTGTGTGTACACTTAGGATGAGGCCTTTTCAGTCCTGTTTTGTTGTTTACAAGGTCTATCTTGTCCATATCACCCTGCACCCTTTGCTTGCCAACCCAGTCCACTACTTCCTCACTTGAATGTGGTCATCACCTGCCCCTCCCGTCATTCCTAGTTTAAAGATCTTCACACCGGGTTAGCTATCCTGTGGGCTACAATGCTTTTGCACTCCTTGGTCAGGTGCATCACCTCTCTTCCTAGCAGTTCTTCGCCCTCAGATAGATCCCATTCTCATAAAAACCAAATCTCTGTTGTGGGTACCAGCTGCAGAACTGGAAGATTGAGAAATGGCTACACCTGAGCTGGTTCCTGCTTTTAAGGAATCAAGGACCACCAAGTAGCTCATAATATTTCTTTCAGACCTGTTACTAGAAAAGTCCCTCCTTTTCTGGATTCTTTCTATATTAGGGAAAGTAAATATATGCTCTTTCTTTCCACACAACTGCTGATTCCACCCTTACCATCTTGAAGTGGTCTGCTTAGGTTTATTTGAATAGATAATAAATTACATCATCCAGATGTGATGTGACTCTACAGATAAGTATTCTGGGCAAACAGATATGGGGCAGCATTTAGCTTAGGAAAATAAGATATTGAAAAACCCTCTCTGATTTCTAGTGATAATAAATATTTGTGACTTTGGACACATTAACAAGAGTCTCTCTGCTGGTATGTTATCACATCTTTAAGGAACATGAGTTTCCTAAATAAATAAAACAAAGAAACCCTGAAATTCAGCAGGCAGGCAAGCAGCATGATTAACATGGCTGTTAGCTCATGAATACAAGTCAGTGTTTTAACACCAATCACATTATTTTCTTCTCTAGCTATCAATTAACTGACTTTAACAATAACAATTTAATTAGATAAATGTTCAAAATCTCTATATATTATTTAATCAGGCATTAATGACCAGTTTTTGAGAGTATATCATGCTGCCAACATTGCCATATTAGTTTGATCTGATACTGCTTTAAGTCTGCCTGGATAATTTGATTATTTCAATGTCAAAATAAGTTTGGTGAAAGCATATAATTGGAATGATTGCTAAGGTCTGCTTCTATGAAATTAACATCAATTAAGGATTTATGATTAACTACAAAACAAGTCCCAGTATTTTTTTTTTAATTCCCAGGGATTTCTTTTTTAACCAAAATACCATGTTTGTCATTTTGCACAGGAGCTCTTCACACATAGACATAGCAAGCAACAATTTATAGACATCTTTGGGCAGAAATTAAAAAGAGGAAGACTTTCAAAAGTAAAACTTTTGCAAGGTAGGACAAAGATGAAATCAGTCAATGCAGGTGAAGTAGGCTCTTTAGACTCCTACTGGAGGGCCAAGAAGCCTTTTCTAGAAGTGCTTGACCTTACATTTACATTTTACCATGTACCCATCCTGTAACAAGCCTATCTGACCCTCAGTTCTTCCAGTCATTGTACAAGCATTAGTAGCTTGCAACATCCAAGAAGAGTTTAGGTTTAGGTCAGTACCAACCACCACCAGTTGTTCCACCTTCACAGTCTCTCCAACATGACTACAGGCCAGCTGGGATCAGACAGCACGGTCCTGAGGTCAGGCTCACACAGCCAGCCCTTCAGAACACATTAGCTTCTTTTAGCATTGCTCTAACTGCGGCCACCTCAGAGGAAACAGTTTGAGGGAGATTCAGGCTGAAATGGGTAAATTCAGGTGTCCGTGTGTGCTGTGCCTCTAAGATCCCATTGCAGCCAACTGAGATCTAGTCAATACAGTCCTAACTATTCACCCTAGTAGTTGCAAATGTATGGGTAACTGAAGCCTAAAGTGGAGGTGAGGCAGTACTGAACTGAGCAAATGTGGGTGTCTACTTGTAGCAGAAACAGTGGAAGCAATGGTCCCACGTCACTTGCAAACGTAGTGGGCTGTGACCCAGCAAGACTGGCTAAATTGGTACATCTGTAACTTTTGTGACTTCACAGCAACACGATGAGGGATGTGTCCGGGAGGCTTTTGTTAAGGGATATAAAGAGTTTGACTAAGTTGTTCACACGCAGAAACCTAGCACCATTTGAGACGTCCAAGGCATCTGCACAGAGCAGGCGGGTAGGCCATGACCTGCAGGAGACTCGTTTCCTTCTGCCCGATTCTGAACGTTCAGGCAACTGGGTTAAGCCTTGTGTTATGCCTCAGTGACTAGACTGGGAATTTAGATAATAAGCTTACACAGAGAAACCTGTTTGAACAAGGAGCAAGCCTTACCTTTGAGCTCAGGACGTGCAACTTGCAGAGACCCAGGATGCCAAAGGAGCAAGGAAGGGACAGGTGACAGGCAAATATTTAAGGGGGAAGATGACAGGATAGACAAATTCCAGCTTTCTAAAGCAAGGGGAAAAAAGAGTCATTATACAGGTTTTGTATTGTTTGAAATGTGGTACAGCCAGAATTTTAGGAAGCAACGCTTAAAGCTATCCTCCAGAATTGTCATTTCAACACACGCACGGCCAGTCTCTGAAAGCATAGCAATACCTGAAGCCCTAGATGAGGGGAGGGTAGATCCCTTTGGACCACAGACAGGGATTTCTGAACCTCACTTACAACATCTTTTTCTCCTTAATATCAGCACAACTATTTATAAAGATCAGAAGAAAAAGAGCATCCTGGGCTAGACTACAAGGGCACCAAAGGAAGAGTAGGAACATTAAAGGAGACAAAATTAGGTCAATTCCAGCTTTATAGCAACAGTAGATTTACAGATAAGAGATTGGTTTAAGGAGGGGAGTCTGGGGTCACAGATGATAAAAGTTACCACTGTTGGCAATAAATCTGATGTGCAAGGCAAGGACAGTACTGGAGCCCCAGAATCAGCAAAATTTACTTTTCTAGGAGTTTGGTCTTTGAAGTAGGCTCTTAAACCTAATCTCTCTTTAACAGCCTTGTCAGGGATGAAGAGGCATCTCATATGGAAAATGATTTACAAATCAGAAATGTGAAAAGTCAGTTTCTGCAGTCATTCATCAAATGAAAAAAGAAATACACAGAAGAAAGGCACACTTGAACTGCTAATATTTAAAGACTATAATTGTTCAATAGGCAGGAATATTGAAAACGAGAGTATGAACAAAAAGGAAGATAAAAGCAGGCCTGTTACAACATACATTTACAGGGTTTTAATTTAGCCTGTGTCTGGCAAATAAAGAGGGAAAAAAAAAATCTATTTGCCTCCAACGCCCACCAAAAAAAACAGACAGGCTAAAAGCCTCTCATTTTTTTTGGCTAAGGTTAGTGTCATTAATGGTTAGTGCATGTCTTTAGGTTTATTGGAAAAAGACAACAAAAGAATTCCTGAGAGAAATTTGGAGCTTTTTTGTTTGTTTTGAAAAAAGGAAAACAAGAAGGCCAGAAGAACTTTCAGGAGACAAGAAGAAAGAAAGAGTGTCAACAGAGGAGACAGTATGGGAGAAGGCACCAGAAACATTCACCATACCCCAGAACCACAGCTGAGCGTGCAAGAACCACAAAATCCTGCTTCAGAATAAGAGGATGGGCTGGTCTGGGTTTGAAAATAAACAGTTAAGTTTCTTCATAGTTGCTACTATAGGGCCATGTTTTGGATTTGTGCTGGAAAGGGCATTGATGATACAGGGATGTTTCCATTTTTGCTGAGCGACACTGACACAGCATCAAGGCCTTTCCTGCTCCTCACCAGCCCCACCAGCGAGCAGGCTGGGGGGGCACAAGGAGCTGGGAGGGGACACAGCCAGGAGAGCTGGCCCCAGCTGACCAAAGGGACATCCCATACCACATGGTGTCATGCTCAGCATGTAAAGCTGGAGGAAGATGGAAGAAGGGGGGACATTCAGAGTTATGGCATTTGTCTTCCCAAGTGACCATTAATGTGTGATGGAGCCTGGCTTTCCTGGGGATGGCTGAACCCCTGCCTGCCAGTGAGCAGGAGTGAGCAAATTCCTTGTTTTGCTTTGCCTGCCTGTGCAGCTTTTGCTTTACCTATTAAACTGTCTTTATCTCAACCCATGATTTTTCTCACTTTTACCCTTCCGATTCTCTCCCCCATCCCACTGGGGTGGGAGTGAGCGAGCGGCTGTGTGGGGCATAGTCGCCAGCTGGGGTTAAACCACAGCGGTGCACCTGGCCAGCATTAAAAAATTAATTCAGGGGCAGGAAAGAGGGCTGAAGTGCAACCCAGCCCTCTTCCCGAGGTATTTTTCTCCTTACAAAGCCTGGAATACATACAATATCATAAAATCACCATTTTGATCAACATAAAAGAGTGTACACAGGCTTGAAAAGCAGATGTTCTCCCAGAAAAAGAGACACCATATCAAAATCATGTGTCTGACCTGAAGGCGTTAGAGATACCATCAAACATGGGCTGTCCCCTCTTAACATTCCATACAGGTAAAACTTGTGAGGAAAGGCAATACCTTTTATAACACTTTCTGATGTATCTGGAAAATAAAGAGAGGAGCTTTTAGGCATATAAGCCTTCTTCAAGTCTGAAGAGGCAGTTCACTTCTGGCTAAAGACAGAATGAGCACAACACCTCTGAGTTTAAATTAAGTATGTTAATTAATTAAAACAACTGGTACCCATGGATCAGAGGGAGGCTGTTGGCAAAAGTGGAAACCTAAGGCAAAGAGTGAAAAAAAGAGTTGAATATGGAGGGCAGAGACTGTAAGAGCAGTACAGTGTAACAAAAATTGCGGCGTGGAGAAACCCATTATTGTTGCCAATATTTGGGTTAAGTTGTGTAACAGGAAGAATAACTTCAGTCACTACTGGGTCACAAGTAAATAGCAGAACGCTCCACTTCCACAGCCCCACAGCTCACACCCCCAAACATTTCTAACACCAATAGAAGATGTTATAACTAAGTTCACTGCTTTCCCCCCATGCAGGAATTCTCCAAAGTCTTCATTGAAATAAATGTCCATCTCACATTGTACTCTAACAGTAATAATAAAAAAACCCACCAACTCCCCCCCTCAAAAAAAAAAAAACCAAAAAACAACAAAACCACCAAGATTCTTTGCATTTTTGAGTACTAGAGGCCTATAGAGATCTGTATTACCACAAGTCCAAAACCACTAACAATTCCCTCACATGTCCCAGAGAACTGTATTTAATAGGTTCACTTTAAAGTAGTGACCAGTACCTTTTAGACAAATGCCTTTAATGGATGAATAAGGAAACCCAGAATATTTTTAGTAGATTTTATTGGTGTTAGGAATATCTTAGGAGCTATGTAGACAGCAGTCAGTGTGACAGTCAGAAGAAGGTTCAAAATGCTTGTGTATAGTTTTGTGCTATATGGAGATACAGGATTTAATCATCAGTGGAATTCTTAATCTGTTTTGATTATTTGATTTATATTTGATTTCTGCAAAAAAAGACTGTCGTTAGAGGGGTAAGAGCTCCTCACTAACCTTCTCTTCTAATACTTTAGTGTGTAAGGACACCAAAGTGGGCTAGAATGGCTGTCTTCAGGCAAGACACGGGCTGAAGACTAGTTGCACCCAACCCTCCACCGGTGAGGTGGTTTAACCCAGGTCAGGAACCAAGCACCACGCAGCCACTTGCTCACTCCCCCTCACCCAGAGGGATGGGGAGGAGAATCCGAAAGGAATGTTAAAATTTGAGGGTTCAGATAAGAACAATTTAATATGTAAAGCAAAAGCCATGCATGCAAGTAAATCAAAGCAAGGAATTCATTCATACCTCCCACCAGCAGGCAGGCGTCCAGCCATCCCCAGGAAAGCCGGGCTATGTCACACGTAACAGTTACTCAGGAAGACAAACGTCATAGTTTCTGTCTTGCTATTTTCATAACTTGCTATCAGGAGAGCGTGGACACCTACCACATGCACAATGCTGCCTACATTTAGATGTCTTAATTGTAGCTGAACTGCACAGTCAGGGCAAAATCCAGCTGCCTAAGCAACTCAGGCCCATCCAAAAGGACACAAATCTATTTTCTTAAAGCCTCCCTTCAGTAGGATAAAATTATAACCAGCCTGTCATCCTTTTTCCATGGCTGAAAGGAGTTTGTTGCATCAAATCACCATTCAGGTTTGTAAGGCAGGATACTCAGAATACCTTTGCTGTGGCTTACCACACATGTAATTCTCATACCTTACCTTTGTTCTGTATGCCCTGGGCAAGCAGCACAGACATTTCTGGGGATTAAAAAGAAAGAAAAAAAAGTTCAATATCTGTGAAAGCCTCTATAAACCTGAAATCAAGTTATATATGGTATTAATTCAATTTTGCCAAAGTCAATAGAATGACATTCTCTTTATAAAGTAAAAGCACTCACCTGATGTAGATAAATACAGCGAAGACAACCAGGACAAGCATTATCAAGCTGGTGAGACCCTTCACATAGGTTGAAAAGCAATTACACTTTGTCACCTATAACTCCTCAATGTTATTTCTTCCTCCTCCTTTAAATAATGATGGCAGCAACTTGCAGATTACATGCAGGAGTAGCACAGACACTATGCATTTAGTGACACTATTAATATTAATTTTCACAGGAACAGCTTTTCTTTTGCAACATATGCCACATTTTCACAAGTTAGGGACGCTTATAGGGTACTGTTTGAACAGATATGAATAGTTTGGATCCTTAGGTGAGACTTCCTTTTAGTTTTCCTTAAATGAAGAGTCTGGTCTCCACACTTGAATTGCAACAGGGCAATTATCTTAAACAGAAAATGAAGAAGTGACCAGTTTGTTTGAGATAATCACAGAAACAAACACACAGAGAAATCATGCTTTCCGCTCTTCACAAGTTGATTGTTTTTTCTTTTATTTTTCCTGCAATCTGAAAGATAATTCTACCTTTCAAACCCTCCACAAAGTCATACTTCTTAGGCTTGCTCATTAAGGAAAATAAAACGTAAAAAACTTATGCTAAAAGGTATGATGCCAAATAAAAGAGTTCTGAAACATATCATTACAAATACTAGTAATATTGTTATCCTAACTGCCATGACATTTTAAAACAAACAATTTTTTAAAAGGCTGGAGGTTGACTGCTGGAACACTGGCAAGGTCACAAAGGCACCTTAAAACACATTTCATTTACCACAAAGGAATTAAGTGCCTGAATATTTTTGTACTGGCATTTGAATAAAATATGAAGCATTTCAATGTTCTACCTCTACTTATACAGCCAAGGCAAAGGGTCACGGGATTCCCATCCTTGCTTACAGACTCACTTGCATCAGGACAAGGAAGGTTTGAACCCTGTGTCCCCACCAGCTAGCAAATTCCCTAGTTGCTGGGTTATCACACAGTAAGGAAGGACTGCTGCGTCCTCCCTGCACAGGCAGCACCTGTATTTCTCTACAAACCCAACCCGAAACACTGTTTTATTATGGGTGCATTTGAATCAAGCAGCACAAGACGTCATGTAAT
Organism: Microhierax caerulescens; assembly: GCA_035590215.1. Lineage (NCBI taxonomy): Eukaryota > Metazoa > Chordata > Aves > Falconiformes > Falconidae > Microhierax > Microhierax caerulescens. The sequence goes on along the minus strand of JAVJGJ010000014.1, from coordinate 62,864,971 downwards.
TTTCCCTCTTTTGGCCAAAAGAATTCACACAGTCCAATCAGGATGTGAAACTCTGAGCAGCCTCAATGAAGCAGCAGGTTTTGGCAGATAGATTTGTATGAAAAACAATACCCTCTTCTCTGCACAATATTTCTTTCAGCAAAGCCTCATACCGAGTCTGAGTTAAATGTGCCCTATGCCAGAAGGAGCAACACCATGTACCATCTTCTCTGCACTCAGCATGAACCTGCTACATGGCCAGCGAGTAAATGAAAATAAATGAGGAAGTATAGAGAAGTAAATTTTACACAACATGAAATAACCCAATTCTCAGAAAAGGATACTGAAGCACATGCACACATATATATGCACATGTGTTTCACGCTTGTTTCACAAAACAAAATTAATTAGGGGGAGAAAAAAATAACACATAAGGGGCAGGTTGCAGCCAGGAAGCTTATAAAAAAAAAAATAATGCTGTAATCCAAAGACAAAAACATGACTATGCAGTTCACTTTGTCTGCTGTTTCTTGACTACCTTGAGCTGTCCCTCAAAAAGCTTTTTCTCCACTCTGGAACTGAAGTCTGTTGAGTGAAGATGAGTTCCTCACTTGCATGGCTCTTCAGGCTAAAGAGTTATAGGTCAGTAATTTTCCCCTTTTTTTGAGTTTAATTTTATCCCATTACCCACTCCCACACAGAACCTGTCTTCATTTTAGTATAATTTTCTAACAATCCTTCCTATCAATGACATTACACCTTTTTTTTTTAGTTCTTTATTATTTGTCCAGGCTTCTCACACTGATCTGGTTTGACTTTCTCCTGTTCGGTTAATCCAGGCAGCCTTTTTATATGGCAACCAGATGTTGTCAACCATAAGATTTTTAAGAGAACAGTATTTCAAGTATCACAGAATCACATAAATACAGACCGAACTTGTACATGCACGACCCATACAGAAAAAGGTGCTGGAAAATTGTCCAGCTCACACCTCTCTGAAGGTGCTCTTTTGCAGATTTCTCTCTCCCTCCTGGAAAAAAAAAATGGTTGCTCTACATTTTTACAAATTTTTCCTATAACTTTTCTAAGTATATTAATTTCTGCCCCTTTACTCATACAGATCTTGTCCTCTTCTGTAATAGATCACTTTCTCATCCTGTGGCTTCATGATAGGAAGATGAAACCAACCCTCTGAAATGCAAGTACAAGTCAACTTCTACTATGAGCGTAAGTTTTGGACTAGTCACTCTGTATCTGCCTCCAAACAGGCTGATTTCTCAAGGGTTAACATACATAGCCTGTCCTGACCTTTTTTTAATGAACCTTTAAATAAATTTTAATTGAAATCTGGGTATTATTCCTTCAAATTCTCATCCCACCTTAACCACATGGTTGAAGGAAGCTGTCTTGGATCATTTAGTACCAACGTGATGCCCGTCACCAGAGAGGGATGCAGGGGCATGAGGTGTGGTGGGTTGACCTTGTCTGGATGCCAGATGCCCACCAAGCTACTCTCTCTCTCCCCTGCTCAGCAGAACAGAGGGAGAGAAAATAAGATGGAAAAAAACCTTCTGGGTCAAGGTAAAGGCAGTTTAATGAAAAAACAGCAAAAGTTGCGTGTGCAACTTCCCATGGGCAGGTGATGTTCGGCCAGGGCTTCAGCATGTGCAGCGGTTGCTCTGGAAGACCAATGTGGTAAATAATGAATGCCCCCCACTTCCTCCTCCGTGATCTTAGCTTTTGTATCTGAGCAGGCATCATGTGGTATGGAATGTCCCTTTGGACACTTTGGGTCAGCTGTCCTGGCTGTGTCCTCTCCCAGATCTTGCCCCCACCGCCAGCCTACTGGGGCGGGGGGGGGGGGGGGGCTCCGGGTGGGGGGGGGATGCTGGAGAGCCAGCCTGGGTGCTGTGCCAGCGCTGCTTGGCAGCAGCCGAAACACCGGTGTGTTATCAGCACCGTTCTAGCCACCGACACCGGGCACAGCGCTTGGAGGGCTGCTGAGGGGCTCAGCCAGACCCAATGCATAAGGGCACTGGCCAACTCAAAATGAGAACAGAAAGACTGGAAGGTTCCCATGGGCATGGGCCCACCTCTTCCTGCCTGAGACATAAACAGTCCACAAAAAGACATTAGATCCGAACTTAGAAGCAAAGTCTGAGATCTGAACAATGCTATCTGATTTTTTAAAATATTTACGTGGCGTAGGTTTTACATAACTGTCTTGCCCATAGAAGGAGCAGTCTATGGTTACACACACCTGGGGCTTTTTGGTGATGTGTTTCATAAACATGAATTTCACAAACTACAAGATAGAAAAAAAGAGGGGGGAGGGGGGGGAAGACAATTCAACATTAGCTTTTCATTTAATTTCACTGAAAGTAGTTGTATTATCTTCATCACTGAAAGTGAAATCTGTAATGCCTATCTAGAATAAATTAAAGTTTGAAGCAAACAAAGGTGGAATTGAGTATTCATAGCAACTCAGTCTTCAAGTCATAATACACTTCAGTGGAAGCCTCTTGCTGATGCCAGTCTGAACAGTCCAGCAGAACACAAGACAGACTGAACACAATAGAAATTTTGAGATTCAATTCATAACATGTAATTATTCCATATTTTACTGTATTATAAGTTTAAATTATCCACATCAGAGGATTTTAGGATTTCAAGTCTGTGTAATAGAATAGAAAATTTTATTCCCATTTTGACAGGAAGGAAGAAAGATAATGAGTATGTACTACAGAAGAAGATTAAAGAAAAGTACCAGTTCTGTGACTGACCGTTTTCAATATATATACAAGTAGTTCAACATTTTCATCAAGAAAGCTTTTTGTAATATACAGTGTAAATGGAATCGCAAAATTATTACAACTAGGAAAAACAGCCCTAAAACTGGGAAGAGAGCTACATGCTGGCACTTTGAGGGGCCCACACAAGACGTTGCCTGCAACAGAAAAGAACACACTGAACCCCCCAGTAGGGGAAACTACTACCCAGATGCACAGCTAATATTAATGGAACACAAACATTAGTAAGTTAGAATTTAAAAAAGATTTTGTGTCTACAGAAGCCCTTTGGCACTGCATCTTTGGAGGTGGATATGGTCCAGCACCATAGGCATGAGCTGCATACCTGCCTCCCCTTAACTGCTGAGGAGAAAGGGAAAGCTCACTCCCCATTTCAGCAGTCAGTTCTCAAAGACAGAGTGTTTCAGACCAACTCTGTGTCAACTGTTTTCATTAGCCCTGTTTCATACAGTGTTTAAACATATATATATATACACACACATATATATATATATATCACAGAAGCGTAGGCATCATAGTACACCACCACCTCAGAGTACTTTTATGCTGCAGTACGCAACGCGGTTGTGGCATGGGCGCACGTGCCCTGATGCTCAGCGTGAAGCACAGGAGGACACTACCATCCCGTTAGTTGAGCTAGGGCCCGTGCCAGCTACACTGCAGCCTTGGAGACCTGCCCAGCCTACCTTCAATCCAGCTGTTTTGAGTACAGTTCCTTCAGCAGCACCAGCAGCTCAAGCCCACCAGTTTCTCTGGTTAGTTTTCCATCCCTGAGGGTTTTCAAAACTTGCCTGGACAAATCCCTGAGCAACCAGGTAACCAGGTCTGAACTAGAGCTGACCTTGCTCTGAGCAGAGGCTGGAGTAGAGACCTCCCAAGGACTCTGGCAGCCTGAATGGGTTTAATCACGTACCTAGCCCATACCAAAGCCACTGCTGCTTTAGCTAATCCTACCTTCGGTGGGCAGGTGGAGATGATGAGCTAGTCAAGTTCAGGCTTGTTCCTCTGTGCTGCAGTCACATCTCTAATTCCATTATAGGCCTATGAGCTCTGAAATTTAGTAACTGCAGCAAACCTGAGCAAAGTCACTGCTTAAAAAAAGAAAAGCAAGCACCTGGCAACCCAGCCTAAGTATGGGACATATTTGGTGTGGGTTTAATGTCTGTCTTTCCAGAGGCAAATCTAAGCCAGAAAACTAAATAAAAGAAGAAAAAGCGATAAAAGACCAGTCTGCTTGATATTGTGCTTTCAGTTGACCAGTGAGCATATTTTCTGAAGGTCCAACAAGATTTAGATACCAAAACCTCCTTGAGCAGAAACAGGACCCATAACCTGGAAGGACTCATTATTCTTTCCAACATCAGTTCAGGTTTTTTGCCTCTCACTAACACTGGAAGGTTGTTCCAAGTCCCAGTTCTAACTCAGAATAAAACTTCCCAGTAGTTTCCAGCAGCAGTTGTTACGCTGCATCTATCCTTTAATGATGCTAACTGCGGGAAGTGATTAGGGTCCCCTTTTTGGGAAAATGACAGCTATGGCAACAGAAGCCACCACATGAAACCACAGACCTGCCAAGTGCTGAGGAACAACAAAAAAAAAAGTTTGCCACTGAAAATAAACTGTGAATATGCTGGAGGCTGGATCTCGCAAGATATGGTGTCTGCCAGTCTGTGAAGTATCTGGAGGCTGTACTGGGTTTGGCTGGAATTAATTTTCTTCATAGTAGCTCATATGGCGCTGTGCTTGGATTTGTGATGAAAACACACTGCTACTGCTGAGCGGTGTTGACACAGAGCCAAGGACATTCCTGCTCCTCACCCCACCCCACCAGCGAGCAGGCTGGGGGTCACAAGGAGCTGGGAGAGGACAAAGTCAGGACAGCTGACCCCAGGTGACCCAGGGGATATCCAGTACCATATGGCATCATACTCAGCATATAAAGCTGGGGGAAGATGGAAGGAGTGGGGGACATTCAGAGTTGTGGCATTTGCCTTCCCAAGTCACTGTTACACGTAATAGAGCCCAGTTTTCCTGGGGATGGCCGAAACCCTGCCTGCTGGTGGGAAGTGGTGAATGAATTCCTTGCTTTGCTTTGCTTGCATGTGTGGCTTTTTCTTTACCTATTAAACTGCCTTCATCTCAACCCACCAGTTTTCTCCCTTTTACCCTTCCAATCCTTTGCCCCATCCCACCAGGGCAGGGGGACGATGAGTGAGCAGCTGCACGGTGCCGAACTGCCTGTCAGGGCTAACCCACGAGAAACGAGACGGGAGGAAATGAAGAAAAAGCCAAAGCAACAGGAAGAGTTCCTAAGAGAAAGGATTATCTGGGAGGATTTTAGGCACCGTCCTGTTTAAAACGTGGTTTTCCTTGATTGCTGCTGCATTCCGTGAGTACGTAACCAGCATGGGCTCCAACGAATGCACAGGATCCCACATCTGAAGGTAACTCCTCAAGTAGCAAATAGATACACATCTGTCAGTGCACTGGGGCCAGGATTCGCCTGGATATACCAAAACAAACATCTGTCCTGAGGTATATCCCCCTCCCCACATCGCTGCCCTGAATCCCACCATGAACTGTGGAGCTGAAACACCAACGTGCAGGAGGCTCAGCCTGGTACGGACAAACAGTAAGGGAGTCCCTCCCTCCCTCCCTGAGTGCTCCCATGTAACGTACCAGGGGAGGACATAAAAAAAATAATAAAAAAATACATAAGACGATGGCGGAATAAAAGCTTAGGGGAAACGCCAGCATCCTACACGCCAAGAGGCCCAGGAGGCTGCGGGCCCTGCAGTCCCTGCCCCGCCCTGCCCCGCCGGCCCTGCCCTGTCCCGCCCTGTCCCGCCCCCTGCCCGCCCCGCCCGACGGTCCTGCCACGCCCTGCCCCGCCCTAACGGTCCTGCCACGCCCTGCCGGCCCTGCCCTTCCCTGCCCCGCCCCGCCCTGCCCTGTGCCTGCCCCGCCGGTCCCGCCCAGCTCAGCCCTGCCTGCCCCGCCCTGCTCCGCCCTGCTCCGCCCTGCCGGTTCCGCCCCGCCCTGCCGGTCCTGCCCTGCAGCCTGCTGCCAGCAGGGGGAGCCCCTCCACCGCCGCCGGCGGCCCCGCGGCCCTGCCGGCTGTCCTTCCCCAGGAGCCAGGAAAGCCAGCGTGTGTGAAGTCCCCCAGCATGCCGCAGGCTTCGCTCTCCTTTCAAGGAAGGGTAAAGGCCCACGGGAAACCGCAGTAAAAAGCAGAGTGCGCAGTTTCCTCGGCCAAGCACGTTAGAGACTTCCCCAGAGCACGGGAGGAGGGATTTTACAAGATCTGGGGGAAGGAGATGGATGGGAAGGGGGCCTCCCTGGGGGTCAGAGTTCCTTAATGCCTTCTGCATTTCATTTGAAGGCCCCGGTATGGATTTCCCACGAGCGATGCTGCTCTGCTGCTCCTGAGTGATGTTCTGATTGCTGTGAGTACCTACTTCCTCATGTCACGTACAGAAAACCTGGCGAACAGCAGCATGTTCTCCATTCCTTGAGGACTCCCGTTGAAGTTCTGAAGACATTTCTTTAATTTACTTCTACTCTGTAAGCTGTCCTTAATTTACACCTTCTTCAGAGGCTGCTTCTCTTCCACCACTGCTCCTACATGCCACTGCTCCCGTGCGTTCTGCAGCGAGATGAAGTAATTCCTGCACTGGTGGTGAACACTCACCGTGGAATCGCCTCTTCACTGCAGGCATTTGCAGAGCGATAGAGGAATTGCACTTTAGAGGATGCAGGTATCCAAGAACAAATTTCACCCTATTTAGAGGTGTCACCCAGGCTCAGTGCTCTCAGGTGTCAGCACAAAACCCACGTTTCATTGTCCACTTCAGACGTAACATGATATTGCGATAAATATAAATGAGGGGGCTGAGGAAGGAATCTGTCATCCAGGATGGCTTTTTTTGTTTGTTTGTTTCATCCATCTTTTCATTTCCATCTCAGTTTAATGTGGACAGTCATGTTGGTTTCATATCCATTTAGAGAAATTCATTTAAAATATTTTTCTTTACACAACTGTAGCAGCACATCTAAACAATCCACTATCGATCCCCTGCAGTTATGGCTCCAGGATGGCATCTAAGCAGCCAGTGGGAGGGCTTGGTTCAGACCAGGGGCTTTCGTGGACAGCTGAAAAAGAGCTGGGCTCAAAAAGGTCAGATCTGATCAGGGCTGCCTGAGGAACGGCCCTTGCAGAGCCAAGGAGGTGAAGAAAAGGCATTGCCCAGGACCACGTGAGCCAGCACAAACCCCATCATCTCTGCAGCTGAGCGCTAGTAATCAAAGGGAGAAAGGGGTTGAGAATGGCAACAGACCCTGAGCCATGAGCAGGAGGGACAAAGCACCGGAGACAAGAGGGTGTATGTCTGTGACAAGTACACAGAACAGGGCTTGGTGTGGAAGCTTGCGTTTGCTCTAGTCACCTTTTCTCAAGTTGCAGAGGATATCTGTAAGTCAGTGGGGTTCCCTTAATCAGTATTCCCCAGCTTTTTTTATTATTTTTTTTTCCCCTTCAAATATCCATGGTACTACTTCACACTGAATAGGGGGACAAAAGTCCAGCAACGCCATTCCAAATGTGCTGGGTAGCTGTTCTAAAACCAGAGCTTGGCGACCAAACAAGCTAAGTGTTATTTGCTTTACAAAGGTGGGGTTTTTTCACCAAACTGCAATTGTCCACATGACATGATGGCTGCCCATAGGCACAACCTCCAGGCTTCAGCTGTGCCAGGCAGCAGTCACTGCCACACAGGCACCCACATCCCAGCACCCCATAAAATAGCAGTCTGATGCAGCCCAGCTCCATCATGTTACTTGCAGTAGTTTTAAGGGTGACAAGCACTTACATGTTTCACTACAAGTCTATACACACCATTTTTACTCCACTTCCCTGAAGTACCTACAAACACGACAAAATCACTTCACCAGCTCCTCTGTTTCTCATAATCCCTCCCAATCCGAACAATTTTTGAACCTCCTGGTGGACTTTGACCACATTTGACAAAGGGGCTGAGTTCCTGAATTTCCTATAAACCAACGCTAACTAGACTTAAAAAGCTCTGTAAATGACTCTCCTTAAATCAAGATAAAAATAGATTCTACCTTATTAAGGCTGATCATGGAGCATTTCCAAATGCTGCAAGACAGTCAAAGCAAGAGGCAGAACAGCCTCACACCAGCACGTTTTTGCCTAGGAACAAAGTAATAGCTCACTGAGTAGTTCAATATATTATAATGTGCACAGTCAGTGCCTGAAAAATGCATGAATACACAGAGCAAACTGCAGTGCTTCTTTCTAACCTTACCGGGAAATCTTCCCTGTGGACAGCTTGGAGATCTCACCTGAACACTGACAGCGAATTTATGTTCAATGATGCTATGTGACTTAGAGGAGAAGGCTGAAAGGAAGCTGTGAAGAAGCACCCTAAAAGAAAATGCTTCTTCATGGAGTACGTCTGCTCTTTCTGTTGGCAATGCTATGAAGAAGAGTTTCTGGGAAGCCACACAAATGAAGGGCAAAAAGGCAAAGGGAAATCTAATGCAGTTGAGAAACCCAAAGCATTTACTGCAGCTCAGGTCAGTAGCTTCAAGTTTAGGAACAGTGGCTTTTCCAGCTGCTCAGGACCTGTCCCCCAGCCTCCAACCCCCACAGCGCAGGCCAATGCTTGGTGAGGTCACACAGCGTTCCATACTGTGTCACAGTCACCAGTGGGCAGGCGTGGGAGGCGTCACGTAGAGGAGAAACGGAGTAGAAAACAGTAAAATGAGGAGCTCATGCTCTGCGGACAAAAGGCCACCCCAAATTTTCCACCTCAGTTGGGACAATGTCTGCGGGTTGCATAGTAGGTTTGGTCCTGCTTACCCCTTTCCCTCAAATAAAGCCAGTCACTCCAGCCTCTTCCAAGAGCCCAGGTTTTGAGCAATGCCAAGCTACTCCTCATCTGTCACTTCCCACTCAAGTTTTCACACTCCTGTTCTTCACAGCGTGCACAGCACACAGGATGGTGCTGTCTTGCCAAAGGATCATGCCAGTACTTCCCCTATCAGGATAACGAGAAAAGGCTTTTTTCACTCTGCTTTTCTCACCTCAGAGCTCAGCCCCATGTCGTAGCCCCCTGTTTCCTTTGTCATGCCTCCCCCTCCCACCCCCCCTCAGCGCAACTTTGCACGGGGCTGATGGCTGTTGGCCATCCTTCTGGTTTGGAGTGCAGCACAAAGGATGACTTGCTACATGATGGTCAAACTGGCCTATCCGAGTCTCTGCCGAGAAGAATCCTCCCGGCACACACCGCACAGGGCTTTGCAGATGAATCCAGCCTTACAGGCATGTACAATTTATGTAGAAATTACTTTTCCTCCTGCTGTACGCCAAAGCTTCTCACCTTACACAGATGTATCTGAGCTCTTTATCCACAGCCTTGCAGAAAGCATAACTCTTCATGTTAAGTATTCCATGGTAAATGCTGATAAAATCTGACACTCTTAATGACCAGGAAGCCATTCAGAATAGCCAGAGAATGGTATGCTTTTTTCTTTTAATCAAAGGCTTCCCTACTAGTGGAAAATGCATTGAAATGTTATTTCAGTTCGCTTCCTAATAAAACCCAGTTAATCTAAGTTGGTTTAAGGGCACTTCTAAATGTATTCCAATAAATTACAAACGGACAGAAGCAAAAATACCTGGAACAGAAATTTTTATGCTGTGAGTCTTTGTTGTCTTCAAAATAACAGGCAAACACCAAAAAGATAAACCATTTCGGGGGGCTAGGCTGAATGTCACCTACAAATTGTGCACTTCCTATGTCTTTGTGTGTTTCCTGTGTCCTTTCAGAACAACTTTCCCATTTTACAACCTGCAGAAGGCAAATTATGCAGTGCTGATAGGTGCAGCTATCCATAGCAGATACTCGAGTATGTTGTAGACATAAATTTGATCATTTATAAATGTATTTTACAGCCCCAAAACTAGCCCTGGGAATATTTCTATGCACAAAGCCCTCAGGATTTATGTTCTCCATTCAACCAGAAACCAAGTCTGATAAATGAGAATAATTCAAGGTTCTTGAACCCATTTCTTATTACTTTCCCAAAATAGTAACATGTAAATCTGGTCATTATGGTCACCAGTCTTTTTCTTCTTTTCCATGAGTAGGAAAAATTAGTCTTGGCAACCCAAGATGCATTGCCTATGTATGCACACCCAACCACTCAAAGCCAAAAAAAAGTTCTTCCCTTGCAGTATTTGTAGATAAAGCTCACCTCCAACCCTTCCCCTGATTCAGCAGGCGGTATGCATGATGGGACATGTTGTTTGTGCCCTAGTCATCTGTGAGCTGCCGTATCTCGGAAGCGAGATTCCTGCATACAGTTCGATGGAGCAAAGGAGACTGAGACATGGCTGCCCACATCTGAGAACTCCATGTTTGGATAATGCCTGTTTTGTTTTGTTTTCTCAAGTGAACTATCTACTCCAGGTAGTGGTCCCTCACCAAGGCTACTAGTAGATAGCAGCTGGGGAATCCTTTACGTTAACATTAAGCGTGTGCAAGAGCACATCCTATCTCATAAACCAAGCGTCAGGATTCACTGCAGCAGGGGGATAATGCACAGCAGGCACATCTCCTCCATGACTACCTCACCTTCCCACATACCTCTGTACAATAAATACGAGGCTCTGCACGTAGAACCAAACAATGATGATGACGATGGTCCATCTAGGTTGGAGGTGTCACCAAGGTTAGGTCAGCCTATACCCCCCATTAAAATCACCTGCATTAAGAAAAAAAGAGAGGTTACTGTCATAGGAGACTATTCTGAGGGGAATAGAAGGCCCAACATGCTGACCAGACCCACTGCTTAGGGAAGGCCACTGCCTTCCTAGGGCCTGGATTAAAGGTGTTACAAGAAAGCTTCCTGCTCTGCTACAGCCCTTGGATTATTGTCCATTATTGCTTTTTCACGTAGGCAGCAACGAAGTTGCAATAAGAAGACCAAGGGTGATCAGAAGAGACTTCAGGGTCTTGAGGTGAATGGTTAAGGGATCAGGAGCACAAGTCTTCCTATGTCTTTCCAGTTGCGGGGAAAAATGAGGGAAGAAACAGGAAGACCCAGCAGATCCAATACCTGGCTCTGTGACTGGTGTCACTGGCAGAGTTTCAGCTTTTTTGATCACAGGTCAGCGTACACAACACCAGGCCTGCTGGTCACAGACAGGGTACACCTTTATCAAAGGGGGAAAACGATCTTTGCGCAAGAGTTAGTGGGAATCATTGAAAGAGCTGTAAGCTAGATTTGAAGGGGGAGAAGGACAAAACCAGGCTCACCAGTGATAAGCCATGGGGTGGCATGTCAGTATTTGAGGGATGGTATGATAGCTAAACTGGAGTTGTTTAGTCTGGAGAGGAGGAGGCTCGGGAGATACCTTATCACTCTCTACAACTACCTGAAAGAAGGTTGTGGGCAGATGAGGGTCAGTCTCTTCTCCAAAGTAATAAGCCACAGGATAAGAGGAAACAGCTTCAAGTTGTGCCAGGGGAGGTTTAGACTGGATTTTAGGAAAGGGTTGTCAGGCGTTGGGACAGGCTGCCCAGGGAGGTGGCTGAGTCACCATCCCTGGAGGTATTTACAAGGTGTAGATGTGGTGCTTAGGGACATGGTTCAGTGGTGGACTTGGCAGTACTAAGTTCACAGTTGGATTCAATGATCTTACGGGTTCTTCCTGACATAAATGATTTTACAATATCTTAACAGCACTGATTACAGATGGCAACTGATTGCAGAGGGGAAAGGTTTTGTCAGATACCAAACCTAGAGTCACCTCAGTGAGGTCAAGGGATTGTATTGGACTAAACTGGTTTATTTCCTATTTAACCTAAAGGATACAAAGGAACCATAGTGTGACTCTGTGAAAAAAAGTAAGATCCTTTGACAGAAATCTAAGACATAGGCAAGGAATGGGAAAGCATCTTCGTGTATTTGGTGCTCTGGAAAGCCTAGAGGATGTTCTTTTTTTTATTCCTTAATGACAGTAAAATAAAGATGGCCAGTGAGAGCCAGGAGTTACATGGAACCAGGCCTGAATGCTGAGGCAGAAATCCTTCTGAAGATCCCAGCAGAAATCATGCTTGGTAAGGTTGATAATAACTAGAGTGCAGTGGATGGAGCAGGCATTGCACCATCCCAGTGTTTTCTCAACTCAGTCTCAGAACGGAGACTTCTTGTAAGACCCGTCCTGTAGCAGTGGATGTTTCTCAGCACCTCTGAGAAATTCTGCTACCTTAGAATAAGGCCTGAGATTAAACGAGCCAGTGATCACAGCCAAATTCCCTGCTTAGTTTCACCTCACAATAAACCTGATCCCGTGTTATCTCCACATTGCATCATGCTGGAAGTGCCCTTGTGATGCTGAATGTGCAGAGATGCTGGTAAGTCAGCTGTGCCGTGGGGAAGTGCTAAAAAACCCACACAAATCCCATGCACATAGCTAGGTCAAACACTGCGTGAACACTTTCAACTGTGACTGTCCACTTTTGTTCTACAGCACAAAAGGTTAATAGACTGTATTTCCTGGAGCTTGAAAAGCAGCTGCAAAACATACAGAAAGCCTAATACCAGTTTGTTATAAAAGCATAGAAAAGTACAAATATTAACAAATTTGGGGAAACTGTGAGTGGTTTCAGACAAAGCAGAAGCTAACACAGTCCTCTGCTGGAAAAATACTGTAAAAACATGCTATTTCTGTATTGCTCATCTATGTCTACAGCAAACACAGAGCTATCATAGGCTGCTCAACAGGCAAGAGATGTCTAACAAAACCTGAGCAACACACTAGCTAAGAAAAAAAAAAAAAAATGGGCATGAGATTGAACACTAGGAAAAGGTTCTTCACTAAGGGGGTGACTGGAACAGGCTCCCCGAGGCAGTAGTCACAGCACCATGCCTGACAAGAGTTCAAGGAACACCTGGATGGTGCTCTTAGTTAAATAGCGTGGCAAGGAGCAGGGAGTTGGACTCCTTAATGGCTCCCTTCCAACTTGAGATATTATACCATTCTGATATCTGGGTGCCACATAATGCACCCCACATTCTTGGGGCTGGTATGTAGCAGTAGGTGAAAGCTTCTTCACTGTATCGGTGTCTGTTGCCTTTTAGATGTCACCCTAAAACCATCCTCTCGATCGGACTCACTGCTTAGGCAGAGGAGAGTCAGAAGGACACAGTGAGACTTGTACAGATCCTTACCTGCCCAGGCTCGTTAGTACTGCCTCATTAATTGGAAAGCCAGAAGATACGCCTGCAGGTGTACATGGCACTGCCAGGCCAATGCGGGCCACAACAGCTTCACGCCCACTCAGGACTTTTCTTGCAGTGAAAGCACAGAAGCAAGCTCTGCTGTGTGCAAAGGAGAGCCTGTGCATGTTTAACAGAAGGGACATCAAGTGAGGATGTTCAGGAGCTAATGCGAGCATCTCAGCAAATTCCAGACCACAAAGATCTGCTCTACGTAAACAGTGATGCAGTTGTAACCGGTCACAGTCCCTCACTGAACCCGAGCTCTCATTTCCTTCTAACACAAGAATTAGGTTTGGGCCTGAACAGTGTCCTGAGGGCAGCCACTCATTAACAAAAAGCTCAGGGGGTTAATTTAGTTCCAAATGCAGGCTCAGCTCCTCTTCCGCTATGATAATGGTTTCACATGAATTACAGAGAAAGCTCAAGCACAGAGCACACAAGGTGAAATACGACCAGCGTGCATCCCCTTTCCAGATTATGAAGCATGCCCTGCACAGCAAATTCATCTCACATTTAATCTCAGCATTTCTCCAAAGCGCAAACTGCACGTTCCTGGGACCCTTCAACATCAGCACTCTGGGATTTGTGGTGTACACATAGATACACACACCCTTCACTCACACCTTGCTTAACTGTTCCAGGCATCTTGCTCCCCTAACCAACAGTTGTTACACATTCCTTCCCTTCCCACCTCTCGCCCCGTCACAGCAAGCAAAGGTGTCCACTGGAAGTGGGTAACAGCAGGTCCTGCACCTAAACTTCTGAGCCTACTACGCGTAGCTGCTTCGACAGGGTGTAAATTGGATACCTCTTGGACAAGAAGCAGGGGTTCAGGACACAGCTGAGCCCCTCAGCCAGAACGGTGGTGCATCCAGGAAAGCAGAGTGAAGCAGTGAGAAAAAAGCATGAGCAACAGCCCTGAAAACACCCAGGTCAGACAGGAAGGGGAACAAGGTGCTCCAGAAGCTGGAGGAGGCTCCCCTGTAGCCTGTGAAGACTACAGTGTCCCTGCACAGCCCAGAGGTCCGTGCCACAGCAGATATCCACCCTGCAGCCTGCAAAGGACCCCAATGCTGGAGCAGGTGCCCTGAAGGAAGCTGCAGCCCACAGAGCCCGCACTGGGCCAGGCTCCCGGCAGGAATGGTAGCCCGGGGGGAACCCACACTGGAGCTGGTTTACCCTTGAAGGACTGCAGGCCACAGAGAGGACCCACACCAGGGCAGGGAAAACCATGGAGGAGGAGGAAGAGGAAAGAGGAACAGTTGTGGACAGACTGCGACCCCTATGCCCCTGCGCTGCTTGGGGGGGGGGAAGAGAGGGGTGTCATGAATGAAGGAGTGAAGTTCAGCCTGGGAAGAGAAGAGTGGGGTAGGGCAGCTTTGTTTTTCCCCTTTGTTCCTCACCATCCAGATTATTTTTAAATGGTAAGTAATCAGTGTTTATCTCAACCCACAAGCTGTTCCATCTTACACCCTCTCCCGTCTCCTGCTGAGGAAGGAGAGTAGGAAAGCAGCTGGGTGGGGGTCTGGCAGCCAGCCATGGTCAACCCACCACAATAAAACACACTCAAAAACTGTCAAAACACTTTTAAGGTGAAAAGTAAACGATTATTTCAAATTGTGGGCAATACCTGTCTTTACAGTGACAAACCAAGAGAATAGTAGTAAAATATGAGATTTCTTCTGACAAAAGTTGTAAAATGCTACACTTAAAGTCCTCTATTCTTTTTAAGTACACCTCCTTGCTAAACTAAGCTGGAATTACTCTATTTCACGTATCTAAGCTCAGTTATTAACCCCTTCAAATATCTTGCCTAAAGAGACTGAAGCCATCTTCATGAAGAAAGGACGCCCTACACTTTGCATTACCCATCCAATCGACTGCATAAAGCGGTATTAATGATGTTCCTACCATAAAAATCATCCCCCTCCCCTATTTCAGGTAGCACCAACAAAATAATCTCCCTCTGCTACAGACTTGTCATAAATTTAAGTTCTATTCAGATACATTGTGCATGCAGACAATTTTACTTTATGCAACAATTTGCTTTCCAAGTGTTTCTTGCTTTCTTCCCTTTCACTGTCTTCTCTCTGATCTCCTCCATCTCTTCCATTACCCTAGCAGGTCAGGTTGCCAAAGAATGTTAAAATTCCTCAGCATAAGACAGTTAAGATCCTCCTTCTTAACCCCTCTGAACAACCCTTGGTTTGGTTTGTTTTTCAGGCATCAAATTTCTGTTATAAAAAGACCGTAAGAAAGCCTTTTCAAGGTAGTCTATCAACTATTAAATATCAGAGGTTATTTATATGAAAGACCAAAAAGAGTAAAGCAATTTTTCTTCTTAATCTCATAGCCCACATACTAGAGATGAAATGTAACACTTCACAGGATAGGGGAAAAATCATGGTTTAATTACAATGATGTAGCATAAACACTTTAGTAGTCGATATCAGGGTATTATTGTGACATCTAAACTAAATGGGAATTCTCCACAGATACCGTAAACAGACACTCTAAATTCCCTAAATGATTGGCATTAAGAAGGTTTATACAAAGGCGGTCAGTTGTTCAATCTTTAAGATGTCATGACATGGTGAGACAAACACGCATACATCAGTAAGTACACAGAAACGTTATGCTACATTTTGGACAGTTGAGAACTGAAAGTGCTTCACATCTACAGGATAAGAAATGGCTTCATCTCCTCATCCCTAAATGATGAGAGCAAAGAAATAACCCTTTAATAGGTTAAATAAACAGTGCCCCATTTATCCATGCTTTATATAAAGTTCCAACAATTCAGAAGGTCCATGGTGAAATTTACAATCTATATACAGTATAACAAATTGTGAAAGAAAAAAGTTCAGATATTCCTTGGTTCCCAAAAGCCTGGAAAAAAAAAAAAAGTCTCTGCACTAGAGACAAAAATTACCTACAATATTAGGTGGGGGGGCTGCTTTTTTTTTTTTTTTTTTTTTTTTTTTTAAATTTAAGTCATCCCAATCCACCTTGAATAAAATCAGATAAAATCAGTCCCTAGGTCCTGGTCATATTTAACAACTGCTTAATGCCAGTGTTTAAGGCATGTTCATTAGATGTCAGTATAGGGGTACTGTCAGAAATCATAATAACCACAGGTACTAAGAGTCAGCAAATCTATACAGCAATGCCACTCATCGCAATATAATGCAGAACAAATTGGTATGATGGAAGTTGTTCCTGAGTTAAAATCTGCTAAATACTGTTAAGATTAATGTATTCCTTTTATATTTCTTTCTCCAGAATGGTCTTTCACATACGCTCAATTGAAAATTAAAATTCATTCTGAAAATAGCCTGTCAGAAAGGAAAAATGTTAGCAAAATTCCTAAACTTAGCCAGAATTATGAATTCACAGGGTTTAGTTTCACTTAGCTTTCAGCAGGAGTATAAATACGAAGATGAATGTAAGTGTCAGTCCACATCTTTTGTGCAACTGCAAACAGGACAAGATTTTGGTATCAGGAATTATCATAAATGTAAAGTTTGAGAATATACGTAACTCTGATACTGAAGACATGTTTAGTTTTCTTATCCAGTCTCCTCCTCTAGAATTAAAGGAAGACATTTAAAACTGTAGGAACACAAGTCAGAATACCTACAAACATGCTCAGCTTTTTAGACCAGACAAGTAATTGTCTATTCAGATTCTTAAGTATCCATTCCCACGGAATTGTTTCTCAAGCATGTAATCACTGACGTTCTTTCCCATTTGAAACAACTGTTCTTCGATGAGAAAAGTGGAAAGCTTTAAAAATAGCTTTTTCGTTACATTCAAAATGTGCATGACAATTCTTACCACCCTAACCATCCTGGCTCCAACTCGTTAAAAGTTCATATAAACATTTGCTCAAGTCTGAGCATTAAATTTAGCAGGAGTTAAAGGGCACTAGAAAATCAGCATGACAAAAAGATGTGACTCACACCTGTGCTATACCTGCACTTCTGACTGAAGTAAACTGAAGAAAAACCCCTCAGAAAATTGCACCATCTGGAGTTTAACCCAAAGTTTGCTGAAATCAACAAAACAATGAGCTCTAATGGGATTTGTATTTTAAGTGCTCCAACCGAAGCTCACCATTTGCAGTGATGTAGCATCTCCTAATTTAAATACAAGAAAGGATTGCAGTAATTGCACCTGTAAGACTAGGGAATAAACGTCCATTTATGTATTTTCCAATCTGTCAGCAGTACAAATTATGAATTACAGTACGATTCTTTTAAAAAATTCCTATTTCCATATTTGTTTCCATTTAAATCCTAGTAGGACAGAAACCAGCAACATGCTGAGAAAACAGGGTGGGAAAGGAATGACTGCTTCCACAGTCTGGGAATTTCAAACAGAGTGTCTTACATAGTGGTACAAAAGCAAAACTCTGAATGAAGTTAGGCCTAGCCCATGTGTCTTATGCACAAAGGTCAGCTAAATTTAATTGTTATGACCATAAAACATAAATAGCAACAATTTATTCACAAAATTCTGGTTTTTTTTGCTTTAACAAACTGTATTATCTATTAAATTATTAGCCAGCTGTATGTTTAAGCACAACAATAGAAAATGTAGTACATAAACACCTAAAAATCACAGTCATAAAAAGCAGGCAAGTACATCAGTCTTTTGGTGGCCAAAACAAAAGAGATTAGTCTTCCAAACAAGTGTACATGAACATAAATCATGGGCATTAGTTTAGTCAAAAACTGTTTCTAATGTCAATAAACAATTTTCTGTATTTTAATACTGTTCTTAAAGATTTGTAAACTGTTTAAAAATGTATGCACAAACATAAATAACAGTGAAGGATTTAAATACAGTGGTCAATAGGAAAAATAGGGTTTTAATAGTTTTTTAAATTTGCATGTGTGATGAGTAGGTAATTTGGAACAAATCCATAATTATCCACAAAGAACTCTGACTTTTTTTAGGTAAGACAGTACTGCCATCATTTCTAACACTTGTGACCATTATAATAACAAGAGAAAAAATAACATATCAGCCCTGATACATCAATCACATATGCATTCAAAATTACAGATATTTACAAGAAAAATATATATTTAATTAAAAAGCCACTGAAAAACATGGACTTTTAGTCAGGTGCTGCACTTTCTGCAAAATGAGGTAATTTAGATGCAAACAAATTAAGTTTAGTAGAGTTCAGGATCCACGGTCTCCACACTTTACAGATTGCTTCAGTAAATGGCTTGACTGTTTCTATACGTTCAGAGCAAGAAATCACTAGATCCAGTCAAATCCTGTTTTGTAGTGCTCTTGATGCAACACTGACTAATGTCAGAAGGCTTCCCAGCTCAGTTTTACAACTGGTCTTTCAATAGAAAGAAAAAGGGGAAAAGGAAAAAAAAACCAAAAAAACCTAGTTATAAGTTGGTTTCATCCCAAGATGGATCATTCATGTTCTTTAGAACTTTTCTAACAAGCTTCTCCAAGTCCTTGCGAGCTCTTTGTTCTTCTTCTAATGATTTCTTCATCTTTTTGTTATCCTGTTTAATAGCGACAGAAATATTAGTGTTTTGGTTTCCTTAATAGATCTTTTCTGACTACAGATACATTGTCAATTACAAATTCTGAAGGCTCTTTTCAGTAAGACTGCTATTCACTGTTCAAAAGCAAAGCCTTCTATTATAATTTTACAAGTTACACACAGTTACTTCACACAATGCAACAAAATCTATCAAACTAAACTATTTCCTATTTATACTTAGGGGTCCTTTATAATGCAAGTGCTAGTAACAGATGGCCAGTAACCTTGAATTCTTCTGCTCAAATCTGATCAATGAAGTGTAGAATGTATTTGTTGTTAATGGAGAAGGGAAATGGAGCAGGAAGTAGAATAAAAATCCCCTTAAGAGCCTCCTGTGATTATAACTAGTTTCACAATCTCAGAAATACTTCTTAAAACTTAATGCAAATTAACTTGCTTCATTAGGGAAGTAAATAGTTGAAAAGAGTATCCTGAAAACCACTGTGTTCTCTGGAAAGTGTTTTGTGACCTAAAATTTAAACCAGATGACTACCAACAGTCTAAGAGAAGTCTGAATTTCAAGGAACACCACCACTCTGCACATTACATTGAGTCAGGTCTCAATACTTAGCACCACCAGGTAATATTGAAATACCATGAACAACAGGACCACAAGGATGTCACTGACCAGACCACAGTAATGCTTACATTGATTAATCCTGTACAGGCCCAGGTGATGCTGGCAACAGTAGGGAAGCAACCAGAAGGGAAGACAACGTTACATTAAAGCCCCAGGACAACAAGTCTACGGGTGTTTAACAAACAGGTCTGCAATCCAAGGGTACCACCGCACTCCCATAAGCTGTCATTTATAGACATTTATAGAAACAGGATGGGATCAATAGCTGCTGCCTTGATGATCCCATTCCCTCCTCAAGTCTGTTGAGAAAGTCAGGTTTCATTATTTTCTTGTAGGTACAGCCCTATTTTATTTTCAGTTATTTACTTATTTCCGGTTCAGGACCGCACTATTTAAGTACAGTGCCTGTGGAGAAAGAGCTATGAATAACCTATGGAAGCTGTGACGGCAGGCATCTCACTCCGTGGGCTAACTCTCACCAACAGGCAGGCTGGTGCCTACACCAACCAGCGTGCTACGTACT
Organism: Microhierax caerulescens; assembly: GCA_035590215.1. Lineage (NCBI taxonomy): Eukaryota > Metazoa > Chordata > Aves > Falconiformes > Falconidae > Microhierax > Microhierax caerulescens. The sequence continues at coordinate 62,845,187 of JAVJGJ010000014.1, read as the reverse complement.
CCCAGAGAGCTGTTATCCACAAAGCCCTTGGTCACTTGGGACCTTCCCAGCTCAAGAGATTATTTCTGCCACTTTCCAGTCAGCAACATCATAGCAGCAGACCAATAAATGCTTATAAGCTGAGACTCCTGATACACACACACACACACACAAAATTAGCTCAGGCTTTAGTAAGTTTTGGCTTTGGAAGGTACAAGATTCTGAAGAGACAATCTATTCGGAAAGGAACCAGGAAAGAGAGCTGTTGCTAGAAGTTCAGGAGAAGGCACCTTCTTGTTTATGGTCACACAGAGATCTGCAGGGCCTCAGTGGGGGAGCATGTTTATCCTTTGTACAAAAGCAGCCAGGCCACATGAGTATTAGTAGGTTATTACTGATGCTTATATTAAATTAATTATATTTTTAGTAAGACCATGAATTTTGTATCAGACCTGGGACACACATGCTTTATACGTTGAAAACAGCAGAATTTAAGACACCAACTGTCCTGTTTCCAGGAACATGCATGACATCCTTAGAAATACTGGGCACGCTAACAGATGGGCAAAGAATTTGGATTCACATTCATAGCTTAAAACATAATTTGAATACAAATCCATTTTACGTTAAACACTTTATCCAACTTCCTGAGTCAGAACTGTTAAGGTCAGGTTGCAAATTCACACACTGGAGAGTGAGGATAATTCAATGCTTTTTTGCCTACACAATAAGCAATGACTACATGCAGCAGCTTTAGCATGGTTTAAACAGGCCGTGTACTAACAAGAAACACCTCATTTTGGATACTTAAAACACCAGCTGCAACTTCCATACCAGCAACTCAGGTAAGATCTTGCACAATTCCCCCATGTGACAAAGCAGCAGTTAACCCTAAGCCCTCATTAAAAATAAGGCCACGACAGACACTGAAAAGGACTCTCATCTTTGGAAATGAGATGCTTTAAGAACTGATTCGTTAAGAGGTGTTCAAGTCACCAAAAGACCATTAATCAAGGCCTAAATAAATCCAGACGCTTATACTACTAAAATAATACATCTTATAGCAAATACTATTTCAGTCTCCATAAGCTTATTTTGCTGGTGATACAGCAGAACAGGATTTGCTTAAAACTTCAAACATTTCACAAGTTGTAACATCCAAACCCAAATGACAACAGCTTCGTAAGACACCTCAGAGAGAGGATACTTAATGCTGTTCTCAAAGGTTGGTGCTCCAAAGACTGATGACAACCACAGCAGAGGGTGTTTTTTTGTCAAATTGATGTTTCACTTATTTTAAAAGTGAATCCAGTCCAAAATTTAATTCCCAACAAACTGAATCAATTTACAAGCTGTATTTATTTCTATAAGACTTCCATCTTTTCATTCTCCATGTTGCTATAAATGTAGCAAGTTACCTACCTGTCTTAACTCCTGTACTTCATCCTTTAATGCATATACTGTGTCCACAAGGCTTCTAAAATGAAAAAAGACAATGTTACAACAGTTTTCAGAAATACATCTCTAAATCTATTATTAGACACACTGTTAAATGAAATGCATTTTTATAAAACACCAAAACCCACAGCTAACAGCTAATTTCAAACTTGTTTTAAAAAAATGTGTCTCTTATCCTTATTTATATTCAGTAAGGCAAGGATCTGTTACCAGCTTCTGTGACAGGATATACCTCTTAAGCACATTATGGACCTATACTTGTTTCCGCATTACAGCTTTCTGTAACAGAACTGTATTTCATTTCCAACATATACCTTACCAAAAAACCAAAATGACACCACATACTAGCTAGAAAGATGAGATGAAACCAATTTAGTACTGAAATCCTACAGCACTTGGAAAAATTATGGACAAGTGAGACATATCACTTCTTGGCAAGGAAGGAGTAAGTTGCATAGCACATACAAAGAAACCAGACCACAAGCATTTAAACAGAGGCCAGCTGCACTTAAGAGGACTGGCAGCATACTCCAAACAGCTCCCTTCCCTACTACAAATATGCCATACATACACTACTGTAACGGGAGATGGGAGGAGAAAGAAGACAACAAAGTTTACTACTTTAATCCATCATTCATTAAATGTTCTCTTACTTCTCTTCTATAACAGTCTGACCATTACTTTTAGTTTCTTCTACAATAATTTTTTCTTCTTCTGGAAGCAGGACTTGAGGAGCTGATTCTTTCCGGGAACCTGTTGTAAAAATACATTACAAAATGAGCAACTCACAAATATTGCTGCAGAACTTTAAAGATTACTGTTTCATTCATACCATGATATACCTGCCTGATCAAAATGTATCACTTTCCATCTCCCCCCTTCCTCCACACATACAACTCATACATTTTCTACACTGGCAACTACAGCCTTACAACAAAAAATTGTACGACATTCTCATCCTGCTGCTGACAATTCCTGTGTCATCGATGGGGATTCTATACCATTTAACCAACAGTGCACCGTTCAGCTCTCAGTAAAAGCTATACAAATTCACCACAGCTGACTCAGATAGATGTGTTTAAGTAACAGCAATTTAAGCCTCAAGGACAGATTCTGATCTCACACTGATACAAACCGAAAAAAATAATCCCACTCTAAACCAATTACTCTATCAGTAAGGAACAGAACAGTGATATCAAATGATACAATGAGGGAAGAAAAAAGAAGTTAAAACCCCTTTCCCCTGAAACCCTATAAACAACACAATTTTGTATGCACATACATATACATACACTTAACAGCCTTTTAGTCCTATAAGAAATTCCTATCAAATGTAATATATGCTTTGTCTTTATGTTTTTAAACACTTAATGGTTTGACAATAAAAAAACATTCCAGTATCTTCAAAACATTTTCCACAATTTTTACTATTTATATCAAGGTAACACAATGATTCTAAAAAAAGCAGCTCTGACCAGAAAAATCTACATCTCAGACATGTGCATCCATTATACATACATAAAGTATGTATTCTAGAAATGTTATTTAATTAGGCTGCAACAAATCACAAGTTTGGTTTTTGTTTGTTTGTTTGTTTTTTTTTTTTAAGAAAGTCTGTAAATAACTTGCTGTCTCAGCATTTGTTCAGAATACAAACAGAACAGGTAAGGCACTAAAGTTCTTGCATCTTTTAACCAAGACATTGATTTTAACAAACAAGGTACACTTGCCTACTAGTTCATTGTAATGAAACTTTCATTAACCAGGAATGTCTTCAGTCTAGTACAGTTTCAACTGATAACTTGGTACTACAGGGTATGTGTCTGTCAGGAGAAATCCATTTTCTTCTGCTGAACTGCTGCTTTGTGACAACAGTGCTTTTCTTTTATGGTTCATGCCAAAATACATCATCTAATCACACAAAAAAATGAAAGAAACTAAGCTCACTGAAAAACACTAACTGCCCTATCAGCTGCCGTCTTGAGTTCTGAACAATGAGCTTGTAGGGACCATAGTTTAGCAGTATGTGTTAAAATATTTTAGCAAACATTCTTTGATGAAGAAAAGAGCTTCCTTAAGTTGACAGTAAAGATCTAATGTATCAGTACATGACGGTCAAAATTTTATGGAATAAAGATAACTGCAGATTTGAGAACAGAATCTCGTCCTTGAAAGCCGTAAGTTTTTCATCTTACAGAGTGAAGACGTTTTTTCAGGGTTAATACCCTTGTACTCCCACTTATTTTCCAGGGAAGGAACAACCTACAAAACAAGCACATCCGGACTCTGCATGGCGCTCAAGGACATTTCCCTGTTTGCACTGTCAATCGCTAATTGTAAGAAGTTGTCTTATATTTCTTTCAGTAAATTGGTTACTACTCTGCTTTATTAACCCGGGAGGTGAGCTAAATGTTGTTTTAGGAATTAGTTGGCAGCAGCTGCTACCGGATCACCACATTTTGTGTCTCTGTACCAATGTGGAGCACCTCAGCCCAGCACACGCCGAGGGAGACAGTGACCAAAGGGAGAGAACCACCACACGTTTCTCACCCATGACTCCCTTCACCCAAATGGAGCAGCTCATTGTATTGATCTCTGTATAAAGCTGCATCCAGTTGTCTTTGCCTGGTCAGTTAACATGGGTCCTTGTAAAGCAGAAATAGCATGGAGTAGACAGCTTGTAAAAAAAATGTCCCAGCTGCACAGTTATATACACACATGCATGTAAACCAGATGTCTACACCAGCATTATCTTGATTTATGTACAGCATAGCGCAGTAAACACCTAATACTATTGAGACACAGAACGCAGTTTCATTAAGAACGAAAAGTTCACCAACATTATACACACAAGGAGACCACACAGTACATATACACACAGAATGCAAAACTGTTGCTGTGACCACTGCCTGTCCTGTGCCACAAAAAATTAACTACCGTGGAATTCAGGACATTGCAAGTTTATCACTCTCATCTTCATTGGTCCAACACTTCTGGTCATGCAATTTCTTTATTTGTATCTCAGAACCCTCACTGCTCTTACGGTTTGTACTTATGCAAAAAACCCCTACTTTCACCTCTACTTTGATTTGCTTTTTGTGAGTTTTGGCAAGGTTTTTTGTATGTTTGTTTTGGATTTTTTTTCCTAAACCCCACAAACACTTGCTAAGTATCAAAAGTACAATCCCACAGCACATCTATCCTGTAACGAAGGACTCAGTCATCAAATGAGTATGTGCACAGTAATATCAGAATTGATATATCAAGTTCTAAATGCAAAACAAAGCTCCCTGTCTTGTTTTCTGCACCAATTATGCCAGAAGCTTTTTTTTTTTTAAAAAAAAAAAAAAAGATTTTCTGGCAATTATACATTTAGAACAAACTTCAAGCAGTCACCTCATTACTGGCACTCTGCAATATTCCCTAAATTGCCCTTTGTGCCTCCTCCACCAGGTACTTCATGTCTATTCACTATACGACAATTTATCTCCAGAAAAATTTACAAACTACAGCTTTAGGACATGAAGAGAGGACTGTGTTATAGCACAGTGGGAATTTCACAGAGTTGTACTAAAAGGATGCTCTAGGAAATTCCTGTAACTTAGATAAACCTAAGCAACTCATTGAGACGTATTCCACATGCTCATGAAGTAGCACAGAGGAATCAAGTTACTTCAGTTTGTCATATCTGCCGTTCCTCAATCTTAAGCATTTAAATTTCACACTGAATTTTATTAAGAGACACTACTCAGTCTCATTCCAAGTCAAACAGGCCAAAAGACAACGTTTAAATTGACCTCCAACAACTCTGACCCTAAATCACCTTGAGCCAAACACAAGCAAAAGGACTAGTTAAAAAGAAAGAAGAGTGAACCCACACACCCTCAAAGCTTCACAAAACAGAGTTTCATTTTGTTTTCCTTTCCTTTTTTGTGGGGTATTCAGGAATTTAGGTGGATGGAAGAATAAAGGATCTTTGGCAAACCCATATACTTCAAAGATTAGCAAACAAATGTTAAGGCTGAGTAAATTGTTAACTTTTCAACAGGGAACTCCTAAATCCAGGGTCTTGGAAAAATGAACCCACCATTTACAAGTCTGTTATTTAAGGCAAAACTACTGACCAATATGACCAAGACTCAATCAAGTTTCCATCAATTAAGTTCCATTAAGAAAAGAAAGGTATCTATTCAATATTTGTACCTCCCAGCCCTAGAGTGTAGAATAAAGAATTACAATGTTTTTTGCCAATACCATACCCTAAATTATAGGTTTAGCAAATTTAGTCTCCAGAGTAAGGCAAACAACAGCACAGCCCACCTGGCATTCAGACCATGGCTAGAGACCTTAGCAATACCCACTATGAAACATGGTACAACACCTGAGACACCAGAACAGGCCTGTGGGCAACAGCCCCCTCCTCTGCTTTTAGTTTTCAGTGTCTGATCCCTGCTTCCAGCCTAATCAATCAGCCAAACAAGCAAGCAATTCTGGAAAAAATAGGAAAGCTGAAACCTGTTTGGCTGTTTATGTGGCTGAGACTTCATGACTTTATAAAGTTCACTTTATACCTGTCTGAAACCAGTAGAACATCATTCCTAGCCCTGGAGTATGGTCTTAACACCAAAACAGAAAGAAACTAGAGCACAGATTGAATGCCACAGAAGTTCTCAGTGATGTCTGTTTGCAAGCACAACTGCACACCCCCAACCTTTTATTCACTCTCCTCCAAAGGGAGTGGACATCTTAAAAAAAAAAAACAAACCCAAAAGTTGATGTGGTACCATGCTGGTTCCTGACAGAAGCCAGGCTTCTGAAGAAGCTGCACTGGTTATCAGTCTGATCCTTTGTTCTGAATCGTTTAGCAGACATGTGAAGAGAGTCCAGAAGTTATGCACAGATCTTAACACATCAGGCAGGAGGGAAGGAAGTGAAGAAGGGGGATGAAATTTTCACTTCAACAAGATATTAAGTCTCTGCTTATGTTCAAAGACCTTGTCTGTTCAGGAACCATTTAAGCCAACAGTAAACCAGAGGTGGGTATTCACATCACCTACTTGAAGTAGCTCACCTCAGGGCCTCAATTAAAAGTCAGCTCTCCCCAATCAATCAAGAACAGGGTTCCTTCCTCCAGCTGGCCATCTGGAGGAGAAGGCTCAACCTAGGTACATTCACAAACTACAAAGAGTTTGCTTTCTCCCAGCAACTATGAGGGTCCTAATTTAAGCTATGGAAGTTAGATATATGGTGACTGTGGTTAATTCTAAGAAATGCATTGCATAAGCTGAGGCAACAATGATTCTGTTGCACAGCTTTTAAGTACTGCTGTTTTCTCCACTTTTTCATACCATTATTGTGATTAGGAGAGCTAAGGAGGGGAACAAAGGACAATAAAGGTCAAAAATCAGAAACAGTGCTTGTAAATACAATTCTGTTTTTCACCAACTTTACAAGGCTCTCTTCATAAGGTAAGAAGCTCAAGCAAGTAATTTCAAAGGGCTTCAAAGACAGAAGTCTTAATTGCCACTGAAAAACAAGAATTTGCATACACAACTGTTTATATTTACCATTAGCCACTGGCATGTACAGACATGTAAATTTCCTGGAGAAGCAAATGTTAGTTGAAAAATAAGAATTACTTGTCATTTAATACAATGTTTCATTGCATTAGTTATATTAAACACCTTAAAGTGGATGAGCAGACCTGCCAAATTAACATTTTCTTTCTCAGTGAATCTTTGATGAGGTCCTAGCATGATGAATCCTAAAAACGGTGCTCCCAGACTCTGCAGCCGTTGAGATGAAAACACTGAAAAAGAATCCTCTATGCTACAGAACTGCTAAAGTCAAAAGGGAGCCCTTTAATATCTTTGTACAGATAGAACCAAGTCAGAATCCAAACATCAGGCCAAACTTCAGTTCACTGTATAAAGTGCACTGTTGTTTGCAAATACTTGGGAGTAACAGAAAAGGTTTTGGCACAAAGTTTTTGTTTGTTTTGTTTTTAACTAATAGTGATACACAAATAGAAAAAAAAAAACCCACATGACTCAGATGACAGATCTATGCAGTTTACAGCAAAACGTTTTGACAAGTAAAATGAAAAGAATTAAAGTGGACTGAAACACATACAACTTCATATGTGTTAGTCATATAGGAACAGAATGAAGAGTATGAAACACAGATACACCATCTGAAGAAGTGGGATATTTCTAAGACAACATTTGGAAAGGGCCATCCCACTGAACTTGCTGTATTTCACTAACCAATACAAAAACTTCCAACCAGAGGGCTGTAGGGCTAAAACTAGTTGCTACAATCGTAGCAAAAAATTGTCATGACTTTTTAATAGAAGTAGGTCATTACTTTGTTTATTTTGATGTAAACATTTTAGTATGTGTATTAGGTTATCATTTCATTTAAATTCAAATATGAGCATCTTTTAAGCAGAAACATTAAAGATAACTCCTGTTTTAAAGAGAAAAATGTGGTAATTTACATCTTGAAAATATATAAGGTTATAGAAACCACTCATATCAATATCAAATCATATTCATAAAGTTTCTCCCTGGTAACAGGACCTGCAGAAGTTTTAGACTGTTCCAAAAAATTCAGTCTGTGCTTTTACTGAGAACATCCCAATCCAAAAAGTGAAAAAGAAGAAAACAGAATCAATTAAGGGGAAAGGGAAGCAACAGAAGAACACTCTATAAATGGCAACATCTCTGAATAGCTATTAAAAAAGAGGATACAGAAGGATACATACTCCACATTACATTGAATTTCCTGTAGTTGTCAACTACATTAAACAAGGAGTACACACGTATGTCAAAAAAGGTCTTTCACTTCAGCATTTGATTCCTCCAGGAAGAAAGTAGGGAGAGAAAGGAGGCATGGGGAGAAAAGGAAGTTAAATTACAAGTTTGCTGTCCTTTCCCCCTGCATAATAATTAAATATTAAAGTCACAGTCTAGCAAATGCAAAATTTATTTCAACTGTACATAACAGATGTCCTTTTTATATAAAACAAAACACTTGATATATGCAGCCACAAACAATATGCATACTGTACAGTACAATGCAACATTCAGATATACATCCATTTTGTATTTTCAAAAGGCAGTCACCTACTAAAGATGGCTTCTCCCATTCACAAATGAAGTGCACAATATATATTATTTTTTCTATGTTTTACGTCACTATATACACATTACTGTGTTTCAGCAAGATTATGCAAAACACCCAATTAATATTGGTTGGTTTCAATTTATGGCAAATACTAATTTATGGAAATACTGCATAAGCCATGTGAAGAGGAGCTGACAATGGCTTGAACCTACCTTGCAATTCAGATTCTCCATCCTCCCAGTGTATTTGTAACTGTACACATATAATTTACAGAATTGCATAAACATAAGGTACTATTATTACCATGACTAAAGTTCCACAAAAATAGAAACACTGAACCTTTGGACCGAATACCACCATTTCCAATTTTTTTTTTTTTGAAGCATTTTGCATTAATACTCCTGATCAGTTCACAATATCTTATGGCCTTTAACACTGAAGACGTGGAATGATTTTAAACATGTGGTAATGTTAATACGAGTATACGGAATATGAGAGATCCTAATTATGATAATAGTTAATGACTGACATGCTACAATAATTAATGGTGGTAAACTGTCAAAGCTTTGGTGCATAGAAAGTCAATAAAATCTTCAGATCTGGATAACAAAACATTCTGTGTGATAAGGAAAGTTCAAGTGCAACAACTGTATTACAAACTCATATTTACACTATATAACATGAAACAGACATAAAGGAATTGTTTATCCAATGCAGAAAACATTTTTAACTAGAACACCACAGCTTAAGAAACAGGAAAAAAACAAATCCATACTTTCCATATATGTTAAAAAAAAAACCAAAAACTGACTGAAAAGAAGAGGCGAGTGAAGTGGGTTACAAATGCACTGTGGAATGGTATGGAGCACATGTACTTATTTCTCTAAGCAATATTCCTCCACCTTGAAAAAAGTTCAACATATGCAAGTTTCTGGTCATAACATTAATATATTGACTAGTAGTAAAACGTACCCTGAAACCCCTCCTCAGTAAGAACTGCTGCTGCTGTTAGTCACATTTTGGAATGCCAACAACAGTGAGAGAGGATAAAGCAGGTGATCAAACATGACTGAATGCAAATCTGCAGATCTGAACTGCTTTGAAACAGCTTCTCCACACTGACCACCTTCTGGAATCATGCACATCTGGCAATTACTAACTTTCCGATCATGTAACCTTACTTCTAGAAAGGTATTGATTATCTTTCAATCAGTGTGATCAAGTTCCCAGGCAGCAGTTAATTGCATCATGATTATTCTGAACTTGTTCATAAAGTGATACCTGAACACTGGATAACATGCTTACTTGAAAAGGGGTAAGGGAATTGCATTTAGGGACCCTGGTGAAAATGAGAACTGTTTCTGTCCCTTCATCACATGCTTTTCCCTAATGCTAACAGAGATTTAGAAAACACTGTCACTTTTGTTTTGATACCAGTTACATTATCCACAAGACAGAACACACACACGCTTCACCCCAGCAGTGCCCCAGGTGCAGGTTCAAGACCTTCAGCTGTGCACAGCATGTCACAGTTCTCTGAAAAGCCAACACGACTGTAAGTGAAGAGCTGCTGCTGAAAACAAACCTGCTCATGAGAGAAGTTAAAGACACAGTAAAATCTGTCACGGACATGCTCCAAACAGTACAACCCAAAAGCCAAGCATTCTAATATTCAGAACGTCAAACAAGCCAACATGATCACAGTTGTACCTAGAGTTTCAGATGCTGAACACTCGAGCCTCCATCAGGGGAACCATTTTCATCTCGTCTTTTCAAGAAGAATGGTCAATTGAGAGTTGACAGCTGTGTATTTTAACAGGCAAGTAAACATCTAGACCCTGCTTTCTGCCACGCTACTGCATACAGTTAAGTGACAGTATGACCATAGGTAACATGCGATCATCAAAACACTGCATGTAATGAGCATGGACTGCCGGGTTTTCATGACAACTGCCAGACTGGGGTGGAGGGAGAGCAGTGCGGTCCTTCGTATAAACGTTTAAGCAATGAGGAAAAGGCAGCAGTAGAAAACCAGATTTTTTTTTATGGATTAGCAAATGCTCTTCCAAACAAATGGGCCAGGTATGTGAGTATCTGAATGATTTTACAGCTCTTGTACTGCTTACTTTTAAACTGCTTTTTTCTTACTCTACCACCTTTGTATTTTGTTAGAAACATGTAGAAAATCCAACCACTACCACTAAGGTATTTCCATATCGCTGGCACTCAGTTCACAAACCAGTATGGTTTCAGTACAAAATACAAAAACGTGCTGTATCCAAAATAATTCAAAAAAAAAAAAAAAAAAAAAAATGATAAAGGACCTTTTGCTACACTGACCAAGTCAAAATAAAAATAAAACAGATCGG
>JAVJGJ010000014.1:62811844-62831844 GCA_035590215.1 Microhierax caerulescens | reverse complement strand
AGGAAAAAATAGGCAAAAGAGCAAAAAAAAAAACATATCCAGTTTATATCTGCACACACAAACTACTGTGCAAGTGCAAATGTTTCCCCAAACATTTCTTGTCACATTATCCTTGGAAACAATAAACAGATCACATTCAAGACATTTAAACAGCAATCATCTCATTTAATTTTGTTTGGAACAACAGTATATCTTCAGAATTTTGAACACATTCATTCCCTTTTATCCAATTAAACACCCTACTGCAATGACTGTAGGGCTATAAAAATTGAAATTATGTAATGGTGGCTAATTTTATCACCTTGGAGACCTACAGTTCATCAAGACAAAAAAAATAAAATAAAGGTTTTTGCTGTTACTTGAGAAGTTTATACAGTCTAATACAAGGGCCATATTCTCACTACATATTCTCATTACATATGAATACAAAGTAGCTGGATATTTTTCAAGGTGATAAATGAACATGTATTAGGAAAATCCATGAACTAACTTCGCAATTGCATTTTGAAACTTCTCAATTGTCAGCATAAAGTGCTTTTGCTTCAAAGCAGAACAGGTGCTACTGTGAGTAGCGGTAACAATGATTAATACTGCAAATTTAAACAGGTTTAGTGGACAAGGAATAAATTATAACGTCCACTCTTCTAGTTCCAGACAACAGCAAAACCAGCCAAGTACTTTAGGATCATTATACTGTGTTCCAAGGATCTCCAAATTAAATTGGTATTCAACATTGCAGAAACTGCACATCGGAACAAACGCAACAGCATTTTCTCCTTCCTTGTGTAAATGGAACACATGCTGGTGGACTCCCCTGCTTTGCACAGTGTTTTACTTACAACACAGAGGAACTCCACATGGCAACCTTGATTTGGATTAAATGAAGTAGGACCCCAGAGGCACGTTACAGGTTTTCAATAAGCTAGGTATTGATCTGAGAAACTAAAAATGTCTTTAAGCAACACACAGATCTGAGAACAATTTATCTTGAAATTATGATAATGGGATTAAAATTTGAAGTTAATACTAAAACAATTAGTGGCAATAGAAGAAATTTTTACAGGTCTAGGTTACTTTTCCATAGTGGAAGTCTGTTGAACAGAACAAGACAAAAATACACTCCTCCAAAACTAGGACTTCTTCATTCCTCCTCTCTACTTAACAGCTTCTGATTGTCATATCCAGTTCAGACACCTCTCATTCATTGGTAAAGATTTTGTGCAGTTTTAAACCATAACAAGCAATCACCATCAGTATTTTGGTTGGTTTTTCTTTTATTTAAATCCTGAAAGATTGGCATTCAATAGTTAAACACTCAACACTGGTAATGAACCAGAAACAGGTTATTATTTCTTCCAGATCCAGCCTACTACTTGCAAAGGGCAGAGAACATACACCTCTCTTTCGTAAACTATCTAATTTGTGTTTCAGTTAGCCATTTCAGTACTTTCTAACTTACTTGAATTTAGTGTTTGACGTGTTTTGGCACTTGTGCAATATGCTTCAATGACTTTAAGAATTTGAGCATCTTCTTCTAAAGCAGCTGTACCTAGAATCAATAGGAAAAATGAAATTTTAAACATGGCTATGTTTCTTAATACAGGAAAGCCTTTGTAAATCACTACATTTCAGTTGAGTCCAAAGTTCTGCCTAATTAACCCTTTAGAATTCTCTTAATCATCCCATTTTAAAAATCAAACTTCAGTGAGCAGAAGTAACAGTTTAAGAAGCAAAAAATACTGGAATGTTGGGAAAAAAAAACCCAAGTCAGAGCATACAAAAAATTTTCCAAGCATCTAAAGTTACACAGAACATGTTTTGAAGTGTAATCGCTCTGGTTCTAAACCAAACAGCCATTAAACTGGGAAAATTCTGTATACTCCCAGTTGTTATACATGCATTATTTCATTATTTAATCAAAGACATCAAGGAACAGAATATTATTTCACAGAAATCTTGAAAACTTTGGGGTTTTGTATCTATCTATCTATCTCAAATTTACCCCTTTCAGCAGCACACTAATGAAAATTAAACTCAGAATTAACAGCATAATACGCCCGTACAATTTCAGTCCACTGTGCAGTAAGAAAGATGTCATTATCACGTACGTACAATTGTGAAAAGTGGAGTAACTAAACTTCAGACTTTAAAATAGAAACAGCACTACTGAAAAAAAATTAACTATTCAAGTTTAACATGGCAAAATTTTCCTAAAGGTAAAGCTCCACAGAAGATCTTGCGGAATTCAGTAAAAATGCTGTCAAGTTGTTTACTTTCAACAGAATGAAATTCCAATCAAACCAAAATCCAGAGGTACCTCTATCATTAGTTTACATGGAAGTAGCAGTCTGTGTACAAGGCAAATTTGTTGTTTTAAAAACATTTTTCCTGTTTTCCTGCTTGAAATACCTAGGCTTGAAGATTTTCTGCTGTGCAAATCCAAACTGCCTTCAACATCAAAATGTAGTAGTATTCTCTGTCAGCCAATGCATCATGTTAGTTTTTCTGATTTATTATCACCAGAACAAAGACAGCTGTCCATACATGTCAGGATCAGCTGTTCAACCAATTGTTGAAGAAATTATCTTCACCTGATCTATTTTCCCTACAGTTTAAGGGATGCAGGTACACTGAAGTACAAGTTCTTTCTCTTTCAAAGCAGCAAAAATAATTGGATTTTATTGTGGTTAGAATACAGCACCATGTAATTATGGTAGCAGGACAAATATTTCACTTCTGGAATAAATTTTGTGAGGGCACTCAATTGAAATAACTGACAAACCAAAGGTATTATGCTAATCTGACATAGCATTTCTCAAATCATAGCCCACAAATCCCTGGGATTCCAGAGACCACAAGTAATAAAACTGAAACCTGTCTATCAACAAGCTTTAAGTTCAACACAAGTTCCTTAGTGGAAAACTTTTACAGCTCCACAAGCTGGAAAAGGTTGAAGGAGCATTAACATATAACAGAAGCTTCTAATTACTGACACAAGGGGGGTGGGGGGAGTGGTGAATAACAAAAATCAGTATTTCTGTATGTAACACACTTCAACTTAAAGCCACCAAAAAAATCCCTTTTATTGGAAGTCATCTCCTATGTATAAAATACTGAAAGGTGTTTATTTTATTAGGAGAAGAACAACGTATTCGGAAGTTGTAGGCCTCCTCCTTCCCTCAAAAAACAACTCTATCTCGTCTCACACTCAGTGACCTTTAATATCTGCAAGTTGACAGCTTTACCAGTGTCATTACAACTACTGAAACTCTATCTTCCAACATATGAAATGACACTGCATTGCAGTACTTTCCTTTTTCCTAAACAGATAACTTCTGTAAGGATAAAACATTCTGAAATAAAATGTCCACTTACACACCCATGAGCACAGGACCATGCTATCCACTACCTTAACCTTTGCCATATGAAATGCACAAGAGGCAGAAGGACCTCCACCTTACCCAAACCAACAGTGCCTTGAGAAAAAGCTTTTTCTCTCCAACCCCACATAAACCAGTGAGACACAACGGCCATGATAATACACTCCATACATTGAACACTCAAGCCACAGTCTCTATCTTAAAAAGCCCATGAGCGAAGGACAAACAGAGAAGCTAAAGTTACAGTAAAATAATCTGGCCTTCAGCTTAAACACCCTGTCTTTTATTGATACAAGTCATTGGTTTATACATTCACACAGACTTCTAAGAATGAATTAGAGTGACACTGACAACTAAGTGAATATTGTGTTTGCTTGATAACATTAATGCTCCCTTCACCCCAAATTATCCCAACACCCAGATTTTGACCCTTCTGTCTTTCTATACATTCATCAGTCTCTGTCAGTTCAGTGTTCTTCAGACTTCCAGCAGTCTAAAGTTCTGAAATTTATTTGGACACAGACACTAGCAAATGGCCTTTACTTCTAGGAGATTAGAGCAGACTGTTGGGTCTTAGAAAGAGTGACTGCAGAAACAACTAGTCTTTGAACTGGCAGCAATACCCAGCTTTCCAACACCCAGCTCAGATTCTATGAGGATCGGTTTAAGAACATAGTTGCTAAGTATTATGCAAGAGTAGGTTAGTATCTTCAAAATGTTGTTTATGGTATTAAAAGACAGGTTTACCTTACTGAATTTTACATGGCTCTGTGGTCAATTTCACTTCCCTCTGAGGGAACACAGAAATAGGCACTTCACAGGCCTAGATCCACTGTAGTCAATAGCAAAGCCCCAGAAAGCAACTAATGCCATCATGGCATAAGCACCTAAGACAAATAAAACAAACCCTCTGGAGATACCTACCCCCTCTCCTCTGACAGGAGAGGGAACCACGTGACTTGCTTACATCATACATCTACCTTGCACAAAATTTACACTGATGTTATTTCCAACCTTTGTAATACGCAGACATTTGTTCAAATCTTCCTTACTTTTTCTCAGTGCAAACTCTTCATCTGATGGCTTCCGTTCTGGCTTGCGTTTGGGAAGCAGCTTTTTCATTGTTTTAGGGCTTTTACTGAGATCCTGTGTGGGGAAAACAAAAATAAAAAGGAATAGAGCTTCTCTACAGTACTTTAAAAGTTTAACTTCTAAGATAAATACAGGAGTTACTAATTAAAAATCTTCTAACAGCATCAAAACTCAGTTTACTAATATTTTTTGGCACATCCTATTTGCCTAAACTGGCTGATTTCCTCTCTACCCTTCCTCCAACTATACACAAAAGCAGGTATTATATTTATTAACAGAAATATATAGAAAAGCTGCTGCAAAAGCATGCAGGCTGTTTGGGAGCTAGAGCGAAGGGAAGAGGCAGGCATACATTAACACATTTTTTTCCCCATGACTTTTGAAGAAACAACCCATTTCACTTGTCTACTTAGAAGAAGGTAAACAAAGGACCTAACAAGGAAGCTTGGCAGGTAGTATACTCTTCAAAGCCAGAATTTGTACGTGTTTAGGTCTGTTCTTACAAAGCTCTACGGCAAAAAAAAATACAGCAACAAATACAGCATTTCTGCTCAAAATGTGGTCATGCTAATTTACATGAACAATGCTAGGTTACAGGAACAAAAGGCAAATACTGGTCTACCCCTTACCTTAAGGATACAAGACATCCTCTATAAAAATACAGAACAAGAAAGTAAAAAGTTGAATGAGCAGGACAGACTAAAGAAGATGAAGACAGGTTTTGAACATCATTGTATGCTAAACACTAAAGATGACTGAGTCAATTTTACCACACTGAAGAATTTAGTGCCCTACACATGAAAGAATGGAAAGAATTTAACTTACATTACAAAACAAGCATATAATACCACCAAACAGAAGAACCTTCTGTAGCAACTAAGCCTAAATATCAATCCTCCAATTGCAGACCACCTACCACTTTTTCCCTGTTGCTTAGGGGATTTACAGAAGAAAATGAAGTCATATACATATACACAGCCACCACAGAAAAATATAGCCACCCCATACTGGGGCACAGTGTTTAGGCTAAAGTTTCTAAGAAATTAATTTACATGGTCTACAAAATAAAACATTTCTGTCAACATCACACACTTGCAGAATAAAATGTTTTTAGGCATAACTGCATGATTCTTTCTGGGTCCTGTTGCTTCACACTAGATGAGTATCAGAGAATGCATGACAAAGACAGATAGTATCACAAATCCACAGAGCATGCAATATTCTCCTCCTTACATACACACATACTTCCAATATAAAACTAACATTTTCCTTACTATTTATAAAATCATGCAAAAAGTAGTGGCAGGACCAAGTTCACCTACCACCACCATGATTTTCTGGTTAAAAACACGACATTTTATTTATCTTGGAACAGATTCCTGTTTCATACCTTACACTAGTTCAAAAATCCAACAGCATCTTAAAATCTAAGTGCCTTTTTTTTTTTTTTTTTTTTTGGCTAATATTAACATTAGCCACCAGGTCCTTTTGATTACAAAAACATTACATATATTTTGATATCCACTGTTGTTTTTTAAATATGCTATTGTTACCTCAGAACAGTGATAAATACTGAGGAACCAAGAGTCAATTATACTACCACAAGTCTGTAGAATGATTTGATACAGCACCTTGAAGCACCACAAAACCCTTATCCTTGATACTTCACAATGTGCTTAGCAAATAACTTACTTTGCAAAAAGTCTGGATGATCAACATAAATGAACTGCTAGTTTGAAAAAAAACATTAAAAAAATCTTATTTATTAACTGGATTAAGAGTGGAAATAAGTAGAACTACTTGGGGGAGGCGGGGGAAGTCTCTCTTAAGCTTTAGTATTTTTTGAGCTACAAGACTAAATTCCTGTTTGAAACAAACAGCATTCACTAATCCATTACCATTGATTCAGCACTGGCTGTTAAGTAATATTCATATAAACACATGCACAAAATTGTAAAACGGTGGTGTGTAAAAGGAAGTTAAACTTCCCATTGTAGGCCTGCTACACAGTCATACTTCTTGGCTGTGTATCTCACCTCTTTATAACAAAGAGCCGCCGAAGGCCGTAACGGAGGTGCAGGCCGTAAGCAGCTCAGACTCCAAGGCTTAGAGGTTTTTGGAGGTTCCAGAGGTCCCCAGTTTATTGTGGTATGTGGAGTCCCGTGATGTGAAGGATGAGGGAGAGTGTGGTAAGCAGGTGTCAGTGGTATCGGCTTGCTGTCTGAATGCTTGCTGGAGGGTGTTACTGGATGGGAAGGAAGCTGTCAAAGGCACAAAGGTGATGGGTAGAAAGCGTATTATCATAATAAAGACACAGTATTATCAAGGATTGGTGAAATAATCTCACTCATTATCTAGTGCTTCTGTTAGTTACAGCTGGCCTCTGAAAATTTTTACACCCAATTATTATTTGGAAAAATGATGCTTAAAGAATTTTTTTATTGCCTACTACAGAGCACATGCTAAAGAAGCTAAAGAAAGAACAGCTACAAGCAGCCCTGCTCCTACTTCTCTCACCACTAAGGAGGGAGCTAAATTTAGATTCATTCATATCCAACAACTAAATGCAGAACCCAAAGAAAGTACTGAAGGAAATTGTTTCTCCACAGCCTGTCAAGCACACCACAAATTAAAACTACTGTTTTAAGGATACTTAAAAGATCATGATCTATTACTTGGTCAAAACAGAAGAAGTAACGATAATGACTTTTCCTTTTACCCTGTTAAACTATTACACCAAGTTCTAAGCATTTTATTCTTTGTTCACACAAGTGAAAGCATCATCATCTTTTGACCTATTAAACTACCGTCATAACATTCAGTTCTTGTTACTAACAGCTAAAAATTGATTTACAAGGTACTATATTTGCCAGATAACCTAATTCTGCATAAACTGCACATTCATTTCAATCCAGAAGCATTTTCTTACCGTGTGAGATGGCACAGAGTGAGGTTTAATGGTGGGATTCCCAACAGTTGTGACTTTGGTTTGCTTCTGCAGGTGATCCACCCATTCATGCAAATCTTGTTGGTTGTTACAAGACACTAGTATCCTTTCAATCATATTTCCTAGGCGACAGAAAGCAGAAGATGTAGGGAGCCACAGGACACCAACTTAGTCAATCTGACATGATTATAAAGACACTCATTTCCTAAAGCGTTATATCCCTTAAGTACTAAGCAAAAATTTTAATCCATATTTTCAGTACAACTGCATCTCACTTTTTCAGGTTTTAACAGACGTTTCCTTCGTCTATTTGTTCTTGTGCCAAGCATAGGAGTTCTACTTTTTTCCCCACCTCTAATAATTAAACACAACCTTTAATGACAAGAAACAGACAGGCTCATCTAGTAGCCTTACGCTTCTTCACCTTCCCTAGGAAAGCCAGCATATAGCTCATTCTTGAGTCTGTAAGCTACAATACAGAAGTTTTAAAATACAGTTTGCTGATCTTCTCAAAAAAAGTCATGAAGTTTGTCTAAATCTAATATTAAAACTGAGGCAAAAGTCACTTGGGAAAGCAATCTTAACTAAAGATTAATTTCTGCAGTCAATTCAATTATAACCCATCATATTCCTCATCTAAGGTCAGCTTCATAACTATTTACTCACAGACCATCAATAGCTCTCTCCCTCTGCCTCACAGTACTGATATGTGATACTGCCTGCCACTTTAGAGGGTCAAAACTACTTAAATGCAACCTGCTTGGAGGCAGAATTGATTCAGGAAATGAATTATGCTCCACCATGTGGACTCTGCTCCCACTGTCTTTTAAACTGCCCAGATGTAAGGTACATGCTGAACGAAACGACTTAACAGACAGAAATTACTCCAAGTAAGCACAGTGCTTACCATCATTAGCATTAGAGATGCTAAAGATCTGTCAAGAAAGAGATGGACCATTTCTAGAAGAAAGCTCTTGCTTAAAGCTCTTCCAGAGTCTCTGGAATTCCTTTTCTTCCAGTGAGTAGCATACTTTGAACTGCCTCCATTCTCCAAGGCTACTGCCTCCGTTCATTAAAATACACAAATCTGGGGATGAATCCCATGCAGAGACAGTTTAACTGCTTAAGCAGTAAAAAGCAGCTTTCAAGTGAGGCTCTGTGTAGCTGCATTACAAAATTTGTATAATCACAAGGTGGATGAGGCTGGAAGGGACCTCTGCAGGTCCATCCACCCCCTTGCTCAAGCACTTTCTGGACACCTAGAGCTGGTTTCCCAGAGAGCTTTTGAGTATCTCCAAGGATGGGTATCTCATCAGGCAACCTGTGCCCGTATTTGGTAATCTTCACAAGACATATGACATTTGAAATAGCATATCCTGAAGTAGTAAATAAAATATTTATGGTCAATACCTGATATCTCAAATGCATTTCTATGGTTTTCACTGTCTTCTAGTTTTGTGATAGTCATTCCTGTCATTGGCAGTTTTCCCTGCAAACAAAACAAAAAGAAGTAGTAACAATGAAGTTAAATCCAAAATACACAAAAACATTCCCAAATAAAGAATATATAAAACTTCAAGCTTTGAACGAAGACATACACAGTAAACTGACAAGACACACACTAACAGGTTTAAAGACATTTAAAAATCCACACAAACACCTTATAATGGAAGTTTTTAATATGTCCAACTGCTGCAAGTGACAGCTATGACTTCAGTGAGTCTATGCAGGCTATGAGATCCATACAAATGTAATAATGGTCAGTCATCACAGACTCAGCTTCTTGAAAACAAGACTTACAGGGTTATCTGTATGACTATATTATTATTAGAGACAATTGTGACTCATCTTTAAGCATATTAGTTTGCAAACCATTTGATTAGGTCTCAAAATAAAGTTTGTCATACAAGTAGATTTAGAAAGAAAGATTTCCCTAACAAATGCATCAATTATTTACTGAAGTTGTATGTCTCTTAATAACCCAACTATTAAATTCATTCACAGAAATATTTAAGGAAAGAAAATTAAAAGCGGTAAAAACAAATCCGTAAAGTTTCAGCAGAACGTCTTATGTCTGCAGAAGATAACCTCTCATTTTAAACCTAGTCAAGCTAGATAAAAAAAAAAAAGTCAGTTTAGGATAACTTTTTGGCCTTTTAGAAACAAGAATAAACAAGACTGAATATTGTCAGGTTGAAAGGCTTTACCAAAAATGCAACTTTTATAAAGTTCTTTAAGACAGATCCTGTATTCTCCTGCACAGAAACACTATTCAGCACATGCGGGCAAAAGCGCAAATATTATGTCCTGTGGAATTTTGGCTCCAGTGGAGGGAAATGGAAAAAAAAAATTTTTTCTTTCCTAATGACTGCAGAATGGACAAAGGTTTCTTAGAAGCTTGGAA
The DNA here is from genome assembly GCA_035590215.1 of Microhierax caerulescens. NCBI lineage: Eukaryota > Metazoa > Chordata > Aves > Falconiformes > Falconidae > Microhierax > Microhierax caerulescens. The sequence goes on along the minus strand of JAVJGJ010000014.1, from coordinate 62,822,021 downwards.
TCTAAAAACCACTTGGTATTCTGTATGCACAGAGCATGCTCAAGCCCAAGATGTCAAAGAGAAAAGAAAAGCTTTCTTGCAACAGCTTCCCCACTGGAAGGAACATGGTGGCATTGTGCATTACAATGCAGCCTAAAATTCTCTTGGTTTATTGTGTTTACTGGTTCACGAATAAGACAGCACACAACCACAATGAAAGAGAGGTGCAAGAACTGCTGACATAAGTGGAAAGGGAATATAGGGATACACTAAGCACAAGATTGGTGACAGAACAAAGATAACCTGAACCACATGGAGGGAAAAAGAATAATGTCAGCAAAACATGGAGAAAATGGAATTGAACTTGTGAATTATTTATATTCCCTTTCTTTGAACAAACAATTGTGAAGCCCTCCTGTGAAGTATGGTCTCTATCCCTTTTGACTTCAGTTTAGCACTACTCAAAGTTCTCCCCATCAGTTAATGTGGCAGATATCAGCACTCTCAAACAGAAAATCTGAAGCCTGTGATAACTCTAGTATTCAGAAATGCAAGGAGGGTGTACTGTAGGATGCTCCCTCCAGTTGCATTATTTCCCTGGGAATGACTGAGGGAGCTGCATCATCTTCTGTCCATATCCATCCCAGTTCTGAGACTAGTATCTCAGAAAAAAAAGTCTAGGCAGCCCGTGCTATGCAATCCAGACATGGTTCTGAGCCACTGTCTCAGACATGAACAGTGATGAAATAAGTTTATCCTTGCTGTGAATATGTAGCCATAAAAATCTGAGAAGTTATTAGTGCTGGGAAAAATCACAGGAGGGGTTATGAGGAATTAAGAGTTTTGCATTCAACAGAGGGTTGGATGGTGAACACTAAGAAAGAACTGTGGCCATACTGAATAGAAGTTGAAGACACATGCACAGAAAATTGCTTATTTACTGAACAACGCTGTGCAGCTGGAGGACAAGGTGGGAGGAAAGAGGAAGACCTGTAAGTGATGTACAGTAGAAGAGCAAAATAAAGCCTGATGGATTTTTTCATTTCATACTGTTTCCTTGTTAACATGCTAAATTTCCAGTCAGTTGCCTTTGTAACCAGTACACAAGAATCCACCCTTCATCAGAAATTCTGGATGTGCCACTCTGAATACAGAGCTCACCTGTGTTTTCTAGTACCTTTTTCCATCAATGTTGAGACAAAGCACTGGCCAAAAATTCTTAAGAGCAGCACAAAGCTAGCAAACTTGATTGTCTACCTGAGCCACGTAATACAACACTGCCTCAGACAAATCCAGCTACTACTGTGGCAGGTAAGATATGAAATAAAGACATGGCGTTTTGAATTTAATTGCTCTGAACAAAACAAAACAAAAAATCACACAGTTTGTGACTGATCACATAGGAACCCCAAATGACTATGCTTTGGCATTCCTTCATGGCAGGTGAATCACTGCTCAGGAGAAAGGAACAAACTGCCCCAGAGCCTGTTTTACAGAAGCAGTGACAGCAGATGAGATCTCTGGTTCCTTTTAGAACTTTGTTGCAGTTTTTCCCTTGCTTTTCGTGCTTTACCATAATGTGTGGAAACCACACGGCAACACTGGAAGAACATACATAAAAATTTCAGGAAGTCATGGACTTCCATTCGCTTTAACTTCACTTCTCAGGGGTCTTTGCAACTACACACCCAAAATGCAAGAACTTCTACAAAACGTGTTCTAGTGGTACAGGGGAGCAGAGCCAAGTGGCACTGATCCTCCTGCACTATAGCAGGCTTGCTCTATGTCTGCAGTGGGGTAACAGGCACAAGTATGCAGCTAGGAACCATGGTAGAGAGCTCAAAGACACTGTCTACCAGCTGCGAGCAGAGGATCTGTGAAGTGCAACACCTGGCGCCAAGGTCCTGAAGGCCACACTGTATACATTCTGGGTGATGTTACATCCAGCTAGGTCTAGGCTGCAGCCAGGGACTGAACATCAATCAGTCCATGCGCTTCATCTGCTAGAGTAGCTGGAGCAGATCAAATGCACTTTTGGAGCATGCCTTCTAGTTCAGCTTCATCCAGAGGGAATCTACTCCGTGAGCCCTGAAATGACTTCTACACAGTGACTCAAAGATCCTTAAACAGAGAAACCCAGAAGATTCATTTCGAAAGTGACAATTCAAAAATAACACACTAATGTAGATGTGCCTAAAGAAACAGATGGTAACAGCCTAACTCACACCAATGAAAGCTTGAGAGTACAGTATAATTTTGGAAATAGTCCAGTAGCAAAGAGCACTAATAAACCTGTACAACAGCATTGTTTTGCTACGTAGGTCCAAAACACAGCTGATACTTCCTCTCATTCACTACTCTAAGAAGGTTAAAAAAACCCTTGCTGATAGCCACAGCTGCAAAAATGAAACCCTGGGCTTCCAGCCCAGAATTTTATAAAATAGATGACCAGTTCTTATTGCAGAAATTACCTTTAATATTTACAAATGCAGATGTTTAATAGTTCTTCCAAGTTTCCTATGAAATACCATTTGGAAAAAAACTACACCCCAACACATTTACACACATATGTACATGTATTACTTTACCTGATAGATAAACCCACTCATTCTTGGGCTGGCAGACAACATTAGCAAAATGTTAGGGAAGAGAAGAAGATACCTTTCATTCTTTTCCTTATCAAAAAAAGAAAACGAAAAAGTAAATACAACATCACAAGCCCCCTCCCCCCCTTTTTCTGTTTTATATTATTAAAAACTACCATCAATATTACAGCTCCATAATTACTCCACAAATACTTGCTCCTGCCAAAATTAACTCTCCACAGAATATTTAAAAAAAAAAACAAACCACAAAACAAAGTGCCAGAATTACTTCATTTTTCCACTTGAAAAATGCTAGTAATGCATGCCTATACTTCTTCCTGTAGAGTACAGCCTAATATTTAAGACAGAAATTTTAAATTCTGGGTGAAACACTGATCTTAAATAACAACTGTTTTGCTGATTTCAGCAAAATCAAAATTACACATTGGACAGATTTCTTAATATAATTTAGATGGATACTGTTACTGTAATGTCAAGACCATGGTCTCTCAAACTGGAGAGATAAGAATTTTTAATTATGTTGAACTATGCCACAAAGTAGAAAAAGAATATGAAAGAAACAATAATGCTTATATTTGCAACAAAACCACTTATTATTTTGTTCTGGTTTTAATTTGCTGGTTTCACTTATGAACTTGTCCTTTCTGGTTTTATTTTGGGGATATTTTCATGGAAGGAGAAGGCTTACTACTAATCTACTGCTGTAGACAAGCAAGGAAGGAGAGAAGCATTAAAGTATAACGTTTTAATTTTAATGACAAAAAATATATCCGTTGACAAGGGCATCATCTCAGTTTCAAGCATCTTTGCAAAACAATGCAAGTCCTTACCATGATTTAACTTTTCTATCTGGTTTTCAGTAAATGTTTACCAATGTCTGTATCATTTTTAAAAAGACAAAACCAAGTGCATAAATGAAGCTGTTCCATTAACTAGATTATACAGTCAAAAAGCTGTAATGCTATGCAGAAACTTCTAGAAGTCCAATACATTTGGCATTTTAGCTCATGATGAGAATGGAGGCAGGGTTTAATTTTGTTTTTAAGACTAGGAGGAGACACAACTGCACAAGATGCACTATCAGCTCTACTGAACTTTATTTATTTTAACACCTAACAAAATACCTGAGAGAAAAATAACAGGTGACAGTTTTTTAAATATTCACTTACATAAACACTTTTCTCTTTCTTCACATTTATGGACATTTTTGTTCTAAGGATGGAAACTGACTGAATGAGGTTGCAATTCAAAGCCTGGACCAGGTTCAAAGCTTCATTGATTTTACAGGGGAACAACTTACAGTAAAAACATGTCACTAACCCGTAAACCATCTCCTTTCTTTTAGCACTCGCTTTTAAGATTCTTTTAACAGTATTTCTGGTAGGACAACCTCTTCTTTGTGTGTTCTGTTTTGTTTTTAAAAAAAATCACCCCAGACTTTGCAGCATCACTTCCAACTGTATAATGTCTCTTTATTCTATTTCTCTGAAACCACTTGGTTCTCAAGCTTGTATTTCAAAATCTACTAGAGCAAAGTGCCTGAAACAGCAACGAAAGAGCGTGCCTCAGACACCTTACAACACAAAACTTGAAAGTTTTTGTTATGTAAAACACACCACAATAACTGCTATGCAAAATGACCATGTAACATAACTGCACATGGAAAATCCAGTTTAATCAGATACTTTGAAAACTGTCCTGCAGTATCATCTTACTACAATGTTTAAACTGATACATTTGGTTATGTTTCACTACATTTTACAGATGAAACCACTCATCATCTTCAAGGAAATTTATTTCGGGTTTTGTAGTAAAAGCTTTAAAACAGTAGAGGAAGATTATAGTCTAGATTAGGGTCTCTGAAGCATTCTGTTTATTTCTGCTAAGTAATGATTATAAGTAATTTTATTCAAAATGGAAAGACCTGTAGTAAAGATGAGAAGGATGTTACCTCACTTCCAGCACACTGAATCATGACCTGGGACATGTAAATCACATTGCCAAGTGTTTTAATATCCTCTCCCTCCCAACAACGGATAGCTTCTGTCAGTATTTGTAGTTCAAGTTCTTTCCGTTTCCGAACTTCTTGACATTGTGCCTAACAAACACAGGGAAAAATACCATCTCTATCAACTCAATCAATTTGGAGCAGGTTAAGGGTAGAAATAGTAAACAGTTGTATTTACTGTTGTGCTTGTAGTACACAGAAGACAGCACCTAGCTTGCAGCGTTTTCAAGTAGATGACTATTACCACTATTTCTTATAAAGCCAGTTTCACTAGCTTCAGTATTATTAATTTTCCTTTCAATATACTGACTTCAGTTATTGTTCCAAATTCATAGTCATAGCACAATCTCAAACTTCTCCTTTCTTTACATTTTAAATTTTTTTGTACTTCCAACCAAAAATGGCTAGGCCTAGCAGGAAAGGGTAACACAGCTGTCACAAATACACATGACTACATCAGATCATCTTTCTTCCGTAAAAAGAGCTAAGCCAATTGTGCATGCTATGAGTGTATATAACCTTGTGCACCTGTTCTTATTAAATGTCTCCAACCTGCCCTACTAGCTGTACTCCCATTCATTCAAATTTTCCTCAACAAGAATTGTTTCCTCTTGTTTGTAAAGCACCCAATAGAATAGGATCCTCAAACCTCTTCTGAACACAGATAATGCTAAACTTCTGCTTTAAAAAGTAAAAAACACAAAATGCCAGGTTACTACCAGTACACACTCCTAAAAGGAAGCATTAAGTTTCTAGTAACTGAGACTGCATTAAATATATGCTTGTTGTAGTTGAGGTGTGTTTTTTCCCTTGCTTTAAAGACAGTAACAGACAGCTCATCTGTTCAAATTAGGCTTTGTGCTCCAATTGTAACTAGAAGTCTCATATCTTCTGAACTTCACTAGCACTCTTCCCTTAATCCTCTCCCAGCTTCAACATCATTCCCCTAGAAGGAATGCACTTGAGAAAAACTCATAAAATATACTCATTGTTGTAAAGAAGGCCTTCTTCAGGACAGTAGTTATGCTAGAACTAGTAGAAAAGCAGATGAAGTGTGAGTGAGAGGGCAGACCAAGAGGTGCAGAATGCTTCATGTGGCTCTTGCATCAATAACCTATTTGCTGTAACTCCCCAGCAAATTACCATCCTTAGCTCTGCTCACAAACACCAATAACTTCCAGGCTTTCAAAAATTTCTTATACAAATATTTACTAAAAAGCTTCACTTTTTTTAAGCAACAGAGGGCGATGAAAATAGAAAACATTCTACTTAAAATATACCATCTATTTTTTATCACTCTTACAGAAAGATTTTTGAAGGCAGTCATGGATTTTTGAATATCTGGACGATCCGGATGATAATCCTAAAAGCAATGGAGAAAACATACATAAAAACTTTAGTTCTAGTAAAACTGATTTAAAAAGTTTTAGAGGCATAACTGAAAACAAATAAACAATTCTGTAAAATAGAAGTTGTAGACCAATCTGCTCGCTTTTCACAGCAATCTTATTCTTACACCAAACACTGGTGGTCTTGCTTGTAGTAAAAATGACAAGTCACAAAAAAAATCTTATACTTAAAATATAGCCGAGGAAGTTTTACAAGACCTAGTGGATAAGAGATTTTGAAATTCTATTAGGGAAGTGTTTATTTTAGAGTTTTATTTGGCATGTTAGCTTTGTCACAGATTAGAGTTCTCACAAGCTAGATCCCTCAGACTAGTATGTTCCGTTGTCACTGACAAACCAAACTCTGTGAAAAGACAAAGACCCATGCGCTTTCTATTTAAGTCCCTCCTTCACACTCCCAAAAATCTAACCTATGAAACACAAAGGCGGAAAACAGTAGCTCCTCAAACACCTTCCCATACTGGAAAGGGCATTTTTGGACAGTGTTAAGAAGAAATCAAAAGGGACTATTTTGGTGACATGTTCAACATGCTGAGGTTGCAAGATGAGAAGCAGCACTCCTTCTACAAGATAAAGTAGCCTCAAATAGTATGCAGGAGACACATTCAATGCCAAGTCAAAACCAAAGACCCTGGCAAGACTGTTCTAGGAGTGAAGATTAGCTTCTCTGGCTAGTTTTACTTTAAACATTTAGCTTTTACAGGAAGTTTTACTGCAGTAAGTTTCAAGCCATTGCAGCCCGTATTTTAGAAGGCTGACAGAAGAGCAAATAAATGTAATTTTGGGTCCCATCATGTTTGACATGTACCTTTAAAATAATTGTTGTCAAATCATCATTAAGCTGGAACATAAATGCTGATAAGATATACCTCCATGTGCCTTTCAAGTTCTTTGAGTAACGTGGGGTATTTATCCAGACGCATAAAAGGTTTGCTGAGGCCCGTGGTCAGTACAAGGATCCCAGGGCTGTTGGCACCTTTCATCTCCATGAATTCTCCTAGCTCCTCACTGTGTACACAAGATATTTAAGCAAATTGAGACCAAATTATCAAGACAATTAAAATTACATTGGATTCTTCACTTCAGTCTTTCATCTGCAAAGAATTCTTCCAATAAAACAAGAGGCCAAATAAATCAAAAAGTAATTCAAGTACAATTTCAGTACTGTGATCAGTATCTGCATTAAATAAGATAAAGGAACAGAGACGTGCAGATTTGGGGTCCATCTAAGAAACAACAGACATACGTTCAAAACCACCACTCTAGGCAACTGATGCTCAAAACCAGCTCCTAAACGCTACCCCATACAAGCAACAATTACAGAATAAAGCCATTTGCACTATATTTTATTCCTTCGCTCTTTATTCTAAGTAAAATGCCATCTGACCTTAGAGGTGGTTTACACAGGTAATACACAAGCATAAATGAGTCAATGGTTTCACATCTAATCAAGCACTGATGTTTTTTAAGGTGTCAGGCACTAGCAGGAAGACACAGTATTTCAGAACCTTTTTCATCCCACATTTACATGTTTAATGGCCTCATCTCACACATCCACGGTGTTACTGCAAGATGACCAACTAACCAACAGCCTTACAAATGGCAGAACATAATAATTACTGCACAATCTATTCTCAAATGAGTTAGGGTTTCACTGAGGGTGTAATTATACAACACTTGTTTTGACAGCAAAGCTGCTGAAAGAAATTCATGCTCTCTAAGTATCGTGAACTGCCTCCCCTATCCAGATGTTTTTTTCATATTTGAATAATTTCTGAGAACTGGCCCAGGTCCTCAACTTTTTCACTAACTCAGTTAAAACAGCAATGTGTCCTGGAAATTTCAGCTTACTCTGCTATCAAGGAAACTGAAAATAGATGCATCTTCTGCTTCCTTACAAAGCAGAAATTTCAGAAGACCATGGTAGAGGACAAGTTTTTCAAGACTTTGAATGACCAGGAAGAAAATGAGCCCTCTCTGTGGGGAAAGGAAGCCATGGCAACATCTGGGCTGATTTCCAGGCTTCAGAAAATACAAGTTGCAGAAGAACATGGGACTCTAAAGACAAAAAAAAAAAAAAATTCTAAATAAAGGAAACTCAGAGCCACTTATTAAAAAAAATACAATGCATTCGAGCTGTGTCATTCTAGACATTTGCAGATGAGGTTTCTCATGGTTTTTTTGTTACATTAAATTCACTAATTCTCAAAAAAAAACCCACAAAAAACCCCGCTATTCTCATGTGACAGTAAATTCTACTCTAAGATATCCTAAAAGTCTTTACTTTCTATTGCTTAATAGCGTTACACCCCTGTAAGTCAGAATTACTTGTACAGCTTTTTTCCCCTCCCTGGTTATTGGCATAGTCTCATTTTTCAAAGGAAGCCTTAGCCAGCTATCAGCTTCAGTACTTTTAGAAAGTGTAAAAACAGTGTCAAACATCAACAGCAATAAGGGAGGAAACACTTGTACATTATGGCCTCAGTAACAAAAAGGGAAGGGCAAGGATCTCTAAACCTACGGCACAGTGTTTTCATGCAGAACTGAAAGAAAATCTTGACCTGTTCAATTTCCCTAGAGAAAAAACACTGATAGTACCCTGCCATAACACACACGCTCAGTTATTAGTGAGTCATGCTATACAAAAGCATTACATAGGAGTAAGACAAAACAGACCTCTTAAGACACACACACACCACACTCCTTTCCATTTCAGAACAAGTGACACTTTGCTTATTAATGTCATTTATCCAAATGGAAGAGAGCAGAATTAGAACATGAACCATGACCCCTCCATCCCAATGTAAGTGCTTTACCCACCACCCCACCTGGATCTCTCTCCTTCCAGTAACTAAAGCTTCCCCAGGTTCATAGAAGAGAAAGTACTTTTTCCTACAGTTACTCCACAGTTTACTTGCCTTCATATTAGTTAACTGGTGTTTATTTACACTACCTTGCTTAAAACACATCCAACAATGTCAATGTTTCTGCATTGTCAGTTCCAGCATAACCTTACACCACCTCTTTTAGACCAGTGCTCCATCCCTATTTTGACTAGGCACAGGCACTCCTCTGTGCCTGCATTTGTGCAATTTTCTGCTGTATTCAACTGCAGAGCTGAGAAATCGGTGAGGGGGATTTCCAACACCTGCTTTGCATTTTAAAGATGCAAAAGACTTCCTGTGTTTGACAATGCCCACAGCTCCACTAAGCAGACCTTGCTACATCCCTCTCAAGCAACATTTATCAGCAACATCAGGCCCTCTAAAATGAGCTTGTGACATGATCAGGTTTTAACCAAAATTAAAACCCACTGAAAAACCTCCTACAGTACCTTGCACAAATAATTATGATAATGCAACACAGATAAACCTGAGTAATCTTCTAGCTTAAATTTAAAATCAACTAAATCTGGACAACTCTGAATATCTAGTCTGATGACTTCCTTTGCCTTACACTTTCTTAGTCGCAGACCTCACTCAGCATAAAATCACACCAGCTTCAACTGATCCTGGTGGCACCCTGAATATGACTAAGGATTCTGACTCATGTTTTGGTTTTACAGTGTTACCAACTATTTATTCATCATTCAGGCTAATTCACTGAAACATTAAGCTGCATGGCTATGGTATGGTGACACAACCTCTCCTCCTGACCCTGCTAAAAGGGAAGAAGCTGTTTCCAGCCAGGTGATGAGGAAGACAAATGAAGCTATGGCACACCACTTCCATTACCACATTTCACCTGTGAAAGCCCTTCTGTCAGAAGGTACTCAGTGGTTTTAAGTCTCAAATCACTGTGTATATGACACTGATCATCTGTATGCCACTGCTTTTTTTTGGTCTTATCTATTAATTCCCCCTGTAAACACCCTCCCTCATTCATGTCAGCATCATAAAATCAGATTACACATGGCACTTGATAAGTATCTTCATCTATTTTAAGTTAGACATTTGCTACAAGAACCAACAGGAAGTAACTGTTTAAACTCATTCTTTACATTTTGTTTGCTTCAGCCCCTGCTGCCTAACTATATCAACTATTCCCCTTCATGTTATCTGCTATTCTTCCCCATTTCAGGCAGTACAATCCATATGCATATTTACGCAGGTTCTCTTTTCTTCCTGACATAGCAGTATGTTCTACAGGACGCACCAACTGCAAATACCACAGGC
>JAVJGJ010000014.1:62783452-62803419 GCA_035590215.1 Microhierax caerulescens | reverse complement strand
AGTTGTATCGCACTAGCTAAATGTGTAACTTATGCTGAAGTCAACCAGAAGATGGGACACTAGGTTTTCATCAGTCCTAGACCACAAGCTTATCCCTGACACCTTGTCCAAACCCACTGCAAGACGAAATGTTTCAATTCTCCGTACATTTCCTCTCCTTGCACAGAGACTGCATCTCCTAACATAAATACATTAAGTCTTCGCTTCTTTGCGAGATGAGACAAACAGTGGATTTTTTTGTTGTTTTAGCCATTTAACTACTTTTGAAACCAGTATTCCACACTATTCTAAAGCTAGGTAAGTCCTCAAGTAAGTACTCAACCAACATACTGTTAGCACAGTCAAAGGGTTTCACGCTAACTAATTAAATAGTTCCAACAACTCTCTCTGGAAGAATATTGTCTTTCTAATTAAAAAAAAAAAAAAAAATTAAAAGTGAAGATTTTCTGCAATTGTCCTGACCATTTACCTACAGTTTCTAACCAAGAATATTTAGTATGTTCCCTCTGAAAGAGTAAGAGGTGCTCCAGTGAACTCAGGACAGTTGCCCCTCTGGGCAGGGGGTGCTCAAACACTGTCATCTTTTCCTGCTCCTTGGGTTTGCCCATAGTAGTTAAAATTCAAAGTTCATCCCCAGAAATATTCCTGCAAATTTCAAAACAGTAAATCTGTCTTCTACTATGCTGTTCATTCCCTCTGTACAGTGTGGGAAGGCCTACCCAACGAAGTCAAAATTAACCATACAGGTGTTCAAAATGCAAGGTGGGAGAAACATTTCCTTATTTGAAAGCAACACTCACTATAGACACCCAGAAAATGACAGCTGACTCCCCAGCTAGCACATCATGCCAGATACTCTCCCGTCACATTACCAGTGCTCCTTACATTAAAGGCTGGGGTCCATGTTTTACTGTCTGCATCTTTATTTCTGTTCCAGAAAAAAGTTTAAATTCTGAAATCAATAGAGTGGCTGCTTTTCCAGGGATTTAGGGGAAAACCAGGGGCATTCCCCAGCATACTGAGTAATGCTATTTCTTACAGCCTTCCAAGCAGCATTTCCTGCCTAGCAGCTGGTCCCCTTTAATAAATCTAAACGTGAACTAATAATACTTTCTTCAAGTAACAGATGCAGCAAAAGTCTCAAACTGTGAAGATGTACTCAAGGCATATAACTCAGTATTAAATAGTCAGAGGCCCCAGTAAACAGTTGCTGAAAACTGTTAAATTTCTTTTTGTACTTGGTGCTAGGGCAGGGGTGGGGGGGTAGGGAAAGTGAATTAGGCTGTTCATACCATGCAGACATCTGTGTCTTCTCAGTCTGCTGTTCTTTTAGCAGAATGAAAGAGTGACATTTTCTTCTACATGTTGCACATGCATTGCAACTTCATACTGCACGTTCTTTGTTGAATTAAGATAATTAGCAGACTTCATGAGGGGATGGCAACTCATCCCCTTTTACTTTTCTAATCCATGCATTAGTCACAAGTGTTCTGCTATTTCTAGAGCAACAATTAATAGATTATCTGTATCTCCTTTAACTGCTGAAAAACTAACAGTTTAATGCCTATCACTACATCATATAAGCCTTTTAGTAATAAAGAGCACAGCTATTTTACTATTTATACCAAAGTTTTCATCCCAATATTCTCATGTTCGATACTTTAACTGAAAAAGAATCACATATAAATGTTACATTTATGCATATATAAAAGTGATAGCTTCAGCTATGAAAAGGCCAAAGGCATGTTTTAATTTCATTCACAGCATCAAGAGAACCATAACAAAGCCTCTGCTGTTGCACACATGCTACAGGCACCATCATACAACTACACCTAAACTACCTAACATCATCTGCTTGTGGAGTTACATCTGACAGCTATCAGTTCTGTTTCTCCAGACTTAAAACAGATTCCCACTCCAAGGTATTTTGAGAAAAGAAAGAAAGAAAATACCTTGCTACTCGGTCACGCTTACTTTAAGACTCTACTCAAAACGGGACTAAAGCTAGACTAGCAGCCGACTGAGAAAGAATGACATTACAGAATATCCAATTCTGTCTTGACTGTTATGAAGAAACCTGTCTTAGTTTTGGTGTTAGTGGACATTACAACGTTCTGGGAAAGGCTGTGGGAACTGTGATGAATCCAGACAAATTTAAACAGAGAGTAACAGAGGCAATTTTAAAACAAAAGTAGGTAACAAAATGCAATCAGCACCGTATGTTTTCTTTTTACAAGGAGATCAGATGCCCCTACATTTCACTTGACTGTGTGGTTAACATAAGAGCATCATGCAGCAATGTATGTCCCTGCATATGTGTGGAACCTGCCACAAACTGGAAACTTTCAGTTATCTGGGTGAAATTTTCTGCTCTTCCCCATCTCTTCCCACAGAAAGATAAACTGCAGAACTTCCTGCCCCTCTCTCAGTCTCTTGAAGGAGTTGGAGCATCATTGATAACTTTGCTATGTTTGCAGGAGATCTGTGCAGAGAATGCCTTGAACTTAAAAGCTGATAGCAGAGAAGACCCACAAGTGAAGGTCTGCAAAAATTAAGGGATAATTGTGATCAGCAACTCCAAGGGATGCAGCTCTTGAACAAACACAAGATTAGATGTTATCTCATGAGGCTTCACAGTTAACAAGGTTACTGACATAAGGGGGACTCTTCACAACTTTGAACTAACGTTTGCACAAATGGAGGCATCATTCAACTTATCCACAGTTCATTCAGTTTAATTCTCAATGCTATCTTCACAACTATACCTTTCACTATTTGTCTACTTGCTTCACCTCTCAGACATCACTTAATACGCACGTTTGTTTCAGGCAATCTGAGACACTGTGTTCAAACTCTGTGATAGCCGTGTTTCTGTTGATATTCACAATAACCAAAAGCAAGGGACAATACTGGGATAAAACTTTAACAAGCTTAATTTGAATTTATACTCCCAACACAAACCTGAGACACTGACCAGTTTCAGATTACATTTAAGCAACCTCCCTTTCACACCCTGGCTTCCCCCTCTTCTTTATTCCCATTCCACTTCAGCATCATCCCAGAACATGTGGTATCTGCTTGCACTCAAACACAGAGCAACATAAAGAAAACCAACACATCACTGCCACTGCAAGAACAGGGACGTGAGGGAAGGAGAGTAAAACCCAGCTATGGCTGTTACAGGGCAAGGAGGTAAGTCTGTGATACTACTTAAGGGACAGCCAGTGCCCTCAGTTTGCTACAGAGATTATACCCAAGCAGTCCATGCAGGTCGGTGTCACCAGCCAGCCTGTGTGTCATGCGCTTCCCCCTTAGTGAGAAGTACAGCCACAGACTGATAACTTCTGTCCCCAGGTGAATGGATGTTTTTTGAGCAGTTAACATCTGTTCAATCACCTGCTACAAAACCACAGAAAGCACAACACTTGCAATAGAGGTCATGCATATCAGCCCAGAGGTCACCTTACAGACACAGCCTTTGTTCATTCAGAGACTCCTCTGTTGTGTGAGCCAATAGAGAACTGATCTTGGGCACTGGATCACAGATCTGGGAAGAGACCTAGAGCACTGGACCACTTTTGGTATTCAACAGACCGCAGCACAGAATGCTCTTGCCCTGTTTTACTGTCAGAAATCCTTTTGCAAGTGAAGACTCTGACAGGGCCTCTCTGCCTTGTCAGTGACAGCTCTTTTCCATTCAACAAAACAGAATGCCCTTGAAGGTGATCAGTCAAAAGAAAGCACTTTTGAAGTGGATCAACCAGAAGATTCTCACTCAATGCTAGTTAATGTGTTTCATATGCTATTTTGGTAAATGAAAAAGAAGTATCACAAAGGTAAAAGTAATCCCAAACAAATCTGTCTGATGGTGCCCAGCATCCAGGCAGGCAGACAAGAAGTGTTCCCAGGCCTGTGACAGATGGAACAGCCCACAGAAGCACCACAGTGATACTGCAATAGAGGCCAACACTGACAAGTTCAGAGAGGACAAACCTTTAGCAATGTACCAGAAGAGCTTCAAGGCTGTGGGCAGGGTGGCACACAACTTAAAGCAAACCACATCCAAACTACTACTTCCCTCAAAACACACCAAGCAACCAACACAGCATTACATGTTCTGAGAAAAATCACAACCCAGTGTTTAACAACATGAGGATTAAATAACCCAAAGTGGTGCAGGCAAGAAGAAGAAAAGTACCAGAAAGTTTCTGTCACTGAAGTACATGTCAGAATTTGTTAAGAGAAAACTCTAATGACAAACTGGCTCGAGAGGGGTGTGGAATTGAAAAAACATTCAACTCTCACACCCAAGAACAGGAATTTGTCAAGCAAAGTAGGCTGGAAGCACTGCAACTAGCAGGACATTGGCATTTGGTCATTCTGACATGTTAAGTTAGAAAAAAAACCACACTGGATGCTGCAACATTCAGCCTGGGAGCTACTCTGAGTTTACAGAACAGGTTCACCAGCCAAAAAAACATGGCAAAATGACAAAAAACAAGGGAGCAGGGCAAGCAGGCTTCTACTGATGGGAATCATGATGGACTAGATTCAAAACAGGAGAATGCTGGATGCTTGAGTTAATACACTAGGATGAAAATTAAACTGAAAATATAACTTGGAATGACCACCACATTTATGAAATGAAAATAACAAAATACGTGCAAAAACCCTGAGGCATCACCTCCTCTGTCCACCTACTAGCATCTACTATGTTCCTGACTTACTATGCAGCAACATTTTGCTTCACAGGAAGAAGAAACAAAGGACATTATGAGAAGGCGTTCTATTAAGAGTTAAAAATCAAGGAAGGAGTTCTAAATAAGCTTTTTGAGCTTGAAACTACATTATATCCCATTAACCTACATAGCAAGTTAAAACAAAGCTTGCATTAGTATTTGTTTAAAGGCATAACCTCTTCCACTCTTGTTTTTAACCACCTCAATCATAAGTTTTAAAAGATGTTCATGCAAGGTACTTCTGATTCACAGAAACAAAACCATGGTAACAAAAGAATAAGACAAAGCAGTACACTGACAAGAAAAGACAGGAAACATTTAAGTATGTGGACAGTCATTCTCTGGGATTTAGACACTTAACTGATCAAGTCTAACTTGCCAGAAAGAATATCCTTCTTTCTCAAACACAACATGGAAGAAAGGCCATTTCAAGAATGATTCCACTCCACTGCTGAATAGTCATCTGAACTACACCATTTCCATTCTCTCCTAAGTCATCTAAAGGCAGAAAAGAGGGAGAGAAGCCAGGTCGTAGGAAGACGTGGGATCCAAAGTCAGCAACAGATCCAGACATGTTACTGCCTATTGAAAAATGCAGCCTATACATTGTCATGACAAAGCTTCGCCTTCACACAGAGCAGCTCTGAAGAAGAGAGGAGGAAAGAGGTCAAAACAAGACACACTAAGCTGATCTAAAGATCACTGCTGCCAAAAGAGGCATTTTCTCCTCTATCCAAGACATTCATTTGTTGTCACAGCCAAGTACCCCCAGCAGACTGAAACTTGTCTAAGCCTTCAGTAGCAATTCGAATTACTAACTTGGCAGAAACCAAGCAAATTTGGATTAGCAAGTTGCCTTAGCAATTTAGTGTGATCAGACAAAACCAGAACACAGGCAAAGAAAAGGTCACAACTGAGGTTAGGAACAGGAACTACACTTTTTAGTGGAGTTTCATCACTAAAAAATTGTTAGGGCAATTCAAGTGTGATATGGTCACATTCCTTCTTACACCATCAAGTACTGAGGAACAAGATGAAAAAAAAATCTACCTCTTCAGCCTAATCTATGGAAGAAGGACAGGTGTCTTCATCCGCCTTCTTTCTGTGCTTCGTGCTTCCTCTGTGGTACAGTACAAGCATTGAGGCTATTTTCTTTTTGTTTAGATTGCTCTTCCTGCCTATCCTGCACACCTCCCCCAGCATATTCTGACAACCACCACTGGTTAGTAAGTATCCTTCTGTCCTGAACATTCTCATACAGTGTCCCTCATCCAAGTCACTTACACCCTCCACTGTTCTATCACAACGTAAGCTCCCTTCATTCTTTCTCTTTAAGAAAAGGCTTAAAATTCATGCCTCCAAATAAAACACATCACTTCCCCACTGATGCAACTGCATCACGGAAATTCATAAATTGTTTTGAACTATGTCAAAATTCCTACCTTTGCAATTGCATCCTAAGGCCAATGTCTACCTACACAAGCAACCAATGCATTATGCAAATGCTTATTACTGTACTGCTGTAGCAGCTATCCTTAAAGTAAGAGGAACAAAATTTGTGTCAAACACATACACAACAAACAAAATAAAAAAATATTTGCTTGTTAGAATTCTACAGTATCTGGGTATACATAGTACTTACTTGGTGCATTCTTCTAAAGACTGTACAAGCATTTGCTGGAAAGAACTTATTTCTTCCAGATTTCCCATTAAGTATGAAGTATTTGCTGAGTTTAACCTGGAGCCAAAGCAAATAAAAGGTGTTTACTTTGTGATCATTGACTATTTGTGCTTTAATAAAACCTACAACCTTAAAAAAATGCTTACCGGTTCTTAGACTGAGGACCAGACTGTTTTAGTCAGCAAGTGAACTGAATAAAAACAAGCCCTGCCTCAAGAATCTCACAGTCCACCCAAGAAAACGCACATCAACATTGAAATTTCAACCATGCAAACCCGCTCCAATACACAACAGTTCTCAAGCTTAATTTAAAATAAAAAACCAAAACAAACTCACATACTTTTCACTGGCTTGTAACGGTCGCAGGTAGTTTGAAAGCATTGTTTGTAGCTCCTTAGCATATTCATTTTCTGTTTCTAATATATTTTGTAGCACCTACAATAAATGACAGTTTCTAATAGGTATTTAAGAGAGACTTCAAAACATTCAAATCACTACCAGTTTTAAGGCATACTAAAATTTACTTAGTACTAGGAAAACTTACATGAGTGTTCCTATAACAAACTTAAGAATCAGCAAGTAAGAACTGAATAGTCTACATCTGTGAAATTCCCCAGGCAAAAACCCACCACACACAATGAGGCATCCCTTAACCATAAACAAAAGTAGTAGTAAATGTAGTGAAATTCCTGTTAGCTTAAAACTTTTACTGTAAAATTTGAAAGCTATACAGTGTTCTTCCAAAGCTAGGGGTAATCATTCCTCTTATGTACTTCAGAACAGTCATCAGAAAAATCATCAGAAATTGGTAAAGCACAATAGAAGTTCTAAGAGAAATAAACAGTTAGTGCTGTTTTCTCGGTCTCAATTACAATACACCACAACTAATCTTGCTAGCAAAGTATTTACTTGTTCAGATACCCTGTTCTATCTAGAAGGTCTGAATATTAACAGATTTACAAATACCAAGTAACTGACAACTTTATTTAGCAATATGATTAGCACTATCATGTTCTTTTTAAATGGGGCTGCCTAATCTTCCAGTAGGAATGCAGTAACATACATTACCACGAGAAAATTATAACACATTCTGATGCAAAGCCAAGAACTTATAAAACAGCACACACTTGTTTTCTGGCTGAATATAAATCAAACAACCGGATTACCCCCAAACATGTGAAAGAGAACATTTTACTGAGCCATCTCCTGGGAGCCTGCTTTAGGATTTCGTCCAGTATACTCACATCAGGCTCTACCGTGCTGCTAGCAGGCAAATGGTATTTTGCCTCCAGAAAGTTAATGATTCAGCAGAGGAATCATCAGAATTAGATGTAATTCAATGAACACAACTGAGCTTTGAAAACTTTTTGCTATTCACTGGTCAAAAGCCACGCCACAAACCTCCTCCTTTTGCTACATGCCGTATTTGCCAAGCCTACAGTAATATCTCATTTCAGCATTTATACTAATGACTGTAATTGAGTGCATTATTCACTGTTGTAGTCAATACTCTTTCTTAGGAAATAAAAAAAGCCATTCATTCCTAAATGCAAACCTGATGAAATAACTTTAAATAGTTCAGTATGTCAACGAAGAATTCACTGTTCCTTTCATTGGTGTCATTGATTCTGCTTATTCCTTGAATGCTTCTATTCATTTGGAGAGAGGGAAAGAGACCATTTTTGAGTTCGTTCTTTTCTTGGAAATCTGAATCCTGAACTGAAGATTAAAATGTCTCCATTCTCTGCTAAAGACTATGACAGAAGAATGTCAAAGGGAAAGTTATGGCTACTATCTAGAACACTACAGTGTGAAGTACAATACGGGCATGCAAATTTTAAAAAAGCTAAGGGTTTTTTTGACCACTTAGACCAGGAAAAAAAAAATTACAGCACTAATTAAACCCCATATTCTTTTACACATAAAGTAAATTGTTAAAATGGAAATATAAATGTACTTAGCATCCATGAGGTTCAAAACTAAATGCAAAACCTCTTTTCCAATATGGCTTTCACTACAACCAAAGTCACTACAGAGGAGACTGAAAACCTCCTTTTGCAAGACAAAAACAGAGTGTCCTGATGAATCACTGAACAGCATTAAAAGTAATATAAAGATAAAACCCAACAAATTTACTAGAGAGCTTGAAAGGCTGCACCATTGCTCAACTTCCCATTCTTTGCTATGAACAGCTGTCTGAAAAGCTTGAAATAAAAACTAGTTTCATGTTGGATACACACTATTTTCCTGTGGTGGCAGGGATTTCTATTTGAGTATTTTCTTTGCAATATGGAGAATACAGGATTGGAGAAAAATACACTTAAAGGAGAAAAAAAAAAAAAAAAGAGAATGAGAAAGCCTAAAAACTGAATTATCAACCTTATAAATTAATGGGAAAAGGAAAATAAATGCAACTGTACATAAAACAGCTACAAAACCTATGCAGAGTACTAGATACATTTCTACTGCTTTATGTTATTCTAGTAGTTCAGTGTTACACAATACTTCGGATATACAGTTTTAAACACCTCCCAAAACCCATTAAATCTATTTTTTTACAAGTACAATTTCCACTGTATACAACATTCTTTTACTTTGAATCTCTTTTAAAAAGAATAATCTAGCTCTAAACCATCAGTTCTGTGAAATCTCACATCCTTCCAGCTTGACTTACCTACCTCACCGAGAAGCTATGAGGATTAAATGCCCAGACTGTGCTCTGAAGTGGTAAATAGTCAGTATTGCAACTCAGTATTTTGGCACCAGAGTACCCTTACATTCCTCATATCCACATCTCGCCCGCACGCTCTAATAATCACCTTTCTTCCCTTTCCTGCTTTCTGCGCGTTCTGGCTGCTGCAAGACCCCATGAGACCTCGAAGACCTTGTTTCCACAACTCCACCACAACATTTGCACAGATAAGACTGGGTACCAAAAAAGCAGCATTGAAGTGGGAGCTTTTGCAGTCCGTAACACTGATGAATGGCAGGCACAGACAACTGAGCTCGCACAGCACAAGCTCTCT
Source organism: Microhierax caerulescens (assembly GCA_035590215.1). Lineage (NCBI taxonomy): Eukaryota > Metazoa > Chordata > Aves > Falconiformes > Falconidae > Microhierax > Microhierax caerulescens. The sequence goes on along the minus strand of JAVJGJ010000014.1, from coordinate 62,793,973 downwards.
CAATCACACAGCATGGAAAATTCAAGTGTGGTTAACAATTCTGCCATACAGAACTCCAGCCGCCTCCCTAAGGCAATAACCTACCACCCAAAAATGGATTTAAAATGACCTACATGAAGCTGATTGCCTTCCAAATCACAGGGAGAAAAAGCTGATTTCACAGCAATGCCTGGGCATGATCCTGTAGCACATTCCCATTTTATGGGAGTAGTATGGCACTCAACTGAAATATCACGTACTTCAGCAAAACAGTGATCAATGTCTAATTTTCCTGGATCACGAGAATCTGAGAGATGAACGCCTTAAAAAAGGCCCGAGAGGGACAGTGTAAAGTATCATGCAAGTATACCACATCTCAAGGGTCCTCAAAAACTTCCATGAACTTCAGTAAACCCACTCTTGACCTAAATGCAAAAGTGTGGCCTCAAAAGGAGTGCTTATTTTTTAACACTTTTCTAACACTTAAATGAAAAGCGAGGTCACCCAAACATTCATACTATGGAGAAATTTGTCCATTTCTTTACCTGCTTTTAAAAGACCTTCTTAATCTCAAGGCAATTATCCTGTAAGTGGAGATAACCTGACTTTATTTTGGATTCAAAAGTTTTAAATTCTCAAGGGATCTCAAGTAAAATTAAAACTCAAGACTAACACCTGCTCTGTCTTCAGGGAACAACCTGCAGTAATAAGCCCACTTCTTCAGTAACAGGTTACTAAATTACTTCTACATGAAAAATGCTTCATGCTTGATCCCAAGTCTGGTTCACATTACACACTGCTGCAGACTTGTACCATTTTATGGAGGACAAGACCTTGTAGCACTAGTCATTCTCTACTAACCTCCATTCCCAAGCCATGGAAAATACAAGCATAAACCAATTATGGTCTGTCTCATCAGCAACACCTAGTGCAAGATGCAGCTAATAAAGCACACTGAGACTAGAAGGCATGTGATTTGTGTTATGAACTTCAGATGGAGCTCTGTGAATCCATAAAAATAAAGAACATGTTTAAAAGGGAGTGACGAACAGCAGAAAGCAGTGAAAGCCAGCGTCCTCTTTACATTAAGCACATTTCCCTTAGCCTTTCTCAGCCCTTCTCCCAGAAAGGGCAATTAGCAGAGCCCCTCCTACTACTTTCTGAACTTCCTCTGAACTGCCCTTTGATTTTTATCCTCAGTCCGAAAAATGTAACCACAGGTGCTGCCCACACCTGCAAAAACCCTGCCCTAGGAAAAAACAGCAATAAATAATCACAAGGTTTACAGGGTCTCAGCGCATACCTGTATGGTGGAAGATAGCCACAACTTAAAAATAGCAAGCAGTCCCAGAGTACCAACCTCAAATCATGCTTGGTTGTCAAGACAGCCTTTAACACACATTTTAATGCTCACTCTCTAACTCAAGCTACAACCTTTCAGCTACCAGTGGCCAAAGGTTTATTTGGAGCTGTTCTGTTTTTACCTTAGTATGGGCTCGATTTCGTTATCAGTATAGACTGATAAAATTCTAGCAGAAGTCCCATGTCTGCAGCTTACATATTAAGACAGAACAAAAACGGAACTCACAGGTTAAACTGCTTCCACTTCAGTGAATGGGTTTGCTGCTTGTCTTATCTACACATAAAAATAATTACATTTTTAATAACTATTTAAAGAAATTATTTTATAGATATATTGCCATCAGAAGCACTTTTTTGCAAGAAAATCTAATGCCAGCATGTCTAATTTAGGTTTTAGGCACAGCAGTAGTCTTATTTCTCTGCAACAAATGTGCATGCTACAGCACTGCCTCTCATTCTTTAAACAAAAAGAATAAAATGTTACGCTTAAAGTAAGTATCTGCCACACAGTGGAAAAATGTGAGAACAAGACAATTGTCCAGTTCACTGCAGACAGATTGAAAAACAGCACTCTAGGGCCAGTGTTCTGATCTACTATATATATATAATCTTATTATGAACTGATCATTTCAACCTCCTGCACATCCCCACAATATGTCATCAGCAGTTAATAGCTAGCAGTCAAAATGCTGGGAATCTTACTACATCAGTTTAGTGCACCAAGACAGCTGCACCCAAGCAAGGTAAAAAATAACCTAATTCCAAGAGTAGGTATGATGGTTGCTAGGGTTTGTTTGTTTGGTTTGTTTTTTCATTAAACTACTTTAAGAGGCAGCTATCACTATCTGTCTCCCAAAGTATATAGTAGCTTGAGTCTCCATGGCTATGATAATAGGTTATCCAGGGAACAATTATAAAAGGCACACAAGCCAAAGGTGGTATTTCAGAGTTGTATAGCCTTTTATAATGTAGCTACCTTAACTCTAGTTTCAGGCAAATCCAAACATTTACTTTCTGTTTTCACTGAAGCACACTATCACACCCTAAAAGGGCCAATATTACCCCTACAAAGCAAAATATGCAACCACAAGATTCAATTCATTTTGGACACAAACTAGAGTTTTAGTTAAGCCCTCTGTTAAACAGCTACAACTCATTTCTCATCATATTAAGATCTGTTATGGAAATAACAATATAAGATTATATACAGAGGCATGTAATTACCAATCACTTAAAAAAAACCACCAAAAACCAAACCAAAACCACCTCTCCCCCTCAAAAAAAAAAAACAACCAAAACCAACCTGAATCTAAAAGACTGTTCAAGACAGCTGCAATTTATTTTGATTAAAACTTCAACATAGATAGGGACTTAATTAAGAAGTCTTTTGCCTAGTGGAGGAACTAAATCATCTCCTTTGCTGCATTCACCTCAGTTTACTTGTATTGAAAAACATAGGTTTTAACGTCAAAACAACATAGAAGACATACTTGCTACTACACTCTACAGCAACTTTGACTATAAAGACTATAAAGAGATACAGTGAAAAACGAAAATAAAGGAAAACTATGCAATATTTTGTTGCTGGATGTACCACAGTAAGATCATTACTTCCAGCAGTTTGAAGGAAGGTGTACCTGCAAAGGTACTTTCCATCATGACTAGCAGGTGTGGGATACAACAGCCAAATAACTGCAGCCCTCCCTTTACCATGGAATTACAGCTACCAACAGAGGCACTGAGCAAGTCAGAGAGAGGAGCAGGAGATTGTTTCATTGTTTTCAATTAGGGGACTATATGCAAAACAGCACTGTTCTTCCAGGTTGATGTTATTCATACTACAACCACAAAAGATGAAAGCGTAGCGCTATGCTATAATGATCCCTGCTAAAAACTGACAGATAAAATGAAAAACAATGAAGCTGCTTCAAAGAAAAGGGAAAGAAATCATGTTTTGGGTTTACACCAGCAGGGTGCAGTGGTTAACAAAACCAGTAAGATGCTTTTTGTTTCCCCATGTATCAACTATTAGTAAATAAGGGATTCTGAAAATGGTTACAGCAGGTTAAAAAACAGTTTGGTATGTTTCTTATATGCATCTACCAAAGAGGTCTGAGTACTAGGTTAGGAATTCCTGAGGGTGTGTTAATGGCTGACACTAGCTATACCACTTTTGCTGTGAAATCTATCCATCGGTGTATGGGAAAGATTCCTGAAGTTAATCATCAAGTTGATTTATAAGCATGAATACAAAGGATGCAAATTCTTTCAAAATATTCCATCTCTTGTTCAACAAAAAGGACAAAGATTCTTAATTACTTTAACATAGCCAGATTTCATGAATTCATAGAGACTGGGGAAGACAGATTGTATATTTGGAGGAGAAAAGGGAAATTCACAACTAGCAAAGCAAATAAAACGGGCATAATATATTACATAAATGCCTATTATTCACTTTAGACTATAATTTTGCATCGTGCTTAAGAATCTGTATGTGTGATATTCTATTAAACTAATTAGGATCCTGTTTATATAAGAATTCACAAAACTTCTATGTAGTTTTGGCAGTGAGGCTCTGACAACACTGCCAGATTTTTTGCGCAGGTAAGAGCATTTAGTTAAATGACATTCTATTGCATATAACAGCTCACACGGAGGAAAAAGGATCACTCACCACATTGTAATAGCTTTTGTTAATTGCAGATGTATCAAAGCCTTTAGGTGGACTCTTCAGTGTACCTGATTTGGGGGAGACCGGTTTTTCTGAAATGTAAGATATTTTGAGGTCAAAGGGGTGCAATTTCATAGCTCAACACTAGAGGTCAAACATACTGCTTTAAAATATTTCTCATAAAATACAGTGAAAATAGTGCTTCACTGAGAAACATACTTGTGCTTGTCGCTATTGGTAAAGAAACAAAATGGTTCATATGTTGACAATGAACAAAACTCTAGCCTCAATGAAGGCAAGCAGAAAAACTCCCATTCTTTTTCCTGGAACCCAAAAATCAGTTAATAAAATTAGCTTTTCCGAATTTTTTCAAAAACAAAACATTATGACAGATTGCAATTAAACGAAGAACCCAAGTATTTCCAAACACTATACACAATTTCAAACAAACTGTGCTAATTTTTAATATCAATGTAACGAACTCTATAAAAGCAAGTGACTAAAGCTGAACGTACTAGAGGCATGACTTTACGCTCAGTCTGGTTGAGATAGAGAATCAAAAAACTACACAAGTAGTAGAGTGACTTACCCAATGCTTATCTTAGAAAATTAGATTTACAAAAAAGTTATCTTTCAATGTTAATGAAGTAAAAAATAAAAATGCTTATGTACTTGAGAACAGAGTCCATCAGAACAATAAATGCAGTCCTTCCTGTAATCCCATAGTGAATCTAACCCTCAGTAACGCACTTTTCCTGGAAGGACAACCTAAGCCTGTGAGATCAAAACAACAGTCCTAAGAGTTACCTGAGTGCTGACTCCCAGAATGGAGAGGCACAGAAAGCACACTCCTAAAGCCTCCCCTCCTACCTCCACCACTGCTCCAAGTCAATCACAGAGGAGCAAAGATGACAGGAGAGACAATCAAAAGCATCATGCTAATGCTGGAGAAACAGCAAGTAAGATTTACATCAATCTTTTCGACCTCTCAGCACTTTAAACACAACTAACCTAGAACACTTGTGAGGCTGTATTTATGAGGACATTATGGTGCTTTGATTTGGTTTTTAAATAAGTAGCTTGTCTAATGTGCAAATTTCAAATAAGCACTGAATCTGCATCTAAACAGTAAAATTGCATATTGTAAACAAACAAACAAACCCCACAAACCAACAAAAATCCCCCAAAAAAGCATCATCAAAACATACCGACTGAAGTTTTACCTTTATTTTAAAAGCAAGCTCCTGTTTCAAACACACTTTAATGAAGAGATATGAATAATTTAGCTCTAGTTTACCCGATACCTCAGGCCACTAAGAATAAATTATGCAAGGCTCCAACACAGACCTGCCTTTCCAGGGGAAGCCCAGTCAGCCAAGCCAAGGGGCCTGCTATACAAAATCCCCACGGACAGTGAAGCTGACCAGGGGAACACCACCATAAGCAGAAGAGCTTGTGTGGTACCAGCCTCTGCCAGACTATACCCTGGGAAATCTAGTGCTTCTTCAGGCTGCCCAGCTCTAGTCCCGTGGATGTTGCAATCTCAGGGGAGCTGACTACAGATGCAGGCCACCCTTTTGCCTCCAGCACCAGGAGCACCCAGTAGGCCAACAGGACCTGAGGCTTTAGCTAATGGTCTGCAAGGAGCAGCTCAGGCCCCAAAAGCATGCAAGTGGTATTATCTTTAAGGGGATTTTCTCTGTATTGCACTGGAACTCCCCTCAAATAAGCTATTCTAAAAATAAAATAACGGTCTTAAGGCCACACAGTAAAATCCTTTTGGTTCATCTCCCCTGCCCACCCCACTCCCCAAGTCAGCTATAAGCTTACAGACAGCACAAAAAACATTAGCCCCAGCACTTAGCTGGGAATGCTGATGCTCTCAGCCACCTGCAGTACATACATGCTCTGCTATACAGTCAAGCAATTCCCAATGACAGGACTCCTCCCATCCTCTCAGAACAAAACCATAAACCCAAGCAGACTTGTCATCAAACACTCAGCATGAAAACAGCACCTAAAGTCATGCTGTATGGATGGCTACCGATTTATACATTCACATATAATGCTACTCATTTATGGGAAAATTACAAATTTTTTTTGGTACTGAATGATAAACGTATCGTTTACACAAACTTGGTAATTTGCTTTTATTCTCTACAGAAGTTCTTGACTTCTATTCCAATTTATAGTGACTTTCAGGTTCACTAAATACGTATCATCATATGATGATGTTACTAAATACTTATCAATCATGCACCAGAAAGGAGTTATTTAAGAAAACAAAGCAAAAAGTAAAAGTAAGTTTTCTCACAATACAGATGTCTGACCCCTGTTAATCTGGAGAAAGATGGCCAGTCATAGAAATCTGGCTCTTCTTCCAGCTAGTTTGTTATCTTAAAGGGTCTAAAAACACATCTCTGCCCCTAACTTTTTCTCTTCCTAAGCTGCTGAAGAAAGTGGGAGATTTTTTCCTCGAAGTCATTTATATTACCAACCGTTCAGCTGATTAAATTATCCAGAGACACATGATCAAATTGAGATTTAAAAAACAAGGCACAAAAAAGAATCACACAAACAATTTCGCCTGAACAGTCACAATCAACATTCAGCTTTTAAAATGCAAAAGCCGTTTCTATTGTAGAAACACAGAATTAGACACAGCAAATCAGTCCAGCTGTCCATCATGTCTGGTATTCTGCCTCCAAGCACTGTCTTGCTTCATGAGGAGGAATAAGAAACATTCTTGTTGCAATCAGCTTATTGCACAATGCATTACACAAAAGAAAATCCTGATCCTGCACATAAGAAATCACTTCCTTAGCATAAACAAAGATAAATGTTATCATCCTTCATGATAGGACATTACAGTACTTTGGCAAACATACAGGCATAATTCATTAAACATTTCAAGCAGGTGCCATACCCACTCAGCATACTGGTAACTTATACAGGTCTTATAGTTCCATAGGTCTATGCAGTCCATAGGTTTGAAACATTAGCAAAACACTGGCACCTTGCTCACTCCCACAACCAACTCCTCTGTTTCCCAAAGCGCTGGAAGAGAGAGACTTGAGCCAAACACCAGGTTTTCCCAGAAGATTCTCCCCTTCAGTCACACATCCAATACATTAACGCTAAAAACACGACAACACACACAACATATGAACATATCCAAAACAAACATGATCTGCTGAAGTACTGGAAGAGAATGTATCCAGCTGATGACTGAAACCAAGAGTTAAAGTTACCACTATCAGTTTCTTTCCTGATCAAAGCATAGGTTCAGCTGCACTCAGATACACTCGATAATGCTTTGAAGTGTCTAGAGGCTAGTGATAAATCAGATAGAATTCACTTAACAGATCATCTTTGGGTGGAGACTGAGTTTGGCACAGGCTTCTTAACGTTATTCTTCCAGCGAATAATTATTCTCAGTAGCACCAAAATAACTTAGAGCAGCTGCTTCTGTAACCTTTCCCTAAGCAGTACGTAAGATGCCATCAATTTTCTAAAATGCAAGCTGTGTTATCCTTTACAAACATCTACCTTTCTAAGTGACTGTAAAAGGACAATTTACCCAATCCTTCCCAACATTTTGTTTCATTCTTTTTTCATTTACATGCAAGTATTTCTTTTACTTGCCCTCAAATTACTTGTCATGCTCACACTCTCTACCTCTCTTCTGTCATGTGAAGTAGACTGCTGCATGAAAATGAACAACGCACTCACTCCTTCAAGACATCCTTTACTAAAGTACTGCAACCCTACCGCTGCAAGAACATCACCATGTGTTTCTGCCATTACTAGGCTATGGTGTGTAACCTAGATGCAAAGATGTGATTTAGACTATTTCATCCTACAGTGCAGGTGGAAAGATGTACTAACTGGGACACCGAAAGCTACATGGTGAAGTGCATCAGTGAAGTGCTACAAGCCAGCTCTGTCTCTCTACACTAATTGGTTCAAGTCCAGTATGAGGAGGGAAGACCTAAACTTGTTCCCAGTTGGCTCAAGCATCACTGCAACATGCTCCATTCTGCAATGGGGACACTACCAACGCTTCCTCCCTAGTAATATTTATTGGTCCCAACCTCTACTCTATTTATGTCTGTAGAGTTAACACTTGACAACACATACACTTGACACAACCACGTACACCTGAAGGAGGAAAGCAAAACTAACATTCTTTGTGATTTTTTCTTGTCTTCTTTCTTTCCCCAAAGCTAAAAGTGGATGTTGTCCTTCCCTCATGCACCACTGGATGGAAACAGCAGATATCCTGCTCTTCCACTACACCTGAGCCTTTTCCCCCACTGATTTTTTTTAATTATTTTTTTTAACATCCAACCAGAAGAATCATTAATTTGCTCTGGGCCTGACACTAACATAACTGTCAAGAAAACATAAGAAAAGATAGGCTAAAACAGTAATGAGACATTAATTTCTGTGAATAACTAGAATTAAAACTTTGTGGCATATCAAATGTAATTTTTCAAAGCTATATTTCCTTCTGCATAATCTCATGTCATATAAATTGATTACACTTTGATAAAACCCAACAAGTGACCATGTGATTTTTAAAAAAATCTTATTAACATCTGACAGTAGCTAAGCAAGTGCATCACATTCTGGCTAACCACTATTCTTTTTAATGCAAGGGAACTCTCAAAATCTCTCTACTGTTCGAGATTGAAGCAGCACTATAAGACACAAGACTCCACCTACACCTTCACCATCACTGCTATGTTTTATGTAAGTAATAAACTCAAGAAGGCCACACTGTCAAATATCTAACAAGTTTACACAGTATAAATCTTTTACCCTGTCACATGTAAGAGCATAGCAGGATAAAAATAAAGTCCTCTCATTTCAAAGTACTTCCTGATTAGTGATCAAAGGGCTTTTTAAAAAGAAAAAAAAGGCAAGATGTTAAAAAGTTTAAGAAGGGAAGTGAACACATGCACACAGAGAAGGAGGGAGAGAGAAAAATGGACCATCATTTTGATCCTTACAGTGTATCTGAGCACATACCTGAAAAGAAACTATTACTATGGGGTTTTTTTCCTATTTATATGTTTGATCATAAATACTACAATTTCAAACAGATCTTCCTTTTCCCCCTTGGTTGGGAGGATGGGGGAGCAAAGAATAAACACACAAAAGCAAAATAAAAATCATTTTGCATCTCAGCCAAATTTATTCCCCCCAAACCAGAGTCATTGTCCAACCTAAGAAAACTAAATGCTGTGCTTTGCTCAATAATCTCAGTATCTGTCCTACAACCGTTCATAGCTCACCTCATACATGTATTAGCATTCTGTGCTAACACTAATCATTCTGGCATAGCTAAACAAACAAGTTACGGCATGGGCACAGCATTGCAATGTTTATAGCTACAAGAGATAACTTACCATATAACATAGTCTGCTTGTACAATATACACAATGTAGTTTATTTCTAAAATCTTTAAGAAAGCAGTGTGGGTAAAACCAGCTCCGATTTCTAAGCAGCTCTTTCCTCCTTGTCTTTAATATCTAACTTCAGAGCAACCGTACAAGCTATCTGGCATTAAAGGATATCAATTTACAACAAAAATCCATTTATCTAAACATCTAATGGCTACAAACTTTGTGAGAATTAAAACAAAAACACACATCCATAAAGAACTTTTCCTTTCTTGTTACCCAGGTTGCAAAAGTCCAGTTACAGCAGACTCAAGGGATTTATTTAATCAAACTCACCATTTCCCAGGAACTCTCCAAATAATCAAAACATCCAAAATTCCAAAACATCATCAAAAATGCTAAGTGTTAGAAATTCTGTATAGGCAACTAAGTGCATAAATACTTTAGCCCCATTTGAGAGAAGACAGAAGGGTGGAATCATACCGCCAATGCCAGAACACTTTACAGAGTACTGTGAAAACCAATTTGATGTCCAGGATGAACATTTGTTCACAAAGATGTCCTTAATCAAGAGCAATTTCAACAAACCTATCCTGATCTTTTTTAAAATAATTTCATTGTTATGCAGATAGAAAACACATTTTGAGTTTGAGTTTGCAAGGCAGCAAGTCCTACTAACTCATTTTAAAATACATCAGGAAAAAAAGGCACTGTTGTGTTTCAACCTCTGCTTAAAGCACAAAGGCACTTACAGTACTTCTAAATTAGGAAAATCTTACAATAATGTGCATATAGCTGCCAGGAAGTAAGAAAAATGGATAGTGAAAGACTATCAACTCAAGAAATGTCAACCAGTCTAATGAAGACTAGCAAAAAAGAGCAGGGGCACAGGAGTGCAACAGAGACTGTCAACCCATACATATAACAGACAAAACTTCTGAACCTCCACCAGAGCCATTCATGTAGCTTCAGAGCTTTGTGGTAAACAGTACTACATTCTTGTTTCAACAAGGACAACAGAACAAGTCTAACCCCAGGACACAGTGACAACGCACTTTGATACAGAAGAGAGGAGAGTTACAGACCCGGGGGGGGGGGGGG
>JAVJGJ010000014.1:62750260-62781310 GCA_035590215.1 Microhierax caerulescens | reverse complement strand
AAACATCTATAAAAAAAAAAAAAAGTCATCCATCGCAAGGTCCTACTAAATTAAAAAGTAATGTTAGCTCAGATATTCGGTCATGAACATGACCTTTACAGAAAACATACAGACTGTATGAAGTTCAAATTAGAAACTTCAGCAGAAGAGTGAAGCCTGTATAAAGAAAAGTTGAAGGCACATGAACAAAAAAGAAAAAAAAAATCACAAGTACATTACATTTCAAAACCTGTCTCTAACTTTTAGTAGATTTTGGTAGAATCAGGGATTTTTCCTGCAATTGTTTGCTTTGAAGTAATGGGACTTGTTTAGAGATTTTCTGGTGTAGAGTTTGTGGTTGGTTTTGCAGGGTTTGTTTTGGATTGAGTTTTGGGTTGTTTTGTTTGTTTTTTTTTTTTAAAAAGAGATTTGCAGGAAATCTCTCATTATTTAAAGCCAAATCACCAATTCTAAGTATGTCAGCATCAGAGCCAAAATCTAGCAGTCTAGGAATTCAGACTGAGGAAGTCAGAGCAGCCCAACTGTGACAGAGACACATAGACAAGCACACAGAACAGAGGAGTTTACTGTCAACTCCTAAGTCCTAGGGCACCCTATATAACAAATAGGGTTGGGGGAATAGGAGTTCATGAGCATTAATGATTGCTGTGAATGAAGTTCAGTAAACACAGTCATGCTTAAATAAAAAGCATTACCATTTTTAATCTATCAAGCAACTATCAATCTCTACCAAAAGCGAGAATTTATGTAAATATGCTCTCCTTCAAAACTCACCATTTGATTTTATTTCTCGTACATAGTTACTTGGAAACCACCCTGTTTTGCCATTTAGAGTTCCTTCCCACCAGCCTCCTTCTTCCACTCTTGTAACATGAATAATATCTCCTTTTGAAAAAGAAAGTTCATCCTCATTTGTCTGTTGAAAATTAAATTTTGCTCTCACCACCAACTGATGGTTGCTGTTATCTGTCATGTCCTAGTAAGTGAGAAAACAAAGAACAAAAAGATCACATTAGAGATTTGAACAATTATTCCATGAACAATACAAAAAAAAAAATCCATAAAATGGGAACAGCCTCTCTTCCACACACGTCCCACACATTTCTACTCTAAGCATTTGTAAGGGATGATTTGCCATTTCCAGTATTTCTGTCATTTTTAAACTATAGATTTATATCAGTCCAGGGAGTATACTGTCTTATTACAGCCCCTTCAAATAAGAAGAGGGTAACAGAGTTAAAATGAGAATGATTCTTACTCTTCCAGAAAAGCAAATTCTATTTTCTATATGTAGTATAAATTGAAACTGCCTTTGGCAACTACAAAGAAACAACAGATTCACATTAGAGAGGGTTTTTTTCTAAAGCTTTCTGGTTGGGAGGATGGAACGCAGTTTGGTTTTATTTAATTCTGGATATAAATAGAGCCTGCAGCTTAAAACATTTGGGTTTGGATTTTTTTTTTCCCCCTGTAACAGGTCAAGTTGGAAGGTTCCACACCTGAATGTGCAAGTCTCCATGACCTGCCAATGGAGGACAGTGTTCTTCCACAAAGCATAAGAAACAGGCCATTTACCTTGATAAAGTACTCACACATCATCTGCCTCAAGGTTAGCATAGCAGCAAGTCTGCAGCACATCAGATTGCAGCTGTTCATATATATATACACACACATATACATAAATTCATCCCCATGACAGATGGGAAGAGAGTTTATTGCACTATTATAACAACTAAATGTTAATAGCTACTCTGTCTTTCAAATTAGTGAAGTTCAATTTCAACATTTTGTTCTTAGATGTCCATTTTAAATATCTGCATCATTCAAGCATTTCATGACAGGACAAACTTTCATGCTAAAAAAACCTAAATATCTGGACAGCTTTAAATAATCCAAATGCAATCCATTGCACTGGAACTGAGAGAACAGACTATAAGTCATTATCTGCCTCCATCATAAGTAAGGATCAATACCTGTGTAACTAAAGTAGTAACTTAATGAGAAAATGACTATGTAAGCAATCCTAGTCACCTGTCCAGATAGAAGCATACATGTTGTCTACATGGTTTAGATGATTAAAAGATGTACTGCATAATGTCATTGGGATCTTTAACATGTCAGCTTAATTCATATCTACAGCAATTGCTATTGTATCACAACTCAATTTAACAATCAGACTTTTAGTGGCTGAGAAACCATAGAAAAATGAGGTCAAACAACTCTGAAAATGTGCAGAAAGCCCCGATTTGCTGCAATTCAACAATGTTCAGCAATTAGATCGGGACATTTTCAAACAAGTGCCTCTGTCTTAGTGCTCTGCTTGTACACCATGTGCGCTCATCCACTATGACTACTCAGCGAAAGAAAAAATTTTGCCTTAGTGAACAGTAAAAAGCTACAAAATAATCACCTACACTGCACAGTGACATCAATTACAGTCCCTCTCCTCTGCCAGGATGGCTCTCCAGTAGAGGAAACTAAGTACAAACTTGGTGAGAACAGTTCCAAACTGATCATCTACAGCAGCAAAACCAAACTAATAATTTCCCAATTTGGCCGCTAGCTCTCTTTCTCTCCTTCTTGCACTTCTCTAGCCCCTTGCAACTTTCTACAGAGCCACTCAGATCACCAAAGTGATAAAAATACTTTAAAACTCTGATTACTTCCATGATCCAGCTAACAGCTAGTCCCACAAAGTTGCATCAGCAAAACTGAGTGGGTTGTGAACAGCAGAGTGAGAGCTGGGATTAGTGGCCCAAGGCAAGAACTTGCATGGGCTCTGCTACCAAAGAAAACACATCAAACCACACCTAAGAAAGCTTAAGCAGAGCACTGTGTTTCAAGTTTCATGTAGTAATCATCACATAGTTCAAAACGGCCTCCTTCAAGCATGGAAAAAAGCAGTTTACAACAGGGATCTGAACCCTCCTTGTAAACCTTTTAGTCAGTAAAAGCACCTTTCTCCACAGTTAGTTTAATACCGTACTCCATCCTGACTCCGGCCGTACTGTATACAGCTACCCACACCGCTCAGCTACCTGAAGGCTGGTTGAAGGATTCACCTTGAAACATAACAGAAAACTGGAATAACTACCAATACTGCCAACATTAAAAGTACCACCTTTGCTGAGGTCTGACTCTCCTTCAATCATCATCCCTAAATGCACAGACATGGAGAAAATGTAATTTTTGCCTTTGGAAGAGCAAGTCCTTATACTGAAAAGCAAGAAATAAATCCAGGAAGATACTGTGTATGCAGACAACACAGAGCAGTAAGTGAGGAAAAAAAATAATTAGAATTTCACAGAAAGCTGCATATATTTTGGAACATAATAAGAAAAGCTGCAAAAATAGAATGTCACAGGCTTGAAACACAGAGGTGAAAGAGAAAAAACTTTGCTACACTATTGTTTACTTATAAATCTTTTTTTTAAAAAAAAAAAAAGCATCACCACAGCATATTTCTTTCTTCTAGAACTTACCAAACTCCGATACTGTCCCTGAAAGAGTTTTGAAGTTCTACTGTGTAAAGACTGGGATCCCAGAGAATCAAAAGATTTTATTCGATGAGATGAGGGCCGTGCGCATACAGAGTCACTGCCCAGCCCTATGTCTGCATGAGGGAAGGAAAAAAAAATTAGGTATTAAGAAATCTGCATAAATCTTCTGCTTACCTCTGTAAAATGGACATGCTTAAAGGAGATTTGATGTATCTGCAGTTGCTGAATAATTCAAGATTCAAAAATTATAATATATATAATAAATATATTACAGATAATATATAATAAATAAATAAAAATAATCTGAAATCCTGAGATACTGGCAGTTTCTTCCCCGCACAGGCATGAAAACCATTTGAGCTGTTGAGGAAGAGGAGGGCTAGGGTTTTATTTCTCCATTCCAGTAGGAATGGACTCACTGCCAGGCTACTTAAAGGTAATTAACCAGCATCATTTTAGCTAATGGCCAAGAATTTTGAATGCATGAAACTTGCTCGAAGTAAAGCCAGCCACATCTGTTTCTTAGCTCTCCCCCCACCCCATCTCCTTCTCAATTAAAACATTCCTTCCACTGTCTTTTTTCCTGTGTTCCTTTGTCTCATCCCTTTTTTGCCAGCTAAGCTGTTTCTTCTTTGGAAGGAAGGGGAGGGATAGGAGGAGCAGAAATGAGGAAAGCTGCTTGCTCAAAAAACCAACACCCTCCCAAAACCTCTCCCCTCTTTCATAGGTCTCTACTTAGAAGCACACCCATTTGAGATGTTCACCCAAAGGGTTACATGCTGTCTGGGTGCTGCTGGGGTCCCTGTGGGCTGGGAGGCATCAAGAGAGCAGCAGGGCAGAGCTCATCCCACCACTCCAGCCAGGAGCAATGCAGCTGGGGCACTGGGCAGCCCCAAGCCCCAGACATCAGGCACCTCCCTGGGGATGGGATGTCCGCCCACCCACAGGTGGGGTGTCCTTGTCCAGATTAGCAGGCCACAGCCAGACCAGGGCCCGGCTGCAGCACTGCTGAGCCTCTCCCCAGTGTTATGGTGGGACAGGGGTTGTTTCTGGCTGCACCAGCTCCCCAGTCCTCACAGCCAGAGCCCCACGAGAGAGATGCTCCCAGGGCCCCTGCATGGGTGACATGTTATAGCAAACATTGCTCCTTTCCATGAGTATGGCGAGTCACTCCTTTTCCTCACTTCTCCCCCACATACAAGGAAATCATTCAGTAAGCATCTGAGCTTCAAGGAGCCCTGAAAGCAACGTAGTATTTTCTGTCCCAAAACTAGATGTTTTCACAAGACTACACAAGCATCCCAACTGCTCTCCTGGTTTTTATGCCTCCATTACTCTTTTTCCTAGTAGCTTGCTTTGCTTCCAACACTTGACTTCCACAGAGGTACATGCACACAACTACAGTTTCATATGAATTACTTTCAGACTAAAGCAGACCATGATATTATGCAAGTCCGAGTTTGTTTTGGTCCAAGGGAAATAACACATGCAAGCTCAGTTCCATGAGGAGAATGGTGAACAAGGCGTATCTGCTGCTCCACTTCAAACCTGAAGGGACAACTGGATTCAACTTAACTGGAAAGCCTTTCAAATTCAGCACGACTCCCAACAGGAGCTGACATGCAGGAGGAAGGAAAGGGTTTGAGATTGACAACAAGCACAGAAGCATTAACAAAGGATGCTCCAGGTCCGCAGCGACTGAGCGGAAAGACCTTCTTCAGGTGCATCTTTTTAAACAAGTCACTGTTATCCTTTGAAAATCATTATCCTCCAAAAAAGAAAAAAATCTATGAATACACATTCCCATGTCAAATAGTGCAATATTAGAATTATTCATATTAAGTTGCATATTTTGTACGAACAGCATCATTACACATTGAAGTCACAAAAGACCTCACACTTTGTGAACCTGCTTTCCTAAACGCATTTAAAGGCTACTGTATCAATATAAACACCAGTGATTAAAGTCCATTACAGAAAGGGCATACATCTTTGCAGCCAGCCAAGAAATCAGACTAAACCAACCTGGTATAGTGGAAAGCATCCCAGCCCATGGCAGAGGGGTTAGAACTGGGCGATCTTTAAGGTCCCTTTCAACCCAAACCATTCTACGATTCTACAATCATGGGCTTCATTTGTAAATCTTAACTTTGTGGCCAATGCTAATGCTCCCAAAAACTTTCAAGTTGCTGCAACTATCCATGACTAATAGAATTTAAAAGATTAAAAGCAACCTGTAACATCTACATGTCCAGTTTACTATGTTTCCTAACTGCAGTCAAGTGGAAGAACAGACACGCCACCAAATCCATCGTTATACCGTAACACAGCTCACCAAGGGAAACAGGATTAGGTTGACTGACAGCACTGCATCCCAGCCTCTGGGTATAAAACATACCACCCTAGAATTTAAGTGTTGCCCGATCTGCAAAATATTCTATTTTGCAACAGCAGAGCTAATACACCAACTCAAGAACACCTTTTGAGGCTTGAATTAGAAACTGTATGTTTGAACTGAAAAGAAAGAAAATTATTACAAACAAACCACATGCAAATTGCAAGTATTTTTGCCAACATCTGAATACTTTCAAATAAATTTGAACTGTTGATAGACTTAAAAGGCTTGCAGACCCCATTGCAGTTTCCATTAAAATACCACAAACATGTTCAATTAATTTCTCAATGGCATTATTATCAGAAAAAAATTCAGCTCTACTGCTAAAAACTCAAGAAACTTGAATGGCAACACAACGTGCACATTTGAAACTATTAATTTGGTCATCTTCTCAGAAGGTTCACTCTTCTACCCATCCAAAGATTGCCAGGGTCTGTAACAACCTTTCTTCCTCTCCACCACTATCTCAACGTCCCTACACCAGTTCTTCTCCCCTCATCTGGCCACAAACAGCAACTGGTACTTTGATCCCACCCCTCCTGAAGTTAAAAATTTGATGGAGTATATATTCATAGCAGCCTTTCATCAGTCTTCATGCTCATTACTCACACTGCCTCCGCTGCACAAAGGTCCATCTTAGAAGAACCTGTGTATACCTGAAATTCTTGCAGACCCAGACAGGGATCTAAAAGCTATCTTCCAATACTACCACAAGGAGATAGTCTAAAATGTCTTCTACACAGTCACCCAATTAAAAGAAAACTGTTTGAAAGAACAACTGGTTAGGAAGATTTATGCAGCTCTGCTTGCTGCTAGGAATGAGGCAACACCATAGTTTGCATACAGTTTTGATTTCTGGTTTCCATACCATGACCACCA
This sequence comes from Microhierax caerulescens, assembly GCA_035590215.1. Classification (NCBI taxonomy): domain Eukaryota; kingdom Metazoa; phylum Chordata; class Aves; order Falconiformes; family Falconidae; genus Microhierax; species Microhierax caerulescens. Next base: position 62,774,536 of record JAVJGJ010000014.1, on the reverse strand, counting down.
TCCACTCCCTCAATGAAAGGGATCAGCCTGGGTCCCTTCTAAGCCAGCTCCAATTGTGGCTTTCCGATGTGGGTATTAATCTGTTGATGTCTGGACCAAATGACTGCACTTTTTCTTCCCTTTAAAGACAGCTATGGTCAGTGTGCAGCAGTACGGAAATGGTCTATACTTGCACTTGCAGTTAAGATGAAAGGTAGTATCTTCACCTGGTGTAAGTCACCAAAAGAAGTCAATGATACTAGTCCATGACCATTCATTAGAACAAAGAATTTGGTTGTAAACTTACTCTTAAAGGGTGTTCGCTGGTGAAAGGAAAAAAAACCCACAAAAAAAATCTCTTGTCGTAATGGACCAGAGAAGTATTACAAAAGTGACAAGACACTTAACCACCATTACAATGAAATAACGCTGATCCACCACCGACTTCTCTATCGGCTTCCTTTTCCTCCTACATAAAAATTGTTAACTATGGTCTGTTTTAAATAATCTCTCACCAGACTCTAACCTGATAACCGTTACTGGAACTTGCTACTGACAGTGTAAAGCCCCAACATAGAGCAGCAAGAAGCCAAAAAGGGCCACCAATATTAATAGATCTCGATTGCCCTTGTGTCCAATTGGCATTATTTAGCACAGCCTCACCATACAATGAAGCACACATACATCTCAACCACATGCTATTTCTACAGCTCTCTCCCTCCCACCAAAGAACTTGAAGTAGGTGGTTCTAGCTGCTACTTACATGAAACATGCATGGCTTAAAGGATCAAAAATGTTGGCTATCCTTTTGTTACAGTCAAAAAAGGAGGACGCTGGGGAATGGACAATGGGAAGGGAATAATGAAAACCTTGACAAAATTGTTCAAACGTGGGAATGACATACCGGAGCAGAAGTCCACTTTAGTATTTCAGATTAGGAAAAAACCAAAACCACCAAGAAAATCCAGCCTCTTTTTTAAATAATTCCTGCCACCATAAAAGGCTGAGCCTTAGCTCAGCCACAAAGCTTCCTTCTGCAGAAGGGGGGGCTAGAGAACACAGAGAGGCCACTGCCAACGTCTTTACAATAGAAACTGCAACAAAAACTCTTCTAAGCTGTGCTTGTTCAGCAACAGGTATAAATACACATTAATGTGAGTTGAAGGTAACTGTTAAGTGAGCACCAAGATAGAGCAGAATCTACTTACCTGCAGTCACCTTATTTAAAGCCACAAGAGAACTGAGAACTTTGCTGAAATTCTGTCCCTGATACAGGTCATTTGCTTCAAAAGTCTGAAAAGAAAAGAACGTGCAGTAAGTTGTATAAACAAGCCTGGAAACTAAGCTTATTTTTATGTTATCATGCAAACCAGGATTGTAGAAGCTATCGCCTTATCAAGGTATCAGTCTTTCAGTGGCTCTTATGGACCAGTAAAAGTATAGGGATTTTTCTCCTTTTAAAAACCCACAAATAAAAGCAAAAAAACCCTGACAAAAAACCTCACAAACCACCTCATTTTTAAATAGAAAGAGAATATAGAAACAGCTGCATTTGAGAGAAACTGAAGAAGATAAAAGCTAAAAATATCATGTCATTTAAGTTACAGGAAAGTCGAATAAAACATACATTATCAGAAAAGAGAAGCTTTCCTCGGACATTTTGGCCAAAAAAGTTACTGGGTGCCATTACTCTTGGCATATACTTCTTTTCCTGTAGCAACTCACAAGCACTGTACCTGATCATTCATAAAGTTCTTTTCAAATTACTACAAATACTTCTTCAAGTACTGTAACAACATACATGTTATCTCTTTAGTCTACAAGACACAGAGGAAAGCAGAATTCCTGATAATTAATGAAGTTGTTGGATAGGTTAGATGAAGAATGAAGTTTGGGAAACAGGAGGGATGAGAGTTGAGGGTTACTTTATTTTTATTTTTTAACTGTGGGAAAGAGATCCAAACCTCAAACTATCTTGTAGAAAACACAACAGTAATTTTCAGGCACTGGGTGATGACATTAAACATCTGGATTTTCAGGGGGAAGAGACTTAAAAAAAACCCCACATAATATTTGCCTGAAGTAATGGAAACACTCATCCAAACTCTCATGAAAACAGCTCTCACAACAGATTCTGCATAGGTTTAAAGGAGTCACAGTATTCCCTTGTGCAAGACCAGAAAGAGGACAGTAAGAGACAGCTATTAGAGTTGTTCCAACTGATTTAAGAAACACAAAGACATTTAGTTTCCCACAGCATAGCGGTTTTAGACTAAAAGTCAACAAAAACCTGTTTATTTTCCTGATAACAGACCCATCCCACAGGCACTATCAGAACGTCTGTATCATAGGAAACAGCCTTCAGAGGCAGGAGTGGAAAAACCCATATTCCCGGGGAGAGGACAGAAAGGGACAAAAGAAGGCTAGGTTAACCCAAGAGAAGCGAAAACTTTAATGAAAGCTACCAAAGGTAACAACAGAAGGGGCTGCCAGACCAGTTATGACTGTTTACATGATATACTGACAAAGGTAGAGCAGATTTAGGAAACTTGTAATGACAGTATTATTCATAAGAAAAAAAAAAAAAAAATCCCCCAAAGCATTCACAGCACTTGAGGTACTTGCATATACTAAAACACCCATTTTTTCTCTTCAGACTGAAGATCATTCTCTGGTCCCAGCGAGCAGCAGTTCTACCTTGGCTGTAGAGGTAATGACACCTCTCAAGCTCCGGTAGTGTTACACAGCTCAAAGAGCAATGCCACAAGACAGATGCAGAATCAAGCAGTCAGAGGCAAACACTGATACACTCCAAGCAGTTATCATTCACACAAAATAAGTCAAATAAGTATTTCATCATTTCACTGGCCTACAGATCATTTAAAGACTATTCTTATTTATTTGAAGCTGTAAGGAAAAGAACCAGGGAATGGCCTATGTAAACTCTGTAGGTTTTTATTCCTGAAGCACAAGAAGTATTTAAAGACTATGTACAGACAAAAAAAAAAATTAGGCAAGTACGGAATAATTGGATTGTACAGAAATTAAATTTAAAGTTTTATTAATAGCATATTTTATAATAATTGACAGCAGAACACACAAAACCTGGTTTAAATGCAAAACCAGACTGGAGATTAGCCTAACCACTGCTCAAACTGGCAAAAACATTTAAGCTGTTATGGAACAAGAAAGCATCAGGAGTGTAAAACTTTCATTAGCTACATGCTTATTGTGGTAATTTTTAAAGCAGCAAACTAGAAGTATGAACAGAATCACAAAACAACAGCCCTGATCCTAAAAGAAAGGCATTAGATGCAATAGAGGTGTGCTTGTGCAGATACCAGAAACTAGATCCCAAAGGTACTACAGGGGAGAGAGAACTAAGAAAAGGACTGTTTAAGAATAAGTTTACAAATTATATCTTAAACCTACAAAAACTTTTCTAAAAAAAATCCTAAAATCAATTTTTGCTCACCTTCATTGTGGATTAAGAGCCCTCCAAAAGTCAGGCTAGCAGGAAAACAACAGGACAAGAGGAAGCCTCGTTTCCTGCTACACTGAGACTATAAAGGATACCAAGAATGATTTGATTGGATCATCCCAACATGCACATTGCCATAAAAAAAGCCTGTATCCAGGACACGCATCCAGTCTGCTACTTCACAGGAAACAACACAACAGGAGGATACAAGAACCGTTTGCTTCCTTGCTATTCTACATAAAGCAATTCTGACAGGAAGCCACCCTCAGCATGCTCATGGCCAGTATGTTCATCAGTAGCATTTGATAAAGGGGGAGGGGGACATGACACCCTTCAGAGAGATTTTCTCCTAAATAAATATTTAAGAATAAACTAACCTAGGAAGATAAGCGCAAGGGAAAACAAGCTTAGGTGATCTAAAGTTCTAAGGCTAATTCGTCACGAACCGAACTACTTGATTATAAAAACCTTGTTTCAAAAGAAACAAAAATACACACCAAAAACCCATCCCACACACCAACAACAAAACCCCCACCAAACATATCCTACTTCTATCTTCATGGAGGTTTGCTCATTTCACAATGTATTTGACAACTCTGACGTGTAAAAGCATCAAGATGCTCTGGATCTTCTACAGGACTGCTAGAGAAAAATGGCCTACTGTAAGTTCTCAGAAGAAGTCCAAGCCCAACTTGCCTGTGGACTACAATCTTCACTCTGGTATTTACAGACAGATCAGCTGTGAGAACTGACTCTTCAAAACATTGTATAAGAAAGAGTTGTCCAGTAACTTCCCTATTCAATGTCACTGGATGACAAACATCCCCCTTATATAATACCCCCGATTCTGTGAGTGCAAGAATCAAAGCTGAATTTTGCAAACCAAGTATCAAGCAAAGTTATTTTTATATTGCAAACTTACCAAATACCAAGGTCTGTATGCTAAATTATCTTCTATGATACTAGTATAACCCACTTTTGAAATCATATCAGAAACACAACGTGAATTCAAACCTGTATAAGCTTACAGCTCATAAAGCCTAAAAATGCAAACACTTAGAAAGACACTACCTTGGAAATACTGAGATTTCTCTTTTAAACATTATGTGATAGGCATATATAGGCAATAAACAAGGCTTTATGGAAAAGTATTTCCAATATACCCTTGCTTCCCAGGCAAATTATGTATTTCACTCTTCAGAGACTCCACTTGTGATGAAGTTTACTCTCATTCACCCAGTCCGATCTTCCACCAAGACAGACAGGTAGAACATTAGCCGGGATGCAAGCATAAAACAGTTATAAATCACATCAGATGAGGACGCAGTAAAGCCAAGTCCTTTCAACAAGTTATTTAAGTAACATTTTACCTTTGTTTTTAAATTCCATACAACTGACCACATGCAGATATGCTTTAAGTATTAAAATGAAGCACACCCATTAAAGACAGACCAGGACTCTTATCAGGAGCACTGGAAACACTTTGCAACTTATAAATAGGTAGCTGGGAATCAACGAATTTCAAGCTTAGCAGACTCATCCCCATATGCCTCTTATCTGCCTGTTTCTTAATATTCTTCTCATGTTCTTCTGTTCTCTCCTGGATTTCAACATTTCACACATCAATACCTGTGCTGGTTTTGGCTGGGGTAGTTAATTTTCTTTATAGTAGCTAGTATGGGGTTATGTTCTGGATTTGTGCTGGAAACAGCACTGATAACACAGGGATGTTTTCACTACTGTTAAGCAGCGCTTACAGAGAGCCAAGGCCTTTTCTGTTCCTCAACCCACCAGCGAGCAGGCTGGGGGGGCACAAGGAGCTGGGAGGGGACATAGCCAGGAGAGCTGGCCCCAACTGACCCAAGGGGTATCCCGTACCACGTGGTGTCATGCTCAGCATGTAAAGCTGGAGGAAGAAGGCAGAAGGGGTGGATGTTTGGAGCAGTAACTTCTGTCTTCCCAAGTAACTGTTAATGCCTGATGGAGCCCGGCTTTCCCGAGATGGCCGAACACTCGCCCGCTCATGGAAAGTGGTGAATTGTTTTGCTTTGCTTGTCTGTGTGGCTTCTGCTTTACCTATTAAACTGTCTTTATCTCAACCCACTAGTTTTCTCACTTTTACCCTTCCGATCCTCTCCTCCATCCCACTGGGGCTGGGAGCAATGAGTAAGCGGCTGTGTAGGGCTTAGCTGCCAGATAGGGTTAAACCACAACAATATCCCAGGCAGATACTGTGTTCCAGAAGCAGACCAGACCAAACTGCCTACAAGGCTCTTATGCAACCTAGAACACCACACACACACACACTTCAAGAGCACACCAGCCCTTTCAGTTACAGGACACTGACTGCCAAAGCCTGCTGATTGCCTACCCTGACCCACAGATTCTGGCTTCTCTTTCCACAACCCCACCAATTCCAAATATATAAGCCTGTCTTTCCATAACTATGCCCGCATTTTTTGCCCCTAGGAATTCAAACTGGCTGCAAATTTTATTGATAATTATTTTATGACCTCTTCCAGGTCATTAATGAAATGTTAAACAACATGGTTTAATACCAATGGCACCAAGTTCCCTACAGCAAGGTGTACATTGGATGGCCATTCCACATTTGTAATTGTATTAAAGCCTATTAATAACCCAGGTTTTTTAATTCATTTCATATGAGCCATGTTGATTTTTCCATCACTGACATTTCTTAAATAACAAATTAAATCCCTTAAAGATCAATTTCATCCAAATACCAGTTGTTCAACCACATGATGGTTGTCAAACTACCAAATTCATCCCCTCATGTTTTAAAATAAGAGTGACCTCTGCATGCATCCATTTAAACTCCATCACATTCAACATGGCCATGTTAATACATTCAGGTAATTTTAAGTCACCTAAACCCTCCGCCAACCCCCAGTGGATAGACTTCAAACAGTGTTTATGATCTAAGAGCAATAAGGAAAACTAACATAACAATGTTTGTCCCTCATATACCTGCAACAAACAGTAACTACTGAAACTGGAAAAACATGTACTGAGGAATTAGTGAAAGGAAATTAGAAAATAAGGTTGAGAATATACCTGATGAGAGCAGGCTAAAGCATACAGTAAGCCTGCAGCAGCATTCTTTTCTTCCAATCACTCAGTTTCAAGGCCTCAGGTATGCTTCATACTATTTTATTCCCCCTTCTAGCCCATTAGAAGTCAGAAGCCAGTTATGGAGGAAATATTTTTAAATTAAGGTATTTCATGTGATAAGGCAAGGTCTGCAATTGGAGACAGGGGAAAAACAAACACACACACAAAAACAGGGATGGTTCAGCCAAGCTTCCAGACACACACTTTTTCTTCAAATATGTCTTCTACCAATCTTAATTTGTTTGTATCCTTAAACCCCCAGAGCACCAGTATAGCTGTACCTAACAGTCATAGTTACAAAAGTTCATATATTGGTTAAGAGTAAAATAGCCCTTAAATATTTCCTTGCTAGACTAGTATCTTGAATATATACAGGTACAGCATTCCCAGCAGATACTAACATTTTAAGCATCCGCCTGACAAAAGCAGATGACAGCTTTCTTTACAGCACTGCACCATAAACTGCTGCAGCTGAGGAGCTGACTTATGCGCAGCCCAGACATCTGTGCAGCACAGATAGAGCTGCCACTGCTAACCTCACCAGCCAGCCCCAAAATAAGCTGTAAAATGCATGTACCAAACTGGCAGGACACTTCCCCGCTCAGTTTGGTGGCCCTGGGCCCCTAGCGCAAAAGATTACGAGAACATTGGCTCGGTCACCTGGAGGAAATTAAAGGAAATGAGCAGGGCAGCTTGGCAAAACATAGCATGACCATGGACAACATGTCACCCCAGCTGTTCCTTAGCTTACTAGGTGCAGCATTTTTGGCCACAGGAGCATGAATAAACAAGTGGTAGGGAAAAAAGCAACTCATGGTTAGAGATTAATGACCTTCTTGAAAAACACTAAGAACCTCCAACACCTCCCTTCATTGAGACATCACCCCCAGCGCATTTCTACCCCTGGAGCAGCTGGCAAGGAGAAGCCACAGAGGCCATCCAGGGTCCACCTTTCTGTGATGACACCTAATATGCCCCAGGTGGAAAAAAGATCCCGTGGGCAAGCCTACATGCAAAGCACAAATTTCTTCATCTATTAGGTCACTACATTAATGGTGCTGAGTCTTATTCAGCTATTACACAGCAGCTGTTTCTCAGCTATGTATTATCATCTGAAAGCTGTGACAGTAAAGGGAGAGATAAGAAAAGCAGGGAACTATGACAACTGAGGGAGGAAGGGACTACAAACATTCTAGAAATCTCTATGAAGCATACCGTTGCCCAAATGTAGTAATGCACAGCACACTGGAGAGCTAAAAAAAAAAAAAAAAATTAAGTTTCATTTCAAAAATTAAAGAGTAAGACAAGAGGAAAAGTTCAAAAATAACTGGGAGAACAGACCTGCAGTGCAGGATTTCTGTGTGATCCAGTAACAGTTACAAGAGAAATTAGAACTCAGCGGTAAAGAATATATAAAACTTAAGAGGAGAGCTGGAATAAATTTTACTGCTCATACAAATCTGTTCCTCAAAAGTAAAAACTTAGTTATACTAAAAACACCATGTCACCTAGAAAGTTTTGTTTAATTCCTACTAGTAATATTTTTAAGACTTAATGTGTTATCTACAAAAACAGGCACAACCAGCAATAAAAATGTACATAGAAGTTTGTAGCATCTGTGCGCGCACCTGTCTGCATGTATCCAGATACACATTTACAGCACAAAACTGAAGAGGACAAAGGTTAAAAAAAACAACTTCAGTCCCTGAAAATGTACTAAGGCTTTCCAGCTCCAAGATCTTTTTTGCCAAACCAGCTGCATCAAAGCATGAGTGATTCTGTAGAGCACTGATTTCAAATACTACATAACATTTTACCTAAGCCACTACTTCAAAGTCAACATATGCACATTGCCAATATTAAACATACACAACTTATTTTTCACCAACCACAGCAAAAAAGGCATGAAAAAAAAAAAGTCTACACAAAGAAATACGAAGTTCCTTTTTGGAGATGAACTGTACAATTTCCAAAGCCTTCCATATCTGCCTGGTTTTATAATGTGACACAGCAAGCTAGTGTCCTCACACGTATACTTTAGTAAGAAAGTTGTAGAATTTGGTATTTTTAACCATTAGCTTCTAGTAGTACCAAACCAAGACATAATTTAAAAAATAGAAAGGGCAGCACTGCCTACATTTGTATAAGCACATCAGAAAACCTAAGTCTGTTTCAAGTTTCTACCTGCACAGCAAAACAAGAACCACATCACACCTTTATCCTAAAATCACTTTCAAATTGCTTTCTAGGTTTTGAATCTTACAGATGAAACCACACAGATAATCTCAGCTGCCACTGAAAAAAAAGACAGTGGCATACACTATTAATACATGACTGAATTCTAAGGCTTAAAGAAGCTCATACTCCTGGAACTACAGGCAAATATAAAAGTTGTTGGAATTAAACTACCAAAAATAAAATTTGACTGGGACACTGAAGTTGAGATGCCTCAGAACCTGCCAACACGACAGGTTATGCCTACTTGCTTAGCTGAAACAAAGCAATTGCATAAGCACCTTTAGTGCCAATGAAGAGAGGCACTTCAACAGGGAAACTTGGCCAGAAATATAGCCCAAGGAAGATTCAGCTCAGTAAAAATCACCTCTCTTTCTGATATACACACACATGAACTATATGAATTACTTTCCAAAACTAAATCAGGAAATGCAGCTGTGGAAATCTAGGCCAAAATGCATAAGGAATACTGTAAGTAAGAAGACACACAGGACCAAGTAAAACTCAAAGTACACACTTGGAAATAAACACAGACAGTTCTGCTATGAAGCAGAGTAAGCATTCAGTGATAAAAATGGTAAAATTCATTTTTGGCTAATAAGTGCACATGCCACCACAGATTGCCAGCACATCTGATAAACAAGGACACTGTTAAGTAGTCATACGTTCTGGCAAAAATCACACAAAAAAGGTGAAGGATATCCTACTGAACTGTAACTAGCTTTTCTTTCTAAAAGTAAGAACTGAAACTCCACCATAGCCTTCTGCCAATGGTCTAACTTGTAAAAATGAATGAACCAAAGGCATCTGAATGAGAAGTAAAAATTAAACACAAGCACTTCACTCTGCTTGAAGTACCATGTCCACCTGCTTAGATGAAGGCCTGCTGTACAGAATGACAATGCCACATTTGGATGACCAAGCCTAGGTGCTCTGTTAACTACAAGTTACATTAATTTCCTAAATTTGCTGATGTGCTCTACTATGGCAGATGTGTACCCTAGCAGTGCTCCAGAGGTCAAAAGCTCAAGTCTCTGGCTGATAGAACTGACTCACAAGAAACCAGCAAGAAGTTTCTCAAGAGTGTCACAAGGTATTTTTCTTCCTAAAAGCGACTGCATTACCTGACCCTGTAATGAAAAAAATACATATGCTTCTCCTGTGCTTATCAGCATAGGTATTACAGAAGGATTGCAGTATGTCAGTAACCTTTTGCTAAAAAGAAAATTCCTGCTTTCGTAGAGTTTCTTTTGGACACCACAGGTGACAAACTTATTCAGCACTAAAGGATGTGAATGGACTAGAAGGCAAAACTGCCATGGGGATTGGATACAGTGCCACAACTGCCCCAAATTTTACGAACAAAAGCAAACAACAGCAAACCCCACAGAACAGGAGATTTTTCCCAAAAGTAACAGGTGGCAGAGAAGGAAAGCAGCTTCTAGGTCCTGCCCACCCCACCCCCCAAGAACAATGCTAACATCTACTTCAAGATTAAGCGTCTACTCTCAGAATCAGAGTTTCTTCTTGTATTAATAGTTCACTAAAGATCAATGTAGCAGGAGAAAGCCTGTCAAGTCAGTTTTTAGGCCTTTCTATGAGACAGATGCTGATAAATAGTTTGAATTAGTTTGTCAGTAACATACAAATTACAATAAAAAAAAAAGAATTTGCACATTCTGGTCTTCCAAATGCAGGTGATGTCTGTAACAGTATCAACTGGTCACCTTCCCAAGACTACAGATGTGATCAACTGCAAGTCATGGGAGTGGCTGGGCACTTCAGCAGCTATACTTTACTTTTTTTCTTTTTCTTTTTTTTTTTTTAATTTTTTAAATCACAGTAGTAGTAGAGTGTGGTTTTGGGAAGACACACAGCTTCTGCTGCTTCAGACCCTGTTGGGCACCCATCATTCCACCAACTCCACACAACACTGCCCCAACAGAGCAGCACGGAGAACACAAGCCAGTTTAAAGGATGTCTACCATGTCTTGAAGTACTAGGTAAAGTTCACAGGCAGATATCCACCTTCTGCTCCATAATTTATAGGTAAATGTTGTACTTGCAAGCAAAGTTATTGTAATGGATTCTGCAAACTGTTTTCCAGCTTAAAGTACAAACATACATTATGGCTCCATCATTCTCATACATCTACAATTTCTTCCCGATTTTTCTTTTTTCCCCCCATAAGTTAAACAAGCTAGGAAAAAGCCTTAACAAAAGAACTACGCAAAAAATGGCTCTGCACAAACACCAGACCAACACTTCACACTAACTCAAAGTATAAAGAGCATTGAACATGAAGACTGACCTCAAGCAGATCACACAATCATGGCAGAAATCAAAATGACAGGACAGTAACTATGACAGTCATGTAAGACTACTGAAACAGGCTGCCCAATTGGCCTGGCCATGGTCTGAAAGCAGATCCTGAACATAAACATTCAGAACCAAATCATCTCTGTGAAAGGTTTTACAAACTGCTGTTTGCAAATGGCAATGGCTGAACTCAGTAGCGACACACTTAATTTTTTAAAGCTCAGAATAAACCAGTTCCTAAGGAAGAAATGCACTCAGGAAAATTGCAACTAGGTTTCAAACATTAGGAAAGGAGATGCCTCCTTTTGGAATACTTAATTTTAGATTTATTTTCTAAAATAAAATAGCACCCATCAGCTAAACTCTGAACATCTTTAGTCTTACCTAAAAACACAGGAAGGATGGCTTGCCATAACCATTTTCAAATGCCTTCTAATACATGTCCTGCCAACATTTCTCTAATTTCTCAAGTGTCAGCTTAGTTTCAAAAACCATGCTGTATGGAGTGAGAAGAGGCCTATATAATGAAGAAAAACCTTAATTTCAATAGTGAAAAATATGGAAAAAAAAAACCCTTAGGAAAACCAACTTCTCTGGGTCCAAAATAGGCAGCATTACCTGCAATCCTGCTCTCCATTTGCAAAACAGAAAAAATAGGGAAAATAGTAGCTAAATACCAGTTTAAGTCACTACTATCAAAGTATCACAGACACATAGTAAGAGTGCTGAGAGGGACTGGTTTTAAAACAGCAGTTTTTATAGACACAGACACACCCAGAGCATGTCAGAGAGCAAGAGCTAGAGGCAGGGGAAGGAGTCATCTTACTGCAAAGGATTTCGTGCTACATCAGGTTATCATCTGCCCTCTTAAAATAGCCTGCTGGCAGTTTTACTACACTACCACGTGCTCTAGCCACAACTTAAATGCTATCACATGCTCACATTTCATCTGGAACAAATGCATACAGCCAAGTGATCAGATGATGCACAGATTCAGCATCAATGGAGAACAAGCTACAGACAAAGCACAAGCCACAAAAACAGCCGCACTGACCAAAAACACACTATTTCACCTACTGCTTATCAGTATGCTTAGGAACGCTGTTGTTGTGTGCACACACTTTTTAAAATAAGCATATTAACAGAAGAAACAGGAAAATGCTTGTAGCATGTATCAGTAGCTGGAGGAGAAAGACTGAAAGGGAACTGGTATTTTGAGATTTCTGGCATGGCTCTGAATTTGACTACGCATGAGTAGACACATGGAAAAAAAGCAGAAGAGGAAAGGACAGAAATTTAAGAAAAAGGAAGGAAGGGAGGGAGGAAGGACAGACTGTTACACCCTTCTGGTAAAAAGGGATTTAATCCAAAATTTCAACTGCTTCCTGAACGTACTGTGGGAAGTGCCAAAAATTAAGAATAAAGGCTTACTGATTTTCCATATAGTCTCTTGACGCTTTTATTTAGAATCAACAACTGGAAAAAAGTAATTCCAAAATAGTTAGCAGAAAGGAACAAGCTCCCAAAACCAACATTTCATGTTTCAATTAGATCTGAGGGAATTCATTTCAATGTTTCCGTACTGAAAGCTCACTGAAGAGCCCAAAACTGCATGCACATCCCGAGCTATAGCTCCTCCCAAGCAAGCCCATTTTGATTCACAGCTTACCATTTTGATTTCAGTCAGTACGAATACTGTTAACAAGGAACCCAGGGCTGGATTTCTCCCTCTCTCCCAGGTACCTGCAATAATGTGATCCAAGATCCTCCACCATTTGTAACACCCATTGAAAGAGCAGGCACAGGACTTTATCCAGGAAGCAGGGATGCTCCTGCTTCTGGTGACCAACCACTCCTGTTGCAAGGCTGGTGGAGCTGCCTAAGCAGCAGAGGGCCCAGCACCTTAGGGTGAGGAAGACAGAAAACTGAAAACAATTTCATGCAACAGCCTGTAACTCAAGGGCATTCAGCAGCTGCCAGGCCAGCAGCTAGTCATCCCTATAAAGGCTGACACAGACACCTGTGGGCATGACTCACACTGCAGGTCTAGGTAAACCATTCCTACTCAGGCCCATAGATCAGGGCAAGCTTTCAGGAGGGAAAACTCTTCTCCCACACCACCTCACACTTTTCACTCAGGGGGTCATTAAATCCCTACAGGAACCCAATTCTACAAGCTGAATTGGCAGAAAATTAATCCAGCAAGAAGTGGGAAGTTTGCTGCAAGTTTCACAAGCTAAACCAGTTCAGTATCTGATGAACACAGCACCTGAGCCAACGTGTGGGAGAGAAACATCTTGTCTTGCCAAGGTAAAAAGATTCACTTGCAGTGCTTGGGAAACGGTCACAGTTCAGATATTTTCTGATGGGGGGGATGGGGCAGTGGCATGGTTAAGGGCAGACATGGAACTCTGCAATTTAGCTACAATCCACCCCCAGCCCAATCATCCAGCATGATGCTGATGTTCAGTAAAGCATTTCTGTAAGAAATTCAAACTTATGGTTTATGAGACTATGTATAAAATTTTCCACATTCCAAATATTAATAGAAGATGGCCCCTAGCAGGTTACAGGCAAGAACAAAAATGAAACCCACACCAATTCTGCTTATTTGTAGTAATGCCTGGGGACACAATCTGAAAGAAATAAGTTAGCTTTTCCAAGAAACTAGCTATTACAAGAATTTTATAGTTCTGATTCATCCGTTCATGAGCTATAAGATGGGCTTGGATATCCAAGCTAGGAAGGACAGCTAGACGATACTATGAGCAGCCAGGCCCAACCAGTTTATCTCAATTCCTCCTTTTGTCCTAAATATTCTCATCTGCATGGTCCAGGATTCTTCTAGCCTCATGTCATCACATTCCCAGCTGCAGATGCCCTAACTTCAATGACCTCTCCAAGATACAACCACTCACACTCCAGCCTTCACAAAACAAAGTCCTAAATCCAGCCTCTCAGTTGCAACACATGCTACCTCACCAGCACTGCCTGGGCCCTGATCTGGCATCCTGATCCAGAAGGCACTTCCTGGATTTCCACAGCAGACACTGAAAAGAACAAGCTTCAGCCCCAATCTGATAAATGGTACCCATATGGAGATAATCCTGTTCCTATCACCTCCATGCAGCCAGCCAATGCCAAGGAGTCCATGCCTGCAATAGGCAATGCACTGTCCACCCAGCAATGTGTCTGTCCACAAGCACCAGAGCTTGGGAACTTCTGATGAAGACTCTGGTATAGTTATCATGTGCTTTCACAAGTTATAACAGTTCAGTGACTGGCAAAGATAGTTTCAGCATGAGCTCTTTTGCTAATGCAACTGTTGTTCATGCAGCTGAACCCACGAGTTCTAGAAATTGTTGTTGAGAGGAGCAGCAGCAGAGGGCCATACACTTCTCCAAGCAGCATCTAGGAATGCCATCTGTGGAATCAGGACAAGCACTTAAGAAAAATCAATGACAGCCTATCCAGCTCCAAAACCTGCATCTAAGAGTTGCCAATAAGGATACAGAAAGGCAAGTATTACATAGTAATACTTTACCAAGATGTTCTTCCAACAGTTTGTCTCAGGGACTATCTGCATTTCAAAGTATCAAATGGATTTTTTTAGACTTCTCTAGTAATCCTATGTAATCCCTTATGTAACCCATGTAATTTCAGCTTCTACAAAAACCCACAAAAAATACTTGCACAGCTCAGTTACAGGATGAAGAATCACTTTTATTTGTTATGACCATGCCAATTGCTTGCTTGTTCTGAGTAGCCCTTAGCTCCTGCACAAGGAGAAACAGAAAATAACCTTCCCACCTTCTCCATGCCACCCATTAAGGGGATCCTATTGACCTCAAATGCCCATCTCCTCTGTCAACGGAAGAGTCAATGCATTTATCTGTAACTTGCATGAACTCCATTCCTTCCTTTCCTTTTCTTGTAACAACTTCTGTTAAGTCTTGAAATGGCTGACTATTCCATTTCCTTTAAATACTGCATTTCTCCTGGGCATCGCTATAAATATAATTTGTCTCCATACTACAACTCACAGAAAAGTCAGAGGGAGTGACCAAGCACAATATCTTTGTGATTTGCCAGGACTACATGATACCTGTCAGTTCAAAGAACTCTAATACTAAATAGACATTTCAACTACAGCATGCAACAGTATTTGGCACGGTCCCAGCAGCAGAGGAATGGAAGGCAGAAAACAAGAACCAAGACTTTAATGATCAAGGAAGAAAAGAAGAGATCCAGAGAACTAAAGACAGTAAAGCAAACGCTTAAGCCTGGTAAATTGTTAAAAGCTATAATAAAGAATAGAATTGGTGGAGTTTGCATAAACATGGAAATAGAAAAGAATTAACATTGCTTTGGTAGAAGAAAGTAACCATTCCAAAAAGCGTCTATGCTCTTTGAAACAGCTAGCTGTAAATATAGGGTAGTCCAGTTAACACATCATATCTGAATATCCTTTGAAAAGACACCTTAATGAAGGGTTGTTGTTGTTTTAAAGGTATAAATATACCTTTTATTTAAATAAAGGTATAAACTAGAAAATTCCTCTTGAAGATTCAGAAGTGCTCAAGAAATAAGAAACAAAACCAGCTGCACACAAACAATTGGGTTTCACTATGATGGGAGTATCAAAAGCATCCCACAGGGACTTAGGACCCATGCTACTCAACACAGTGTCCATGCAATTTCACAAGAGGCATGAACAGTGAACTCTGCTGAGGATACAGAACTACTCAAGGTAGTCAAAACTTAAGCCCATAGCAAACAGCTAACATACATCTTGTGGGTGACCAAATATTAAAGTGGCAGGTGAAATCTAGCCCTATCAAATGCAAAACCTACCCCCAGGTAAAATAATGAAAAACCCAAACCTCATCATTCTACCTGTATAAAAATGAGTTCTAAATTAGCACAGTCTAAATGAGAGTCAGCTAACAACTGCAGATCAAGGATCAGTCAAGTCATGAAGTCCAACAGAAACAGTACTGGAAAATTAGAAAAGACAGCAAAAAGGCAACAAGCAGACAGCTTTCATTATTTCCATATAATCTCTGTAATTTAAATACAACCCTGGTCCACCACAACAATGATACTATAAAACAGGATAGGGTACAAGGTATAACAAGAAAGCTGTTTAAACAAACTAAATTAACACAACAGTTTTCATACAAAGGAAGAGTAAATAAACGAGAAGTGTTCATCTCAGAAAGAGGTAGGATGTAGCAAAGTATAGTAGCGCCGTATCAAGTCATGTACAGCAGGGAGATCTGTAACGTAAGAACAAAGTCAGCCACTGCCACCAGATGCAGCAGCTGAACAAGCAAAAGGAAGTTTTTATAAAATGCATAATTTAATGAAGGAACTTATTGCCATAGGACACTGTGAAGGTAAAAAAAGCTCAAAATAGCTTGGGAAAGCTATTTAAAAAAAAAAGTGCCACAAAAGGAGGTCCATTGAGCTGTTAAATACACAGTGATAGAGATAACTGTCCCCAACACCTGAAGAAACTCCTCAGCTATGGACTGCCAGAAGTTACTAAGATTTAATAGAGCTGTCATGCTATCTTTTTTTTTTTTTTTTTTTTTTTTTTTTTTTTTACACCTTTTCTACTGGGCATCTATTAATCTTACAGGATAACAAAGCAAGAAGACCTTTGATCCAAACTTGCATAGTTATCCTTAGATCATTAAAAACAGCAAAAATATTCCTATGTTTTTAATCTCCAAAGCCAAGTTAAGCAAAAAAAAGGTTGTTGTGTTAACTTAGTCACTACAGAAAACCCCTCCGTAAAACACTGCCTGAGCAGCAATAGCCTTTATTCCCCAAACTCTCAAAATCATGTATCAGACTTCATTTTACAATGAATACAGGATTTTAAAACTAAGCAACTGAATAGTCATATTGGAAGATGCAGAAATATTATCATGATAGATATCACCTGCCAGAAATTTGAGAAAACTTACTACCTAGGTCAGTGCATCTACACCCTGTTGCCCAAAGGGGCAATGCTGACTCAACACCTCCCAAATATACCCCACACACCTCCCCAGTGTGGGATCTGGCGACAGGGTCATCAAGAGGCAAGTCAGTTCAGCTACAGAAAACTATCCAGCTTTAGTCTTTGCATACTATCAGCTCACCGAAACAACTCACTCTGCAACTGCACAGTCTGTACATTTGACAGCAGGGAAGTAGCAAGACTGTGTCTAAGTCTGGACTGTCAGGATTTCCCTTCACAAAGGCAGCCCACAGCTGCAGCAGATGTGCAACAAACCATATTTGCCATTAAGGGATGCAAACACGAACACTAATCTCACTAAATGCACCACTTAAAACACTAAAGTGAACTTTGCATCACTTCAAAATCAGCTAGTAATTACGTCTGGGTTTAAATGAAAGCAAGGAGATGAGCAAGAAGAAACAGCTCCATATATCACTACACCAATGTTATAGTTATGGCACAGGACAGCAAAAACATTTTGTTACCAAAATTTCACATGGTATATTGACATGCACAGTTTCCACACACACGCATTGAATTTGCTATTTAAATACCACAAAAGTCAGCTTCAGCCTAGATGAATAAGTTATGGAATATTACACTGACCAGTCTTCACAGTTGATGCTGTGGTGTTGAAACAACTGATACTAATGGGACTTCTACGGGAGGCTCATGATTTTCACAGATGCAAAGTTCAGTGTGCCAAGTTAAGGATGAGGCTTCAAGTGTAACTGAAGCACCTACAGGGAAGCACTTGAAACAGAAACTGTCACTTACATAACATCTTAAGAAGAAAGGATACCAATGAAACCATGTGGAGCTACAGCATCCTCAGAAACACAATTCATCATAGATGTCACTGTAAAGGCATAAATGGCTGTAACACTAGCATTTAACTCAAGTCGCAGAACAAGACAAAGTCAGAGCACATATAAACCCCCTTCCAGATTGTGATCTCCATTAGAAGAGCCCCCCCAAAAAACATGTGAAACTCCTGCTGAGGTCAGGGATGTGATTAACACCAACCTTAAGACCTCAACTTTTTAGCTAAGAGATCAGAGTAGACATCCTGTTACTAGCACATACTGCACTGGAAACCTGACTTCTATAAGAGATGAAGTTTGCAAAATATACTGCTATATTAACATAGAAAATGCCAATGCAACATAAAGTTCCCAACTAAATAAAAGAAATAGAAAAATAAGAGGTCATGCATTAAAGGCTGAAACTAGGGCAGTGATCGTAAAGATCCTGCCTCAGAGGAGTTCAGTACACACAGAAAACCCACCGAGGTGCTCTGCACACGGCAAAAGCAGGCATCACATCATATAAGGATAACAGAGCAAAATGTGCTGTTCTAGAAGCAAGTTGAAATTCAACTGCATGCACCAGAAGCATTTAGGAAACAGACATTTGAACAAAACAGAATTACTTAAAAATCTCCAGCAAACTTCTCTCAGAAAGTTGGTGCTACAAGCAATGTTATCTTCCCTAAAGATAACACAGAAAGGTGACTTGTGGAATTCCCCCCCAAAAAAATATAAGTTCTTCTACAGATAAGAAACCCTTTGAGACACATTGCAAGAAACAATGCAAAGCTAACAAAAAGCAAGTTAGGACAATATTGGAGTTTTCCAACAGACCACAGCTCCTAGCAAACAATTCCTAAGAGGTTAAAATGTGTATCCACTTAAGTAACAACAGTAGCCCTGAAAGCACACATTTTTAGACATACCTGAAAATAACTATTAAAAAAATCACTTCTCATTTGTTTTTAACACTTTGGTTGTACAATCAGTCTGTCAAGCCCAGTTTGCATTACACAAGCCTTCAAAAGGCTTCTAAAATAGCCTGCCTTATTTTGTACAGACTGGCGTGTTACCCAATATCACACACCTGATAAAGCAATACATGTATAGTAACATGCTGCTTGTATTTAGTGCCCTGCAACATAATTAGTTTTAGGGTACCCAGACAATAAATACAGCTATGAAATTGCTCTTAAAGCATGCAGCAGTAGCTTCCACAATACCTTTTTTTACCTGCTATAAAAGCAGCTCCTTCCAGACACACATCCACACCATAACCTCTAACTTCAAGCCATCTTTTTAAATGGAGTTACTTCAACATTCCTCAAGTAAATGCCACAACATAACATCCAAATCATAACAAAGCAATGCATGTTCTACTTCAGGGCAACTCAGCAACCTTAAACTCCAGAATCCTAGTGCTTTCCAAACAATTTAACCTACACAGTCCTATGTAAAGCTGTTGTGGCTTCCAACACAAGGCTGTCTCCTTCCCAGTGCCACCCTGCTGTCCCAACTATTGGCCAAGGCATTCTGGCCAAATCTCTTTCAAGCCAAGAGAACAGGTGAGCAACTGTGCTCTCTCCAAGCTGCTCAAGCAAGAACTTCTCCAACTGTCGAACAAGCCACAGCTCACTGCCTCAAAAGGCAAGCTGTGTCTGCTTGCGTAAATTCCCTTAGAAAGATTGTTTTAAAAAGGCAGGAAAACAAAGGAGGAAGGTTTCACATTATTATTTCATGCCCTTCATTAACATACAGGAAGGGCACCTCTCTAGGACTACAAAGCTTCCATATTCTATAGAAGCAAAAGAAATGTACAAAGGTGAAAAAGTTGTCTTAATATTAAAATCAGGATTATTTCAAACAAACCTCAACGCACCTCACTTCAAGCATCGCCACAGTTACCCAAGTGTAGAGACTGCCACGAAAATATAATTATTCCACTTGGGTAGTTTACCTAGTGAAACTATTAGTATTCAGTACACAGCGAGGACATTTCTTGATGAGACCTGCCTTTACTACTACCAAGGACAGACTCAAACTTCAGAGCAATTACAGGCAGCAATTAGGTGAAACTCAATCCAGCTTCAAGACTTCCAGTAGCAAAGCAATCCAAGACCCTGTTTCAAGGGCTAAGCACTGCAGTACAACATCACTCCAACAGTTCAAGTCTCTTCAATAGACACTAGTAGATGTCTGACAGGCTTTACTGCACATCAGCAGTCTGCAGGACCAGGTGTAGCCCTGTCAATGCTAACACTTTCCTTTACCAGATCTTTTATTTTCTCTTAAGCCTTCCTACATTTCACACATTTGGACTGGTATTTTTTCCATGAATTGCATATGCCCCATGCTTCACTCTATCATTTTCAGTATTTTGTACAAAACTTCCCTATCTTCTAATTACCAAAAATGACACTGGGAAAAGGTTTTCCAGAATTCAACTTTGAATTGTTTCAAAGTTTGGATTTCCCAGCTCCCTGTGCTTTGGAGCAGAATTCTTGAAGGCTCTCTACCCCACACCTTCTTTCCAAAATGTAGCAGAAATTGTCCCCTACAAAAAAAAAAGTAAAACAAACTCACCCAATTTTGACCAGCTTAAGACGCTTTGGTTTTGTTTTGTTCATTTCTTCTTTAAATTAGTCTATACGCACACTTAGGACAGACCGAGCATGTCACAGATTCACAGAGGAGTCCATTTGCAAAGCACAGAGCAGAACACTTCGTGAAGGTCTCAACACAGTTCAGACACTAACACCAAAAGAGGGAGCCTCCAAGAGAAAGCAACTGCCCAATTCAAACACCATGAAACATAAGCTAAATCCAGAACTGAGGATCTGCAGGCAGAAGAATGACATTGCCAAGACTAAGTTTCACTTAATTTTAGGAAACTTTTTCAGATGTCTGGGTCCATGCTGTCTCCTTTTGTATCCCTAGAGACACGTGCATCCCATCCACTGTAGGTCATCCTCTGGAGAGGTTTCCGTTGTTGACTAGGAAAGGAAGCCTCTAGAACTAACTTCAGCTGTGGTGCAGGAGCCAAGAGTTGAAAGCAAGGGAAAGAAGGGAAGGGATGGATAGTGTTACAGATAACTGCAGCCTTAGGAAATCCCACTCCTCTTTAACCACACTCAGCTACGAAGTTGCACCCTCCCTTTCCCACCAGGTTTTGAGCCCATCACCCCTGTCACTGTAACAAACTGAATTGGATGAAGGCTAAGACAACCCATTTTTTTTGCTGGGGTAGTTCTCTGCTGTTTCAGGAACTTGAGCAGCACAAACAGAAAACCACCTTTCTCTTTGAGCAGACAGCACATTGTCTCTGAGACCTCAGAAATCAGGGCTACACAGCTGATGTTAGGCTAGGAACAACAGGAGAGAGGAAACAGCAAGGCAAATCACTGGCAAGAACATGCAGAAAGGAAGATCAGGACTCAAAACCCAAGTGGGAAAACAAAGCCAACGAGAAAGGGAGAATGCGGAAGGAGAAACAGAAACAGTTGTCAAGAGCTTGGTGTAGAAGCCAAATCACACCATCCCTCTGCTATCAAACACACACTTCAAAAATGCAGCAGTTGAACGTACCCAATTCTTCCCAGCTTGGCACAAAGAAGAAACATGAGCTTACCACCGCTAGCAGATAAACTGACAGTTCAGGTGCAGAAGCTAAGCAGAATAGTTCTGCTCCCACACATCAGCATGCCACCACAGGGAGCTTCCCTCCCCATCCCCCTTTTTTTAAGTCTAGGATCGCCTGAAAGTGATCTGCATATTCACTGTACAACAATCAACTGTTACCATTTCCCTCAACATCTCTGTTCCCATTCAGCACACGGGACAAGGCTGGGTCAAAGGATCAATCAGAAAGCCTTAAAAGAAAAACTTGCCTGTTTAGGCATTTTCCCAGGCCCCAAATCTCTCCCATCCAAGACAACCTCCTACCCCCCACATTCTGTAAGTTACTCAAGCAAATCACTTCACTTACCTGGATTGAAAGCAACTTCAGAAAAACAGGTCCCAGTTTGCAATTTAGTTCCAAAATTAATTGAGTTTGCAAAACAGAGTATCTGGCGCAGTGGTGGGCAGTACTGAAGCAGAAACTCACTAAACCTACTCCTTTAGATGTCCGTGTCATTCACTACAGGTATGAGAAGGTACAGTAAGCAGCCAGCAAGCTGCATGTCTCACAGTGAAGCCATCTGACAGCCACAGCAAAGAAATCAGTTCTGTCTGCCACAACATTGCTATGTCACCACAAAAAGTAATCTCATTTCATTTGAGTTGTTGATCTGCTTGTGTCCTCAGCTGCTCAAAAACCAAGGCTCTGAGCTTAACAAGAGTTTAAATGAATCTGAGGCAGCACCACACCTATCTATCCCACACACACTTTGCGACAGCCCCAGCTCCCTCCCAAACCCCACAGTGAGCCAACTCAACAGGAAAGAGAGCAGGTTAGTAGAGCTACTTCTACCAGCCCATCTCCCCACACAATCTCACCTCAGAGTCTGCCAAGCACCCATGCTAGAAGGGGGAAGGGCAAGGAACATGCAAGTAATAGCATGACATGCAGCTGCTGCACTGCCACAAAGGTTAAGGCTACCCTAGGACCGCAGCCTGGCTTCAGTCTGCTCCACGGCGTGTTCAGCACTCACAGCTGCAACTGAGGTCCCCGCGAGCTGTGTCAAACTACAGATGCTTTAGCCTGCAGCTCAAGCACTGCGAAATGGGGATAATACCACTCCTTCATAAATAGTCTTCAAATGAAAAAAGTTCATGAATAGCTGACACTATTGTGGAAAGCACCACAGAACATCCATGCACAACCCACAAACTCTGCCTCTAAACTAAGGCTGAAATCCTTTCCAAGAAAAGTCCGAGACCATCCAGTGAACAAAGGAAGAGCACTGAATAATCTTCCAGTTGAAATCAGGCAAGGTTCCTATAGGAAACCAAGCAATTACCTATTTTCACAGTGCAAATGCAAAGTGGGCACAATAAAGCTTTTTGGCCTTGGTGTAACAATTTTCTTTGGTCAAAGCCTTAGTAGCATCCACAGCAAAAATGGATGTGAGGAAATCATGGTGAGCAGAGGTTAAGTCTGTGGTGGTTTTGATCCTGAAAAGCTTTTACAATACAAAGATAAGTACCCCACTTGGCTACTTTCAAGCTAAACTAATACAAAACCTGATTTATTTACATGTAAGCAGAACAACCCCAAATTACACACTCTCAAGTGTGTCAATTAGGAAAAACAGGCTGCAGCATTTTAAGCTACAATATTGTTTCACTTCTATCTCAAGAGTACTTTCCTGAGATCCGAGTTGGTTTTTTTTGACTGCTCTAAAGGTGTATCTACATTTTCTTCTGCACTTGCTGACAACAGCTATAAATAAAATTACAATTGTTCACTTAATTCTAAATTATGCATTGACACTTGAAAATGAAAATACTTCTAGCAAGGAATATTAACAAAAAATTAAGAGATAAACCATCTTAGCAAGCAAGTACAAGCAGGAAAGAAATCAAGCTGACAGTCATTTTCAAAACTGCAGAGTCCTCCAAGCCAACTAATTAACTTAGGCCATAAATAATAATGTGGTCAATTTAACTATCAGCAGTTTACAATATGAAAGTCAGCTAATTACAACTTTGTATCTTAACAATGAAGAACTGCTCTTTCAGTTTCACTGCCAAGTACTTTAGTTGTAAGTACCCATGGAAATTGTCTTCTGCAAAACATGTGACAGCAGGGTAAAAAACTAGCCTAAGGCAAGGGGCATGAAAATGCATTTTCTTGTAATTTACTTTAAGGTGCTCACAAACCTGAGGGGTGGATGGATTTAAATGGCCTAGTCGAGTAATAATTAGATTAGTATAGATTAATATCCTATTCCACATTTGTAGTTCAAGCACTTTCCTAAAGAGAAAGAAAAAGTGGGAGATTAACCTATCTCCACACACTTAAATCTTTCAACATACATGAGAACAAAGAATTTGATCAAGTGACAAAAAATGATAAACTGTCATGATTTCAATGAGGCTGCTCTTAGACAAAACGTCGTAATCAAAATGTACCTTTTGAAGGCACTCTATAATAAAACATACAGAACATTTAAGACCAAAAAATGGCTGCAACATGTTTTGCATGGAAAACCAGTAGATCTATCAAATAGGAAAAAGTATTTGTGGCTGCCAATTTAAAACAAACTGCTTCTAGGCACTTTCTGCTAACAGTTTTTAGAATTAGGAATTATCTTTTTCTTAAACCTCCTTTTAAGTCATTAAGTGAACAACCCGGGGGGGGGGGG
>JAVJGJ010000014.1:62723211-62737256 GCA_035590215.1 Microhierax caerulescens | reverse complement strand
CATTGCCGTTGAGGGTCTGTGCGGCAGGGCGAGGCGGCCCGGGGGGCTGTGCGGGCCCCCCTCGGCACGGGGCCCACCCGGGCTGCACGCACTGAGGTGCAGCGGGCGAAAGGCCCGCGTCGCCGGTGGGCCCTGTCGTTTGTGGGGCTGCCGGTGCCCCCCGTTTCGACTTCGGTTCACCCCTAAGTATGGGGTTTCTAGCAAGGGCGTACATCAGAAATGCCCCAAAAGACCTTGGTGGAAAAACATCTGTCCCCTGAGTTAATCATCTACCGATTCCAGGGCCCAATGTTAATGAGCTTTGTTTACCTGTAGTTCATTAAACAGCTTCGGTCTCTTCCTACCCTAGAAGAAAAACAACTTCCCAAAGAGGAGAACCATGACCAAACTTAAGAGAAAACAGCTTTTGGCAACGCAGAGGCATTCACACTGCCTTCAACCTCTACCCTGAAAGTGCAGACCTTCCATGGAAAAACACCCAGCCCCATGGGCTCCAGGGCCGTAGCTTAATTTAGCACAGCTTAACTCAAATTCTTTGTGCACACAAGTGTCCTTTCAGAATAAATTCATTGGTTTCTATGAAGTAGTTTAGCAAATAAAGCATTGCCCAAAGTGGGAGGCAGAGCAGACCTGCAGCCCTGGACACCTCGCACTAGAAAGGGAAAGCCTAGCACTGAAATGTACTGCAAGTCGCTGGAAGCTACAGTGGCAACATGCGGCATCATTCCTTTGATTATGCGTTACGGCATCATGTCCTTTGATTATGCGTTACGGCATCATGTCCTTTGATTATGCATTACGGCATCATGTCCTTTGATTATGCGTTACGGCATCATGTCCTTTGATTATGTGTTACACTCGGAAGGAAGTTTCGTTAAACACACCTATGTCAAGGCTAGATAAACTCACAAGCATAATCTACCTCTGTAGCACTGGGAACGTCACATAAGGTTGACACCAAACACTGTTTCAAGCTGAAACCACAGTAGTTGCCTTCCCACACCTTTATGCAGTATCAAAGGTATCTCTGACCCCATGATACCACAAAAATTAACAAATGCAACAGCATAACAGGGTGAACCTGCTACAAAGACATTTAAAACACAACTCACTCATTTTCTAAACACAAAATTCAGATGAGTTTTAAATGAAAGCCATTATTTTATAATACAAGGAATTTGGTAGCAATATGAGTTGAAGAATTTTCCTGTCTTCAGGCAAGCACACACACACACACAAACTCCTCAAATTGTTTGGTACTATGATAAACCATTGTGGGTTAAGAATAACCCTTTTACTACACTAAAATACAAAGGGAATGGCAAAGAAGCCCTATGTGAGTACAGCAGCCCAAAAGAGAAATTCAGTAAGTTTGGAAAGGATACCCAGTGGTGAGAGAACCCTCCTGGAAACATGAGCTTCATCCCTCTTGCTTGTTATACATTTTGGTTACTCTATTAATTTACTTCTTATTTCTAGTAAGAAATCTGAAGCTTTGTCAACCATACCAGCATCATTCATCAAGGCCTCTTCATTCTAAGACACGTTAAAATTACTTCTACATTCAAAACCAGAATAATTTCTAACAAGAAATCACAGTAAATCTAGATTTCTCTATAAAGAAATAAATGTCTTGTCTCGTAACGTAATCCACATTAACATTCTTCATGGCCAAAGTCCCCAATACCTTAAGCACAGAACCCACTTATTGTAAGAAACCCAGATATATGTAGGTATATAGGTATATTACTACCTCACAAGTGACTGCACATAATTCATGAAAGACTGCACCACACCTGGACATAAGCCAAAAAAAAAAACCATGGGGGTGGGGAGTGGAGGATGGTGTAAGAGGGACATCTCATTAGAGGAGGGCAAAACCTTCCAATTAAAGATTAAAGGAACAACAAGCAAAGAAAACCCAAACCCTGCAAATTGTCCTCTGTCAAGTCTGGAAGTTTAAAATGCATGCCAAATATACGTCTGTGAGACCTCAGCCTGACCAGCACTCTAATGCATGATTCCAGTTAAAAATCATCTTCCCTCAAAAGAATAAGTTAACAGTAAATCTTTAGAATTTTTTTCTCTCATAAAACGAGGGAAAAGACTTCAGAGGCAATGCAAGAAACAGGCTACGTTTTCTCAGCTCTGTGGCTACAGTGGCATTTTTATCTAACAGGAGACAGAAGCATATGGGTAAAGAATTTAAAAATATATTAGCATTTGTATCCTGCTAGAAATTTAAAGTATTAATGATCACATAAAAAGAAGCAAAGCCATTAAGTTATTTACCTAGAAAATCTTAATGCGATCCCGGCAACCTTCTACAGATGGCTGAGAAACACAGTGGGGGACCTGAGTAACAAATTCAGCCTCCCTGAGAGAATCTCAGAGTGCAATTACGCAGGCCGAGCCCATGCTAAAATCATACTTACACAACATCCTTTACATACAGTTATAGGAAGCTCAGGAGAGTGACCTCTCTCTCATAGATCACATTTATGGCCTCACAGACCATTCAAAATGTAACAGAACATAACACAAGCAGACCACAGGCATCTTTCTGCCTGAAAGGTGGCAAATGTATTCAGAGAGAAAGGATTAGCAAAATAAAATTACAGTAGGATAATACTCCAAAATTACTTTGCTTAATAAAAAGTAGGCTGCATGTACATAAAGCCAATGAAATAAAGAGGTTACATATTTTCCTCTCCAGTATTTGCTTTATCCTCTTGCTTTCACAGACCAACACCCATTAGTTCATTAGTAGGGGCTGTCTTCTTGTATGTCTATACGATGCCTAGTACAAAGAGGCTTCAGTGTCCAACTGGAACCTCTACGTGCTCTAGTAATACAAATAAAAAAGGTTAATAGTAATTAGGAAAGACAAGGATTCCAGAGGGACCCGACAGATTCTTAATTAGGGACTGGGACTCCACCGTGGAATCCAGAGAGACAAGTGGAGTACGCAGAGCAGCAACAGTTTAAACCACTTCTTCATGGTAAAGGGACAGGTTCTGATTAAAATTTAATCTCTCAGAGAGTAGTTCTGGAAATCACAGCTAGTTCAATGAGGACACTTACATGATGCACTGGAGCTATCAAGGAGTAGAGTACATTTTCCACCATCCAGAAAAGATGGAGTACAAATAGATGGTACCTAGCTAAATGTTATGTCCCTTTTGATCAGTTTAAATCTATGATTTTAATCAACAACAACAAATGCATTAAGAAGGGCAACGCAGATAGGCAGTATCAAGAACAGTATGACAGAGTGGCCTTAGGAAAAACAAGACTACCATTAGTTCATTTGAAGAGGGAAAGTATATGAAGAAAATAAGCAAGGAATGTGTAAATAATGAGTTTAAAAGAGAAAAAAAAATACAGTCCTTTGATTGCAATGAGTAAACATGAGAAATTAATAAAAAGTAGGAGATATCTTCAGCTATATGTGTGGAAAACTAGCTGTTTACTTGCATTTATCTGCTGAACAAGTTGACAAAATGAGTCGGAGAGGTGTATGAGGTCTTTAAATATAAATTGGAATCTACCAAGACAAGTGGAAGAGATTGAATACGAAGTTAGTACATATAAGTTTACAGAATCAATCATTTATCTAGCACAACATATAATATGTACAACATGGTTTACTATGCAAGAAGACTATCTCAGTTACTAGGAAGCAGAAACTAATGGAGAACATAACAGGTAGCTGCAAACTAGTAAGCATGTCCAGCAGACACTTAAACATGCCCTTTTCAGGAGTACAGCTGTCCGAGTCTAAAGTTCAAAGGCTCAACCCTCCAGTAGGGATACTAGGGCTAAATCCCATAAAGAGAAACCCTGCACTCTAGAGAGCATGGCAGAAGAATGCAGTTGCAAAGGGAGGTGGTGTAGGGACAGGCTGGACAAGGGTACTTGTCCTCCACCACAACATGCCAGACCATTTTTTCCACACCCAGTTCATCCTGCCTGGAGCCCTTTACACCAGATCCAGCTCACAGCAGGGAACAGTTTTCTCTCCAGGTTTCAGACCACCTTGCACACACAGAGCATTACTGCAATCCAATCAGTAAAAACACTATAAATGAACCATGCAGCAAAGCTAATGAAAGGGTCATATTGATCCCACTCGGTCTCACAGCATCTGTGTTTTGCTTCCAGCGCCTTTGACTGGCTAAGGCACAACATCAAGAGAAACTGATCTTCTGATGGAGCATGGTGGCACAGAGGCAAACACCTTCTATACAAGCACTGCAGGCTGGGGTTTGTCACCACGGTTTGTGTTCAGGAATAAAAACGAGATTAAAAAAAAAAAATCATGAGGAAGGAAGCCAGGCCATTCTCACACTAACCTGGGCTGTGAACCTACAGGCGATTCACTTGTCCAGCAACTCATGCAGGTTCCTTCCCTCCCCACCTCTCCCAGCTGTGTTACCTCCTGCCTGCTCCCACACCAGCACCCAGCAGAGCTCATCCCTTGGGACGTTCAGGTTTCCTGGGATGTTCAGGTTTCCTGCTCCGTCCTCCATCCCATAGCACCCACCCTCACAAATTGCACCGTCCAGCAAGGATGGAAAAGAAAGAGCGGCATCACAGTGATGTCCTCCATAACTACACACGCAGACACTGTCTGCTTCTCGAGGAAGCACCAACTGATAGAGACTGATGGCAGATGCAGTGCTCCCTCTGTAGCCAGTGAACAGAGCTGGGTTCAGAGGGCTGCGCCCCACGCTTCTCCCAAGACAGCAGGAGTCAGAGCTGCACTTTAAAGGGTCGGACCTTCCATGTCTGTAAGTGACAAGCACTCTGCATTTGAGCCCAACCACTTCAGAGATCACACATCTTGCTGGTGGCATTAGGTGACATTAGCAGGATGTTATAATTAAACTAAAAACAAAGATCATGATTCTCAGCAAGGTGCAGTTCTGCTTTAAAATTAGGTGTCTTGATGGAACACCAGATCTTACCATGATAATGTTTCTGTGGCACTGTAGCTCCTTAGTACTGGCTCTTCTCAACCTATAAAACCTGCCGCCCACAAACTTCTCAACAAGCCACGCAGCAGTTAGCATGTGTTAGACACCTGTATTTTGCAATGAGAAAACCCATGCTCTGAAAGCACAGCATCAGGCAGTCAGCATAGCTACTAAGAACTAGATCCAGTAAAAGCTGCGGTTCCTACAAAGCCATGCACTAAGGTGCCCAAATGTCAAATTTCCAGGGTTCATGCAAGAATTCATCTAGGCTCTGCACACAGCACAAAGCAGAAGGCGGGTGCTTTAAAATACACCCTAATATTCTTACATGCTGAGAAGAACACCTGGTCTTGAAGTTAACAAAGAGCCAAGACACAGCAGAAGGCAAAAGCAAGAGTGCACCTATATTCTTGACCCCATCTGGGATTTTAACACAGTGAGCCTTCATCTGCTCAGCATTGCAAACTCCAGTCGTCTCCTGGACTTACAAGAGTCCTTTAAGTGCCCTTTGGAAGAACTCAACAGTGCATCCTCTCTGAAGAGTGACAGGTGCCCACTTTTTATGACATAATTTAGCATGGAGGTGTCCAAACCTCTTGCCCTTGGACACCACTAATAGTGACAGCAGCAGCTCTTAGGTCCCACTGCCTCGCTCCATAACCATCAGCACAGTTAACGCCACATCTGACATTCCTCTGCTGCACATCCTACATCACCACACCAGTCCCTGTACTCCATCCTTCCATCTATCCCACCTGAGACCACACCTTCCAAACCAGCAACTCCAATCCCACATTTAACTCTATTCTACTGCCACAAAACCTTATCCCACCACCCTTCCTTTACTGCCCAAGGGGCCATACCAACTCATTGGCCACAGCTTCACACGCCCTCAACTTCCCCTGCTATGGCACCTGGAACCAGGAGCACTCTGGTTGACTGTCCTCAAGCTCTTCAAGTTCTGCCCTTGCACATGTTCAGAAATGCCTGACTGTCCCTCATTAACAGTGACCTACATTCAAACACACTGATGTTCTGCTTTAGCAGCTTCAGTCCCTTACTGGAAATAGCCATCAAAACCTAAGGTCAGCTACGTTTGCAAAGGAAATCTACAGTTTGGTTAAAATGCCAGCCAGGTCTGTGGCAGCCATGGTAAACCGATTCTTTGAGTCTTACACAACAACCAGAGCTGCTTTTTTTCTTTAATTTGCTCTGCAAAACTGATACTGTAAAACTGATACAGCTGTTTGAGGTCATCCTTTCAGATTTGCACCTGTACTAAACAACGCTCAAGAAAACAGTAAGTTCTTTGCAGTGGAAGTACTGTACTTTTGTCATCTCCCTTGGACTGTGATCAAATACCCATCAAAGTCTGTAAACTGACTCCCAGGAGGTGGGAATTTGACCAGACCCAAAGAGACAAACACAGTAAGTTAAGAGCACCCGGACATTCCAGATGGTGTTTCTGTTTTCTCAAGTTTCCGTTATATTTTTGTATTTCACACAAAAATCTACATTAACACAGCATTAAGAAACTGAGAATGCCAAGCACGTAACACTTAGCAAACACAAGTGACAGCTGCCTTTTGCAACTGCAATTATGACCCACTTGCAGGCCCACCTTGTGAACTAGGCATGAGTCCTACCAGAACACATGCACAGGTGTGTGTCTGAAGATTTTTATACGTACACACAGCAGGGTCTAGTGGCAGCTGCAGGAGTCATTTTTATTCCACTGCTTCCTAAATGCTAAGAACTAATATTCCCAGTTCCTGTGGGTTTGCTTATTTTCTTGCTGTTTTGAAGGAAAAGAGGAGACCAGCTAGTGTGCAACTGTCACCAACCCCATGCAGTGTCATCA
Organism: Microhierax caerulescens; assembly: GCA_035590215.1. Classification (NCBI taxonomy): domain Eukaryota; kingdom Metazoa; phylum Chordata; class Aves; order Falconiformes; family Falconidae; genus Microhierax; species Microhierax caerulescens. The sequence goes on along the minus strand of JAVJGJ010000014.1, from coordinate 62,730,416 downwards.
GCCTCATGCCGCAGAGCTTCAGGGGTGCCAGCATTAGGTGCCCTCAGGACAATGTGTATTTCCCTGAAGTCAGTGAGAGGAAAAAGCCCGATGAAGTGCTGCTCTGGGCACGGGCAGTATTCAGGCAAGGCTCAGCAAGAACCTACCTCAAGGGGTTCCCCTGCGAAGGGAGGCTGGTGGGTAGGGATTTTGCACCTTTTCTCATGTAAACCCGGCAGCGTTTCCCCGCGCAGCGCCACTGTTTTGATGCAGCACAAGCTTGGGCTTCAGGAGTCCAATCACTCAGGGTTTGTTTACGCTGGGAGAGTTCTGCTGCTAGATATGCTGGCATCGCTCCGCAGTGTGGATATAACATATGCCAGAGAGGGAATTCCTCTGCCAGTCTAACAGTACCGCTTCTCCCAATGACATTAAAGAAGCCAACAAAAGCACTTCTCTGTCAGCAAACCTGCACCAGCCAGGGGGAGTGTATGATTTTTACTGCTTTTCCCCCCCTCTCTGTGTGAAAATATTCCACAGGACTACCAAAGCCCTACAGTGGAGACCCCCTCCTGGGCAAGCTGCCAACATCATCCAACAGCACTCACTGCAGAGCAGGAAAATGGAGACCCGAATGAAATGCTTTTAGACCTGAGCAGTGTTTTGCAGGCTAACAGGGTGACTCTGCCCACTGGGTGCTAAAGGTCCACAGTGAGGAGCGGCACAATGGCAACTTCTTGCAGACGAGGCCAGCCACCCCTCCTCAACTCCATGGTGCTGGTGGTGGGTGATGGCAGCAGCCTTGTTGTATCAAGAGATACGGAGAGAAGGTGGCTTTGCTCCATGCAGCGAAGTCAAGGAGAGCACAGGAATGTCACACTGGCTGAAGATCAGGGAGTAAAGCTCAGCCAGCCAAGGTGAAAGACTGACACTGCTCCCATGCTGCCAGCCCGCAGTATTTTTGTAAGCCCTGTCATGCTTGAAATGTGTTAAGGTTCCAGCTCTGCAAATCACAGCCACCAGGTAACGATTAATTAAAATTATTTAACAAAGACATATATTGAATTCCCTTCAGTGGTTCAAAGCTAGATGTTATTCAAGTGAGTATATGGGTATATATATATGAATAAATAAACATACATATACCATTTGTAAACTTCAATTTTAAAGCCAGACTTCCCGGTTTTCTTAAGGCTTGAATTACAATCTTAATCTTAAACCAAATGATGTGGTGCCCTCAGCCACTAGCATGCAGCAGTAACCAGAGGAAGGGTGCTGGTGCCATCCCCACAGCTCTTTCTTTTCCCCACACAGACACAACGTTCAGACGACAGTCTAGGTAGCAGTAGAGCACCTGAGGGCTAAGAAATTGTCTATGCTGTTGTCCATATTCTGCACAAACATATTTAGAAACTGTGGAAAGGATATTAATGAGAGTAAGACCTGCAAAACTATATTATCTTTCTATATTTTCTCACAAAAATGATTTAATCACCAACAGTTTCTTTAATTGCCTCCTCTTCTCAGGACCTGGCATGCCCTCATTTAATTCAGTCCAGACTCTTATGCATTAACAGGGTCCGATTTTCAAGGAAAAAGACAGCAAACACAGATGCAAGTCCTCTGCTTCCTCAGCATGTACAGGCAGACTGTTTCTCTGGATAACATGCCAGTCACCAGAATTAGAGCCAGTGCATAGGTGAGAAATACATGGGCGTTCTCTTTCACTGCATCCTTGCATCACCGCTCTCACAAGGCAATAGAAGTAACGTGGTAAATGACAACACAGACAACAACAACTCCATAACAGGACCAAAGGACGCTGTAAGAAGCTCACAGTAACGCTTACAATAACAGTGTGTATTCAGGAAAAAGGCACTGTAACGACTTTGCTTGGGATAACTTTCCCCTGGTGCTTGGCTCGCCCCTGCAGTGCTTCCACCCTGGAGCAACAGCATGTGCACATACGCCAGCACTTCCCAAGCATGCAGCCACGGCAGGCACAGCTGCCCAGTACGGATTATTCTTACCAGAAGCACAATAATCTCCCGGGAGGCTCTGTGTAAGGACTACTGCCAGGGGGAGAGAGAGCATATGCATGTTAAAATGCAGATTTTGCTTCCTGCCTCCCAGATCTAGTCCTACGATGACCTGCTGCTGCTGTAGCACCAGGACCATGCAATATCATCCCAAAGATGCCAGTGAGCAAGGTAGGACAGTCCTTTTGTTCAGCCAGGCAGACCCCGATAGCCTCACCGGGGCTGCAGGGGCAGAGCCATCCTGCCAGAAGAATTTCCTAAATTCAGATTGCTTGGAGGCAACCAGCACCTGGCAACTGCTTACCTTAGGAGTAACCTCTGCATCACTGGTGGGGTACTCACCATGGTTCCTGAGCTCTGCCTGGGCTCCACAACCAGCTCACAGCCGGCGTTGCACCCTTTGAAAAGGTACTGGGGCATAAAAATCAACACTTGTTACTAACTCTGGCTCCCAAACATCTTCCCTTTCCTCTTCCTTTGCAACACTTGAAATACTAGTCAGGTCACACCTTGTCACAGCAGGGCAGAAGTACTCAGCCGTGACATATTCATGTGAAATCAGGGACCAATGAACATAAAATCTCCCATTTTTTCCAGAGCTGTAGGTACACACACCCATTGCGAGGGCAAGGCTGGTGAAATGGCTGCTGCACGTGGCAGCCCAAACCCTCCTTTCGGGGACTCTTGACTCTCTTTCAGTGCTTTTGATCATACACAGCAACTCATTTGCCTTTTGAGTTGCGTAGAGTTAATCTCTTCCTAAATTGCAATTCAGAGCGCCTCATTTAGCCAAAGACCTCCATCATTAAAAAAAAAAAAAAAGGAATCATACTAATACACGAGGTATTTATAAAAAGATCCTAATCCGTGCTGCCATCAGTCCTGATACTACCCCAACTAACAATCAAATTAATGCTGATGCCAGTGCCAAGCGTCCACAGGGAGAACAAAGTTTTCTTGCAGCCGCACACGCAGCGAGGGCACGCCGTACGTTCTCCCGGGTCAGCCCCACGCTGCTCCCCTCACGCCTCTGCGACGCGGGAGCGGCCGCGTTTCGGATCAGCCCCCACGCACAGCAGAGCAGCTTCTGGGCTGTTCAGTCCTGCGCTCGGTGCGACGGCTGGGGATGGTCTGTTCGATGGAGGGGAGCCGGGGCATATGAGACCCAGCCGCGCACCCAGCACGCGTCCCCATCCCCTGACTTCAAAGCACTGAACCAGCTGCTCCCATCCCCTCCAAAAGCCCCTAACAGGAGGAGGGGAACCACGGGGGGTGGGGGGCAAATGGCTGCTGCATCACATCCCCCGATGTGTCTTCCCTATGTTCCCTGAACGGAACAAAGCTGTCTTCAAAATGATGCTTTCTGTCGAACAGCTGACCAAAAATGAAAGTACAAACAAAACTTAATGGAGCGCGAAGCCTCATATGACAAGGAAAATTCCCGCTCCAATTCTGATCTCTGTTTACAACGTCGAAAGTGGGTCAAACTGGTCTGTGATGGAGGAATCTGTTTGGAAAATGATCTCTGTGAGGAAAAGCATCTAAGCGGCAGACAACAGCACTGCAACGCTTCCACGGGGATCCTCTCCCCTGCCATCAAAGTAACTCAATTTTCCAGGCAGGGCTGAAATCCTGTAACCTGAAACCATGGCTTCTCATTCAAACTGCTCGAATTCAGCAACTCCCCATCTTTTAGAGCATCTTTTAAACCCACCTGTGTGTTTCAGTACAGATCTTTGTGCTTCAAAAAAGTAAGACATGGCTGGGTTTGATCAGGGTGAGGGAAGCTGTTAGGTCTTTTGTTGGGGTTTTCTGGCCTTGTTTTTTAATTAACTGCTCTCCCTTTTGTTCCTTTCCTGTGTTCAGGGTAAGGTTATTGAGTAGTACCATCGCACTGCCTAACCCAACTATTTTGTTTTACCCTGTCGTGGTCTCTCTCAAAATGCAAAGGAATCATAATGATGTTAAATGGGACCCTAAAAATGAGAGAAACAGTCTGTAATAACATTACTTCCCAAAGCATTTTCATTCAGAGTTCTTGGAATCTGGTGAATTCACTATTTGGCCTTTGCTGTCATTTAAGATAGAAGAAGACTGTAATGTAAACCAACGTAGGCAAAACTTCCTGACAAGAAGCTCTGTACGTTATTCTGTGCAAGGATGGTGTACAAACGCACAACAATCTAAAGGAAAAACATGCTAACCAGCCTTAAAACCCTCTGATTTGCTGTACTGACTTTAGAAAAATCTGTTCTTTGACCTTCAAGTGCTTGATTCCTTTTATGGTCACACAACCTTTATTTATTAAAAACCTTCTACTAATCAGTCTCGGGCTACCCAGAGGCTTTAAAAAGCACAAAATGCTAAAATACACATTATTGCATTCCTGTGGATATTGAATCCTCTTTCTACAGTTTTTGAAATAAATAAATGCATTTATACCATTTTCTAGAAAACATCTGAAAAAAACCCAAACTGATTAACAACCCCTCTTATTTATAATTCGTAATTTTTTTAATGTTCTCTGGTTTTAGTTACTGCTTTGTATTTACAGAAAAATGAGCTCTGTGAGTCTTCAAAGTGTCTGCTGCTGTCAGATATTTATAGAAAGTTATGATCTCAAATGATTTTAAGAACTGAATTAATCTACATCTGTGCAACAAACCTTGTATCTTTCAGATTTCAAAAATGTCCAGATTGAAGTGCAGACTTTCAGGATAAGTAAGGAACAAAAGGGCTCGTATTTAAAATGCACTCAATATATTAAAAAAAAACAACAACATAACAGAACAGTAGTAGCAAAAGAGTTTGAAAAATAACATAATAGAGGGAAAGATGTAAATTTTATATGTTTTTATTAGAAAAAAAAAAAGTATCATGGAAATAGTTTAGACTATAATGGTAGCTGAGAGCATGAAAGAAGTATGTGGTATATACTCCAAGTCTATAGAAAAAGAATACTCATAAGTTGGATGGGAAAATGAATTCATAAGTCTCTCAGATGCTTCTAAAAAGCCTCAAAAAAAAACCCAAAACCCCAAACAAAACTTCTCCCCAGACTTTAGCTAAGCCAAAGCCAGCGGAGACACAGTAGGTCGGCAGGGACCTCCAGCAGCCGCCCATCCCAGCACCCTGCTCAACCTGGGACAGGCTCGGGGAGGTGGGAGGCTGCAAAGCGCCAGCGTTCCTCCCGCCTTGGCTGCCGTCCCAGCCTGCACACCACCCCCTGCAAACCCCACACCTCTGCACCACGAGGTCCGTGATAAGCCCCGCTGACAGCTCCTGGCACGCCAGGCTGGTGGCAGGGTGGGCTGTGGGGAGCTGTGCCCCTCTACAAACCTTCCTCTGGGTGCAGGTGTCGTGATGGGGTGCCCTGCCCAAACGTCAGAGGTTTTTGCTCCTCTGACATAAAAAGAAATGAGAGCCTCTCATTCATGCTGAGCTGTCCCTAGTTATACCACACACAGAACAGCACGTGAAGTTGGTAAACGCAGTTCTAACAGTTATTTCTGTCGTGCTTTTTTATTGACTTCATTGTTCAGTAGAATCAGTTTCCCAGTTCGGGACCCCATTTTACTAGCCTTGACATCTGCAGAAGGGGAAAAACCTTTTCTGCCCCAAAGCTCCGGACGCAAAGCCCAAGATTTTGGAGAGGTGCTCAGAGAGGGTGCCTGGTATGGTGCAGTGGGATGGGCTGCCAAGATCCTCCTTGGGCTTGATGCCACCAGGCAAGAGAGCTGGGGAGCAAGGAGGGATGGGCAGAGCCTGCCTGAGCAGGTGGGCAGCCAGGCAGGGGAACCCTATGCTGAGGGGGTCCCTGCCCTCATCCCCACGTGACACATGTCACCCTGGACAGCGGAGCAGGACATTTACCTGCTCCGGAGCCACGGTTTACAGCCCAGTGCCCTGGACAGCAGTTTGCACCTCAAGTACCGCAGCAGCAAAGCCGCAGCACCTGAGGAGCAGGCACATCCTCTTCAGCTCTGTTGTCCAAACAGCCACTTCTGGGGAAATGGTGGTGGGGAGAGCTGGCAGCGGCAGCAGTGGCTTCAGCTGTCCCAGCTAGCTCCACCAGCCACCGCAGAGGACCCCAAGTTACCCACGCTCACATTGATGCCGACACACTGCCCCACTCTCATCACTTCCATCACCCATCAACAGTACCATGGGCTCCCCCGGGCTTTCCGTCTTCCCACACCACCTCCCAATTTGCTTGTGAATTTAGTAGGGGCAGGAACCCACCTACTACTTTTCAGTAGAGTGGGACTCCAGTCCAAGCCAGGACCTCCATGCTACGGTACAACACCAAAGAGTAACAACCCCAAGTCAGCGGCAAACTGAAGAACTGAAGGGAGACAGCCCAATGCTGAGCTGACGGCACTGGTTTCCAACTTTGTGGGTCAGCAGACTACTTGAAAGCGAGCCACAAAAGGTAACAAAAGCCCACTGCCATCAGGCTCCAGTGCGTGGTCTGCCAACTGCAAAATGTGAAAAATACGGTGTTATTTTCAAGCAAGGAGTTTTCCCACCAAAAGAGCAGACAACCTTCATCCATCTCTTCACCACCACCTCGTATTGGCTCACAAGGAAAGTTCTGCCAAGATGTGGGTCCTACACGCCGCGCTGTCAGGCACCAGGTAAGACAAGGGCACCGTCCCGAGTCTCGAGGCGCAGCACCAACAACCAGAACCCTCCCCACCAGCTGAGCCACGACGGGAACTACGTACGCATACACAGCACAGAAAAGTTACCTGACGGAGCACATTTTTTTAAAACGCAAGGCAGAACAGGGTGCAACGCATTCTTTTCAACCCCCCAAAAAAGAGGAGCTCTTTTTTTTTTTTTTTTTTTTTTTCCCCACGGGCTAGCAAGCAGTAAAAGACCCAAATAACACCAAAACAGCCTTCAAGAAAAATAAGCATCAAACGTTACAATGTCCTTCAGAGGCTGGCGGGGATGAGCTGAATCACCTCCCCAGCGAGGTGAGGCACCGACTATTCCAGCAGTTGCGTAGACAAGTTTGCAGCCGGCTGGTGACACGCCAGAAAAGGTCCATACCCCCCGCCCCCCCCCCAAAAAGCCCTTGCTTCTCCCATGCACGTCCAGGATCTTCGATTTGGAGAGCGGCGCATTTTTTTATGCAAAACACTTGCAAACCCGTGGCCCTGGCGGGGAAGCCCTCCTCGC
>JAVJGJ010000014.1:62682772-62710807 GCA_035590215.1 Microhierax caerulescens | reverse complement strand
GGGACGTGGTGGAATCACTACCCCTGGAGGTGTTTAAAAGCATATAGATGCAGCGCTTAGGGACATGGTTTAGTGATGGACTTGGCAGTCCTGGGTTAACAGTTGGACTTGATGATCTCGAAGGTCTTTTCCAACCTACATGATTCTATGATTCAGTGAAATGGACTGGTGTCCATCATAGTCATTAGTTACCATGACCTGTTTTAAGACTCGGGAACCTTGTGGCACTGGTAACACAAAGGAGTGAAAAGGCCTGTTTAAGAGAGGTGTTCAGATTGATGCTGAACTCTAAATAAAAATTACACATATGGGAACTAAGCAAAATTATTACTTCTTCTGAAGAAAGCTCATATAAGCAACCTGAAGCAAAAGGGAATAAAAGAATATGTTTTAAAACCATACAGAAACTTTCTCTCAGCTACATTAACCCCCTGTTGCCTCGAGCACGCAGTGTTAAGAGTGTAGCCAGCCAGCCAGCGAAGGGAAGGGATTTTTCCTCTTTTGTAAGGATGTTATTCCCATTCGAGGTGGGCACCCAGGTACTGGAGACTTGCTGACAATCTGGAGCCAGAGAGCCACGAAGATGGTCCAGAGGCTGATGCACAGCGCACAAAAGGAGAGGCTGAGAACGCTGGGCTTGCTCCGCACACCTCGTGCAGAGGAGACCAGACCAGACGCTTATAGTTATTCAAAACCCAACTAGAGAAAATACTGCATGAGCCTTGCTTGGAGCTGGAGGCTGGGCTAGAAACCTCCAGAGGTCCCTTCTGACCCAGGTTATTCCACGATTCTGCTCTGGGATTATGTGAGGTGAAATGATAGAAGTCTGCCTTGCAGGGAGCACAGATGTCCCACTGTTGGAAGCTGGCCATGGGAGGAGAGCACCGTTGCACGACATGAGCTACCATCTAGGGGCAAACCAGTCAAACTCTTGGCCAGCTAGTAGCACCAGCCATCTAGCTAATTTGAAGCTAAGTCTTTCTGAGGGACAAGATACATAGCCCTGCTGCCCAAAGTTGTTTCCCTGGAAGGAATGGCACCTGCAAAAAATTGTCCAGTCTGACATCCCAAAACCAGGGGTAAATGTGAGGGATACCCACCTGCTTTTCAGCTGGAGAGCATTTTTATACTGGAGACCAGAAAATGGAAATCAGTATTAAAAAAAATAGTGAAATAAAGTATTTAAATGGCAATGACTTAGCAAAAATTCTTGATGTACTGACTTTAGAAAACTTGTGTCTTTCCAGTGTGAATAAACAAATCCAGCTAAAATATAAAAACAAGTTTTGATGATTCACTACCAAGAAGTTACTGTGAAGATTCTAACTTTAAGTACTTGAGGCAAAAATGAAAGAACGGTAAGAATAACAACAGATACATGTGCTAATGAAGCTACCAATAATATAGCAAGGGGAGAGTGAAAATGCAAGGCAGAACAACAGCACAGTACACAAAATATATGACCTATGTGAAAAAAACGGAGCAAATTTTCAAATACGTAGAAAGGCTATTGCAAACTATATGGAAATAAAGTCTTTTCCATGTCTGTGCTGCATGAAATGAGATAGAACAGTTTTAAACTGCAGCAAGGCAAATTCAGATTGAACACTGGGAAATGTCTTCACAGCTTTTCTGGGGACGTGCTGTAACTTTAGTGTAGTTAGCAACCTTTAAGAAAACATGAGACAAATATCTGTCAGAAGGGATATATCTACACGTGTTCCTGCCTGGCAACAGGAAGATGCACTAGATGAACTTTGATGTTCTTTCAAGCCCAATGAATCTGCACAGAAGCTACTATATATCAAACATAGGAGTACAAAAATATCACTAAGACTAAATTACAGTCTAAAATACAATCTGAACTAGAATTACAGCTATAAATGAAAGATCAGTAATCAACGAGTTTTAAAGAAAAATAGCTATTTTTTTATTGTGATGGTATTTGATAATGGAAATTCATAGTAATCACTTTGACATTAAATATAGGAATAAGCTCGAGGCATTTTAGCACTCAGTTCTGAATAAGCAGATGAGACAGCAGCCAGTTATTTAATGGAGCCTCCATGACTATGACTTAAGATGTGACCTGTGTTATGGAGAATGTCAGACTAAGTAATCATCAGTCTCACTTCTGGTTTTAAAATGCAGACACAAAACAGGATTTCTCGTTGGTCACCCAAGACCACAAAGACTGAAACAATATCAGTGATTGCTTATGATTTTCTGGGACGAGAAGTTGCATTCACAAGAATAGCTCTGATTTACTCTTCATGAATTTTCAGGGAAACAAAACAAAACAGAACAATCCCAATTTGTTAGCATGTCCTTCAGGATAAAGAAAACAGCAGCAGCCCAAAATGAACCTCCGAGTGTTGGCAAGAGGCTCTGTGCTTTCTTGAGCAGCAGCATGATGTTAGGCAACCAGCATCTTTTCTTTTCTTCTTTCTCTTCCTCTGGGCTATTTCAGGAGGTGACCTCATCCATATATCTAATAAGATCACAAAAGCTCAAAAGCATAGGATGCTGAGCTCACTGATGTTCTTAGCTCTGTCTCTTACTAATTACTTTTACAATGCCTCCCCTTATAAGTAAGACGAGTTCGATGAATGAGAGTTAACTTCATTATGTGTCTTCGCCAGAAGCAGCTTCTCCTTCCTGTCATGTTCCTGTTGGTGAAAGGTTCTCTCCAACTTTAACTGCAGAGTTCAGACCATGTGTACATTCAAATTTTATTCAGGCAGTGTGATTTTTATCAGGCCACACAGGCTGTATTTACATATACACGTATGTAACAGTAGCTCAAAGCGATATAGCCACTGCATGATTTTCTTAATTCTGTTGCAGTGTAATTCCTTCTGAATTTTAGCAATGGACAATGGCATCTGTGCAAGCAGGTAAAAATAGGTGTATTTGAAGGCTAACCCGGAGTAAATAAATAGCAAAAATAAAATAAAAATATCCAAATATAACTAACAGTTAAATAAATACATCTGTTAATTTTGTAATCATAAAATTGAGTTTAATAAAAAGAATAATCTTTCTCAAGACTTACAGTCGGTGGCATTTGAACATATATTATTTTAAAAATTCCAGGTAAGAAGCAAGCCCATTTTGTGTTGACTTTTCCCTAGCCTTTAGCGATATATATGGCAGTACTGTTTGCACACATAAAGGCTATAGCACAAGCAGAAGTTACTCCATGCCTTTAATTGCATTTGCACCATCAGGAACAATTTTTTAAAATACAAAAGCCATAGAGTTGTACCAAACTCACTGCAAGAAGCAAATATGAGTGATGCCTTCCCTAAGAACATCCTGTCTTATGTATAGCTATTACTTTTATTTAGTTGGAAGTTAATGTGGTATATATAAACTATCCTTAGGTGTCTTACCCAGCATCAGTGCTAGGCACCAAAATCAGTAAATGAAGAGAAGGCTCACGATCAAAACCCAAGGCTCAGGATCAAACACGGAGTATGATCTTGCCCTCTCTGACTCCAATCACACGGCACATTATTTCCTTCTCTCTTGTTTGATGCTCTCTCCCTCCTTCATATTTATTTTACTTATCCCTTGTGGGTTTTTCCTCTTTTTCTTTTATTGCTACTGGCAGTTACTGATAAAATTTAAGCTTTCTTCCCAGAGGGATTTCACTACATGCACACAGAAATCAGTAGTTAGTACTGCCAAACCCATTTTTGTAACCAGAGTTTGCCTGAGCTCAGGATTTTAAGGGGTACAGAATGCCAGCAAGGATCAAATGCCAATTAACACCCCAGCCACTTTTTTAAAAGACGTTTGCTAGAAATTAGATGTTTTGATTGGGAGAAAAACTTGGTGTTTCATCTGCTCTTGAAAACTAATTAGTAAGACTGGTAAAACTATCTTCTGGTGGGAAAGCGTGACACTGGCCAAGTACAAATTTCTTGTGAAATTTTCTTTTTTACAAAAAATACTAAGAATTTTTAAAATTTTCCTCAATCTTTTAAAATGAGAATACTTTGGCTTTCTCAACTTTTAAACCAGACTCCAAAGGTACTTTTCAACCAAAAGGTTTACTTTTATACAGCGGATCATACCTTTTAGGGAAAACAAATCTGCTCAGATGCGTTGTCCGGCTTACCTTAGACACGTGGGGCATTTCTTTGAAAAAGAAACTCAGGCTCTTTGTTCCCACTGCCTTCTGTTGCCATGGCCTTCCCTCCCCTTAGTAACTATCAGAGGTTTTATTTTGATATGGTGGCTCAGACGTGTCCTCAGCTGTACCTCATGCAAGGGGAGTAAATGCCTCTGGTTTTGCTCCAGTTCAGTATTTTTTATCCTTGAATTTTTTCTATCCTTTTATCCCTGACTGCCAGCTGTGTGGTTTCTGCCTGGGACTGGTAACTACAGCCTGCCATGGGCCTGAACAGTCATTCAAACAATTTCCAACATGTAAAGCCTCTCTACCAGCTAAAGAAGAAAAAAAGCTCCACCTGTTCCAAACGTAAACGTTCACTCACAGGTTACGGTTTGGATATCCCCGCCCCAGCGCGGACACACAGAATCAGCACATCCCTCAGCTGCTTCACCCGCATCTCCAGGTCCTGAGCACCTGGCAGGGTCGCGGTGACGAGAGCGTGCCAAGCAGCATCGTGCCAGGCCAGCTCCTGTGCAGACAGGCTGCACACCCCCGGAGCCTGTCCCCAGGGGGCTGCTACCGGCTGTGCCTCATTCTGCCCCAAAGTCCCCACGCAGGCAGCACAGCCAACGGAGGACGGAGGACCGGAGGGCAGATTTTCTGTGTAATCAAGCGATGACCAGCCAGAGAAGTGGGAACGGAGACAGCAACTGCAGTTTAAAAAAAGAAAGGTCTTGTGATTACTGGATGTGGGCTCAACACTCAGACAGGGACGCCCCAGTTTGATTCATCTTTGAGGCTCTAGAGTGTCAGCATAAAATAATATATGATCAACAGAGTCCAAGTAGGCAACGTGTATGTTTAATAAGTAGCTGAAAATAATAGCAAAAATCTGACAGTATTGATAGCTGCCTATTTGGCAGCTTAGGAGAAGAATGAATGAGTTTACAAACTGCTGCTCAGATACAGTGACAACATTCAGCTGTCCAGGTCACTCAGTTGGACATTTTTAGCTCTATCTGCGCCATCCTTCAAGAGAGTAATGTGAACCCATTGCTAAACATGATCCTAATGTGTCAGCAGTCCAAAAAATGCACTAATCCTTTTGCTACACTTGAAAAGCTTCAAATTTTATTGGAAATATACAGATAAAAAAATATTTGCAAAGTGGAGGTGGACAGACACACGGTCAAACCCAGGCAATTTGAAGCAACATATAAACCAGGATTTTTATCAAGCTTGCTCTTCCTCTTCTTCATGCAAGTTTCCCACTCATGTGACATGTTGCAAAATAGCAGAGAACACATAGCCCCCTGTATAGGGTAGTGACGCTTTTAAAGTGGCATAGTAAATTTTACGGAACCTTATGACATCCATCAACCTGTTTAGAATTTTAAAATGTATGTATACTTCCGTCTTGGCCCTCCAAATAAATTTAGGAAATGCAGTGCAGCATTTGTCCTTCTCAGGACACAATCCTTTTATAAAACCTGCCAAGATAAATTTTGTTAGTTTGCAAAACACTCCAGAAATAATATCAGCCTATCTATGAACTGGCAGTTTTTCATCCATCTTTGACTTAGATGTAAGACTCTGCACAACATAAAACGCCCAGCTCCCTGTCAGCAGATTAAGAGGAATAAAAGATAGTTCTCTGGGGGAATGGCAGATAAGGAAATCCATAGCATTTACAAATCTTGCTTCAAATCCTCAGCAGAAATGAAAGAAGCTTAAAAAAAATCATGAGATTTTCTTCAAAATCACGAGATTTGAAATATAAATAAATTTTTGTTCTTTTATCTGCCATTGAAATTTTGAGCCTCTAGAGTGTGCTCCAGTCATATTTTCAACTATTTCCTTAGAAACTGAAATGTGTAGATCCTTTATTTCCAATGAAAGCTGAGATGCACTCATAAAGGTAATTAATTCAGAAGTTGAGGCCATCAAAGAAATGTGAAGCTTTTAAAGACTCCTAAAACAACATGATTAGCAATACAGTAAAATATTAGAAATGTAATAGAGGAGAAAATAACCAAACTGACAGCAAAAGGCCTAGAAACACATAAACATTTTTGAAAAGATTAAGAAAAATTTCTTGTGGTTGCAAGGAACACAAAATCCAAATAAATTTTTATTTATAAATTTTATTACATTTTTAAGGGGTAACCTAGCAGGCCACTTGGTGTACCAGTTCAGTTATCCTCTCAGTAAATATTAATAACAACCAACTGCAGCAAAAAGAGACTTTTTACAATATTGAACACTCTACACCTTTACAAGTTCTGAACTGATTCCTCAGACATGGAGAGAGCTGGCTTGCAAAAAGTTCCAGATTCACTTTCCAATAATGCATTCGCAGCTCCTTTTATTTGCCCTCAAAAGCTCTTCTCACATTATTTTTAACATTTCCAGGCACTTGCCTCCAACATCTAGGGCTAAAAACTTCACTTCTATTTAAAACAAGTTTTTAAACAATCATAGGATCACAGAACAGCCTAAGTTGGAAATGACCTTGAAGATCACCTGGCCCAACCTTTCATGGAGAAAGGGAGACTTGATGAGATTATCCAGCAGCTTGTCCCAGTCACATCTTGAAAAGCTCTGGTGATGGGGACTCTACCCCAACTCTGGAGAGGTTGTTCCAGTGAATAATTGCTCTCACTGTGAAAGATTTCTTTCTTATATCAAGATGAAACCTCTCCCATTCAACTTGTGCAACTTGTACCCATTGCCCCTTGTCCTCTTTACATGGCTCCTTGTGAAGAGACAGCCCCTGTCCTCTTTGTAGCTGCCCTGTGATGGGGTATCCTGAGCCGTCTCTTCTCCAGGGAGAACAGACCTAACTCCTTCAGCCTTTCCTCATAGGGCAGGTTCTCCAGCCCTTTGGTCATCTTGATGGCCCTCCTTCGGATCCTCTCCAGTCCGTCCATGTCTTTCTTGAATTGTGGGGACCAGAACTGGACACAGTGATCCAGGTGTGGTCAGACAAGCACTGAGCAGAGTGAGATGATCGAGTCTCTCTCTCTCTCTGTTAGTAACGGTCCCACAGGTGCAGCCCAGGATCTGATTTGCCTTTGCTGCTGCAGCGGCACGCTGCTGACTCACGTTCAGCTTGTTGTCCACCAGCACCCCCAGGTCCCTTTCAGCAATGCTGCTCCCCAGCCACACTTTGTAAAACTTCATAACTTCTTGCTTGCCCACTCTCCCAGCCTGTCCAGGTCCCTCTGTAAGATGGCTCTCCCTTCTCACATGACCACCTCACCGCTCAGTTTGGTATCATCAGCAAATTTGGTAAGGGTGCTTTCAATCCTATCATCCAGATCATTTATGAAGGTGTTGAACAGCATGGGGACCAGTATCAATCCCTGGGGGATCCCACTTGTGACAGGCTTCCAGCCTGAGTAGAAACCATTGATCACCACCCCCTGAGTGCAAGCTGTTAGCCGATTTCCTACCCATCTGGCAGACCACCCATTCAATCTGTCTTACCACTCTGTGCGGGAGAAGGCTGAGGGAAACTGTGCTGAGTGCTTTGCTGAAGTCCAACAAGAGGCTGACGTTTTAAGGAAAATCCCAAACGCTGCAATAGAATCGTGGAAGTTAGCAACCCTGCATTTTCTGGCCTGAGCGTTAACTTGAGACCAAACTGACATGAGACGACAGTGTCTGTTGGCTCTCTCAAGTTCGCCCTGAATCCCAACAGTTCTGTTTACAAATAAG
Source organism: Microhierax caerulescens (assembly GCA_035590215.1). Lineage (NCBI taxonomy): Eukaryota > Metazoa > Chordata > Aves > Falconiformes > Falconidae > Microhierax > Microhierax caerulescens. The sequence continues at coordinate 62,702,964 of JAVJGJ010000014.1, read as the reverse complement.
GAAGCAAAATTCTCTATTATGCATAACATGCAGAATACAAATTAACCATGCCAATAATCTCCTCATTTTCCCAGCAGCTCTGTGATAAGTGTGTAGAATTAGCCACGGTAACATGCGTAAGTATATTCAATTTAGTATTTGTTCACTGACATGACACATTTGCTAACTGAATGACTGTATGATAATTTAATAAGCTAGAAGCTTCTGAGTGGGGAAAACAGGCAGGGTCCTGTGAGCACTGCTCTTACATATTCAGACTTAGAGATGGCCAGTTTATTCTCTCTGCAGAATTCATGCAAATCTGAACACACACATTATAAAAATGGGCATTTTTCCTGCTGTCCCCAAGTTGAAGGTATAGCGTTTCAGATTATCCCTAAGCTTCCCATGTCACACAGTGGCTGAGCTTCAACAAGAACAATGAATACTTTTGCCCTGAATTTGGCCTAAAGCCCATTCCTATAGGCAGTAGATGGACATCTGACTTCTCAGTGTGCACGTGCACCTGCACCTTGTGATGTGTGTGCTGTTACTACCAAAAATCAACATAGTGAGATTCCTTCTAATGACCCGGAAATAGTATTTTATACAATATTATGTATATATATGTGTCGATAAAATTGAATAGATTGATTTTTCTCCAACTTAAACCTGCTGATTTCTCTATTAATGAAAGTAGGATTTAACTTATGTCAGTAAATGAGGATGAAAACTCCTCCTCTCTTGCACAACATGAAAAAATAAAAATTCAACAACCCCTTAAAAACTAGATAGATTCAGATCTGGTAGCAGGTGATTGTTGAATTCTGAAATACAACTCCCTGGTCATAAGATTTAAGTCACTGAGCCCTCACCCGGGTAACACTCCTGTAGATTTGTTCTGGAGATTTACTTAAGTGCTCAGTTTGGTATTTGTGTAGACACACTTTCCCGTGCAAAGCCATGCTTTCAAGCAGGCTGGAACACAGCCAGATTTCTCCAAACGATATGGAAACACGGATTTCCCAAGGGAGAAAATCTATTGCCCAGAGTCTGACAAACTGTTCCAGATGCATGAAGCAGTTCAAAAGCACACAGGTGCGGAAGAGGGGCTGGGAGAGAATGACAAACAAAGGAGGATGAAAATATCATGGCAGAGACATGGTCAGGAAACAAGCCCACGTGACGGTAGGACTTCAGAGTACATGGCAAATCGCTAACAGACTCTCATACAGAAAAAAATTAACAGGAATTGGCATTGGCTCCCATTTTCCCATTCATACCCCGTGCAGGGCTCCATCAGAATAGCAAACACAATGCCTCAGCTCTAAAACAGTACACAATAGCCCCATGCCAGGCCTGTCGATCTCAGAGAGCCTTTAGCTTCTGCAGTCTCTTGATTATGTCCCTGATTAGGCATTTTTCACAGTGCTAACACAAAGACGTACTTTTCTACCCAGCGAGTTAGGCTATGTCCCCCTCTTCCTTATACCCACAGCATGTGCTTTAAATATTTAAAAGACAAAAGAGCTTGAAAACACTTCTGAAGCGAACACCATAATTCAACACCTTTGTGAATTTCATTATTTAAATAAAATACTATTAATAAGCAAATCTCACGTTGCTCATGAGACTGTGCATCAGCTAGTATTTAGTCAAGGTAATTCTTAGCTGAGCTGAAAGAGAATAGAAAACAGGCTGGCAAATACCAGAAAGCTGGTATTGAGTTCACAGGGCACTTCACACCAGTACAATATACAAAGAACTAAAATCCTGTGCTTTTATGAACCAGCTAATGAGGAGTGCTACTGAACGCACACTGCTAGTGAGCTCACTTCGTGATTGACCTTATAATCATCAACTGTAGAAACACGTGTATGCAGTCAAATAACACATCCATAAAGAATAAAATCTAAAAAAAAACCATCCAGGGCATATGATTTTGGCCACTCTAAAAAATGGCAGAATTTTAAATACTCTGGAATTATAGTGAAAACTGTAAGGGGGAATCGATGTGAAAGCAGGATGGGACTGGATCCAAAAGGTATAAGTGAATGACAACGCGAGAGATGACTTTTCAGTCATCAGTCACCAAAATTGTCTTGTTAGTGAGTGAAAATAATGATTACCTGACAGCTTTATTACAAGTTTATTACGACTTGTAAGTGAACCACCCCAGCAGTGTGTAGCCAAGCCTCCATGGGAAGGTGCATACACTACCACGTTCTTGTTACATTTGGTATCATTGCTGCCAGAGCATCAACTACCTAAAGATGAACTTTCCCTTTTGCCTCAGGAAAGGCAGTCTTCAGAAGCTGTCTGAATGTGCTGATGATGCAGAGTGAAGACTGACTGTTGCCTCTGTTTTGTACTGGCGCATGCTGAGGGCGTGCAAGCACCTGTAACATTCTTCTCAGGGCATGGCAACCAACAAGCCAGTTCCTTCAGTTTCTCATCTCACACAAAAATACTCCATCCCTCTCTCAGTTCATTAATTCCTGCCTCTCTTTTCCTTCAAAGCCAAACTCCTCCTTTACACTCATGCAAAAACCATACACATTTTGCAGACGAGTTGCCTTAACTCATATAAATTGCCATTTCTCAATTTCTTAATATTATCCAGTAAATTTCTTGTGTTTATCACAGTTTGCTATGCCCTTATCTAACACACTAAGCAACTGATTTAAACCTGCTTGATTTTTAAGTTCAGATGGATAAAGGTTCAATAGATACATGCAAAGGCAGACGATATCTAAAGTACAGACTGTATATTAGCAAGCATTTCTAGCTGTAGAAAAATGCAGGACAAAAGTCTTGGTCTAATTATATATATTTCTCTCTCCTTGTTGCAGCATACATTTTCTTGCCATCTATAGTAGCCTAGGCCACTGCCTTTCCCCTAAAAAGCTGGTAAGAACTGGTCAGGTGCCTAAACATGACTATAAGAAGCCATACAAACTGTTCTCACTCACCCATGTGATGACTTCTGTATTCCGTAAGATGTATTTGTGACAATAAATCCATCTATGTTTCTTACAGTTGTTGGTAAATATGTCAAAGCTGTAAGAAAACAGGTTCGACTTCCTACTAAAATACATAGGAAATTCTGGTCTAAGACTATGTAGGTTTATCTGAGCAACGGTATTGCAGATTTCTCCAACTTCCTGAACTATTTTGTGAAACTCAGCTGAACCGTAAGATCTGTGGTTTAGTCTTTTACTAGATATTCCCAATAGAAAGAAACAAAAAATGGAGTGATTCTTCTAATATGCTGATTACTTCATGATCTCCCTCTCCTCAACCCTCCCATAACTATCTGAACACCAAAGCAGCCATATGTTGATGCAGAATGTTCCTTTATTAAAAAGCTGTCCTTTCCTCTAGATTGACTGCAGGCACAGAAGTTCAGCCTAAAAAGCTCATTCGGCATTTGTGTCTAGACATACACTTTTCAACATATTCCGCATCCATAGATGGGCTTTTGGCTCTCCACACTTCTGAACATCTGTTGGGAGGGCAGGATGCCCACTGATAAGTTAGCCAGAATCTGTGTCAGTTGCCAAAGGAAGGGGATATATGGTCCTGCAAGTGACATCTGTTTCACCAGAAGCCCTTTTCTCTCTGAACAATGTTTCTGTTTAATCTCAGCCACACTTGTTAAGAAGCGTTTGAAAGACAAACTAATGAAAAACCCTGGAAAGTATTGGAAGGGAAGGGAAATGTAACAATGGTCAGCATAAGGGCACATTTCACAGACCTATGGAGAATCCTTTTAGTAATAAAATGATGGGAATATTGGACGAAAATTGTAGGTGCTCTGGCTATGCAGGCAACTTCATGGCAGATGAAGTCACTGAGGGATAAAACGAACCACAAAGGACTCACTATAACTTAGCCCAAGACAACAGCTGTGCTCTTAAAGAGAACACTGGAGGGAAAGGCACAACTGAATGATTAACAATGCCTTTTCACGTGGATGAGAGATAGAAAATAGAGCAAGCCATTATGTACTCTTAGAAAAATCTTACTGATTCAGTGAGACACTTGATAGTTTGTGTGTGGGAGGAGGGATACCGAGTGATGCAGGCTGTCTGTCTTCTGCTGCTCATAGCCTTAGCATCTTGAGCCAAACCAGCACATCTAGAAGTTGAATTCATAATGTAGAGCAAAAACTATTCAATCCATTCACATTCACGAGGTTCCTGCAAGAGAACATGAAGTCTCTGACAGTTATGTCCCAAACAGACCTGAGAAGTATTACCCACAAACGGGAAAGAGAAACAACGATGAAGAAAAGAGGCAGAGATCACCGAGTACTCATTAGTACTTACAGAAATAAAGAGATGAGTATGATTCATTGACTGTTATTCCCAGAACAGTCAATGAAAGGAGAGGATATAACCCAACAAGGTACAAAATTGGTCTCAAAGCACCATTGACTGTATTTACTGAGTCTTTTGCACATTAAGCACATATCTTGCATGTAGAAATATCTACACCGTAGACATCTAAAACTTTGCTCTGAATCTGGAGCTGACTCCCACTCTAAGAGTTCCGATTCATGATCAGAGATGGCTTGTCCTGGATGTATGTTTCATCCGAATCTGTAGCTGGGTTAAGGCTAGGACATGTACTCACACCAAAGAGCCCGGAAATGCTCCTGAGCTTCTCAGCCCAGAATACGATATAACTTTTCCCATCCAACACCTTGACTCTTTTGGGCCATTGATAAAAGTCCTGTTTCTCCTTCCCCAGAGATTTTTGATCCTGTTGCAACCATGTCCTGGTCAGAACACCACTGCTGAAGTACTACAGCTGGAAGAACAATGTTTTAAGGTAAGCCAAAAATTATTTGGGGTTATTTTAATATGCTTGGCAGCAAATCATAGAAGTTCAGCAGCTGTTACACGAGCAGCTGAACTACCTCTGCACTGAGGGTGGAAAACCGCATGTCATGGGATGGAAAGGACAGCTGGGAGCAGAAAGTGTCACAGCCATCACTAGGTGAGCATTACCACTTGTGAGTCAGCACCCTCACTGCTCCTATTCTTGACATACTGCTCTTACAAATACGTAGTTCTGAGTGATAGGGTTTCCCATTTACATTTCCAGCAGTACCTCATCTGTAGAACAGCAACTGTAAAGTCTAGGTAACACTCTAACATATACATTGTGCAAGAATTACATCAGTATTGCACAAAAAAAATCATAAAGCATTTTACAAACTCCTGGCAGTTATGGGTTCTTTCCCATAATATAAGACACAGGGGAAAGCTGAGTTACTCTCAGTTAAAGTGCCTGGCAGTAAAACCATGGAAATCCTGAATAAAACTTCTTTTAAAAAACACTTCTCAGAAACAGCTACGTATGTCCCAAATCTAGACTGTTGAATTAAACTCAAAAAATGGAACTTACTACGCAAGACCTGCCCTGGCAGAGCTCTGTAATATTTGGTCAGGACAGTCCAAATAGGTGGCTAGAGGTGAGAAACATAAAGTTAAGCTCAAATAAGCATTAGTGTTTTCTGTCTTCCTGGATTCTCATTTCCAGGGGACATCCCATCCATTTGAGACTCTAGCACTGTGCCCATTCCCAAACCGTCGGCAAGCCGCACCTCCCTTCAGAAGCTCTGCTCCTACATTCACTGTAGGCCTGATCCCTAATTATCCTTACAATTCTCCAGTGATTTTTTTAATTCATTTTCCTGTTTTAGTTAAGCTTTTTCCCCAATATACCCTCTTCACATCCCAAGCCCTATACACTTTGGAAAGTAAGCAGATTCCCTGGTAAGGTTCCAGATACACGTGGTACGTGCACAACTTCTGAGGTCACACACCTCAACGTATTTAGTCAAGAATCTTTAAAAACGTCAAGAGCAGCATGCATCCCTTTTTTCTTTCTAGCAGTTTCAGTGAAAGCTGAAGGTTGAACAGACATTGGCAATGAACTGTGAAGATTTTACTCTTTGGTCCAGGCTGAGACAGACTAGCAGGGCAGTGATTCTCAACACTGTAGTCCAGCTGCCATCTGCCATTTCTGTTGTTATACAAGGGATGAACTTGGTTCCTCAGCCTGGTACCATCAAAAACCTTAGACACTAGTTCTACAACTGATTTAGAGGGAGCACTGCAACATATAAGCTTGGATGCTTTTAAAACCAATAGGTGCTTTGGTTCCTATACACCGCAGCTTGGAGTGGAAACCCAAGTCAGAGCGAGCAGTTTCAAACAGCACATTTTCTCCTTGCCCTCACTCAAGAGTGAATATGGATCCACTTGATCCATGGTAGTGGCAGCTGGACAAGAGCAACCTGGATGTAGACTGGAAAAGTGCCACAGTATAAATCTGATTACACTGGAATTCAAAACAGACAGTAAGCTGAATTTGGACTGCCTGAACTAGCCAGTAGTGATACTGGGGGAAAAAGCGAAACATACATCTTATACCATATATACATCTGACATTGATGGGCCTTAATCTGAGCTCCTGTGAGGTGAGTGCCAGTAATTAGTCATCTACATTGTTGCTTTAAAAACGCAGCAAAAATACTTTTAGAAGAGGAGAAAATGCAGCATAATGTTTTTCCTTTGGAAAATAGCTATCACCCGCTGAGAGAGCAGGAATCCACAAGTTCCAGGTCATACATTTAAAAAAAATAATCCAGAAACATGATTTTTTAAAGTGAAAAATATTCCTGCTTTATTCTGAAATACAGGTGAACAAATAACTGTTTAGGTTATGATTTATGAAACTTGAATACAAATCATACATTATATTAAGTTATGAAAACACTTTAATAAATCCCACGTAATGTTACACTTGTGGAAATCAAAGAACTATTGTTCTGTATAACTGCATATATCACAGCTGCCTGTAATCCTTTCAATACCAATTCTTTTATAGCACCAAATTTTGGAGTTATTTGAGCCAAATGGCTCATATCCACACACAGGACTTTATTTTCCTAGCATTTCATTGAGAAAAAAAGCAAAACATTTCCCAAATATACAACAGATTTATCGCCTGTACTTCGTTTGTTCTTTTTTTTTGTGGTAATATGCCTTATGATATGAATATATTAGAATACCAGTATCAAAGATTTTCCATGGTTGATATATTAGAGAAACTTATAAGCTTTTGCTTATGTATTTCTATGCCTCTGGCTTTTGCAGTCGCTGAGCACCTCACATAAATTATATTTAGCCTCACAAAGCCTGGGGAATGATGGAGTCCCAGCAACTCTCCTAGACTTTATTTTCTGAATGACTATGGACCTAGGCACAGACCCACAAAAGTTTTCAAGAAAGTAACTGCCATTTGAAGGGGTTTCAACTGCTGTCAATTGGAACAAGAAGCCTTTGTGGATCTTGACCAGTATGGCTTATCCAGGGTAACATAAGAAACCTGTAACAGTGGATGAACCAAACCTGTTCTACCATAATGCAGACTGGTATCCTAACTACTTGGATATTCCTCAGCTTCTCAAACGTTGGAAAGTCAAGGCTGATTTGCAAGTTTGGTCATCCATTTCATTACAGTGATAAGCAGACAATTATTCCCTATGCAGGGAGAAAATTATGTGTTTCAAAAAAAGGTAACACATTTTAGACATGGTACTGTCATTTTAAAACCTGGCATGGCTAAAGATTTCAGCAACTTTCATGCCAACATGTGATATCAGACAGTCTCTCATGTCCTGTCTGATTGCTTAAAATAACACATTCCCATTCCTTTGGGGTTACACAATTACTTTATGTTGATATAAATAATGGCTGTGGTTTAAGCTTCCTTGTAAGATGCTCCATAAAACTTGCTAGGTCTGATTTCCCACATTTATTCAGAATGGCAGCACCAAAACTAGATAAAACACTCCTTCTTTTCTCTCTAAAATACCTGTGTATCTGTCAGAGAAAGTCTGGTCAATAAAAATAATATCTGCATGTTAGGATACCAGATTTTGATATAAGAATGTCTCTACTGCAGCTGGAGTATCTGCTAGAATAAAAACTACCATGTGGAGATGCTTCCAGGTTCACATGCTGGTTTGCGCTGCCTTAAGCTTTTGCTTTCAGGCCAGCACTTAATCTTGGTTCTTTCTGCTCAGAACTGAGTTATTTCAGAAAGTATTCTAATATGCCTAGCAGACAGAGGAAAATGTACTGAAGTTGCACATAAGGCAAGGTCTTCATGGTAACAGACAACATAGCTGAATTGGGGCTGTAACCATTTCTTCAGTCCAGCCAGCTAGTTATTGCTGACACAGATTTATCTAGTAAAAATACCAACCTAATTAACAAAGGAGTATTTTATTTTAAAGCTGTTCTGTTATTTTGGTGAGGTCAGTAAAAATTCATCTCATTCCAACTAGGTCAGAACCTGGACTTGGATACTGCAGAAGAGATGGCACCGGTGAAGGACAGGCTGGTGTCTGCAAGAACCGAGGTGTTCAATAGGCTTTTAGCTGCTTTAAATGTTGTCTAGTGTCTACTGGACACGGTAAAAAATATGCTGTGCTTCTCAAGATCAAATTTAAAGTCTTACAAAAAAAAAAAAAAAAGGATCAAATATTTACTTTTTATAATCTAATACCAAAGCAAATGACAAAAAGAGAAAACACTCATCTGGAGGTGAATTCACAAGAAATACCACTGATGAACTTGCACCAGACTCTCGCGCTGTATATTTGGTACTATGCACGTGACATCTGAGAGCTTTTCAAAAGAGTACAAAAGGAGCTCATATTCCTGCACAGATGTATGAAAAGTCTCTCTGTATCAAAAGGATTTTAGTTTTAGCAAATCAGTAGTTTACTACAGTTGTAGCAGAAGGTTTCAATTAAGTAAATTAGACATTCACTCAATATGCCAAAATGGAAAAAGAAGCAGGGAGACAAATAGTTTCTTGTTTGGATGAATTTCCTGATGACGGCATTATGACATTCTCTTCCAGATTCTGCCATTTAACTATTTCACAATATAGTATAAAAATGCTTTCCTTACTGTTTTTAATAAAACAATTTCTGATTGCAAATTCAGTGTAATCCTAGTTAATAGGAACAAAAAAAAATAATCTATACAAAGTACAAAGGTAGCTTTAAGACTGATCTGCTATAAGCTTCCATAAACAGTGGATGGCAGTGATTTATACCTAGGGAAAATCTTACCCTGATTCTTGTTTATTAATATGGAAGTGCTGACCTAAGTAAAAAAAATGTATCTATGACTACAAATTCACTTAGCAACAAGAAATTTCTGGAAGCTGAATCCAGGTAATTCTAATAAACTCAGTTCAGTTCTGTTAAGTGAGGATACACTGATACTTTTCAACAGTTTTTGTAACAGTTTAGACATTAGAGGGAATGTAATACTTAAAAAATGTATTCTCTTCCAAAAAGTCCATTCTCATTTGAACCTCTTTTAATGTCATTAAAGTCCACATTTCTTAGAATGCATATTTATTCCCCTCAGAATATAATACATTTGCCAAAATTCTTCACTTTTACATTTCTTAACATCAAAAAACTGCCCAATTACATCAGTCTGGGATCTATGTCTGATTTCAGTTTCACCAGAGTAAATCCATGTTTTTGCGGAAACATAACAAAAAATAAGTTTTTGCTTCAAGTCTCACTTAACCATGTAAAGACAGATGTCAGGCTGTGGTTCTTGATAACTGGGGTGGCGCTCTTCACAGATGCAGAGACCTGCTTTTTTAAAGGAGATTTTTTGCATCCTAACAGGTAGGGAAATGAGGCAGGTTAACTACGCAAGCAACTGCTATTATTTTAATTGGTATATTTAATCCATTATCTTTCAGGATCCTGTACATTTAAGGACTTACTTTCCTATATAGCACATTAATTGTGTCAAAAATAAGCCCATATACATTTTGTCTCTCTTATGCCATTGTGCCGAATAATCATCACTGTCATACTAGCATCACTTTTGGAAGGGAGACACCTTAATTTACTTGCTTTTAACTGATTGCAAGTTATCCTTTCCCATTTCTTTCATTACAGAGGCTCTCATTTACTTGATGCAGAGAACGGTGATTAAAATAGAAAGTAAATATCTACGATTATGTCTGAGAGTTATTGTTGCTCACATCAGTTCAAGTATAGCCTTACAGAAAGACTATGTCAAAATCTGATATGATACCTTTGATTTCCTTACTTATGTTCTCTACAACCATGGCGTTTTGTTCAATTAAGTGATTTTCTCAAATGGTGAGATGCCATCTGACTTTTTGATCTTATTTAGAGTGACACTGGAAAGAATTTTTCCATCTCAAGAAAAATGTCATTTTTAAAAGTCTTCTCTTTATTTGGGGAAAAAAAAGTAAAAATACCAGTAAAAGCTTAAAAAATGAAAAGCAATTTAAGCAACTTCTTTAACAATTTAAAAACATTTCATTTTGATGTTTTGAACTATTTTAATAATTTTAAAATTAAATTTTTTCACCAAAAAATATTAATTTCCAGTTTTAAAGCAAAGAAAGCATATTCTGAATGAACCCACAGACACATTCTCAGTTAAGAAGTTGGATTTTTCCCCAGTTAATTGGCATTCTCTGACTGAAAATTCTATCAGGTCCAATTTTAATCCAATGGCTCAAATACTTTCCCAAAATATATTTTTACATTGTCTTCCCAAACCAGCTGTAGTTAAAACTATTAGTAATCCTACCTCTCCTTTTCTCAAAGTTTACCTCGCACCCCAGCAGGAATAAGTATTAGTCTCATTTCAAACCCCCATTCCAAATTTTCCTAGAACAGCCTTTTCTTCAACTCCAAGAAATACAATAAACCTCAAATGGCATATTCTAAAGTAAGACTTTGCTTATCTGTTAGTTGTAACATGTGAATGAATTTACCAGAAACTATAGATCTCATACATTTTTGCATTCAATCAATATTACAGACAAACAGCAATCAAATCAAATTTAACATTTTTCTATACTTTCAGCAAATGATGGCGGTCCTTGGCGTTGGTGTTATGTTTAGTTAAAAACAAGTGTAATAGAAACATGGCTACCCAAGTTAAATCATACATAACTTTATTCAGCATTATTAAGGAAATAGAACTTCAAAAATTATGACTGAGGCTTGTGTTTATAGATAACTTTTGGTTTAAGGTTGGTTTTTTAAAATATACTTAATTAAATCGATACAAGCATCAGTGAGCTAATCTATATAAAATAAAATTGCTGACATCTACTCAGGATTGTGTGGATTAATCAAACTCTAATACTGGTAAATGCCATTGTGTATCAGCAAAGAGGTGAAGAAATCAGACTGATGTATCACCTAAAAGTTGTCTCTCCAAGTCAAGTTTGAAATCCAGGAGCAAAGGATGGGGATGCTTCAGTTCTGTGCCTGGAATGCAGAGTTCCCAGGGATTATATTTTTATGAAGATCATTAAAAAAAAAAAAAAATCACTTGGCATTCATGTAGAAAGCAATTCTACCAAGAGTCACATTTCAGAGGATATCCTGTTGATTGCAGCTTAAAGCAAAACTGAGAGTGTAGATTGAAGGTCTAACCAAGAGCCCAGATGACTAGCAAATATTGGGGCAGATTGACTAGTAAGGGACACAGACTGAGCATACAAAGTTTAATGCTGCATGAATAAATAGATGTGCTGTTTCAATTCTGAAGTTTTGATAGAATCAGAAATCTAATAGAATGGAAAAGTTCCTGTGAGTGAAAACATGTATAAGGTCAAGTTTTACTCAAAAGGTAACATTTCTACAAAAGTAGAAGAAAAATTATCACAGAAGTATAGACACATCTTTAACTTCAGAATTTCAAGGCAATATTACAGCAGTATCTTATTTGCAAAAGAGACAACCACAAGATGGCTCCTTTCATATGATGCCAGCTAAAATAGAAACCTATTCTGATAACGTACACTGCTCAGTGTTTTCATGAACAACTGAAACACCAGACACCATCCTCCTTGACAAAAAGATAGTGCAACAATTGCTTTATTAAATCATGGTTTGGGGAGGAGCACACTTTTTCTTAATTAAACAAGTAAGGACTAAAATCCTCAAAAACAAGCATCTAATCTCACTGAACAGGGTGTAGGTTTCAAGAACACTTGCCAGGCTCAGACACAGACATTTCACACTCTTCACCTTTCTCAAGATTTTTTGTTTGTTCTTTTTGTAAGCAGATATGGCATTTTCCCCTTTATTAAATATTTTCCCATGGAACGATTTTCAGATTATCAAACTGTAAAATTATTACACGGTTCATTTACTCCACATCCATGTAGATGCAATCAAGATAAGGATTTGGTTGTTGTTTCGTTAAATATTACATAAATGTACCACTTCAGGGTTCCAACCCAGTGCAACACAAAATAGTACACAGAGTAATTACAGGGAATATGGTTCTTAGCATAAGAAGGTCTGGTTTGGTGTGAAAGGCTTGTTCTGCTGAGTTACATAGATTCCATACCAGCAGCCATGAATTCCCAGAGTCACAACGAGCAGTGCCCCGTGGCAGCCTTCCCTGGGGCGCGAAAGCGCTGACGCTTCTGCAGTATCCTTTGCATTCCTTATCTCTCAGAATTCCCCAGAGCATAACGCCAGTGACATGTGGCCTTTGCCCTGGTGGCCAAGGTGGCCAGTGGGATCCCGGGGTGCATGAGGAGGAGTGTGGCCAGCAGGTCGAGGGAGGTGATCCTGCCCCTCTGCTCTGCCCTGGGGAGGCCGCACCTGGAGTGCTGTGTCCAGTTCTGGGCTCCCCAGTTCAAGAGAGACAGGGAGCTACTGGAGAGGGAGCAGCACAGGGCTGCAAAGATGATGAGGGGACTGGAGCATCTCCCTCGTGAGGAAAGGCTGAGGGAGCTGGGCCTGTCTAGCCTGGAGAAGACTGAAGGTGGATCTTACCTATGCGTTCAAATATCTTAAGGGCAAGCGGCAGGAGACTGGGGCCAGGCTCTTTTCAGTGGTGCCCAATGACAGGACAAGGAGTAACGGGAAAAAACTGCAACACAAGAAGTTCCATCTGAATATGAGGAAGAACTCTGTTACCTTGAGGGTGACAGAGCCCTGGGACAGGCTGCCCAGAGGGGCTGAGCAGTCTCCTCCTCTGGAGATATTCAAAACCCACCTGGACGCAACTCTGTGCAGCCTACTCTAGGAGAACCTGCTTTAGCAGGGAGTTGGACTAGATGATCTCCAGAGGTCCTTTCCAACCCCAACCATTCTGTCATTCTGTGACATGAACATGTATCTTCCCTCATTGCTAAAGAGCAGGCTACAACATGGCAACGACTTACCGCTGCGTGACGGTTCAAGATGACAGCATCTCTAACGAAGTATCATGAGGAATTCAAGAAGTCACGGTGTGAATTATTTAAACAGGAACTTGAGACAGACTCCTCTGCACATTCGTGCACTTCTTCAGATAAAAGTTATTTACTGAATGCAAGTAGTCAGGAAGTCAGATTTACATTCAACTTAAATGTAAAGCTAAGTGGAGAGATATCATGAACTTCTGGCAGTCCTGCAACTCTGTTGAGAACTCCTACTTTATTTTTTTTTCCTTTTTCTTTTTTTTACAATCAGAACACTATTTGAAGATGAGGATGTTGAAGGACCTTTTTATTACTGTGGTTCAGGCTCAATACAAATGGAAGATGGAAATGGTTTGTTGTTGATTTCTTACAGAACTGTTTTTTACCACAATGCTGGCCTTTTGCCTCTCAAGAAATGTTAATTTTCAGTAAAAACTGGTAAGATATGTGGGAAAAGGGTAGTTTGTCAAAAAGCCAACAACTATTATTTCACTTCCTTACTTTTTAGGTATGAGACCTCTTGGCTAAGCATGGCCCAGATGACTCACATGTATCAAAAAGAGCTGCATGGATGCATAATTGACAAAACCTTATGATGAATACGGTCACTCTTCCCAGGCTCATGAACGACGGCAGCTTTACAGCTGTAGTGTAACAAATCTGTTTTTATTTACTACCCACAAAGTCACATCGTTTCCTAAGTAGTGAAGTTTTTAAAGAGGGTTTCTTTATGCATGAGTAAATATTCTTCTAATGAAATCATGGTTTGTCTTGCAACCCAACCCTAGTTTATTTAGTAGTGAGATAGCTTTCTCCAGAAAAGGCAGTCAGAAATGGGGGATGGAAAAGGGAGAAGTTGGCTCTGGCTACAGGGCGCAGCTGCTCTTTGCTACTAGCCTGCAATGGGGTAATACATCAGTAATTATTTGAAAGTCAGACAGATTCCCTGCTCTCCTTGCCAGACAAAACTCTGAGAACCGAGGACTGGAAAGGAGGATAAAGGGCTTTCAGTTTACTGTTTTTCCACTCACAGCTTTTTTTCCATGTTAGCAGCTACTGCTGCTATTAATTTTCTGATCTTTGTGCCTTCAGAGGCCTCACATACTAGGCAAACAGTGTTAGCACTTCAGCAGTAATGCTTTTATGTTTATTAAATTAATTTTTACAAAATATTTCAGTTGTTTCTTCCAATAACTTCCACCTGAAAGAACAGCATTTATTTGCTGTTCTGGACATCACAAGAAACCTTGGTTGTCACTGAAGAAAGGTGAAGACAGCAAAAAATCCAGGTAAGAACAACATACTTCAAGTGGTACACCACTCAGCTGTGGTTTAATTTAATAAAAAATAGGAAGTAAAGCTAATCTTTGAACTAGTCCCTGAAAATGATGAGTCAGCCTCTATTTACACTAGGAAAATGATAGACAGTTCCCACCATTGCTAAAATAAATTCATGGCATCTAAAGAAATGTTGTTTTCACCACAGTTCACTGAGAGTTTCAGGGAAAAAAAGAAAAAAAAAAGATTAATAATGTTTGAATAAGTTTGTCCTTTTGCAAAATCCTCCTCAAAGATTCTAGACAGAAAAACAAAATGAAACACAAATAGCTCGTATAAAGCCCCACAGACCCAGAACTGGATTCAGGCATAATACAGGAGGCAGCCAGCAACTCTGTGATAACCTCTTCCAAAGGCAAGAGGGTTTATGGGATTCAGGCCCGGACAAAGAGTGAGGAACTCCTTATGTAACTGGCCACATCAATGCAAAAGACATCAATGGAGGATTCATGTATCAGAACGTAGGTGCATGCAGCAGCCTTCAGCCTCCCAAGGTATGTGTTACCTCTGTGCAGGCATGGCAGAGGACCGCTGTAAACTGATGCCTTTCTGCGCCAGCAGCTGGCAGCAGGGAAGAATACCACTGGGCATCTCAAATGGCACTAGACATGCATGTATGTATGGGCAACTAAATAAAGCCCTAAGCGTTAACCAATGCACACTTGCTACGGGAGGAACGGAAGGACTGGAATAAATTATGCATTCAATGAAGTTCTACCATATATTTTTTACAAAACCAAGAAAACCCTGATTTTGTTCTGCACAAGGTATTATAAAATGCTCCATATTCAACCTGTCTGAAAGGAAAAATGGGAAAATACAATTTATTTATACCAGAATGGCACTGAGAGGAAGCTGAGTACATTACAGTTATGCAGGCCAGCAAATACTTTTTCACAAAACAGTTTTAAAACAATGTATTTATTTTCTAAATGTATACTTATTAGACTCTATTGAATATTCAAATCTTCATTTGCAGACAATTTTCTTTATCAACCTTTAGCCAAAAGAGAACATAAAAGCAAACTTAGCTGAAATAAAACCAATCTCTTCTTCTACCCCGCTTTACTTATAAACTCTTCTGTGTCTTCTTCTGTTTCTTTCTTAGGGGAAATACAGTTCTGTCAACTGTCCCAACAAAACATGAAGTCTACCTCTTTGATCTGGCAGAAACAGAAACAAAGCCTCTGACTTCCCTTAAAAAACCAGGAGCAGAACTGAGGACAAAATTAATGCAAATAGGCCTGCAAATAACTATATTTTTAAAATATGCAAAAATGTGGGGTACTAAATTTAATAAATTAACTGGGTGAACTTTCAGAGTCATAAAAATCAAAAATGGATTTTTTGTGTAAACAATACTGTAATCATACTACGTATTGTATGCCATTAAAGAATTTCAGTTTATAGAACATATTAAATGCTAAAATCTGTCTTCATACAAACCAGACAATGCAAAGAACCTGAGATGTTATGTATTACTGCTTCCCTTTTTTCATAAAAGGTTGTAAATTATAGTTAAACCCATGACTGTCAATTTCCTGAATTATGCTATGTGCAAACAGACCATAATAGGAGCTATGTTTGGCAGGGAAACCAAATTATCATTTAGAAAGAAGTCAGAATCCCCTAACAGATTTATATTGTATGTATCTGGTCTTTTGGACTGAAAGGTTGTTGAAAATACCTTTAAGATTTGTATTGTTCCATGTAGAAGCTAACAACAATAATGACAGGGAAGTACAAAAAATTAATTGTAATGTAATTGTAAGGAAATGTTTAAGAAATTAAAACCAGAATTCTCATGTTCCCAGTTTCACAACATACGAAAGCAGTTTAAAAACCCCCAACATTTTAAATGAAAATTTAATTTGATTTCTAAAAGTAATTAACTTCTAAAGCCCATTGCCAAAATTTATTAAGGAAGTCAATGGAAAAGCAAAATATTAAAACATACATGTTTTTATATTTATCTGTACAATGATTCACAATTTAAAAAATAGAAACAAACGTGACTCACCAAGTCATATTCCAACTAGAGACTGATTAAGGAATCACTCTCATATGGAGAGAGCACTGTGCTTGTCTATTTTGGAACTTTTGGTGTAGACCACTAGCAAGGAAATAAAAAAGGTTGACCTCATAATGACGAGTCTAGTTATGAAACTTAAGATACCAAGGTTCAGTTCCACATACAGCATTCCTGCACAGCATTGCTAAAGCCTCTTCCCTTATCTGCATTCTGCTTCCCCCTTTCTAAAAGGAATACAACAGCACTTTTCTATCTTGCAGGGAGCGCTAAAAGGTAAATAACAAATGTGTCTAATTCATACAGATGTCTATAAGGAAACTAGATAGCTGCCATTATTTGGCATGGCAGTTTCTATACCCCAGTAAGAGATAGAAAACATGCAAATCTTGAGTATTAATCTTCTCAAGTTCAGGAATATTAAATTCTTGTTCATCTTGACTACAACCCACATGTTTTTGATATTTATTCCTTTTTATGATAGTTATAAACAACAAGTAAGCAGCCACTGTCAATGTTTACACACAACACCATAAGAAACAACGCGCCTGTTTTCAACCTAAGAAACTGTATTCTTTAATACCAGGTGTCCTGGTAAGACCATTTTTATAACATATGTTGTGGGTTTGGGTGTTGGTTTCTTTGTTTGTTTGTTTATTTGTTTGGGGTTTTTTCCTTTTCTTCTTTCAACTGTTCTGTCACATGGGACCTTTATTATTTAATCCCAAAACAAGGCATACTGATGTAAAGCATTAGCGTCTGCCTAGCTGTGTGTGGGGCAAAAAATGCCATATAACCCGGAATCATAAGTGCATATAGGATAGTAAATTCTTAGAGCTTGTGAAAACAAAGGCCAGAACCAACATAACACGAACGCTTTTGTAAGGCAAAGGCGAAGGCACTGAACCGAAAGTTGCTGTAGCTGGAAGTACTCCCTCCCCTGGCCAAAGCATTTAGCTTTCCCGTGCTTCAGTGTCACCATCTATATAAGGGTTTTTTTGTAATTCATCCTCCTTTATACATTATTCTGAGATCTACAGCCTAGCAGCCTTGTAGAAATCTAAGTATTATTTTATTTTGGGGAAGATATAATAATATCTAGAGGATACAGTAACTCCTAGCGTTGAAATTCCTCGTCTGTATGTTCCTATCATAGTGTTACGTTTTTCCTCAAAGCACTTTGATTAATTGAGCTTCTTATCACCACTCAGGACATGATTTTATTCCCATTTTGCCAATAAAAAACCCGAATGAGATGAGCCTCTACAGTTTAAATAATGCCACAATGAAGAAAGCAACTGAGGTCAAAACAAAAGGTGAAAGCAAGCTTTCTATCTTCATATTCTCTGACTTGATACTGCTATAAAAATATAGCCATACATAAAGTTAACAATTCTTACAAATTTCTAGTTAAATGTGATAGTTCTTGATACCAGACTTGTGCTGCTTTTTCTAAGTACAGACAGCAATATGTTATTGCTTGACTGTCCAGATCAAAACAGGACTTTGAGAACACAAGAAACGTGTTTTGTTTTGCTGTAATTTTTACAGTCTAAATCTGCTGTTTCTAGCTCAGGCCATCATTGCAATATTTTAAGGAAGATCTTAAGGCAAGTACCCTGTTGGCTGTTGCAACAGCATCCTGGAAAGCAAGCACCTCCTCCTGCACGAGAGCAGTACAATCCAACCAAGCGCCCACTCAGTATCAGTACTTTTCCACAGTGAATGAATTCCCTAATCACCTCCTTGAAGACCACAAACTTCTCCATATGATGTCTGTCTAATTCCCTTTCTAAGATTGTTGCACACGTATGAAAAGACTATTTGCTATGGGAAACGTCAAAAGGGTGTATTCTAGGATGCAGTCTTTCTGTTTGCAGGTAGGTGGTTTCGTTTGTGTTGGAATCTTATCTCTGAGGACTGGATATTGTATATACACAGTTTAAGCTATGCCCAAATAAACGTGAAGAACACCTATGTTCTGTCACTATACATACTTGCTGCCAGTAGTATACAAAACCATTATCAGGGACACTTCCTCCAAAAGCTGAAAAGTAACATTGAAATATCAGCCCAACAGTCCAGAGATCTCCCTCAAAGCATATACAGAATAAATAAAAAAATTAAATAATTAAAAACAAAACCCCACCATCTTTATACATTTAACTACTAGTTCAATCAGAAAATTAATTAAAAAATCCATTTAAACCAAATAATTTCAGATGTTAGCTTCTACCCACTACAATACAAAATAAACATTTCCCATGCACAAAATCTAATCCAAAACAGTTACAAATGTTTTGATAATTTTTCCTAATTACTGGGGTTTGCTTCCGTAAGAGAGAAAAACAACATACTTTGTGAGAAATTGGAACTCCTATATTAAGAAAAAGTAATTTCACAATATCTTGATGATCAAATTAACCTGATGTTAAAGAAAACCTTTCAAAATTCTAAGGTCTCTTGGTTCTTTTAACAGAAATTGATACTTTCTTTTCCCCCAAACAGAATTCCTGGCTTGCATCGCTTGATATACTAAAAAAGGAACAGCCCTTGATTTTCAGGGGCAGATCAATGTACTTAAACAAACATACTATTATCGATTTAATTTACTACTGTCAGAAAACTAGTACACAAATACTTTGGACAGAAGACAGTTACATGACAAAAGTAACTTTGGACAGAAGACAAAAGTTACATGAAGTTTCTCTGCAGTCATCACTCAAGGACTGGTTTTTAGTAGCAATTAAAAATTCGGCATCGTCACTGTACTCAGACACTAAGACGGTTATCCTTTGGTTTGCAATCCATCATGCGGCACAAACCCATAGCGATCTCCCAGTGCTGAAGTCAGCCTGAGAGCACTCACACCGTGCCTGTGGGCACCACCGCTCAATATTGGGGTGCTGGGTCAGGGCCCCAGTGAGGGACCGTGCTACACGCACGCCGACCGGCCCTGGGAGCTGAGGGCTGCCCGCTCAGGGGAACAAGGTCACTTGGTGTCTGCGGAAGGGTTTCATCAGGGCTGGTTTGTTTCCATCAAACCTGCTTCCCTGTGTGCTTTTACACACCCACCCTGCCTCCCTAGCTGCCGCTGCTAACCGCACAGCCGCTCTGGAGAGCGAAAACCCCTAGAAGATGGCAATTCCCATCTACTCCCAGCGGCGCATGCCTGAGGGAGGCCGATCCCGCCACCCACGGTAAAGGCGAAGGCTGGGGAACGCTCCGTGCCCCGCGGCTGAGACCTCTCGCCCACCGGAACCCCGGGCCGCTCCCCTCGCCCCGCGGCGTAGGGACAGCAAGCAGCACCGCCGCCCCGGCTGGCTTTCCCGGGCGGAGAGGCCGCTCCCGCCCTGCCCCGGCGGCCGCTGCCGAACCAGCCTCCTCAGGCGGCCGCGACCGCCCCGCCGCCTCAGGCCGAGGAAAAAACGGGCGGCAAGGAGGAGAGGGGGGCCGGCTGCCGCGCGCCTCCCGCCGTCCCCCGCCCTGCCCCGCCGGCGCTGCCCCCTCCTCCCCCCCGCCGGCGCCCCGCGGGGAC
>JAVJGJ010000014.1:62668852-62679495 GCA_035590215.1 Microhierax caerulescens | reverse complement strand
CCCCCCGAGACTGAGGGAATGCTAGTACCAATAAAAAGGAAAACACAGTATTTTTTTAATAGTTTAGTCTGAAACACACTTCTACAACTTGCAATGAATAAAATACTAGCGAAGTCAATTGTAAGTGATATTACAATTTGTGTTTCTGTTTAATGGCAGCATGGACCTCCTTTTAGAGAAAGTGTTAAGTTCAAATTGCTGTGTTGAGTATCTGTGGTAGAGTTTGCATTTTCAGGACATCACCTCACTGCAGAGAAGTGCTCATATCCCAAGATGTAAACTAATTCCTATTAGAGTTAATTATATAGTGCCCTAAATTACCCTGGCATTCTAGATTTCTGAGGAGATGGGTTGGAATGTAAAATTGTTAACACTCTAAAAAGCTACCAGAGAGGTAGAAAATGAAAGTTTTGCATGAAAAGTGAAGTTGCTGTTAATTTGGTTTCTTAGACTAACCTTAATTTAATTTTTCTTTTTAACTACTTACATGCATAGTTTTGTTTTTTCTGACCACATCTATTTGCTTGTACTCTTCCACTTCTGTTTTTGCCCTTGACTGTTTACATTATAGGAAGCAGAAAGTAGCAAGTACCTTCTGTTTCTTTTCAAGCAAAAGATATAAATGCCTCTCTCTTCGTTGGTATTTTGCCAGTATTGTGGCCTATGAGGAGGCCTGTGGGTTTTTTCTTCATTAAATCAGTTTAACCTCTGCTTTAGGTATAACAGTACATTGGAAAATATATTCTGAAAGGTTATTTGATGAAAGTGGACTTGTGTGTCCTGATGTCAAGCATAAATAATCAGTGAGGTATTGGGTTTTGTTATGTTTGCTTTCCCTATCCACAGAAGTAACTTACCTCATTTTTCATCATGTTGGAAGAAGCGGGATTTTGACAGCCGTGATGCAGAAGGCACTTACTTCAGCTCTTAATAGGATGAAATGTTATGTTTGTTGTTAAACACCTGTTAGAGAGAATTAAAAAAAAAAGTACGCAAGAAAACATTGAAATTTGAAGTTGTGTAGGTAATTGTGACATGCAGCCATCTTACAAAACAGTTTAAACAGTGCAAGGATGACGCTGGTGAACCAATGTTTTTCCCCTTGCAACTGATGGGCTGTAATGCCTGTCTAGTTATGGAAATTCTTTCAGTCCAGTTTCTGTGCAGGAAGTACTATTCTTTCCTGAAGTTGTAATGCTTGTCTGAAAGTGTTGTCAAAGTAATTCTGTTAAAAGTCTGTTTTTAAAATTGGCTGAACTTTTAATTTTTGTTTACAGTTACAGGAGAGGGACCTCTTGGTGTAACTGGAGTTTTGTTTCCATTACACTGCTGATTAATAATTACAGTGTTAGTAATATTAAGGGTTAACAGCACTATTAGGGGTGCTAGCATGTGAACACTAAGGAAGATCTAAGATTAGCAAATACAAAATGTATTTGGGTGGTCTACCATTAGAATTATTATAAATATTATTACACCATTTTTTTGATGCAATTTTTTTTTTACAGAAGAAGTACTTGATTGCGTTTGAAAAGGTACATTGGTGCTTTTTGAAAAGGTACTTAACCTAGCTTTGGAGCTAGATTCATTAATACTGCCATATTTCAGTCAGTCTCACCCTTGCACATTTACTTCATGTAATTAGTGAGTTAATGGTACACTTATGTCTAGTGTCGAGTCCATTAGAGTCCAGAAAAGTACTTTAGTATATCCTAAGGGATAGGGTTCATATGTGTGTGTTTGAACTATATGGGGAGGAGGAAACAATTGAAGTTCACAATGTATTTGGAAAACTAATACAAAATAATTCTCTACGGTGGTTGGTACTTTAATCTCATGGATGTAATTCATCAAGATCAGGAATTTTACAGGTTAAACAAAAAAAGGATAGACTGACATACAGCAGTAGAGAAGCACATTGGAGTTGTGGTATTTGTGCTTCTGAATCAGGCTGCCAGTTGACTCTTTGATGCTTTTTTAATTGTTCCTTTAAGAACAGACTATTCCACAGCTGTGGTATGGCTAACAAACATTTTCTTTAACTGTGAGAGACTAACCTGTAGATTTTTGTTTTATATGAATCAATTCCCTGAGTCAGTGTGGTGTTTTTATTGTTTTGCTGTGTCGTGTGTGCACAGTGGTGTTAGTTTTCTAACTGCAGCACAAACGGAAGCCTAGGCTAAACTGTTTATTTTAACATAGTGCATTCCTTTTCCTATCAACAAAAAGACAGTGTTGCTGTGTGACAGGAAAGGAGCAGTTTTTTGGCTGTTTTTGAAAGTTGAGGTCATTGTGGCTGTGGTTTGCCTGGCTTCTACAAATGTGATGTTAGGAACATTTAAAAATAGTAACTGGATATCTGACACTTCTCGTTAGTATGATGGGAAAATAAAAGTCAGAATATAGTGTGACAAAATACTGCAATTTTTTAAGATGGAGAACTTTTCTTCTTTGGTGTTGCCACAAACATGCAACTTATTTTGTTCACTGCTCTTCAGCTGCAGTAACAGGAAAATGGTGGAAAGAATTTTTCCTTTATAAATATAGCATAGTATTAGCAGTATTACTTTTCATTAGTAATCTGCTGCTGTCTGTCCAGGAAAACATTAAAGGAATTTAAAATCTTGTGGTTTTCTGATTTTCTTTCTCTAAACTCTCCTGAGAATACATCCATGTATCTCCTAACAATTCTCTTCTTTTGGCAAACGTTATCAAACAATGTCTGTTTAGTATCATGTTTGCAGTTTTTCTGGATCAGAAATTTTTTTTTTTTTTTTTTTTTTTTTTCCTTCTTAAGACAAGTGAACCAAATAGTTCCTGTAGTCAGAACTGAAGTATTATGCCCTCTTTTCCCTCATCCTGAAAATACATGCTTATTGTGGTAGCACATCTGTGTAATATTTTTGGTTTTATTCCCTCATGTCTTTAAAGCTGGAGTGCCTAATGCAGTTAGTAAGAGCTGGAGCTTCTGTAAATGCCAGTACAACACGTTTTGCTCAAACACCAGCCCACATTGCTGCTTTTGGAGGACATCCACAGTGTCTGAATTGGTTGATTCAAGTGGGGGCCAACATAAACAAACAGGTATGGACTTGTGTGTATTTTATGTCTGCATATAGTTTTGGAAGGAGTGTCTTGGTCCCTTTTTGCTACATGTATGATACTTACATTCAGATACATACAGATATGTTATTTTTAACATCAGCTGAAGTCAAATGACTTAATTACAAGTTACAGACCTCTTTCATTATAGTAGAGATAGGAACAATAAATGTCCTTTAAGCCACTAAAGGTTTGGAGAACATTTGTTCTAGGAAATGACATCTTGCTACTTCTTGAACAAAATGGTGTGCTGTGCTGGTGTTGGCAGCATTAGCAAATATTCTGACATTGTAATGCCTCTTTAGGGGAAAGAAAAAAGACTAGTGAAGAATATCTTATTAATTATACTAAGAATTGGAAAATTCACCATTACCTACAGATCCATGAGACCTTTGTGGTACTTTGTGATTAGTCATACATGGCATGCAATAAGGTCTGCCATGATTTATTTTAAGGTGCACCTGGTTTCATACTGTTGTCCATTTTAGATTACTTCCAAAGCTTTTCTGGTAACTTCCTGCAAATAGATCAGAAACATGTACTTTACTAACAAAGAAGGAATGGGTGACTTTTTTTTTTTTTAATAATTTTCCATTACTTTTACTGTATGGATAATGATTTATCTGGTAGCAGAGAGTGCATTAATACAGCAAAATTCCTGTAAAGGAGTGTTGTACTCTGGTACAGTACCAGAATCAAGTGCTTAAAACTATCATGCTTTTGGAGAATATATTTACAGTACAGAATGGATCTATTGTGTATGCAGGGCATACATAAGGTATGCCTTTGAAACAGTACTCAAAATTTTGTATAATATTCTATGAGAGTAATTAATACTGTAGCATTTACTAATATAGCGCAGCACCCATAAAACGTCTGGTCTGTTAAATCTTGCATCATACTTTTTAGAAAATATTTAAATGGCCAGACTGTTTCATATGCAGTAGAGTTAAGCTAAGTCTGCTGAAGAACTTGAACATTTGCTTTTCTAGAGTTTGGTTCTTTTTCTTTTTTAAGCTATGCAAAAATAAGAAATGGGGAAGTTTGTGTTGAGTTTTCAGAAAAGAAGGCTGGTGCATTGAGAACAGCTGTGAGACACCAGGAGAATTGTAGAAACAATGAAGGTGACTGGATGCAGAGGCTATAGATCGCATCTTCTCCTTGATACCTGACAAAAGTAACTTATGCAATAAGTTATTGCTGCATAGTGGTAGAATCTTCAGAAGAGAAAATACAAGAAGTATAAATGCATCTGGAGACCAGGTAAGAATGTAAAGAAATGGTGATTAGAGAGGAAACATGGCATGCACAGAATAAAGATGTACAAATATCTGCTAAATGAGAAGAGAAGAATGAATGAAAATGAATGAATGAGAAGAATGAAAGTTTCCAACTATGAGGATAAAGAGAAGAACTGACCAGTGAGGTTGAAATGGAGTCGAAGAACAAGCTTGCTGTCCTGGAACATGATGGGGGGTGGGGGGGAAATCACATCTAGTGAGTGAGGTTATAGTAAAGAAGAAAGTAGCAGCTGACCCCCAAAAGAAGAGGAGAAGAGTGCAGAGAGATGTCTCCATGGGTTGAGGGCAACATGCAGATGACTGAAAAGGAAAGCAGAAGGCAGTATAATATGCAGTTAAAAGTAGGCAGGAAAATCATTCCAGCTTGAAGAAATCATCAAGACTAGCCAGTGACTCAGGAGTCTTTATAAATTTATGGCCTGTCACCAGAGCAAATCCAAATAATAGATCTGTGGTCTTCCACGGGAGGAAGAGTACTGTGATGCTCAAATTTTCAGATAGTGGTGACAGTATCATATAGATTTCTAAAGGCAGATTTGGATGTTGCCAGGCAAAGGATGCCAGTGTAGATAATACTGGGTGTTGACGCTGTGGAAGCCTTGTATGTTGTTAATGATAGGCTCAAGTTACACTTGAATGTAATAACTTTTTTGCCCCCCCCCTTCCCCCCGAATATTATTTGAATATACAAGCAGAGGTAGTTTAGATTCAGTTCAACAATAAAATACGAAGGTAGCTCTGGTTAATTAAAATGGTAGTAGAAACAAAAAAAAGTCTCTTAAATTCTTTGTTAGGATGCAACTGGTCAGTCCGCACTGGTTTCGCATGCATGAGCACTGAACGCTAGGCAGTGTGCCTTGGTGATACCTACAGCAGCAAACTCCCCACTGCTACTCGGAATGTTACATACATGGCTATGTAAAGCATAGTGCATGCTTTGCTCTCCCCAGTTCCTCCCAGCTGTTTATTGAATTGCAGTCAAATTCTACTATTCTTGTTTTATTTGAATTCCTTAATAAATGATCATGGTTCCTTATTTAACTTCCAAGCAATTCCAGGTGACCATCTAGGGCTTCCACCCACACTTGAGCTTTTGGAGCGCTATTTCCTGATGTGTATTTTGTTTATTCCTTCCAGCTCGCTGACTGATGCTGTACTTCAAACAGACATAGTCACTGGCTAATGGTTGTGTGAGGACAAGTGTTCCATGGACACTGGATACAATACACATGCTGAGAAAGATCTGGGAATACTTGATACTTAAACTAGTAAAACCTTGCTTCCAAACTGACTCCTGGTCACTGGCTACAGACTAACCCATCACCTCTGGAAAAAGAAAAGGATAGCTTCTGAAAAGGAATCTACTCGAGTCTCTCAGTCTTAACGTAAACCTCTGGTACTCAGTAGAATTTGCATGCACGCTTTCTCATATCTGCCCTGAGGTATTGTATTGTAGCCTATGCTGCCTGCCCTGAAGTTTAGGGAAAACTTGAAAATGCGTATCTCAAAGCTGGTGACAGTTGCCCAGGACTTTTCTCAGGCAGCAACAGTGAAGGACAAGTGCTGAAAACTGCTTGTCCCAACTGTACCTTGCTCCCCAACTAAGTTCTGTGAGTATATCCTGTGATGCCCAGCCCTCTTAGATAACTGTATGTGCTGGCTAGAGCCATATATTTGTCTTTATGATCAGTGGGCAGTTCTTCCCCACCCCTGCCAGGATCACCATAAAAAATCACAGGAGAAAGACGAAGTGCCAAGCAATGATCTGACTGTTTCTACCCAGCAGTGGACTCAAAGTCCTATTATTTTTATTTTTTTTCTTTAGTGGGTGGTACCTGCTAATAGTTATTAGTAATGTGACGTAAGATCTGCATTTGGCTATCTGCCTGCTCTAGTTCACTTTCAACAATGCAAAGCAATTACACTGCTGCTTTCCCTGAGATTTTTTTTCTGATGTTCTATCCTTGTCACAATACAGTTTGTTTCTGTGCCGTTGTACACATTAACATCAGATAATCATGACTACTTTTTGATTAAAAAGCCTGTTACTTCATTTAAATACATTTTCCCTCTAGCCTCAGCCTGTTAAACCTTTCTATTGTATGTTGACCGCGTTGATTGGCCAGAAAGAGTTGTGTGGCCTGTCTTAAAGAGAAGGGATAAGAAAGACTGCATTCTTACAGGTGATGCAACCCTAATTGTCATCCAGCTGGTTGCTGTCATGTGGCAGTGATGGCAGATAGATTTAGGAGGGTTAAACTACCTGTGCTAGCAAGAACTGTAAACACACTGATATCCTTGGTGAGGAGGAAGAAAACGCTCCTTCCTTTGGTATGTTATAGTTTTGCATTTTAAACAACAATTTGGACTAAATCCAGATAGAAGTATTCCATCAGTTCTCACCTGTACTCAAAACTCAGAAGTAGAAACCATCATGAGTTCAAGGTGTTTTAGCAGAGAATGAGGGGGGGGGAAAGAATAGTCAGTATTCTCCAGCTTCTACTTGTTGGCTTCAGAAAGGGTAGGGTGCTGGGTCTAAGAAATCTGAACAGTTTTTGGAAGTGTGATGAGTTGCTAGAACATGAAATTCAGTCAGTTGAGTTACAGAATGGATATATTTATTTTCAGGTAAAATAGTCCTTCTGTCTCTGTTAGATATCTATACTAGAAGTATTTTACAAGTACTTGCATAGTGTTGTGGTTTAACCCTGGTAGGCACATAAGCACCACAGCCACTTGCTCTTCATGCTGTCCCACCCGCCCCCCCAACAGGTTGAGGGAGAGAATTGGAAGGGAAAAGTGAGAAAAATCGTGGGCTGATACACAGACAGTTTAATATGTGAAAAAGGAAACAAACCCAAGAAAATCAAGTGATGATAAAAATATTTCTAAACCCCCCACACCACAACCAAAAATTGCTTGCCACTAGCCAACTGATGTCCAGCCAGTCCTGAAGCAATGACAGCTCTGGCAAACTACTCTGCCAGCTTTTTGTGCTGAGCATGATGTTGTATGATACGGGATAGTCCTCTGGTCAGTTTGGGTCAGCTGTCCCAGCTGTGTCACCTCCCAGCTCCCTGTGCACCCTTAGCCCACTCCTAGCTGAAACAGTGGTGTATTACCAACACCACTTTGGTCACAAATCCAAAACATAGCACCATACTGGCTACTATGAAGAAAATTAACATTATCTCAGCCAAAAGCAGTACAGGTAGTTGAAAGCTTTCAGTGTAAATGTGGATGGGGCCTCTTTATTTTAAAAAGAAATATTTACAGGTAAGTTGTGGGGTTTTTAATTAAACGAAAGGGATATAAAGGTACCGTGAGTGAAATTAACTGAATCATACCCAGGGACTTGGAACTTGGAGAACAAAATGGGAAATTTGCTCTATGTTCAACTTGGCGATCCTAAAGCCAACAGAAATTTGGATCCCAAAAAGAGGGGAAAACAGTTAAAAATGGCTTTAGACTGAACTGAAAAAATAATCATGTCTAAAAGAGGCCTGAGAATAAGCAGAGTTTGAGAAAAATATCTAATCAGCAGAGGAAATGTCTTTTGAGGTTAGCAGCATAGTGAGGAAATGCAAACTGGTCAGTCAAGCTGAGATAAATTTACTGATTTAATCCAAAAGACTCTTCAGCTGCATAAATGAAAAGAGAATAAGGAAGGAAGCTAGATACTTACTCAGTAAAATGGAAAAGAAGTTAAAGGTTATCTAGTCAACAGCCCCAAGCTAGAGATGACATTCCTTGTCTTTGTGAGAGGGTAGTCATGCTCCTCCAAGGGAAAGGTGGAAAGTGTTAGACCGTGGCACTGAGCTGCAAAAAGTAAATGTGTCTGTGGTGGCTCATGCCTCTTTTTGTCATCTCCAGGAGCACTGTACACAAAATACTTATTGTCTGCAGAAGCAAATGTATGTGTTATCTTGAGCGCTAAATTAGTAAAACATGATTGGTCTTTCTGCTCATTTGATTACAATGTGACTTCTGGATTGTGATACAAGTCTGGGCTGGTGGTGCATTGTTACATCAGAAGGGTAAATGGGACCCTGAAAAGTTCTGTTCTAGACGTGAAAGGCTAGTACAAGTTATTGATGTTTTTTTTTCCTGGAATATTATTACTGAAGAGGTTATATCAAACTGAAGCACATATAGGAACTGTGGACAGTTAGAAGGATTATGAGACATTATCAAGGATAAGTAGGAGTTTGGAGAGCCCCTCAAAATAAAATAACTTTGTTTGCTCCATATAGCCAAAAAAGAGATAGTAAAGAGGTGTCTTATCCATGAAAACATGCTAGCCATCTAGACACTGTATTGCTTTCAGATGCTTCTTGGAAAAGAAGCTGTTATAGTGCTTTTAACGTTTGGTGCAATCCATTACAGTTGTTGCATCAAAACAGAATTGTTCTGAAGTTCATAGAGTATTTTCCTCTGTATATGTGATTTTGAGTGTGTTGAAAAATAAGACTTTTTTCAGTAGGAAATAACTCTTATTTTTCCTTTCAGTCTAGCTCATAACCAGAGAGGATTTCTTTGTAGAGCTAGGAAGCTATTTTAGGAATTGTTTCAGTGCAAACAGATTTGTTCTGTAGGAGAACTTCAAAAGTAGGTAATGTTAATGGTGACTGAAATTTAGGTTCTGTAATTAACATGATGCTATAAAAATCAAAATCCATATAGTCTGTCATTCTCTTAAAAATTTCCTCAATTCTTTAGCTTTTAGAGAAGAACACAAGCTTTCTTGGGCCAGTGATTGAAAAAAGTCCTTCTTGAGACATATATTCTCTTATGAGCTATTAACCTTTCTCTAGTTGTTGGTGACAGGATTGTTAGCTGCTATAAGCATAGCTTATTCTTGTAATGCAGTGGAGTCCTTTTGCAAAGGTCTTTTCTCATTTTAGTGTTTCCTCACAGCAACACTTCATAATTCAGTTCTCTAGATCTTACTGTGGGCAACGTGCTAGGCTTACGGGGCTGATGGAGATTTTTGTCATATGCATGGCTAGTTGAGCTAACTTGCCCTAAACTGAACTTTATATTGATTCATTATCTTTTAAGTTAGAGTTGGGTTTATAAATACTAATGCTGAACAAAAGAGACAATTCACATCTTTTCTGCACTTTTACCTCTTTGACAAAAGTTGGGGAAAAGGAAACTAACAAAAAGATGAATCGAAGACAGCTTCTGTGATGGGAAGACATCTTATATTATGAAGAAAAATTTTCTGGGCAAATGTATTTCAATATATTATGGAATTGTGTCCTGTTAAGCATGTCTGTAACATCAAGAAAAGTTATAAATAGAAGAAATTATATAAACTTCATTGGAAAGCGGTCTTCTATTCATCAGCTACAAGCAGCCATTTTGGAAGGGTTCTATGGCTCTCTTCTAATTGCTAAGGGCTTCAGGGAGTTTTGTGCTATTTTCTGTCTCAACTTCATGTCAGCCTCAGCAATTTTCCTTAGTTTATAAGAAGGTAAACTTTGGTACTATTGTTCTCTGCTGGGGGCACTAGGTGGTTTGCTATTAGGCTGAATGTATGTCTTAAGCACTGGTGAACTGGCTTACCCTCAGTGAATGTGTAACTTGTTATAAAAATACTTTACCATGAGCTAAAATTGGTAAGGAGAAAACAGTGTATATAACACATAATTCAAAATTAATTTCCAAGTTACATTTACATGGTCTGAAAGATGTGATTTAATTTCTTAGAAGCTTGACAGACAAAAAAAACTTGTTACCTTCTATCTATCAAGATGGTAGTACGATCATATTTTGAATACATTCACATTGCAAATAGAGCTAAAGTGTAACTAGTGGAGTTAGGTGTCAAGACTGTTATGGATAAAGACTGGTAAGTCAGCAAAGGTGCTGTGTTACTTTAATAGCTAGCGTTGATATTTTAATAAAAGGAATGGAGAAGCAAAAATGAGGCACATACAGTTAGAATATCTGTCTACCATCAGTGGAGCAGACAAGCAAAGTCTGCCCGAAATCGGGAGAGAAAGAAGGTGGGGAAGAAAGGAAAAACCCCAACCTCGCTATGCATTGAAAGTGTTGAGGGTTGTGATAATTAAATCATGTAACAAACCAGTAACTGAACATTTACTTGATACTTCAAGGCAATATTTAATTACAGATTCTTCTCTGTGGTTCTTAATACTGATGGTTAATTGCAAGTACTCGGCTTCATCTGCAGCCTGTAGATCACAATGTATGGCATTTACACACAGCTTG
>JAVJGJ010000014.1:62641864-62668752 GCA_035590215.1 Microhierax caerulescens | reverse complement strand
AATTTATGTCATTTACACACAGCTTGCCAGTTTCATTTGTAAATTCTCCCTGTTTTCTATGAAGATAGTTTGTAGAGAGGAGTTGCCTGAAAAGCGATACACTTCTCTGAGTATGTCTGCACATAACACAAAAAGATTAAATTATTGGATGTGCTGGTTAATAATAATGGAATGTAAATGGGTAAAGATAACCAAAAAAGAAAAGCATATGGCACATGCCTCAATGTGTATATCACAGGAGAGACCTGGCCTGTCCTTGTAAACTCTGGACATACTTTTATTACAGTAGAATTATGCATATGTACTCCTCACCTGGTGAGTATTTGTGGTGCATTACAGTACTGTGTAAGTGTGTCAACAAGATCTGAAAGCAATCTAGTCCCACAAACTTGGCCAAGCTGCTTCTGATTTCAGGATGACTTGCTAAGCCCAGCATATTGGGAAATAAAAGTGCTAGGAAATAAAGGTGTTGGAGTAACTTGTTATAGTGGTATATGTTGTGGGGTTTTAACAAGTTTTGCTGAATATGACTCTGCTGATTGATTAGTTACCGAATAAGGCTTATCTTGTGAGTTAGATACCCTTAGCGTTATTTTTTGCTAAATATCTGATGTATATGACACCCTATTGCAAATTTAAAACAATAATAAAGTACCTGATGCATCTGCTAGCTAATAAATGCTGCTTTTATATTTATGCTTTCTTAACTAAAGTGAGTAATGTAAAAAGATTTTAAGTTCAAGAAAGATTATGCTTGACAAAATGTAGTTTGTCTTTACAGGATTATGTTGGTGAAACTCCTATTCATAAAGCAGCACGGTCTGGTAGTATGGATTCCATAAGTGCCCTTGTGGCTCATGGTGCGCAAATAGAGTAAGTGAGGTATTTTTTTTTGTTGTTGATTGTTGTGTGTTTAGCTAACTAACTTAGACCAGTAAACGTAGATACTAATGTCAGAAAGAAAAGTCAAAACAGCAGACACCTGATTAAAAGACAGCTAGACATGTTCAACTGTAATGAAGCCCAAGATATTTTGCATGTCTAGTAATACAGTTTATTTAACTTAAGTGATACCAGTATGCTACATTACTATTGCATTTATATCTGATATATTGAAATACTTACCATGCTTCTGTCAAATGACCCCAAATCGTACACTTTAACTAGTGTGTAGTTATTTTTTTTACAACAAATTTACACCTTGCACTGGTGAATAAATATAAAAAACAATGCAAAAGCAACATTATGTGCAAAATAGCATCTCACACACTCTTCACAGTTAGTTTAATACTGTTTGTTAGTGTATTGTATATTTGCCCTGTTAACTTTTTTCTTTAAAGGTTTATGTACTGCAAAAACATTCAGAAAATCTCACAAACTTTTGCAACTTTCAGCATGGACAAAATGGATGCAGTTTTCACCTAGAAATGTTGAGTATAAGCTCTATGGCTTATAATAATGTAAATATTTTAGCAATTTGTTTTAATTAGAACTAGCCTTATTATCTTAAATGGTAACTAGTTACTGTATTTTAACCTGCAATATGAAATTTTTAAGTTGTGAAGTAAGAATAATGTAATTAATTTCTTGTTTTACCCTTTGGTTTCCATCTTACTTTTTTTGTAACGCTGCCCTTATAAACTTACTATAAAATTTAACTCAATGAATGGTATCATAGAGTATTCAGGAAATACTGTATCTTTTAAGTTAATAGTAATCAACAAATCACTTTATATGAAGAGATTGCTTCATAGAAAAATGACACTGGACTAACTAGTGCAGCTGTCTCAGTTATTGACAAGCTCATGAAATCAGTCATAAATTGATACGTTCCCATTTTGTACTCACTTCTGGATATCTTAATATAAACCTGGATTTAAATTTACTGTGGAATTGAGCAAACCTTAATTATCATCATCAATTAGTATGTAATCTTCTGATTTTTACAAAGTATCCAATGAAAAGAGAAGTTGTGGAACTGCAAAAACAATGTGAAATGAGTGAGTTAGTCTGATGTAAAGAAGAGGATGTGTTACGTCCATAGGCCTTTCAAAAAAAAGAGCTGAGTAACTGAGGTAGGAGATGTGGCTGCAACTTTTAACTTCCTGAACTAAAATTTTGCCTTTGAAACATCATATTTGCAAGCCATAGACAAAAAATTTCTTTAAAACTTGGAGAGTGATACCTGTCTTTGGTCAAAGCTATTTGCAGCATAAATACCATAGGTTTACAGCAGTTTTATTGAACAGGAAATAATTTGAATTCTCAGTTTTCTAACTTTGAATTCCATCTGTGTTTCAGTAGGATAGACTTGTCACAAGTTCTGTAGGTAATTAAGTATCAAATCCTATCCAGGAAATGGTAAGATCAGGGATGCAAATGTAATAGGCTGGTGGAGCAACCTATCTTTCAGGGGATCAGGAC
This sequence comes from Microhierax caerulescens, assembly GCA_035590215.1. Lineage (NCBI taxonomy): Eukaryota > Metazoa > Chordata > Aves > Falconiformes > Falconidae > Microhierax > Microhierax caerulescens. The sequence goes on along the minus strand of JAVJGJ010000014.1, from coordinate 62,666,328 downwards.
TGTGACCTGAGAGAGCTAGCTATTTGATTGATTGGAGTGAGGATTTTTTCCCATATAATCTAGTTTACAGGCTCAGTATATTAAATTAGGCCAAATCCATGTATGTGATTTTTGGCACAGATTAATTTGGGGTTATCTGGGTTTGAAAACTGGCCCCATATCTCTTAACAGTTATGTGGATTTTCTGATTATTGTAACAACTTGAAAATGTAGATGCTCTGAAAGTTTTAACTCCTTTATTTTATGGCTTCCATTAGAAGAAAAGTCAGAGGGATTTTATGCATATATTTGAGTTCTAATTTGTATACGTTAACTGAAATGATAATTGACTATATAGGACCAAGGCAAGAATTTCAGTAAATACAGAACTACATACTAACTAGAACTAAGGTGCTGATCTGGGGGATTAGATATTCTAATCCAGTGTTTTCTTTATTTATTCATACAGTAATGGTATCAAAATCTAGTTACGTGCAGATGCAGAAAATACCCTTGTGACTGCAAATAGTCAAATATACTGCTTATATGTGGTACTTATAGCATACATCAAGTATTGCACCATCCCTAGTTTTTTATAGCTAGTAGAACAGGGATGTTAAGATCTCATTATTACACAAACACTAGTAATCAGTAGGCTAATATGGCAAGAGATGTTTTTTTTATTGAGTGATTATTGAAATACTGCTGTTAAAATGAAGTAACTTGGACTAGTGTAATCTTTGAAATCAGTGTTTACCATATTCCTACTTTATTCACTCCTTTGGTTATATTGGAAGCCAAAGAATACTGACAGTAGTCCAGTAAGGATAAAAGTAAGAATTTTAGTTTGAAAATTGCTTCACTTGAATTGTTTTTGTTAATTTTAGGCTTGTTAGCTTCTTGCTTTTACAGAGAAATACAGTATGTTGCAGTCTCTAAATTTCATGAAGTTGTTGCATTGTTTTCCTAATTGATGAGAGAGAATTTGGGTCTCTATTCCTGTGTAAATTTTTAATAATATTAAAAAATAATAATTGTACCCCAGTGAAAATATTTTGATTTTTTTTGTGGTATTTACCTTCTCATTTTAGCTGAAGCATATTCTGTGCACAGTATGTCCTACAGCCATAAAAATGGTTGCTCCACTAACTATGGTATTCATGGACCCTTGAAGAGGGGGAAGCAGGTGGTCACAATGTCCTCATATGAGTGAAAAGGTTTGCTGTGTAACTGACTTTTTAATGTGGATAGTACCTTTTAAAGTATCCATAATAACTGCTGGATTTTCACTAAAAGCATAATTATGCAATTTATGTATGGTTAATTGTGTATTATTTATCATTGTGACAAACAAGTGTCCACAGCTCTTGATGGAGGAAAAGCCTTCTTGGTGCCATGTTTTGTTTTGCTCTTGCACACGATTTCTTAAAATGTTGGGTATTAATATAGTTAGGTAGATTGCATCACAGCATATATAAAAAATACAAAATTCAGCTATAAACACAGGACACTTGAATTAGAAAAAAAGGCAGTTGCAGCTGTTAATTATACTTTGAACTTTACATTTCATGTTTGCATGTGGTTCACTTGTGCATTGTGTCCACTTATTTCTTAATAAAAATTCTGCAACTGTCGCAGTTGCATATTCCTTAGTGGCTTGATTTAGGGTTGAGAGGAGTTTTGAACACTGTTATTATCCTGGGATAAAGAGAGGTGCAACTTGTGGAATGGGTTGTAGCTTGGTATACACCCATCCAGTTGAACACAAGGACTTGCTTGCTTCAGTTTTGTTGATCAAGATTCTTGAATAGTAGCATAGGAAAGCTTTTTGTTTGCCTGCCAGAAATCTGAAGGTTTTGGGGAAAACTGGTTTGTGTAGCATGATGGGATGCTACAAGACCCCAGAGAGATACGGCTTGTTCTAGTTTTTTATATTCTGGTCTCCAGGTTTGGGGAGAGTAACAGACATGCTGGGATAAATATACCAGTACATCTGTTTATACCAGATGACAGATTCATATTGTGATGTTGATCTAGTTTAGACAGACACTTCAGCCACTTCCTCATAAAGCTGTCTTGAATTCATTTGAATGTGTAAATTCACTCCTCCTGTAATGCCAGTAATATCCCATCTCTGACATATTTAGTTTTTCAGCAAAAACTTTATTCTCATTCTTTGACAGTGCTTAATTTTAGTTCTTTGCAAATTCATGTGTCATGAACTGCATTCTATTGTTAAAAAAAAAAAAAATTAAAAAAATCTTTTCTTCTTCTCCACAACTGCTCTCCATCCTCCATAACAGAAATCTGTCCAAAATTCATTTTTTAGTGCCACTGGATTCGCCCTTTGAAACTCTCGTTATACATTTCTGTTTGAAGTGATGTCTGTTTCACATTTTTATTATGACCATTCCTGTGATAGCTCAGCTTTTGCTCTTCTCATTTGTACTTCTGAGGCTTCTTGACTTTCTGAAATTTATGCACCTCTAGTGAAGAGGTGGAAGAAGAGTGATGTGTAGATTTCATTATGACAATGCAGAAATCAGCCATTCCTTTGTGAGATAAACCCTCAATTCCTTTTCAATTTGGAGAGGAAACTTACGTGGTTTTTTCTCTTGAAGGGTCTCAGGGTTCAGAGGTCTCCTGTGTTAGTTTCTAGGCTTCTTCCTGATTTCTTAAAATCTTAGCAGATACTTGCAGGTTTTCAGCATTTTTCTTGTTTTTCTTACCTGGCTAACTTAACTACCAAACCTTTAATATTGAACTGCAGTCCATTTCTGGTGTTAATGTGTTTGTGAAGTGCCATTACTGTCATCTTTTTACCTTAGAAGCTGTACTGCTGCATTGATTTAGTGTAGAATAATCAACATACTACTTTCTTCTGGTCATTAATCACACCTTGAGAATAATGCTTCGGGTTCTTACTGATCATTTGTCTAGGATGGGTTTTAAATACTTCTTCAACAGAGGGGTTCTTTCCTGTTAATTAGTATATTAATATTTATGTAATCCGTTTGGTACTTTTCAAACTTGGACCACTTCATACACAATTCTTTTGGGAAACCTGATGGCCTGCCCTGGAGAGAGAGTTGAACTGCTGGATTTGTTACTGTTGCACTGTTAGACAGTGCAGTATAGTTTGGGGAAAACTGTGGCTCTTCTTGTTTAATTGTATATAATGAGCATTTTAAGGGCCATCACTATAGTATTCTTCTTGTAGTGACCATTCTGCAGTATGGAGGCTACAGGTGTTGGAATTCATTCTTCCTTTCCTGCCTTACAGGAATTCTTGCAGAAAGGCAAATTGGTTTGTACGTATCAGTGGTGAAACTCGTGATTCTCCTGCAAAATAATTACAAGTAAAGCTTGCTAATTTCTTTCATGTTCGCTTTCACACTTGTTTGCCATCATTGTAGAAGAACTTAATATGGTTTGGCAGAGGTTGTGACCATGAAGTAAGGCAGTAATTTGGATTTAGTCTCAAGGAAAGATTTGGAAATACTGAAGGAGAACATAGGTGTGTGGGTAACTGATAAATCAAAAAGTGGGAGAGAGTCTCAGTCTTACAGTAAAACAGAATGGAAAAGGGTAGTTTTCAGTTACAGCTGTTCTGAATAATTGCAGGAAGCTGAGGCAAACTCTTACCAGTGAGTTCCTGTTTGGTTTGAGAGTGGATTATTCATAGTGGGGATAGAGTAACAACAGTAGTTACTGACATCAGTTCAGAAATAGAGAAGAATGTGAGAGGTTGCACTTCCTATGAATACAGTTAAATCCCTCATTAAAGCAATGATATTTTATGACCTTTTTGGAACATAAAGGAAGTTCACAGGATATGGGTCAGCTTAATAAGGGAGCTTACTCATTAGTGATGAGCCTTTGTGATTTATAGCACTTGTTTCTGGGCTTTTCTTCAGTCCAGAAGAGCTGGATAAGGAACGCTGAAGGAGTAGTAAGATTTTTATATTAGGATAGCTGAGATTTCTGACCAGAATGTTTGGATTTTTTGTTGGGAGTGATCTTCCTTCACATATGATACTGGGCTAATGTTCACTGTGCAGCTTCCCTTTGGATAGTTGTTGGGTTTTTGGGTTTTTTTTTCTGTGAGAGAAGCTATTACTGGCAACAGAAACCTGAATGCAGTTAAGGCAGGTGGAGACACCAAAGTGTTATGAAGTAGAACTTGGCCGGAGCACAAGTTAGATACAGTGGGAGAAACAAGGGTGCAGTATATTCCCAGATACAATAGTCTGGTTAGCTCTGATGGTTAGTCCAGACAGGTGGTGGTGGTGATGATCTGCACATGTGCTGTGCTTCATCTGCTGATAGTTTTTGACTGGATGTGATGAGAGAACTGTTAATTTCAATGTGTTTGCTCTAACTTTTGTTGTATTGATTTAGATTTCATTTGCTATACTAGTTTGTGTCTTTTTCAGTAAAGTTGATCATAGTTCAACTAGCACTTTTTTGAACCTGGACAAAAAAATGAAAGGTAGTTGTGGAGTGGGCCAGACTGTGTTCAGGTTCCTCAGAAAAGTTTTCTAATGTGTGTCATGTGCTACAGGTTACAAGATGTATCTCATTGCATGGAGGCTTTGTGGGGAAAGTGTTGCTCTTCTGTTTCAGCTTCTGTTTTCTTCGTCCTGTTCTGCTTTGTGTTGCTTATACATGGTAGATACATTTTCCTTTAAAGGGAGGAAAATCTAAGTTGAAAAAACTCTTTCATGAAGCTCATTTAAAGTGGTTTTATGCACCTCAATGTTCTTTTTAATCCAAAAGATCTTATGTCTGCTTGAGTAAGAGCATCAAGTTCTTTTTGCCAGGAAATAATTCAGTGTAGTTCAATAGTCTCCCCCTACATGCCTACAAAATAATGAAATAATCCTATTCCTTTAGTCCTTTCATTATGGATTTTTATTCCCCTTTTGGCTCAAAAATACTTGAAAATTAGTTTACCTCATTTCTTTAGTTTTATTCCCAATCTTTTACTGTCCATATTTTTTATGCTGAATCTCTTTTAAACTTTCTTCCACGTTTGGCATGTTTGAGAGAAGCTTGCTTTCTTAATTTTTCTAATTCTAAGCAATCATTGGTTTTCAGTTGGTATGGTAAGGAGAAACAATGTGATTTTATTTGCTGCTAGAGGCATCTTGGTAGCATCAGTGTTGTAAGATTATTTTATCTTTTCGAGTCAGTTTGCACTGAACCTTTCCTTAATAGTCTTCCATGATGCTTTCCTCATTGGAAGCCACTTTATCTGCAATTCCTGGTCTATTTCTAGAAATACGATAGCAGCAGTAAGGTTATTTCTCATTTTCATAAAGTTAGCTGGCTAAGTAACTCTTATACTGTCTCTGGATTTAAAGTGGTGGCAGTACTAAGAAGATGCTTGTTTGGAATTAATTTTTGCTCATGATCTAGGAAATACTTATTTTCATTTTAATAGGGAATGGCTTTTCTGTTGTGTTGTAATGCAATCAGACTGTTGTTTTAGAAGGTTTCCATAGTCTTTCATACATTCCTTTTGTGAATTGTGTTTAGGAATCACTTCTTACATAATCAGATAAGAATTTTAAAATATTGTTGATTGCTGATACTAGGCCAAGTCAGATAGGTCTATATTGTTCAGGCAGAAGTTTACTTGGAAATGTGCATTATTCTTACAAGAGATACTGGAAATCAAAATCCACTGAAGTCTTTCAAAGCATATGAAGTGGAATACAGATGCAGCAATAAATCACCACCTGATGGTGATGCTTGTAGTAATTCTAATGTTGCCTGCCATGGATAATAATTCTTTCTTCTGCCAGCATTTGCTCAGTTATGTGAGTTGAAGTATCTAGGAGCTGATTATAGGTGTGTAATTCATAGTGAACCTTGATTTTTATGTCAAAAAAAGGCTTCACAAAGAAGAGCTTCCTTCTTTCTAGTATATTCACCTTGTTACGATTTTGGAGGATGTTCATAGAGACTCTACCATTGTTTTTAAAAGTCTAAAATAATTTCAGCTGCCACATGTTTTGTTGTGAAATAAAAACTTGGCACCAACTTGTGCTTTTTTAGATTCCCAGTATGTAATTTTAGCATGGATTTTTATAGCTGTCCCCAGCAGTGACACACGTCTGCTCAGTTAAGAATATTTCTCTTGGTATCTGGAAAAAAAAAGAAGTTTGAAACTATTTCACAGCTTTTGTATTTGGACACCAAAGGGTTAAAACACTTTAGTATTTTAAAATCTTTTTGCTTTAGAAATTTTAGACTAGTATACTGATGTTTATATAGGAAACGTTTTTTTTCTCACTGTGGGCGTTTTAGTGTTCTGGTCTTTTTTTCTCTCTTTTGTTTTGTTTTAATCCTTGTATCTGCTAATTTTTGTATAGGAATAGTTACTAATTCTTTTGAAATACAGCCTACTAAATTTAAAGTAATTGAAGCCATGAGTTGACCGGTAATTTTAATCCATTCTATATAAATTTCAGTGAAGAACTGACAAATTGGTTTCAGGATGAAAGTAATAATGCTTTAAAGGCATAAAAGGCTTAGTATCTTGTTGTTAAGGTGGTCACATGATAATGGCTTACATATTGAATAATGTGCTACAGCACTTAATGTATGTTAATGTAACTTTTAATCTTAATGTTGCCTGCAAATATGTGATCCCTTATGATATAAGTTTCCTGTTTATGCACCATTGCCCGTTTAAATCAAACAGAAGATTCTGAAACTGTAAAAACTACACATGTCAATGTTTTACAGCTACGTAATTCGAATTGACTTGATTTTTTCAAGTAATCCTAGAAAGGGGGAGCATTCCATATAGAAACTGCTGAAACTGCCACAGGTGCTTCTCCGAAAACCTTACAGTTGTGGCATTGAATGTTCAGTATCGCTTCCTTTCTGCACACAAGGCATACTGTTGAGGTATTTGTTGCGGTGATTGGTTTTAATGCTAATCTAGGAATTCAGATATAGAATCTATAGATTTGCATGCTTTGCTTACCCTAATTTACAATTATCTACATTTTTATTTGTAAACTAACAATAGATAAGTTGAGATCAGTATTTTTTAACAGATATTACATTGATATACAAAAACTGTGGTTTATTTTCATAGATTGTCGCATGGCATTAACAAAAACACAGTAAGCTGTAGGTGATGTAATCACTGTTTAAAATTAAACATGTAGGGGATTTTTTTTTTACTTATATGAATGTTTTTTCAAAAAGATTTACTGTTGACTTTTTGTAGCAAACGTTTGTTTTTCAAGGTATGTGACATTATAAGTGGAAGATAGTGTATTTCAAATGTATTTCTATGTTAAAGACACATAGAAATGTACTTGCTATTTTCCTTTAATAAGTGTGAAAGATATGAACAGTTGAAACAATCAAGGTCTTTTCTAAGTACATTTGATGTAATTCATAATTCAATGTGAGAGGCACAAGTGCCTATCTTTCCTTTCTAAGATCTTTCTAAGAGTAAGTTTTATAAATTATCTTAAATTAAATCTTTCTTACACAAGTTATATTTAAAGAATTCTAACTTTGGGGGGTTTACTTTGTGTAACTTAATCATGGTGGAAGTGTCTTGTGTATTTTTTGAGAGCTTGCCTCAGATTTTTTTTCTTTCCTTTAGTGGACTTCTCAGAACAACAAATTCTGGTTAGATTGAAATAATAAAAACATCCTGCTAAGCTGAAAGTTAACTTTATATTTCTGTCCACCAATCCTTCTTGGTCAGATAACATACTTATTTCTTTTGGTTTTGAACAACAAATGAATTGAACTCACAGTCAGCATTTTTAAAAGCATTTCAGAAGAAGGGAATATCTTAAAGCATGTGCTTCATCAGTGTCCTCTTTATAGCTGCTTTAATTGATACCAGAACTCTCAGATGAACTGGGCCTTTAAAGTGGGAGTTCTGATTATGTCAACTGGAGGGAGAAAAACATTTAAAAATAAATAAAAAAATAAAAAAGTCCTCTTCATGCCAAGATCTGAAGACTGCCTGTGGACACACTTGATGGAGGAAGAAAAACATGTTATAAGAGTGTTGTTCTAAGCACTGTAGGGGTGTGAATAAATGTATGTACAAAAGTTAGAATAACAGTGCATGTTTTGAGTTTGTTTATAGAATGCCTGTCACTAGAGACCATCTCAAGTGTTAAATGTCATCTGTCAAGGAACTTCCAAGATAGTCTACTTCTACTCATCCATATTCAGTCTTCCCTCAACTTTTCTCAGGATTTTTTTTCTATTTAGAATAACTTTGTGTTATGAAAATATATCTTTCTGGTTACATTTGTCTGTCTTTTGCTTTGGAGTTAGCATCCTGTACTTCTGTACATTGAAGGAAACAATATGTCTTTATCATTCCCAGTTCCTGGATTTTAGACTACAAGAAGGCTGAGGGTAAATAATACCATGCTTCGTGATTCTTAATTTGTTTCTAGTAATAAGAATTACATGGAAATAGTGAGTAAACTATAAAGCAAAACAATACTGCCTAGCAAAAGATTCTTAACAGCACTTGAATTGCTTTGGAAATTTTCTATCTGTTTTCTAAGCACAGAGAGACTTGGCTTTATGACCGCTTACCAAAACTGCATTTAGTTCTGCTCAAAGTTAAGGAATTTCAGTCCTTTTCATCAGTTCAAACCTTCATGTATTTTTCTGTCTGGAGTAGGTGCCAAAAAGGGAATGGGATTTTCAGAGCTTTAGTTTTCAGTGTCTGTCCCTCAGTTTTTCCACCTGTTCTGTAGCTGGACTTATCTTCAGAGATGTCTTCCCGTTTTGGAGGGTGTGGGGTTTGTTTTGTTTTCATTTTGGTTTTGTTTTCATTTTTTACTGGAGACAGAGGGAATTAAGTTCTTGGAGCATAGCTGTCAGTTTTGAAAGTTAGTCGGCCAGCCTTTAGAAAACTGCACCAAGTCAATTAGTACTACTTAATAAAAGACTGACTAATCATAAAATGCATGTAACTTTCAAAACATAGTCTGATTTGCTTTTCCTTAATGTAACTTTCTTTAATGTCTTTTAATCTTTTTCTTCCATCCTTCCACACCTTCCTTACTGGTAGCTTCATTTATAAGATCATCTTTGAAAAAATACAGTCTATGTAGTTTGCTATTTGCTTATGCTTGTTTCAGCTAGGTAGCCTACCTTAGAGAAAAACCCTGAAAAGAAACATAAGTGTCTCTTCAAGTCTGGCATCTTTGGGGAAAAAAACCCAACTCCCCAAACAAAACAAAACAAAACAAAAACACAACCTAAAAAAAAGTGGAGGGATGGGGGACATGACCAAACCAAAAAAAAACAAACCCACAAAACCTGCATGAAATTTCCTTAGTCATTTTTAAATTCTGAGTAATGCAGTTACTGAAATAGAGCTGTCATATTTGCTGTATGATTAGCAGTAACAAAGAACAGATTGCCTGAAGATTTAGTATCAAACAGTGTGTTCAGAGCTTCTTTGGAGCTTCCACTATTTCAAGGTATTCAGGGTAGAAGATCAAAACCAGTACTGAAGGGATTTTTAACTTACTAAAAAAACTCAGATGGGTGGAGAAGACTTTTCTTTCAACAGACATGAAATTTTGTGATATTTCTCTCTGTTGTCCAGTGGTGTACATTTTTTTTCACTGCTTTTCTTTCAAGGCCTAGCTCTTGAAATCAGTTTCAGTTCTAATATCTTTTACCTATCCTTTTTCTTTATGTGGATAGCTGTGAGAAATAAAGTGAAGTACCTTTCAAGGGATAGCTCTTAATAACTGAAGTAGTTAAAAATTTACTTAAATGTAGTGGTTACCTCTTGAGTTTCCTGCTTGTTCATTTATTTATTAACCATCCAGTCCATGTCATGTATAATCTACATACTGGCCAAATGAGTCCTTGGTTACTGCTCCTTCTTTTTGCTTGATAGTTTATATGTAATGGCAGTTTATAACCAAGGACTGACATAGGGATTGACACATAAGAGGTGGAACTCCTCTAAGCCTTATATGTAGTTGCAGCAGTGAACCATTTCTGCTTTCATTCCATTCATTTCATTTTCAAACATGGAATCTGTTTACAGTAATGGCTTTTATATTCTTAGCTCATGGACTAAGCTGAGGTAGCTGCTCCGTTTTCAGACATTGTCAGCGTTTGAGGTAGGCCATACACCGCAGATACGCTAAAAGGTGGCTTCCCAGTACCTTGTAACTACTGCTGTTAACAGGGTAGTTCCACTCCAAGTCCAGGTTAGCACTTCTAAAGAATGGTCTAGTGGATGCCCTAACTCTATAATACATTCAAGTACTTCAGGGTTTCTAGAAAGGTCTGTATAAGACTATATTTTTCTCTTATGCACTCAGAATCCTCATAGTGATGGCAGTATTTCTACATATTTTGGAAATGCCTAAAGCTGTTCAAATCTGGTAAAACTATTCTGATACCTGTTTAGAGCATTTTCTTTCCTAATTTTCTTTCCTAGTGCTTGTGTCTGCGTTAGCTTTTTTTTTTTTTTTTTTTTTTTTATTACTTGCATTTTGTTAGGGTGAGCCTAGTGCTCATGGCTAGCTCTTGCTGCCTTTTGTGTTTCCACTGACAAGGTTTTTTTCTCCTAGAGAAGGATAGAAAAATCAGCAGAAGTGTGTCTTTTATCTTTCTAGCCTGCTTTTGAGAAAGTGAGAAGAGTTTACCAATTCTGTCAACTTCTGTTCTCCTTCGCATTAGTATTGGACTGCAAACCAATTTAACTGAAATTTGTAAGTCCCAGAATAACAAACTTTGATGAAATTAATGGAAATTGGCAACTGGATGTAGAAAATATACTAAGTGTTCTTACTGAGAGGGAGCAGAGAGATTTTAATAGTATTTCTTTTCTGTAGCAGTTGGCTAACCAGTTTCTAAAGTCATCTAGATCTTGTAATCTTTTCCCTGATTGGACTTTTTTTTCCCTCTCTTCTTTTCATTACTATTAAATACAGGATGTTCTTGATAGGCTAAATTCAGACTCAGATATTTGAAAGACATTTCTAAACTCATAAGCAAGAATGTTATAGCTGATGTGCTTGATTCCCTTGAAAACTTAGGCAGTGCTTCCAAAATACTCCTGTAGAACGTACATCTTTGCCTACCTGTTAAGAGTAAGCTGTTCAGAAAGAGGTGGGAAGGGGAAGATCTAAAAATATCAAAATCCGCTACATTTTAAAATATGACAAACACTGTCTTAATGTTCATTTATTTTGTTACTGGGAAACTTAACTTTTTCTTTCCCAGAGTTTGGTCATGCCTTAGACACTTGCATCTTAGTTTGTACATCTCTGCATGCCTCTGGCAACTTACATTGACATTCCTTTGGGAAATGGTGACTCAACTACAGTCTGTCTTATGGTCCTTTTTTTTCAAAGTAGAATTATAGTCCAATAACCCTTGCAAAGTAATAGAATTACTTGAAGTTTTGTTACATGAGGTGGTCAGTCAATACCATACTGTTCTGGTAATTTTTTAATCTTTCCTTAACTTTAATTTGCTCTTATTTACATTTCCTTTACTGTCTTTTTAGGGCTTGCAAATGTAAAATGCGTTTCAGAGAATTGAGCTATTCTTTTTGACCAAAATGGGTATGTTGAGATTCCTGGGTTTGAAGTTGTAGTTGCATTGTGTTATGTCCATATGCTATGCATGTAAATTAGAACTACTAAAAGAGCATTGAATGTTGCTTAGCGGGGACCTCAACAGGCTGTCTAGTTCAGCATAGGAAGGGATTGACTGTACTTGCAGAATTTCTGAATTTCTGCTCTTAAAATGAGGGGGAGAAGAGAACCCTCTGGAGTTTCAGCAACCTTTATAGTCTGAAACTTTCTCCTAATGCCTAACTTCAAACATCCTATGTGCACTGGATGATCAGAACACAGTATTCTCTGCATTTGTCTTTCGGGTATTCAAAACTGATACCTCTACCTTGAGATTCCATTTTTTCTGACTAACTAGGTTTTTCAGTCTTCTGAAGTCTTACTTTCTAGACCACTCGTGGCTGCTGTTCTCTGGATTTTTCATTAGTATTCCAAGTAAACGATTATGATATAGAGTATAGAATTAAATCAACCCTGATCCAGCATAGTGGTTTTTCTGATTCTGTGGTATTTTGATTTCATTTTCCAATTTGTATGTAATCTAATGTTATCCATTTAGGGAATTAGTCTTGCTGTACTAGTCAGTGTCTAATTTTTTTAGTCTCATTTTTATAGGAAGTAAGTTGTGATGATTTAGGAGGCAAATCTGTGCTTTGTTCTTTCTTCACATGAGCGAGTCGTTTTCTACTTCGTATGAGTTTCAACAGATTCAGGTCTCTCTAATCTTCGTGAATTCTTATTCTGTTGACTGGTCTCTTTCTGGATTTTTTAAATAATGGACTTGTCTGTCTAGCCAAGAAACAAAAATTCTATTTTCTGAGTAGTTACATCTGTCTGGAAGGGTGAAAAAGCTTTGCAAAGATTTATTGGCATCTTTCACTTTACAATCTAGTTTTGTCATTTCTGGCCCTCTTGTCTCCACTTCTATGCACTTCCTTACAAAGTTAGCCTGTATTTCTAAGCACAGACACGCTGTATGTTTGTGTAAATGCATGTGATGCAGCACTTCTTCAAATGAAACTTCTACATCTGTACAAGTCCTACCTGACTTCATTTGTAATCTCCTTAATGCATTAGAATAGTCAAAATCTGGTGACATTCTCTTATGCATGGAAACATCTTGGTTCAAGTAACAAAGCAAGTCCCAGCACTTATGATGTCACACACTTTGAAACGAGAAACAAACCAGAAAGAAAAATAAGCAAAGCATTACTAAGTATAGCATCTTTATCTTTTCTTATATATGTATATATTTTATTGTTAGGAAGAATAGTGATGATGTTGTTACTTTAGAAACCAGAATGCCATGGACAATTGCCAAGTCATGTTAAGTTTGTTTTGAGTATTTGATCTTTTGCTCAAGTTAAAGCAATAGATTGCAGAATAAACTGCAGAAGATGGTAAAATTCAAGGCTTAAATTAGTCTGAAGTTTATGTAAAGATCAGATACTTCAGGCTATTTTAGAATAAAGCATTTTGAGACTCTTAAATAGGAAGATGGAGATTTTTAAGGCACATAGTATATTGATTTTATTTAAAAGTGTATTGTCTCCCAAATTTTGCTTAGAAGCCAGATAGATATATGTGCAAAAAGTTAAGTTAGTTATAAAACTAAGATTGATAACTAATTTCTTAATGGAAATTTGCTAAGTGTATGTTTTCTCTCATCAGCAACAGATAGATAGTCAGTAAGGGCAGCAGCAGGAGCAAGCTAGCTTGATGAATGAGTGTAATTCAGTTTCTTTGCATTGTACAGCTTGAGAAATGCCAGTGGCCTGACAGCAGCAGACCTTGCACATAACCAGGGCTTCCAAGAATGTGCCCAGTTTCTCTTGAACCTCCAGAATTGTCACCTGAATCGTTTCTATAGCAATGGCACCTTAAATGGGGTTCATCAGAATGCAGGTCCCAATCCATTCAGTGGTGGGACAAGTCGAAAGAGATCCTTTGAAGATACGGAGTCTGCTGGAGTAAAGAAGGCTAGAACGGAAGGTGAGACCCCGCAGGTAAAAGGGATGCGGTGATACTGTTGCCAAGAAAGGGAAATAAACATTTTAAAGCCTTTCAGAGTGGATGTTGAGTATTATTGACAAACTCGCCTACATATATAAATTACATGTTATTACAAGAAGCAGATGAATGCAGTTATTCCATGCCACAAGATCTGATTCTCCCTGTCATCATCTTGGTATCTTCAGAAATTTCTATTTCCAGAAAGTGCTAAAGTTACATGATGCCAAGAATAATATGTGGAGGAGTAGGAGCTGAAATTAGCTTCTACTCCTTCCTCAATTTCTGCCCCTTCAGGAGTGCCAAATAATGCTGCCTTAATTCACAAAGATGCCCGGATGTTCTGATGGTAATTTTCCACTTCAGGATTAATTCACAACTCAAAATCTGCTTGCTAGATAAGATGGATGAAAGAAATGTAATGGAAAAAGGGTTCTCAGGTTGAGAGGGGTTATGTCTGTGACATTAAGTTAACAGACCTTAAGTTTCCAGGATCATGTTCCAAGGGGAACTGGTACCTTACAGGAGCATGTAAGACTAGAATGAACCTTAAGGTTTCCTATTCAGCCTTGTGTATTGAGGATACCACTGCTTTTGTCTGCCAGCAACGATGCGATAGTACAACCTCAAAGATACTTTTGATTGCTATATGAATAAATACCTTGGCCAATGTGATAGAGAATATCCGCTGCTTCCTTTCTGTTGGTCATCCCATTAAATTGTTATTAAAAAGAAGACAGCACTGCACTCAAACCTTGGTTCTTTTTCCTGTGTCTAGCATCAGGAAATGGACTTTGTAGGTCATCACTGAAGACACCAGTTAAAGTTTATATTGTTTTAACTGGTGTGACTTTCAGTGAGCCAAATAAAACAAGCTGAAACTGTACAATTCCAGAAAATGAGAGGGGAATTGAGTCCAAAACAATGTTTCTAAATATGACATGGACAACATAAATTATATCGCTATTGACACTCTGCAGTATTTTCTTGGCTATCCACCCACCCTTTCAACTATACTAGTATCAGAGACCCGTATGGGGTACTCCATAGCTCATCATAAATGGGATTGGTTACTTTATGCAGTTTGTCTAAACTATAATTCATGATGGAGAAGGGTGCCCATGCAAGACTGCTTTTCAGAAGTAATGTCCTTAAGTAGCTACAGGCAGTATACAGATGCCCTGAACAGCTACAGACGGCTGTCTTCAATGTGTTTGTGTTCTGTTACCAGGAGGTGCTGCTTCAAGTCAGAGATACGTATCTCTTGTTCTGATGAGCTGTTCCTTCTGAGTGTTGGTAACCTTTTAGTTTCAGGAAATGGCTCCAATCTAGTCAATAGGTAGCGTTTCCCCGCAGGCTGTGGAAGTGGCGCTGGGCTAGCTATTTTTATTCTACATGTTGTCATGCAATAGCAGTATCTGCGTTACCTTTCAGCATAAACAGTTGGCCCAGTGGATAAGTAGGATCAAGCAAACTGACAATATGTTCAAGTGAATGAGATCTCCTAAACAATTGCAGAGATGTTAGAGAAACAATCAGAGTAGGTAATCTGAAATTTTTACCAGTATGATTTTTATAACACTTGCAAACAAAGCCAAAAGCTTTGCTGCATTTGCTTGAGAGATTTTAATGAAGAGATACATCCCATGTGCAGAAGCTGAAGTTTCTAATCTGACGTGTTTGCCCTCAAAGACATCAGCATTGGTAATATCATGTCAATGTAAAAAGTCTATTGGTGTGAGAATGAGTCACTGTTCTTGAGGCAATTTGTAAACAACAGAGCTGAGTAACGAGAAGTCATCAGTACATCTTTGTGCTTAGCTAGCCTTTTTACAAAACAAGCCCAATTTTGTGGTAATTTTGCCCTTGCCAAAACCACACTGACCTGTTCAGATGTTGCACAGGAGATTCCAGATGTTCAGAATGTGCAGGTAGCCTGTACGTGGCAGGGAAGAGTCAAGCTTTGATGGCCATACCCCAAATTAAAATGATTGCTGCTTTGAAAAAAAAAAGCTGCTTGTTGTGACCAGGCACAGTACATGCTCCTTACAAGAACCTGTAAGCAGTAGAGTTGGAAGAAGAGAAATACTTAACCTGCCCTTTGCCCTTTGTCCTCAGATAGCTAAGCTGAGCAGAGGGTGGGGGTTACTTAAAATTATATGTATATGCACACATGTATCTGCTGTTAGATGCATAATATTAAAAAAAATCATTCAGCCTCAAAATTAAGTGACACTGATACGGGATACACTGTGATACAAACTAATCACACTCTCAAATGTAACGCAAAGATGCGTTCCAAAGGCTGAAGCTGAACTTAACACAGCTGCTTTCAGAATATACCCCAAAGAGTTTAATTTTGACTTAGAAAAATGAGGTGGATTTCATGTCTCTTTCTGAAATCAATCAGAGAAATGCCATCCCGCTTCCTGGGCTGGCTGGTAAGAGGGTGGCGCACGCCAGCCCAGCTGGTCCCGTAGCTCTGTGGCACTCCTGGTGCCAGCCCCTCTGGTTTGTGGCCCTTGGCACTGTGCTGGACGTGCTGCACGCGTCACTGCCCTGCTGTACGCAGCCAGTGGCCAAGCCTCGGCACGGCAGCTTTTAGATGCGCGTGGGGAGGTGGGAGTGGAAGGCATGGCCAGGTGTACCCTTGAGCTGGCCAGCTTGAGGCTGCGCTTCCATATTCCTCTAGGTAACCAGAAAAAACACTTACCCTTCCTGTTCAGGGTAGCTTGAAGCCCACTGATCAAGGGCCCCCGTCTCCTTTAAGCCCGGAAACTCTTTAGCTATTGCTTAAGGTTCTTTAAAAGACAAGTAGTTTGCAAAAATTTCTGTTGTGCCCGAGGTAACGAGAGCTGACTTGCAGTCTACTGAAGCAGCCCTTTATAACATAACCTTAAGAGTGTGTGCAGTGTATATAGAAAGGCGTGCTAATGTCAGCGTGACAGCAGCAGAGGATCTGCTGGGGTAGTACTGGAGCAGTGCTGGGGGTGGTAGGTGCAAGAGGTAGTGGATAAAGTATTTCCCACAGCAGTCTCACCACTTGGCAGCTTTTCTTGGAAGGAAATCTGTTTGTTCAGCTCCTGAAGGGGTTCCCTGTAGCGGTCTGGTATGAGCGGGAGGTGGGCTCCTGGGAGCTGGCGCTTGGGCATGAAAGAGGGCAGTCCAGACACGGTAGACAAATGGGAGGTAGAGATCGCTTTTTATCTGTCGGGCGCACTAGCTGCAAAGCCTAAATGCAAGTAGCTTAAATTGCTCCTAATTAAATCTATTAGTATATCAGGCTAGTAATTGTTTGGGATGTAGGTGCAAAGTCTGATAGGTACACTGGTGATTCTCCATTTTGAGGAATTAAAATGAATGTGCAGGTACTTAGCATTTACTTACTCTGCATTTGGAGTCTCAAGCACGTCAGAAGCTTTCAGACATGAAAAATTTACATTCCTTTGTAAAAAGCTTTTGCTTTTATAGTCATCTGTTTGCCAGAGTTTTGAAGTGTGCACCAGTGACTAAACATTACTTTTTTTTTTTTTTTTTTAAATCAGTTTACAGCTTTGATGGCTTAATACCAATGATGAATGGAGGAGTTGAGGACGATGCTGACAATATGCACGTTGATAGAGAGTTTGCTGTTGTATCAGGTGGGAGTGGACAGTTTCCTGTTAACTACAACAACATTCAAATGGTTGAAGACACCAAACAACAGGAGAGTTCTTCTGTTGGACCAAAAGAAATTGAAATATACACTGTTTCGGCAATGCAAACTCCTTGTCGTTGCAAGAATCAATGCACATTTTATTTTTAATTTAAGTATAAAACTTAGGCCTTTATTTTTGCACATTGTCATCTGGAGTCTTGAAAACTTGTATTGCTGTAACAACCTTTATATTGGGGTTTAGTAGATATGGAAAATCGGCTGTTTCACACATTATATTTTAATGGTGAAAGAGAAGGTTTATTAGCAGTTCATTATTATTTCAGATAAACAGAATTCCACAATGGCTGTTTCACTTAACCTGAGACTTGTATTACGTTGTGCCTTGCTTTTAGTTGCTATAATTTCAGGTTAAAGGAAATTCAGAGATAATTTAAATTATTATTAATTTGATTTCCATTAAATAGATTTAATTGCTAATAAGAAGACTTGATAGGGAAACATATCTTAGTGCTTTTATAGCTTTGAAATAACATGTTACAATGAAACTATATTCAAAATAGTTCAACAAATACTATAAAGAATAGTCTAGACATACACGTCTTCAGACTTTGTTCAGCCACAATGATGTAAGTGCAGGATCCTGCTGTGGGTTTTTTTATGTAAATAAAAGACTTGACATCACAGGTCTTAAACTAGTATTTGGAATTAAAGTACCTTGGAAAACAGTTTTTGTGGTTTGTACTGATCTTCATCAAACAGTCAAAATATTACTGAATATTAATGCTCTTAAGTTTTTTAAGGGCTACTTAATCAAGAATTTTTTGGTAACCCCAGGATGCGTATAGAGTTTCAATTAAAACTGTCCTGGGTCAGCTTTTTCCATGTACTTTGTAGGTAAAGGCATGGAGTTACTATGACAATGCATTATTACATTCAAAAATTAATTTCTTTCTTTAATCTGTTTTGTGATATGTATGTTTATGCTTTGTACCACAGATCAGATTCACCAAAGGGAATGATAATTAATAGATACTTTAATATATTAGGAATAAATATATATACATACATATATATCGATACTTTAAACGTAGACTATGATATTTTCCAGTGATAATTACTAAGTGTTCTTATTTATGGAAAAATGATTGTCTTTCATAAATATACTCTATTACTATAGGTGCTAATTTTTAACAAATAATAACATTCTATAATTATCACTAGAACTATTCATTACCTACTTCTGCATATTAACTAACAGTGGTTCCATCTTTAATAAATTTGATTTGGCAAAGCCAGCCTATAAAGATTTATTTTAAAACAGTTAAAATTTTGCATTTTTAAGTCAATAAACCCTATATTAAATTCTTTCTGTGCGTTTTCATCACTGAGTTAGTAGCTTTGATATCTTGATGGGTTTGGGTTCTTTTTTCCACTTTCAATAAGAGTTTGTGGTTAATGAGTTCAGCTGATACGGTTATTTCAACTTGTGTAGGCACCAACAGAAAACTCCAGTTAGTACATCCAGTGAGTTAGAAATCGAACACATTTCTTGGCATTATGTCTTGTTGTTTGTGAAGTATCATAATCCATATCTCAGATAATATCCGTGCAAAAGATTAACAGAGACGAAACTTCATGTTCTTCCTTGTCAAACAGTGGTACTCATTATGGGTCGCTTAAACAGGAACCCAGTGTTTTACAAATGTGGGGAGTTACCAGCAGACTTACTGGCTTGAATTGGAAATAGGCGGTAAATGCAATCCTATTTTGCACATAGGTTTACGTATTCATGTATACATAAACATATGTGCATGTATCCAAGGATAATAACAGAATGTAAAATCTTTAAATGTCACCATATAGGTCTGCAGTTTCTACATTTGCCTTGCTCATCTTTACCAACAGAGATGTAAATTCTAGATGTCCTTTACTGCTAGGCATTTTTAAGGCAGAATACATCACCCAGTTTTTTTGTGCTAGTACTTTGAGTACCACTGCAAAAACGTACATCTCAGACATACTGATGAAATCTGTTTATGGAAATAAAAACTGTTGTACTAATTACTAAATTCAAAGGAGAAATTGCTTTAAAACAGTTGTCAGTAGTTTTTGCATGCACATTTTTAGAATTTTGTTTCATACTACTAATCTTTTTTAGCCTTCTGTGCACTCTGCTGTTGCTATTGTATGGCATTTTGCATGTGGATTGTACAGATGTTATTACAAACTTATCATTAAGTACAAACTTGCCTAGTATGTTCTCTAGCATGCTGCCAGTTAAGTTGAAGTACTTTCTGAATAAAGGAACTTGGAAACATTTTATATTAGCACCTCAGCATAACATTTCTTTATTTGACCTATTTCAGTGTATATTGTGCTGAGAAGGTTACCACTGAAAAGAAAAAAAAGCCATGGATAAATTACAGTTGAAAAAAAAAAAAAAACCAAAAACCCAACCAACAACCCTTCACTCTCTCACAGATACTCAGTTCTTGTGTGTACATAATCTTTCATCCCAAGAGGGCATTACAGTTAAGGTGGAAAGATACCTTTTATTCCACTTTTCAAAACACTGCCTGGAATGTTTTCTGCTACACTTACTTCATACAGTTAGATGAAAAAAATTCTGAGAAGTTCACATTGTGTTTGCAAAGATTACTATAGGCATATTTACACATTGAATGTAGATAGATAGTTGCATTTTCAACATAAGAATCCGTGCTACAAGCTTACAAGATTACAAGCAATCAGTTCTCATTACTTTGAACGACCTGTATTGTTACAGATAAAAGAAAGGGTAGATTTCCAAGCTGTGTACGGAAACGTTTTTAAATAAGTGGAGTATAGTGGAGACATTTTTGATGTATTTTGATTTATTCTTAATTGTTGGTGACAGGTGTATTTCTTAATGCAGATGTGAATAGCAGTAGCTCCATATTGAATGCACTGACAAATGGATGTGCCATCAATGGACATTTGGATTTCACCACCGCACAACAGCTCAGTGGGATGGATGCCAGGCACGAGGAGTGTTTAACACCTAACGGAGTAATTCCCGGAATAACTTCTCCCAGTAGGCATCGAATTCACACCAGTGGTGGCACCGAGGAACCAGAAAAAGCCATGAATAATTCCACCGACATGTGTGGATCTCTACATCTGAATGGCAGCCCGAGTAGCTGTGTTTCTAACCGGCCCTCATGGGTGGAAGACCCTGGAGATACTTTGCACTATGGACACTACCATGGTTTTGGGGATACTGCTGAAAGCATCCCCGAGCTTAGTAGTGTTGTTGAGCATTCCAATTCGGTCAAGGTTGAACAGAGATACGACAATACTGTCCTAGGCACAATGTATTTGTATCACGGTTCCTAAATGAACGACCTTTATATCAAATGCATATTGAAATTGCTACCAAATGAAACTGGGGGGACAGAATCCTCACATAGCATTAGATTTGAAGATTGCAACTTATTGCTATTTTTACACTTCGTTTATATGAAAAGTAAACCTTTTAATTTGACAGCCTTATACAATAGTTGTAGTTTGTCGCATGTATGGGGCTTATTTAGTGATAGAATAGGTGCTGTTATGATGGAATGTTTATTATTTTCGGTTTTTTATTATGGAATGTTTCAGTTTTGTATTTTTTTTTATTTCTAAGCTTGTGAACACTATCTTTCCCTTTTTAGAGCTGTTTTCCCTTTTATTAAAACAATGTTTAACTGAATTTTGTGAGGAAAACGTTACATATGTGCATCACTTGGAAGTAAAGATTTTTCTTTTCCATATCTTCTGCTGAAGCTATGGTAGCAATATCAACGCCAGCTATCACTATGCAAGGTTGAAAGTGGCAATCTTCTGGAGCTTCTCTGACTTTATAGTTTGTACATTTGTTTGGTATAATTAGATGTTCATCTTTAAATTTTTTGAAGTTGTTTAAAAACACAGATACAAAATTGGAAGGAGTTACCGTTTTACTTGCTGTAGGGTAGAAGTGCTTTTCGTTGTTGTCAAGCTCTTTGCATTATCGAGTGAGAAAGTGGGCTGCCTTTGTTCGGTCGCAGTTGAGTGTGCCTCAGGTTAGCTCTGAATTTGTGGCAGTTTTCTTTGGCTTCTCTCCTTTATATGTACGCTTGATATTTTACCATAGCTCACAGACCAGAGGCATGTTGGCACTGTTCTGCTTTGTACGCAGTTTAAAATTGCTGTTACTTGTTATAGAATTTGCCAAGTCAAAATATTTGAGTTTAACTGTCTTGGATATACATCTATTGTCCTTTTTTTTTTTTTAACATAATGCTTTGAAAATGTAATGTTGTGTACTCTTTGGGCTATGCTCACAGAAAATACATTGTATTTAAAGCTTAATACACAGATCAAAATTCATATAAGTGCACCATATGAGCACTAACAATATAAGTTGCTGCTTTGTGTTACGATAAGTGAAGAGTGGGGAAGAATATGGTAAATGAGATAAGCCCTCTGAATTGTGTTGATTTTTCTGTTCTTGTTTTGTTTAAAAAGGGACCTTTACAAATTGGATTTAAAAAAAAAATAAACACATTGTATCTGAATATTTTGTTTAGATATTATTTCTTATTGGCAACTTGAGCAAATCTTTAATAGTTTTAAAGTCACATTTCTCCATAATCTTTTTCGGTGCAGCTGTGGAATTCCTTGACTTGGTCAGTATATGGAAGCCCTCTAAGTTGTCCTTGATTGAATTACAGAAACACATACCGGATAGTCTGCACATGAAAGATTATATCAGCCTTGAACTCCAAAAATGAGTTAAAATACTGGCTGGCTGATTTTCATGAAAATTAGTCTCCTTCAAACATTTTCAGGCAAACTGCTACAGACTACAGAGAAGCCGGTGTTTTAAATAGACTTCACGCTCTATGTGGTTCGCTATCTGCATAGAAAATGCAGTGTATTCAGACTGCGAGTAGTGCTGGTCGGCAAATTAATCAGTCCTTTTGCAGATTAATTGGCCAGTCCAGCAAAACCCCTCTTACAAGACCAAGCCTCACCTGAAACAAGCAGTTTCTGGCATGCAGAAACCACTTGGCTCATGCTTGAACGACAGCACCCAGGCCCTGTTCTTGGACAATTTCATTTGCCCATGTAGCGCCCAGAGGCACACGTGCTATTGCCATCTTACTAACATGAGATGCTAACTTAAATTTGTCGTAGCGTTTGCTTTGGGGATCGTTTCAGTATCTGCCAGGCTTGCTACATATGCTTTGTTGTGCTGCTTCAAATAAACCCAAGCAACTCGTAGTTATAATAAGCACTGCCATCTTACGTACATGGCTGTAAACTGATTCCTAGAGGATTTTCTTTGGGTAACAGCTAAGTTTGCATGTGTCTATTCTGATGGTAAAAAATTAAGTATGTAATTTTACAGTGACAAGGCTTACACTGTGCTCATAAGGCAAGGTTTTTACAATTGGTGCACGCTTGGTTTTCATTCACTTGCTTTTCACATCTTTCCACCTAAAAATACCTTGGAAGACACTGTATTTCAAATTTAAAAAGAGAGTTCACTGTTTTATTTTAAAAAGCACTTCTACACATGTCTGTTTCCTCTGAATTTTCAGTTGATCTCTTTTCTGGCTTAGGTAGATGGTTTTGTCCTAATTCCCCCCAAACATAACTTCCTTCCTATTTTGCTTTTCAAAACCCATCTGTGAAGTTTTGGCAGAAATATAAACAAGTACACATTCAGGCAGTATTTTGATACGGAATATTTGTGACGAAGGAGTTGAAGTCTGGCAGTGTTGGAAGAGGGAAAAGGGAGGTATTACTCAACTCCGTACATGGTTACAGTCATTAATTTTGCTCGCAGCTGATGCTCTGATTCCAGATAAAACATTAGCCTGAACTTACAACAGCAGTGAAACCAGGCTATCAGTTGAGATACATTTTATATTAAGGTGAGATGCTGCTTGGCTTCAAGACCCATTGCAAATGCTTTCAGACCCTGTGAACTTACCTGAACGTTGGTCTTGCACCTGACTGAAATCCTGCTCCTTACTCAGACTGGCATTCCATAAGCTAGCAAAAGACTGGCTGTAAGTCTATTTTATTAAACCCCTTTAACAACTATCATCCTTCTGCAGTCTGAAACTGAACCCCAGCTTAATATTTATAGCCAAGTTGCAAACCACTAAGGAGCTTCTGCCATTCTGCTTACTAGTGTAATACACCCAAGAGAGCTGCCTCACAAAACATCAAGTCCTGAGCGCAAAACAAACCTGCAATGAAAAAGGAATCCTGGCTCTCCCATACGCCAGAACCAACCTACGGCACAAGCTCGTAGTAGTAACACACGCTCTCTGAAGTACAGCCTTGCACCTCTCCCTTTACTTTCTGTCCAGCGAGTTTCTTCCAGTCGGTGAAAAACTACACACTTCAAGGGGGGAAGCACAACTTAAAAAAAACCAAAACCCAGAACCAAAACTGGTCCTTCACCAGCACGGTCCTGCCCACCTTGCCATCCCATGCTGGCATCACCGGTGCAGTATGTCCGCATCGCGTGGTCTCCCGGGCACGTGGGGCATGGGCAGCAGAGGGTCAGCAGCTGGACCACTCCTCCCTTGCTGGTGCCACTGGGTGTGACATGCTGCAGCTTCCCACCGGCACCTTCCGATCCTGACACACGCTCTTCAGGGTGGTTACTCCCCTAGTGAAATTCTTTAATTGAGCTTTCTAGAGGTCTTTGTGCCAAAAGAACCCCACCTTCTCTGGCGTTCTGATGAGTGAATTTTTCTTGTTATTTGCCTCTAACTCTCAAGTATGGTTTCATGCAAAGCTACAGCTACAGTTGAATTCCTTGATGCTCCAGGGAGGAGGTCCTGCATGCCTTGGTTTGGGGGCAGGTGAGCTGGGGGTGGAGCAGTGTTGCAGGTTTCCTACAGGGTAAAAAAGGGGAAGAGGAGAGGAAGCTCCCTGTGCTGGGCATTGCCAAGAGCTGCAGCGATCCCACTGCAGCAGAAGAGGCAGTAAAGGGAGATGGCACCCTGGGAGCATCCCACTTCACCGCTGCCACTGGCCTGGGGGATGCAGATCCACTGGGCAGGATATCTTTGAGACCCAGGCAAACCAAGGGAAGAAAAGCAAAAACCAAAAGGTTTTGCCTCTCCAGTCCCACATGAAGAAGAGATGCTTCTCTGCCCAGGGGTTCACCCCCC
>JAVJGJ010000014.1:62602588-62632715 GCA_035590215.1 Microhierax caerulescens | reverse complement strand
TGATGCAGCCCCAGATGCTGCTGGTGGTCTCTGCTGCCAGGGCTCGCTGCTGGCTCCTGCCCAGCTGGCTGCCCCAGCCAGACCCTGTATCTGCCCATCAGTTTTCCATAGCCCTTGACTGCCTCCCCTCCATTATTTTGTTTTGTTATTTTTGAATGTTTGTGATTTTGACTTCTACAACATTCTTTGCCAATGAGCTCCACAAATTCAACACACACTGCGTGAAAAAGCATTCCTTTCTGTTTGCTGTCTCTGACTGTTTCATTTGGTGACCCCTGGTTCTGTGAGAAACAGTGAATAAATTTTCTTATGCAGTGCACAGCTTCACAGAGCTGTATCATATTTCTCCTCAATCATCTATTCGCCAAGCAGAGGAATCATATTCTGTTCAGTACTTTTTATGAAGTCGATCTATACAGCAGATTCTAGTTATTCTCTGTACCTCTTTTTCATTTTGCCTATAACCTTTTGAGATGAGATAACAATATATCAAAAGAGGATGCACCATAAATTTATAGTGTAACGATGTACCCTGTTTTGTGCTGCCTTCTTTCTCCAGTAATTACCAAGAGTCTCTTTACTACTTAGCACTGAACTGATGTTCTCAGCGCACTACCAGATCTTTCTTATGTGGCTAGAGGAAAGGGAGGCCCCAGCATTGCATATATGTATGTAGTTCAGATTGTTTTCCCTGTGTGAATTACCATGAATGTAATAATACCAACTTTAATCTTTGACTTTATTTCCAGTTAATGGGTACCATGAGATCCTTCTGCAACTCTCTGCAGTGGGTTTCAATTCAGATAGCTCTGGATAATTTTGTATGACCAACAAACCCTCTTTCCTCACGATGGATGCTTTCCTTCCTGCATCACTTACAAGTATTTTGAATAACGTAGGTCGCAACATAAATTTCTCCCAGACCTCACCCATATTGCCTTTCCAGCTGCCTATTTATCCTTACTTTTAATCCTTACTTTTAAAGCTGTTCTCAAAAGTTTCCTATATCCTCATTTCTTTAAACATCTTGGATAAAGGGCCTTATCAAGAAGCTTTGAAAGCATCGGCTTGACTAAATACACCTGATGAAACATGATTACCTGCCCTACAAAATCCACATTGATTCTTTCCTGTGGGTCCCATTCATCCATGCGCCTCCTACTTCTGTCTCCCACTAGCCTGACAACTAGACTGTCTTCCAGAAAGTCAGCTCACCTCTGTGATCTCTGGGCTGGCCATTTTAAAAAGAGATGCCACATCAGCCAATGCCATCCCCGTGCAAGGATGCCTTGCCTCACCAGCAGGTGACATGCCGCAGGGATCTGACACCTCCATCCCTGAAGTCCTTGTCTTTCCTGCCGGAGCCCCAGCTATTGGTTTGGTCTAGATTTTCTTCTACTGGCACATTAATCTGAGACAGATCCTTAGGCAAAGAAAGGGTTCAAACTCCCCCAAGGGAGTTTTCTTAGTAGTTTTTTAATAGTTTTTATTCCCTCTAATTCTGAGGAAATTTTTTATGCCTGCCATGCTGTGGTTTTCCATTTAGTTGCCAGAGCTCATCCTTTTTTGTATCACCCTCATTGGGAGATGCCTTTCATTTTCTGAAGGAGTTTATTTATTTACTTAACTTCTAGTAGTGTTCTTTAATGTTTAAAAACACAGAAATGTAGCTTTTTTTGATTTCTTTGAGCGTCCTTTAAAATATATTTTTCTGTTCATCCTCTGATGCAGTATCCATAAAGTCATCTCGGTCCCGTTAGATAGTTTTGGCTGTACCTTTTAACAAGCTTTCTCACTTTGACATTATTTTAATTGAGTTGGGTTTTTTTTTGTTTTACCCTTCCTTTCCTATACAGATGTTTAAATGTAATATGACCCAGGCCTAGTGTACCATTTAAGATTAGATCCAGAATTGCATCTTCTGAGTTTTCTGGTGACTTGCTGTGGCTAGCCGTGCATGCGCTTACGCTGCCTAGCACTTTAGTCTCTGCACCATGCTCCACCGTGATGGTTCCTTGTCTGCATGGGGAGCACTGAAGTACTTTGTGCTGTCCATCCTGCCAGCCTCCCTGATCTCCCTTAGTTTTTCCAAGTCCCTATTGACATCGTGGCCAGACAGCTGCTGGCAAAGCCCCACTGTAACTCGTGCAGCTTTGCTATGGCACTGCTACCCGCAGGATTCTCCGCTGCAGCTGAGACACCCCCACCCAGCTTCCCCCCAGGATATCTCCTGATATTTCCAGCACCGTTCCCCAGCTGGAGTGAGTTCTTGCTGTGTTGTTCCTAAATACTTTGTGCCCTGAATCACCACTGACCAAGCCCCAGCGTGTGCGTATGTGCCTTCTGTGGCAGCACTTGGGGTACTACAGCACCCACTGGCAACATCCCGCTCCCTCCCAGCATCTGAGGTCCCTGCCATGTCCTTACTGGGGTCACCCCAGCTCTACAGCCTTCCGTTCCCCTTTAGTCCCTGTTTCATAAAGTCTTGTTAAAAGAAGGCTCTAATTATTGTAATTGTTCTCCGCCCACTTTCTTTGCTGAATTTTGTCAGCCTCTGTCCTTTTTATCTCTCCGTTCCCCTCCAGGAAACATAATGTTTAATATCTTTATCCACTGAAGCCACAACACCATAACCTCTGCACTTTCCCCTGCCTCTCAGCTTCCCCCTGGCCTTTTGATTAAATTGCCCCATGCCTGCTTCCACCGTGGCTTCAGGGAACAGTTTTCTTCACCAGGCTGCCTGCACAGCTAAACTGAAGTGAAAGACACAACAGCTGCTTTGCCATTAGCAGTTACAACTTGGAATATTTCTACGGCACAGTTCTCTGGGCTGGAAGGTGCCCCTATTTATTTAATGCTCATCATCAGATTAAAGGACAGACACTTGGTAAGTACTTTGAAGAGTAACCTACGGTGCTTGTTAGGGGTGATAGGCTTGAGTCTCCCTCCCTGACAAACTGTACCCATGGGCATCCTGCAGCATCTCTTCCAGGCCCACCCTACAGGAGAAAAACTGAACCATTAAGCTAGCAGCTGTGAATGGTACAGGGAACAGGGATGTGATCTAGTTTATTTTAGTGCTTTTTTTTCCTGCTTGCTTTTTTAAAAAAAATTGATGTTGGAACAGTTAATAAAGTAACAAGTGGTCTATCACAAACTGCTCTGCAGCATCTGTTGAGAATATGGGTTTCTACACACTTGGAAAAAAGAAGTGCTGCTTCCCACTTCCACCCAAAGCAGCTGGTTTCCCACAGGAGCATTCCCGGCCAGCTGCTGCTCTAAACTGGACTTTGTGTGGCCACACTGCTCAGAGCAGTCTTGCCTTGCATTTCCTTACCAATGTGATGGTTTGACTGTACTGTAACGTGGGCAAAACCTCCTTCAGGGAACTGCCAGTACTCTTTAAATCTCTCACGGTTAATGGGTGCAACCTAGGGGAAGAACCTAAGAGCAGCACTGACCTTCAGAAGGCAGCCAGTCTGCATCAGATGTTCATAACATCAACCTCCTTCAGTTATTAGGAAACTACATGGAACCACCCTTTGTCAAATAATGAAGGCTCTAAACAAATATTTAGCACAAGGTTGTTTTCCCTGGCGTAGGTGAGAAGTGACGTTACGTCAGGGCCACCCTGGTAAGAGAAGAGCTGGTACTTTCCCTTTGGGCTTTGCACATAAAAACCTTAGAGAGGGCAAGACCTCCGTTAAGCAAGCTGTGCCTGTCAGCTACACGGTGTGCCTGTCAGCTACACGGTGTGCCTGTCAGCTACACGGTGTGCTACGCTGTTACGCCTTGCGAGGAAGCAAGGGCGCCTGCTCACTGGGTCTGCAAGGAGAAACGGTCTCATCCTCTGAGCGGGCAGGCTGTTTGTAGCGCTCTATGGGGGCTCCGGGCTGCCCAGTTCTGTACTGGAAAGCACCACAGGGTGTCCCAGCACAAGCCTCTCCGCAGGTGATTGAGGCGTATGGCTTTGTTCGGGAAGAGAGAGGGTAGCCTCTGCCGGGAACAAACCCACCGTTTCTCCATAACTTACCTGAAATGAAGGTGCACCTGATGTAAATGTGTCGGTTGTCTGCCTTTTACTGTAACATTTGAGAAATGGTTTTATATATGAGCAGACATGTCATCCTAACAGGGAGCAGTTGCAGGTTTTAATTGAAAGCCATCCAGATAACTGCCCTAGAACAGCTCTGAAAGCCCAAAGCAGACAGCTGTTCACCGACACAGGCTGGAACTGAGCGGCTGTCACCGTCCTGCCAGGTAATTCCTCTTCATGAGCAGAGCAGAGCAGGAGGACTAGGGAAGACGAGGGAGAGGGAAAGCTGGAAGCACGGAAGCTGAGGCCATCCCCCTGGGCTGTGAGACAGACTTGCTGGAGCCACAAGACCTCTCTGCTCTCAGCCCTAATAACCCTACCCAGCGGTGGCCGTGACACCCTTCTGCCACGGCTCCCCGAAGGGGGTACCTGGGGGAGCAGCAGTGCGCTGGATCCAAGGTGGCACTGCACACACCCTGAGCCCAGACGTGCCATGGACGCTTGTACTTGTGCACACACAAGATCAGTCAGCCCCTCCATCCTTGCTCCAACAGTGTCCTAAGAAAGGCACGTGAGAAAGCTGGAGAGGATTCCCGAAAAATGTCTGCCGCACCCTCACAGTGTCATCAGTCCAAGGACAGCCTGGTCCAAGACAGGGTTAAACATGAAGAAGCATGTTACTCACTCACTGGACTGTCCGGCAAGCCCACCTCCCTCACATGTCCCCTGGGAACTCAGAATAAGGGAAGAACCACTTGTTTCTTCATGCTGGACATGTGCGGGATACAGACACCAATGGTCCTGCTCCTCCAGCTTTTCACTCAGCACAGGGCACGAAGAGCAGCTCTTCATTAGGCAGGAGCTCCAGATGTTTCCAGCCCAGAGCAAATACCGCATCGCCGTCCCGCACACATCACGCACTGTTTGCTCCTGGATCTGGCTGGCAGCAGCGGTCTTGGATGCCCCGTGTCAGGGGGAGCTTGAAGCGTGAGGGATTTCTTGAGCTACTCTCCTCTTGGATGAAGTTACCAAAACAATAAAGCAGGTGCTGTTAGCCCTGCGCCTTTCACAGCACAGACATAGCTGCTCATCCTCTCTTCTCTTTTTTTGCCTGTTGTTCCTCCTGCAGCCTAATCTAAGGGCTGCAGAACTGGACTCTGAACTCAATGCTCAATGTAACTCAATGAAGGAGATCTGCATCTCCTTCAATTTTTATCACTTTGGTGGGAAAGATTACTGTGCAAGAGGCACAAAAATCCCTTTAAATAAAAAATAGTTTTACTTCTTTTTGTTTGCTATCCTCGAATTATGTTAGCATTGAATTTTAAAGGCCAGGGCTGGAGCAGTACATCTCACCACGTAGGCCTTTGCAAGTTTATTATTGCACCAATCTCAGAAGGAGAAATCTGGAAAAAATTGCCGAGGGAGATCAAAACTGGGCTGGTGACAAAAAAAGTTGAAATGAAGCAATGAGGCTCATTGTGGTGGTGACTTCATTAGTTTTTCCATTTCCTCCTAAAACCTGTTTCCCCCACGAGCCTTCAACACCAATGCTCCGTGAGAGAATCCCCTGGCACTTGGCCTGACAGGTGCTACCAGAGTCATGTTCAGCCTCTGCAGATACTGAGGGCATCGGATGAATTGAACAAATTGAAACATGTCAAAAGTCGGGCACTTAAGAGTGGGTAAGTGTCAAGTTTTCATGCAGCTCACAAAACGGTTCTTGTTGTCTCTGGGAAGACGAACCAAAAAAGTGCTGCTCCAGAGGGCTCCTTTGGTATGCGTGATTTGTAAAATGTTGGGCAGTCAGCTGATGGTTGCAAACTGTTTGACTCTTGAAAGATAAGAAAAAACTGGCAGATTGAGGACTTTCTGCTCAAAGAGCTCACATTTTAAAAATACTTCATCATTATTCTTACATAGTGGTGTAGCGCATGGCTAAGTATCAGCATGACGCAGAGGTGCTCTACATTCGTAGAGCAACATGCTTTGGCACTTCAAGAGCAACCAAAAACTGGCCATGTGCAAACAGGAATATAAAAGGTGAGAACAGGATTCCTCACTAAAAAGGTGTTGTTTGAAGTAAAGCAAGGCTGAGCAGGGAGAACAGCTAAAGCACAGGGTGGGCAGCAGGTGCAGTCTTTATAAGCGGGCTTAGAAGTCGCACTTGCTTAACATTTTACTTTGATCAAATAAACCTGTTTTATTTCCACTTTGAGTCTTGTCTAGCAATAAAGTGATCTCATAGTGAGCCAGGAGGTGGTGATGTTCCTTACAGAAACAGCAAATGGCTGAACAGGATGGCTTGGGACAAATCAGCAGCACACAAGGTTCGGCGTGTGTGTTGCAGGATGTCAAGCACAGGGATGTGTGCTCTTGTAAGTCACCTGGCACACGTAAGAGCTGGTAATATCAGGTGATAGCCGAAGGAGAAATACTGCCTCTGACAGGCTCTTGGGCAAAAATCTGGTGCTTTTCCTCAGTGGTCAATGAAATCATAAATAAAAAAAAGGGCAGATGAAATGGGAGTCCTGATACACTGCTTAAACCTGTGTGTACGTTGCCTTCACCCGCAAGTCCTGCTCACCCTCTACTCAGGCTTTGCTCCGCGAAGAAGCGCTGGCAGTCAGCCCATGGCCCTTGCAAACTCCAATGAAGGGTGACTTGCCAGGGAGGGTTTTGTGATTTAGGGAGATCACTTTTTACCTCCTTGATTCTAATCAGGTTGATTTATACCACCGAAGGATTTGGACCATGCACGTGTCTGAGGAGTGTGTGGAAGACCTCTGATTTGATGACAGTTAATAGCCTGACCTTGCTGACCTTGATATCCACGCTATGGACTGGGATGTATTCAAAGGGCTCGAGCACTTCCCTTTGGTTTGGGGTTTTTTTTTTTTGGTAGCTGTTTTTGATAGATGGCTGAAGTATCACAGCTTTGGGTTTTCCTGCCCTGTGCCAGACAGCTTTTGCACTCTAGCGCTAACAAATCACTGCGCCATCACTTCTGAACCCCGGCTTAATACAAACAAAACCAGAACCGCGTAACAACTCCTGAGGATGGATTCATGTTACGATACTAGTGTCATGTAATTCTTTCTAGGTCAACTTTGAATGGCATTTGTGCATTTGTAATGTAGGAACGGCTGGCTAAAAATGAAGTCCTGGACTTACAAATGACTTGGCACAGCCTTCTGGGCCTGAATGTCAAGTCTAGCTAAATATGTCTTCAGGGGTCAGATTTGAGTTTTCAGCCTTCAAAACCATGTTGTAGTACCAACATCCCTTACGCTTTTGTTTCCTGGGGAATTTGGAATTATCATGCTTTGCCAGTGTGATATTTTACCTCCTAAAAGCTTCTGAAGGGGTAATTCCATCAAATGCAATGATGTTGTTGGCTTTTTTTAAAAAAAATATTTTTTTATTTGGGTGCCTTTGAACCTTACACTGCACTTGTTCACTGTGTATGAGTCACACTGCAAAGTACCACAGTTAATATGTGGTTCAAACTCTTTGAAATTCCGTCCAATCTATTCAGACTCAAAAATCTTATTAATTCATTCTCATTTGTGCATATTATAGCAGACCACATCTGTGGTGACATTGGGATGGATGGAATTATCTGACTCACTATTTTGGAATTGTGAACCTACTGTATCACATCTCTGAATACCACCATTCATTTTGAAATACCCTGAACAAGTGGTACTGGGAAGACTCATTAGTGTGCTGTGATTCTAGGTGTGCTACATCAGTCTTAATAATTACATGCTTGATTTAAGATTAACATACTGTGAAACACCCTTGTATTAAGATACTGTTTGTGACAAATGAGGCATCAAACATAACAGCACTGCTCTCCACAACGTCAGAAGGCTCATCTTTTCTCTTCTTCCTACAGGGCATGCTAAATCACTGTCTTCATTACTTCAGTGCTGAAGTTTTGTAGCATTGTTGGAAAGTCAGAGGGCAGCAGGGTTGCATAAAAAGGTGTGTACATTGAATGGAATGGATAGCAATGGTATGAGTTAATTCAGCAAGAGTGACTCTTCATATAAGAAAGGATATACCACTGCATGCATAGGTTTAGCCTGGATTAAAATTAAAATAGCTGGGCTGGTCTCTCTTCAATGGGATCCATGAACAGGAGGTTATTTTACTTACAAGAATAAAAGTGGATCGTACTTCCGAGTGTGGGCATAAGATAAGTACTTTTCAAAGCTGTACAACTCTGCTCATGTGTCCTTTCTGTTTAGAGAAGAGCTTTTCTTTTTGCATGACTGGGTTTGTAATAGCAAATATCGCCAACTTGCTGAAAGGGAGGGCTTGAAATTCTCCCTTGAATTTCTCCCGCAAGCACGGGCAGCTGGCACCCAGGGGCACACACTGCGTGCTGAAGCATCTGCCACCCGGAGGGCCCTTCCCTTCGGCGTGGAGAGACGTGGCCCCCGAGAAGCACTGGCAGAAAGCTGGGCTGCGGGCTGCGGCTGAGGCGCTGTGCGCAGCTGAGCCAGCAGTGCTGCCCATGGCTGAGAAGAGGGAGCTTGTCCCACTTCTGCAGCTGCTAGCCACACCATCCCACCACCTCCTTTGCATGGCTAGCACCTTTTCAGACCCTCTCCTGTGCCCATTTACCTCTTGAAATGGCAGAACCTGCCTAATGCTTTTGCTTAGAGAGGAGCCCAGCGCGTGGTGTACCTGGCAGGGGTGGTGGTAGGATCTTTGGCCAGGGGTTGGGGCAGGAACCATCCCCTTTTGGCAGTCGTGAGCTGTTACATTGGCTCACGCCATCTTCTGAAACCTTACCCCAAGACAGCTGCAAAAGCAGGAACAGCACAAACAGGAACCTGGAAAGGAGAAGGCAAAGCAGCTTCTTCCACCTCAGCTTGACTTTTCCTATGTGACAGCCGTCTTTAAGAAGCTGGTGAGAGGAGAAGAGCAGAAAGAACGACAGCAATGAACACAGGTGCCTGATCAAGATGTAGCACAAAGACAAAGAGGCAGATTGAAGCCCCGTGTGCCATCTCTAATCGTGTGTCTTTTCAAAAAGAAGCCATCTGGATTCAGGAGTGAAATACATCTTCCCATATATAGAGGGAAGCACAAAGACGAGTCCTCTGGGTGACCAAGAGCTCGTGGGACTGCCCAGGACAGCATTCCTGCCTCAAGGGCCATGTGTGGATGCATCATTGTCTCCTTCTCGGCTTGTAAGCTGCAGACTTTTGTTACTTTGGAAAACATCCATGACTGTAAGGGCAATGGTGCGTGCAGGTCTGCAACCAGCTCCCAAACTGCTCCTAGGAAGTTAAGTTGAGGGACAAAACCTCAGTCAGATTTAGAAATCCCTTAAGACCCAAGGGATGCTGACTGTAGCTTTACTCCTACTCTTCTGCTCTCATTCTCTATCCCCCTGATATTTCTTCAGTTGATATTGATCCACTTAAGATGTATAAAGCAAATAACTGTATTTAACAGCCCTAGTTGTGAGCAATCAAAGAGCTCTTAAAAATCTCAGAACGTAAATCTACAATGTTTGCCCTCAGGCAGGAATGCCATTAATAATTTAAGATGTCTGCGATTGAACAGTAATAGTAATTTTTCAGCTACACGGGATCAATCCAACAGTGCATTCCAGATCTCTGTATAGTGTGGAACAGCAATTCTCTGGGTAAATGCCATCTTCATATACAGTGAGGTCGGAAAATTTACAGCCATTTTGCTTTATGGTTCATTTATAAAGCTTTCTTGAATCCCAGGAAAAGCCCTTATAATGTGACCCGCGGCTGGCATGCATCTCATTGCCTTGCACAGCCAGCAGAGCCACTGCTGGCTCGCCCTGTAAGTCTGATGCTTCTCAAGTGTCCAAAGCCCCAGAAGTCGGGGGCACTGGCTTCAGGTGCCTTCACTGGGAGCAACGCCAGAGCGTCTGCCGGGTCCAACCCAGGGCACAGTTGCACATCAGACATGGAAGGCTGAAGGGTGCAGTTAAATCTCAGAGAACATGCTGTTTCTGCGAGAAGACGTCTTTCAGGAGGATGCCTGGCCACCAGTAGGACCAAGGGGACAAATCTGCGGTGGTTCTGCCTGCAGGGTCAGCACCTCTGTGCCAGCCCGGTAGCCCTCACAGGGAGGATTGGTTGGGTAGGTGTGGAAATTGCTCTATCAAGTCAAGGGTGTAAACCTCTGCAAAAAGTATTTTCAGGAAGGGCAAGGATCAAGAAAACAAGTCAGGAAATAGGAGCACAAATAAATCCCACAAGAAAGAAAGAGCTGTAAAAACACGCAGGGTACCGGTGGCAGCTCTCCTGCTGCGGAGTGAAAGAGGGCACCGCTTGGTCCAGAGGCTCCTCAAATCCCTGTTGATGTGTCTTCCCAGCAGGTGGACAGTGCAACCTTTGCAGTGTTATATATAAAATGCCATCCCCTCCGCAAAGAGTACACCATGAACTAAGCCTCGGTCTAAGGTCCCTGCTGGCTGCCTGTGGCTGGAGGATGGCCCCCATCCCTGCCTTCATCCTCCCCCACACGTGCTGGATGCTTTCCGTATTGGCTGTCCCTACCTGTGGCCTTTAGAGCTTTGGAAATTTCACCAGGTGTGGTTGGCACTGTAACAAGAAAAAACTGCCTGACGGACAAGGCTAATGGGAGGGGGGTAAATCAGTTTTTACTGGATTTCTCTGAATTCAGCCTCCTTCAACAAGGATTATTACAACTAATTAGGCAGAGCTCACTAGCAGTGCTCACATTTGGAAGTGTGGTTTCTTGATGGAAGAGGAAATTAAATAGGATGCGATCAGGGAGCTGCACGCAAAGGGAAAATGAGGCCAGTCCAAACCAGTCAGTTTTCATCAGAGACTACATGAATGGATTAGGTAATTTGCTTTGTTGCACCTAGAACATTAATAAGTGTTATGTAGTACTGTAATTCGCATTTGCAGTAAAAGTATCTGATGTACTATCCTCGAGGATGCCCTCAGCCCTTTCTTTGCTCGGGAGGCAAGGGCGCACAACTCACTTCAACCCTTCCAACAAGCAGAGCATCTTCAGGTGATGCTGAACATACCTGGGATGTCCCCTGAAGCAAGGGAAGGGTGGTGGGAAGGCCAGCAAGGAAAGGGAGATGTGAGTCTGGCGGCCAGAATCTCTGTGGGAACTGTGGGTCTGGCTGAGGTACCTCGGCCCGGGTGGTCAGATGCCATCCTGCTGTCGGGCTGAAGGCTACAGCCTTGTGGGGGTGGTGCCTGCGCGCACCCACGCACCAGCATGCAGCCCAGCCACCAGCTCCTGCTCCCCCTTCAGCTAAGGAGAACCCCCCTGCACCAAACCTCCAAGGCACATGTTGGTGTTCAGTGCCCAGAGCTGTAAAGCTGGGAGGATGCCAGGGCTCGGCAAGCTGAGGAGCAAAACAAGGAGAGGAATCATAGAATCGTTTAGATTGGAAAAGACCCTTAAGATCATCGAGTCCACCAAGGAGCTGCAAGGTGGACTTCGTGACGGGGCACAGCAAGAGCACTGGAGGATATGACACAGTCGGCCATAAGCTCTGGCGTCTCAGAGCCACCCCAGCAACATTTCTGGAAGATGTTTCAGCAGCAAAGGAGCTTTAGAGAGCAGAAACTTGTGCTGCTTGGTTGTTGGCAGGTGTGATCCCGCAGCTCTGGCCTGACTAGCCTGTGAAACTACATCCCAAAGGTCATAACTGCTCCTGGGAATGTAGGTCTCCAGGCAAATGTCTTTTTTATATCACGCTGCCATATCAGAACTGGGAAACATATTAAAAAGTGGCACCTTGAAGTGGCAGTACCTTTTTCTTGCCTGCCGTTGGCAGGGTCCCCGAGGCAGTCAGAGACATGAAGCGGCTCGCCGTGCAAGCGGGGATCAGGGTCTCTGTCTTGCCCCTCCAGCATGAGTAAACAGCAGGACTGCATCTAGTAGTCACTGTTTGCAGTCATGGTCAAACACCAAACACTTGCCTGTGTGCTGCTAATGCAGAAAGCGGGGGATTGAAAAAAATGCCACTGATTTAAAGTAATGCCAGGGGAAATTCCTCAGGCTACGAATTCTGCGCAGCACACGTTGGGGAACGTCATCCAGCAATTCCTGCTCACGCTGTCCCCCTACCAAAATTGCTGGGCACTTGGCTCTGAACACCCTTCTCGGGCAGTGACTTTCCTTCTATGAGCGGAAAGAACAAAATCATAAACAGGTATATGAGAAAATTATTGCCTCAGCAATAACCTCTCCATAACCAAGCTAGCGGGAAGGAATTGTGTGCAGAAAGGACTCTACAGTTAGAGATAATGGTCACCAATAAATGCTTCAGGCCATGTCACTGAAGCTGTATATTATCCACGGAATTTACAGAATTTATTTTAATTTAGCAGCTTACCCTAGAATAGGGACAAGGCAAATAAAAGGCTCCAGCGGAGGAGTAATAACAGCAAAGCTACAGAGTTGTCCGAGTGGGGACCGGCAGCTGAAGCTTGAGGCAAGATGATAAATAGGTGAAGATCAGAGCCCAGCAGCATGTGGTTTCCCCCAGGTGCCTCGTGCTGCAGCATCACTGCCCGCAGGAGAGCCCGGCTGCCGCCGCGTGAGGAGGGCAGGCTGGGCAGCACGTGGGGAGAAAACTGTCCCCAGGCTGAGGGAAACTCCCTAGGGCTGCCAGCCAAACCCTTCTGCAAGTGTCCTGCTTGCTACACGGTGTTTTAAATTGAAAATATATATGTATTTTAGCCAAGCTTCAAAATAAAGAGAAAAAGTAGCAGCAGCCCCATTTACGTTGCTGCCAAAACTTAAACCTTTTTCTGCTCTGCCCTCCTCTGAAGGGGCTACAAGAGCCCAGCTTGCTTCATCTGCAGCCTCCCATCAACTTGCTGCGCCACCCTGATCACATCGATACCTCCTCTGTACTTCAGCGCTCACTTTTACACAGAGACGGAGTGATAAACTTATTTTTCCAGACCACCCGTAAATTCTCAGGTAACAAGCTGAGTTGGTCTTTAAAAACAAGTATTATATTTTTCAGCTCTTGTGAAAACAGTGGATTTTATTTGTCCTAACACTGCTGCTATTTTTTAAATTTTATTTTCCTGGCACATTGCAAGGGAAGAAAGAGGTAGAGACATGAAAAAAAGCTGCTTGAGCAGAGCTGGACTAACATTGATATTCAAAGGGGGACCTGGCTGTCCAAAGCCCAGCCCATACACATTTCATTAAAGCACTCCTCCTAATACTACCTGTTTGCTGAATTGCTTATTTTTAAGAAAGGAAAAACCTACATAATACCTAGTTCAGACCAAGAAAAGCTGTACAAACAATTTACAGGGACACATCAGGGATTGCAGCCTTGCAGGTCACCATTGCTTTGTGGGCACAGAGAGAACGGGGGAGAGCTGAATGCTGGCATTAAGGGAAAAGACCTAGCAGACATCTCTGCTTCTGGCCTGTCTCCACGCCACCCAGCCTGAAAATTAAAGATGTCGTTCATAAGGGACTATGGGTCACTTAAAAATACTGATTACATGGGTCAAAAACCAGCTGAGCTGTGTCCTCCACGCAAGGGGACAGGGGCTGGGGACCAGGGGCTGGAGGAGCTGTATGTATTTCAAGAATCAAGGTTGCCACCAGACCTTGGGGAAAAAGTTCTCTATGTCTAATGCTTCTGTTAAGGGTGCTGGCTTGGCAACAGCTGGCCGGTGCTTTAGATGTGCCGCAGAGCAAAATTTCACTTTTCAAAAAGGCATCTTCTATGCCATGGAAAGATGGCTTGCAATTAAACAGCTTAGCAGCTGCAGTGCCCAGCTGAACTGGCTGACAGCACGTGTGCACATCTGGGACGCTGGTTATCCCAGGTTGCAGAGGTCCCGTGTGACACCAGCATCCCGGTGGTGCCACAGCTGCTGGCCTTCACCTCCTGATTTTGTGCCTCAGGTACCACCGCTCAGGTGAAAAGCAGTAGGTTGTGCTTTGCCTGCACAATACCCAGCGGTGAACGCAGAGAAGGGGCTGGGAAGCCGCTGCGGCAGGCTGTGTGAATGGTTAGTTC
Source organism: Microhierax caerulescens (assembly GCA_035590215.1). Taxonomy (NCBI): domain Eukaryota; kingdom Metazoa; phylum Chordata; class Aves; order Falconiformes; family Falconidae; genus Microhierax; species Microhierax caerulescens. The sequence continues at coordinate 62,618,631 of JAVJGJ010000014.1, read as the reverse complement.
CTGCCGATGCCTCCCCCCGCAGCTGCTGCACCTGTGCGAAGTCAGAGCGGACAAAAGGTGCAGCTCACTAAGGCAACCCAGCCGCAGGGAGCAACGGTACTGGCAGCAGCCAGCAGCCTCGGGAGCTTGCGAGCCCAGAGAAGAGCCAAGTGAACACTTGGAAGCATACAGCATCCTCTCTGGAGCTCTATGGTGCCTTTCTAAAGCGGGATGGAGACAAATCCTAAGGAAAAAAGGGAAGGATAATCCTTGGGGCTGCATGCACTATAGTACAGCTGGAACTTCTCACCATTCAGAGGGTGCTTCTCTGTTGCAATTGAAGGACAAAAGGACTGCTCCTTCACCGATATGAAGGACCTTCTGTCATGTGCCAGAGATGTGTACCCCCCACGTCTGGATAAAGGCTGACATCAGCAGGGTTTGCCCAGGGTGCTCTGACACCCCTGCTGCAGCATCCTTCTACAACTTCCCACTTGTAGAGACTTTAATCTCCCTTTCTTTGCCTCCCTTTCTCTGCCACTAGCTGCTAGCTGTCTTTTATTTCATAGCTTTCCTAAGGCTGAGTGAGAGGTAACCCTCGCAGGTCTCGTTCCTGCGCAACGGCAGGCGAGACATCCCTAGCTGCTGCTGCTGCTGCCCCAGCGGCTCGCGCCGTTCCCGCTCTCCTGCTAAAAGGATCAGCTCATCGTCCGCAAAATAAACACAAGCCCTGCTAGGGTGGCGACAAGGGAATGTGTAACAGGACTTCTGCTCTGCCTGGGGGGGGTCACCACGTTTTGCCTACGTTTGCTCACCCAGCTCCTGTGAAAAGGAGAGCATGGGTGGCCCCATGGGAAGGGACTGGGGTCTGCCAAAAGCTTTTCCCTTTGGAGAGTCTCCAGGTTGTCCCCTAACTGTGTGAACGGGGACCTCCACGGGCCCAGTACGGACTGCAGGCAGGTCTGGTTTCGGCAGAGGTCCAGCCTTGAGCTGCAAGACGCAGGGAAAAGCCGCAGCAGAGGAGGTGGCCGTCACTCCCTGGATGGCGTCACGGGAAAAGGAGTGCGGATGCCTGAGCATGGTGGCTACGGGGGGCAGCGCCTGGTCTTTCCGGTAGGAAATCTAGGTCTGGGATCGCAGTACAGTGATGATAACTGCAGAGGTTTTGATGCTGATATTGGAAGTCAATCTGATGTATGGCAGGTGAATGTAAACGGATCTTTGCTCTAGTGGGTAACGGGACACAGAAGCAGAGACAAGTTTTTTGATACAAATGCCTCAAGGCATCTATCTGCCTCAATTCAATTTTTGTTTCTACCGTTTCGTAAACAATTTTTCAAATTCCTACCACCCTAATATATTCATATTTTTAACATTTTAACTAGCAACTCCAACTTGCAGACACCAATTTATTTTCCTTGTTGGTATATTTAGCAATTGTCTTATACTTTTCCCATGGTATAATTGGCAAATCCGCACTTACCCAGTTACTGTGGGCAGGACGTTCCACGGTAACAGAGGGAATTATACACAGTAATTTAACGTGTCCAGTCCCATAAAAGCCTGGCAACATTTGTGTCATGGGAATGTTAGGAGAAATCAAGACCCACTATTATAACAAAAAGAATCCCCAGTTGTACTGGACCTTGTGAAAACAAGACTTACCGAGTTAAAATATCACACGAAACATATTTGAAATTCCAATGGGCCTTGGTAAAAGCTGTAGGGGTTCACCTGACAGCAGAATTGGGCACAGATGGATTGGAAGGATGGGCTGGGTGATAACACACCATCCGTGTGGATAGTCAGAGATGTGAGATATGAAATCAGTAGGAATTGTGCTTATGCATGTGAATGACAGTTTAGTCCCAGTTCCTGGTCTCCTGCAGCAGCACCTGTTCCTTGGGTTCATTTCATCTTCACCCTTGCTTCTTCCAGTACACGCAAGAGAACTGGTTCCTCTTCCTTTGGGCTGAATAAATTCAGTGTTGCAGAAACATCTCCCTATCAGCATGAAGCAGATAAATGGCAGCAAATCGACAAACTGGTTTCGCAGGCACGCTACCACGACCAAGAAAAACCACCCACTGATGCTCTGCATGCCCGCCGGGCCCCGTGGCCCTCTGGAGCACCCTGCCCATGAGCTGCCAGGGCACACAAGGAGAGAGGGACTCGCTCACTCGACCCTTGGCTCATGCCACCCCACTACAAAGCTCACTGCTGCTGTTTTTGCAACATGATCAAGGTGCCCTTCCCCTGCTCCACAACCTGCCGGCCACTTGTATCTCCCCTCTAGGATCCTGAAGCAAGAAAAAGACATGATGTCCAGCAGCAAACCGCAACAGAGGACTTTTTCCCAAAACAGTCCAAACTTGCCTGTGTGGCAAGTTTACAGTCAGTAAACCTGTTGTGTGGGACAGCCCCCCCCTGCTTCTCGTATAAACTTTGGCACACAAACATGGCCATTCATGGTCAGTGCTTGAGCCTTTCACGTTCTTCCAGGTCCCAGGATGTGGCATCTGTGCCCTGAGGCAGATAACATCCATATATATCTCTTGGACCAGGTCCAGACCTGTAGGAAAAGCTTTATTTCCCCCCAGAGCCCGTAACATCAGTGTAGTTTGGGTAGGTGTGGAACTGCTGCTGTGCCCAGCTGCACACCCCCAGGCATCACAACGCCAGCAAATAGGGCCATGCCAGCCTGGGGGTTCACGCCTTGCACAGAGGACAAGGTGGCAGAGGCACCAGCTCCTGAACTGCAATATAGGCCTGTGCACAATTTTATGCTGTTTTCTCTCACTCAAGATCAAAACCTTCCATCTTCCTTTCCCATAAATATGCTATCTTCATTACAAATTTCCTGTTTCCTGAGGTACAGGATATATAGAAAGAAAATTGCAATTATGAAAACACCGCTCAAAAAAAAGACAAGTTCCATGTTGCTCCAGTCACATGGACAGCTAAGCTCAGAAAATCCCATTGCTACCAAAGTTTATTTAGGAAACTCAGAATTATGGAGTGTTTCAGCATCAAACTTCTTCCTACCATTACGAGCCTTTCAAACAGCTCTGTTCATACCTGTGTGCTGAAGGAGTAATAAAAGAACAGCATCCAAAAATAGATGTCAGGTTTTGAATTTGTCTAAAATGGATCAGAAATAAGATGTGGGGAGCTGGGAACTTAACTGAGACACTGCAAAAATACCCCATAGATCTTCAGACAAATTATATAATCCAGGGACTCCCCTCTCCTGCACCCCAATTAAGGAGAAGGTTTAGAAACGCTGGTGATATATTTTCATTCATTTGTAATTGACAGAAAATAAAGCACCATGGAATACTTTTCTCCAAAGGGAAAAAAAACCCAAACCCCACCCTGCAAGACTCAAGGGCTGTAAACTAGTGTCAGGATCAGTTAAGGATGGGTTAATAGGGTTACTCTGCTTATTTAATTTTTTTTATAGTGCTGATCCCCACGGATGAAGCAACAAGTTTTTCTCCAATGCTTCAGTGAATTCTTACATTCAAAGTAAGAGTCAGCAGGTATTTCCCTGTGGAATTCTGGAGAGCTGCACGAATTCCAGCTGCCCTTGCTGAATTGCACAAGGCTCCTGTCAGCCCCCTGTGCCAGCCTGTCCCGCTGGATGGGAGCCCCAGCACTGAGCCTAGTGACTTGGTACCACCATCCCAGTCTGGTGTCACCAGCAACCTTGACAGCAGAGCTCTTCACCGCTTCCTCCAGGTCACTGATAATGATGATAAATGGGACAGGTCACAGGACAGACCTGCAGTACTCCGCTCATTCCCGAGAAGAAGGTATATGACCCATTAGCCACGAACCCCTGAGCCCAACCCTCCGAAGAGCTCTTACCCATCCAGTTGTCCACCCATCCAGACTGCAAATTCTCAGTTTACACACATGAATATTACGGGAGACGACATTGAAAGCCTTGCTAAAGTTTAGGCGAAAGTTTAGCATCCACTTCGTTAAAGGTGAAGGAAACGAGATCCAGTGCTCTCCCCTCATTCACAGTTCTGGTCATTTTATCACAGAAGGCAAACAGGCTGGTCAGGTACGATTTACCCTTGGCAAAGCCATGTTGAAGGCTCTCGTTCATCTTCATGTGCCCAGAAATATGCTCCAAGGGGACCCACTTCATGGTTTTCCCAGGGACTGAAGTGGGGCTGACCTGTCCATAGTTCCCCAAATCGTCCTTTTGGCTTTTTTTAGGATAATCATATATAACAACCTTTTCCAAATCGTGCTACATACGAGTAGTCATCTGCACACCCCGCATAATTTATGTACATACCTCTCACCTCTGTCCTGTGGTCATCTTCTTGATTGTCCTAGTTTACCTAAACTTATTTGGGGGAGTGGCCTGAGAAATGTTCATATCCCTGTGAAGGGAAATCCCCTTCAGACAGCTGGCTGCTGGGAATCCCAACCCTACAGCAATCCCTTCTGCACCTACAGCAGGAACCCAACCAAGTTCCAGCAGTGCCGACAAGGAGAAGTGACTGTAGTTACTACTGTCACCTTGTCCTGGAAGCACGCACAGAATTTCCCAATCCACGGTGTGCATACACTACCACAGATGGTCCACTAGAAGCAATTGACAGGTAAAGAGATAGACAAGCTTTCAAAGATTCATTCAGTATATTGCAGAGAGTGAAACACATCCACTCAGCATGTGTATTACACCTCTCTGACCCACCCCCACCCCCACCACCCCTCAAAAAAAATGTGCAAAAAAGAGTGAGTGTGAGATCCTCGTTTATCTACTAGAAGGACATGTCCTAGGTGGTTTCCATAAGAGTAAGTGCAGAGACCCCAGAGACAAAACACTTTGTTAACCAGTGTGTGCAAGATGCTGATAAAACAACCTCCAGCAGCTGCCTGATACGGAGCAGAGATGCCTCACCTGCATTTTCACTGGAGGGAATCTCTGCTGTCCAGAAAGACCAGACAAAGGTCCAGCATACAAAGGAGCAACCTGCACTGACAGCACATCTGAGTCTGTGGCTCCAGTTTTTATACTTCAAGCAAGAAGTTGATCTAAAAAGGCCTATGTTAGAAAGGATGAGGCAATGAACCCTCCTAAAGCTAGATGAAGCAATTAAAATAAGATTTACATCAGGTTTACAAATAAAAATGTACCTGTTCTTCCTGAGCTTTGGTCTAAATCTTTTCAACTAGTCCTCCAGAAGTTTTCACCTTTTATACATTAGTAGCATTAGATAACAGATCTCTCCACTTAACGCCTGAAATATTTCCTGAAATACAAGCATCTGATGTATGCCTCGGTTACCTACAGGAAAACACAAAACAGCTTACTCATGAAAGTTAATATTTGTGCTTTTTTGAGAAACTTGCTTAGTTATGGCTTGACAGTGAGTTGAGGTCAAATAGAATTTTGCCCGCTGCTGCTCCGTCAGACACAGCAAGTGGGCCCCTGGCCTCTGACTTGCACAAAGGTTCTTTGGTTTCCCTTGAAACATCCGTGGATGAGGGTGCTACCTCCTGGCCAGCGATGCCTTCTATAAAATAACAACTGTAGGTGGTAGGACACCTTGGTAACCCTCTTCTAACTTCTTTAATATTTATTCCCTTGTATGCTATGACACAGTTCTGGCTTTGCAAAATATTACTACTGCCCCTGCACGTAACAGCCTCCAGTCCTTCCACCAAAACTAGCAGAAGTGTCACATACTTTTGTGTTTATCTTTTTGAGAAATGTGATGCTCTATTTCCTTTGACACTATTTAGATAGGACCCTTTAAAATCTTTTATAGCCCAGGAAGGATTACTTTCAATATCGAAGTCCAGCTGTTTACCTTACTTCCACTCTTCACAAGTCTCTCCCTCCCTCTTGTAAACGTTTGTTTGTGTTGATCCTAAGGGCTCAGTGTAAGCAAATTCTCATGACACCTTCTATATTCACAGAAAAAAAAAGTATTATTTATATAAGTGGGGATAACAAAGACTGAGAGCAGTATCAGTAACTTTATTTTAAAAATATCACTTTTGTCTTCTTGAAGTTGTCTCCAATCCAAGCCAAATAGGATCAGCAGATTAAAAGCAGACAAAACATAAAATAAATCAAATCCTGATAAAGCATGGAAATGCAAGATCAAGCCAGCTAAAAAATCATATTTCTGTTCTGTGGTGACACTATGCCAAAACGATGTGATCACGATCAAAGTTTTTAAGTGGCTGTGACCACAGATCAGACTTGATTAAAGTTCAAGACATGTTACATTCATTTCCTTCTATTTTCAGTGTCCTCCTGGGACACCTACAAACTAAAGTATTCAAACTCAGGGGACTTTTCTGAAAGAATTGCCCTTAATCTTTTCGTTGTTGAATAAAATCACTGCGTGGAACACACATCTAACAATTCATCTTTTACTGATATGGCTCTCAATAAATTGTCTGTTCCCAAAGTTATAAGACTGAAGAAGCTATTATGAGAACAGATCATTTTATTTCCGATGAAACCATGTAAATCTCAAGGAGAGAGGAGTCTGGCAGCAAGTAAAGTCCCCTGATAAATATCTTTTAATTAACATAGCAAAACATTCCTTTCTGTGTGCAGGTAAATCATTTATGCACAAGCCACATGGGTTTCTCTTCCTTATCACTAAAACCCTTTTTTTCTTTTCCCCAAGGTTTGATTTATTTTGGAAAAAAAAAATAAAAATTGAACTACTGAAGTGTCTTGTATGATGAGGAAGTTCAGGATGTATAGCACTGAGGGGATGACAGTCATTTAAATTGCATTAATTCTTCCACAAAGGGAAAGTATAAAGGCGATGCTATCTGTCTTGCCCAAGTTTTACAAAATTCACATAAAAGACCCAACTTTATTTTGTGTGTATATAAAAAAATAAATATATATATATTAAATTATATGATTTAATCTTTTTACAATGCTGAGTTACAAGCCCTAGATATGTTGATCTCTTAGGGCTTTACCTGACGTGTGAGCAAGCCAAATGCAAGAGATCACTCCCTTTTCGTTGCATCGTGGTCCTTTCCCCAAAGCACGAAGCAGAAGCAGAAGTTGAGGGCCAGTTCAGCCAGAACCCGCGTGGACAACTGACATACCAGCAGCATGAAGTGACCTGCTGCCTGCGTCCTCTGCAGCTCCCACAGGGTCCCTTCCAGCCCCTAGTCTCAGCTGATGGCCGTATAGAAAGGATGACTTATTAAAGTAAGCTATTGAAAAGAAAAATAAGAACTTAAAGCAGCTTTAGAAATTAGCATTAGTGTCAATACCCTCAGGACTATACTTGATAAGCAATCTGAGGAATTTCCTTGTAACTTTTTTGGGGGGCTATAGACTCGGTGCGCAGGCACATGGTGCTTACAGCACAGCGGCATATAAACTCAAATTACTGTACTGCAAGGAATTCTGTCATTTCAGACTCATTTTTTGCTCCCTGCTTTACTAGTTGCCTCAAATTTGGGTGGAGGTTAGTTTTTCACCCCAACAACTGAAAGGAATTTTGATGTCTACACAGCATCCATCCATCTGACTGGGGTTACTTCCACACTCTTCATTACTGCAGCGCCTGACAATTCATGACCTTATGTCAGATGGATGGCACGCAAAGTCTTTAAAAATGGTTAGCTGAACTACCAAGGCATTTCAGCGGGGACAGCAAAGCCAGCAGCCCTTCTCAAGGACGTTAAGTCACAATGTTTGCTTACACCTCTCCAGTAAGAGTTGGAAATTGAAATGTTGGTACCTGGTTTTAAAAGTTGGTATCAACCACCTTTCATCTTCTTCCAGCAGAGCCGCACAGGGGACAGTAACACACACGGGTGAATGATGGTAACCACCATTGGGAAAGCTGTTTCCAAAGTAAAGCAAAGGATTAATTTAACCCAGTAATCAGGCTTTGGACACCAACAACCAGAAGCCTGCAACTGGGGAGAGCCACCAGCCCTCCACGCTCGTGTCCTAGCCATACCAGAGCTCCCCTGCTGTGAGAGGGGACAGAGGTACCTGAGCTTTTTTGGATGACCAACAACAAGGGTCATCCTGAACTCAGGGGAAAACCTTAATACTGTGTCTCAACACTCTCTACGCGCGCTTCGTTTGCTCCAGTGCTCTTCCTTACCTTGTCGTTCCTCCTCCTTGTTATGTCTGGGACTTCAGTAGCACCTGGGAAAGAAAGAAGCTGCGTGAAGCATTATTAGCTTGATTATTTTTTGACATTATATTGAATACCCACACTACTTTTTTGATACTCAGAAGCAAGAAATTAGCTCTTTTGAACTATGGCTGGCACAAGGGGGGTTTTGTGTACACAGAGTAAATAGGCCGTGAGGATGATGATAAGTCTAGCTAAAACAACAGAATGCACTCCAAGGATGTTCAAATACGTTTTGAAGCATTTCTATTACAGAGAATTTCTTTTGAACTATATTCTGTGAAACCATTTACAATATTTTGTCTCTCTTTCGTTATTACTACAATGTAAAAGATTAACTACAAATACCCTACCAAAAAATGAGACCGGTGGAGCAGTCCAATTCAATCGTATTTATTCTGCACGCTCCACAAAATTAGGACATAGTTAATCAGCAACTGTGCTTAATTAGTAAGAAACCTATTTAAACCTAATGATACACATGGCCAGAGCTGCTGCCGCTTAATGGAGACAGTAGTTCTGCTTAATTGGGAGGCTTTCAGGTGATGTAACAGTTGAAACTGATGCTTTGCTCTGCTGTTGCAGGCTCACGGTGGTTCTCCCTTCCCGTCCCCGCCGGGAGCATTTTGCAATTGGAGCTGACACAGCAGCCGGTGGGCTGCCTCGCTGCCACCTTTTGCCTCTGAGCTCGTGCCTTCAGCTCCAGCCCTTCACCGCCAGCTGCCCCGCTGCAGAACACGTCTGCCGTCCAAGGACGGGGGTGATGGAGGGGGAAGGTCTGCTGCCAGCTCCCCTGACTTGAGCGTAGGAACGGCTCTTTGCAGTAGTTGGAAGGCCTTTTATCATCAGCTCAAGGTTTCAGCGACAACAGTGTGGACCTACCTGTGACACCTATCACAGACCAGCAGTGATTACAGCTGCCTGAATGTTTTCAATGAGAAATTTACGAAGTCGGCAACTCCTGCTGCTGTGGCTTCTTCCTCCTCAACAAACACCCGCTGATTTTTATTCACTGTATTAATGTCACCATACGATAGCCGCTCACTAGCCTGTGGGAAATGAGTCAGAAGCCTTAGCTCAGCTCCTGGAAGAGCCTTTTCTCACTCGAGGCTTTTGTTGGCAACCTCAGTGGGAAAGGGTCACAGAGAGATTCAGATGTTTCCTCAAACCTGCAGATGATCTCCCCGAATCGCAGCACGGTCACCCTGCCAGGCAGTATAAGAAAGCTGGCAAATGAGCTGGTCCGTGACGCAGAAATAACAAAAACGGGCTCAAAGGATGACAGCTTCTCGTGGCCGTTAGACTCACTGCAAATAACTAAGAGAGTAGGATTTGTAAAGACAGCATTTTAGACAAGATACCAAAGCCAGAACAAAGTTTGCACAGTACGCAGCACTTGGCAGTGCGTCAGTATAACATGAGATGGCTTCACCTCCATCAACAAAGAGCTTAGTGCCACAGCAGAGTCCCTTACACCTAACTGAAGTAATTAATTGTGCCCATCCACTGAAAAGTAGCCCTCTCGAATGGTACCGTGCCAGTCCAGTCAGCCCCGCAGGCGAAGGAGCAGAACAACACTGCAGCCTGCAACAGGGTGAGCTGAGAAGATTACACAAGTCTTGGAAAAATGTGGAAAGGGATGTAACTCCAAGCTGCTTTGCGGATCAGCAGCTGCCTCTTGCACTGAGATACTGAAATACAGGAGGCCACAGCCAGCCTTCCATAGCTGGAAATATGTTTGTTTAAAGGCAGTATAAAATCGCTCTACTGATCCACCTTCAGCTGAGCCTTCTTACCATACTCCTTTCCACCTTTATTGTTTCCTTCTGGCTTTTCACATTCAAAACACCCTTTTTCATTTCATGAAAAAGGCTTCATTTGAAACGATGTCTGTACTAGCTCCTAGATAAAGTTTCACTGGGGTTTCACCAGTACAGTCCTGCTAAGTATTGATGTTCTCAGCGTAGGCTGGTGGGAGGACAACAGAATGGCTGAGGCAGAAAAGACCAGAAAACTCAGGATTAGCCACAGCAGCAGCAAGTAGAGGGAGGGAGGAGCAGAAAAGACCAGTAAGCGTGTAGGGAGAACAGAAAGCCAGAAGGCTTTAGGGAGGAAAAGAAGGGTAAGAGAATTCAGAAATTCCATGCCAACCCCAAACCACCTCAGGAGCAGGAGATGCGATTCTGAGTGGGCATCTGCCCAGGGCAAAGATGGTTCAGTGTAACATGACAGTTTGTAGTGACTGAAAACACGAGTGCACACACACACACACACACACTTAGTGTTACCTATTTACAAGTAAAACAGGACTTGTCACTGCGGGCACGTCTGTCTGGCAGGGAACACCCATGCAAGGCAATGTGGTGCATCTCGGAGCTTTGCAGTCCATCTTTAGAAAACACTGAGCCCCTGCAACTGCCTCATGTTCAACTGCATCCAAAACCTTGTCCCCCCTACTTCCAACAGAAAGACCTGCTGGAATATGTTGGGAAAAAGCAGCATCATAGCAGTATGATTTCACTGTCCAGGAAGCAAAACAACACAATTACAGATTTTAAGGGAATTCTGTGTTCCAAAAAAACCCAAGCCAAGCCTCCCGTATTCTTACAAGACTCATCTGACCCACCGGATTTCACAACCTTCGCTTCCACAGCCTTGTCCTGCTGGTCCCATTCCCTTCCCACTTGCAGTGAAGGCCCGCAGCAGGAGGAGGAGACGAAATCAGCTCAGCCAGAACGCTGGACCCTCCAGCCACACAGATGAAGGAAACAGTCTGAGCAAGCTCCGCTATAAAGCAAAGGGACAGAGGACTGGGACACCCAATCTAACGCATAGCACCTCGATCACCGCTAGTAGATTTTTGTATGAGGTGACCCTGAAGAATAAAAATGCCTACCCTGAAACAACTGCAATAGTCCTTTGAAAATGCTGTAACACAAAAGATCCTTCTGCTGATAACAAACATGGAATAACTTATATCCACAGCGTAAAAGCATGAAAACAACCAAACGAGACCAGCTCTACGCTATCAATTTTTAGATAAATGTCCAGGTCTGGGAGTGACTGCAAGCACAAAAAGAGTAGATTTGGAAGGAAAGTTAAATGCTATTTTGTCTCTCTTACAACCTTGCTGGCCACACGGTCTATGAAGATTCATTATCAGAACTGTAATTTGGTTACCACTACAACAGTTTCAGACTTCCTAGCGGCAGCTTGCAGAAGCTGCCAAGGTTAAAGACAATTTTTTTTTTAAGCTGTATGAATGATCATTAAACATGATTGCTAAAGCAGCAAACTGTCAAAGTTGTTTCATTTATTTCTTAATATCACAGCTGTACAGTTTTCATACATACAGCAGGAAATGCACATTGGTTACACAATGGCATTTGGCTGCATTTCCAAGTATAATACAGTAAGTGCAACTACACTTAAAAATGTACATTTATACAACTTAAACAAATTAAGGATTGCTACACTACTATCTGTGACAGTATAAAGCTTCATTTATGTTAAGTCTCATTACTAAACCACTTCCTGGTTAAATATAAAACATATTCAATCATTTTAAAATGGCCCTTGTGGTACTTGGCCAGCATATAAAATATTTGTTGTGTAAAATTTAACCATTAACTTTTCTTTTAAAAAATAATCTTCTAAGCCTATTTAAACATTTGCTATTGAACTGTTATACTGACACTTTGTAGCAGGAACCAAATTTTACCCTCTTTTTGTTTGTTCTTGCATTGCTTATCACAGAAAGAAGTTACATTTGTAATGTATTGCGGCTTTATTCAGATACAACCAGATGGCTAAACTATTTAACACTTTTGCTCAAAAGGTAAATAACATTTTTCAGTAAAGAAAACAAAATTACATTTCAGAGATATTTGTCACCAAAATTTTAATGGGTAGAGTGCTACCAGCACTGAAAAAAAAAGGAGAAAAAAGTATTAATTTAACTTTTAAGACCATCCAAATGTTCAGTTTAGACTCTTATAACTTTACTTTTGGAATACATTGGTCCACAGACCACATTCTTGTTACAGTTTACCAAATGAAAAACAAAATTGTTTATTGCCGTCCCTGTAACAGGAATGGTTCAGTTTTAAACCTCCTTTAAAAATATACATTTTACAATCCTTTCACCTCAACAAAGGTGACACTGACAATAAATACACTGGTTTGGTGGTTTCAGTTTTCTTCACTACGAAAAGTTTGCAAACTACCTGTTGTAAGCCCTTTCTTTTTTAGACTTCTCCAATGCCTTGTCCATAGTTTTCTCGTTTTCTCCTCTACATTTGGGGCAGTACCATTTGCCCTTTGGTTTATGATTGAGTCCCACACAGGAAAAGTGAAACCACTCAATGGGGCACTCATCATTATCACATCCTATCATTTCTCCATAGGAGACTTGGTTGCACAAGCAGTATGTTGGCTCGTTAGGGTCAATAGGAAGGTCTGGGGGAGATGCTTCCCTCTCTGCTTTAGCCTTGGACCGTTTTTTCTTCTTGGATGTTTTTGCTTTCTTCTCCTTTGGAGTTCCTGAGGTGATGTCATCGTGATCGTGATTATTTGAAGCATTTTCTCGATTCTCATTATTCCTTTGCCGCCTTGATCTCTTATTGTTGGGCTTTTCAGCCTGTGCAATTGTCTCATTCTTTGACTTATCTTGGCTGGCTTTCCCACTGTTTCCAGTGGTATCATTAGTCTCTTGACAAGTCTCAAACAGTTCCACATGGCTGTCCACTTGCCTCGTTCTGTTCTCAACAAGCTCCACCATCTGACTGACTATTTGGATCTTCTCATCCCCCAGTTCCTGACTCCGAATCAAGGCTCTCTGTATGCAGTGCAACATTCTTCTCTTCTGCACAGCATCTGTCTCTCGTTTAAATTTTTCATAGTAATCATCCAGGTCCTTCAGAATCTCTGCAAGGAAGAAATAAAAACTATAAATATTTTCAACAGGGAGAATGTTGAAACAAAGCCTTCCCATATTTTCCTTCCACACAGCAACACCCTTTTGTAATGCACGAAGCTGACCAATGACAGATTCTCCAGAGCTGATATCTGACAAGTGGCTCATGACTCCAGTGGATTACTTTTGTTCTAGTCGGTCATGCAGGAATAGAATGCAAATGCTGATTTATGAAAAAAACGTAAGTGTCTAAATATAATTTGATGCATGTTGACAATTCTTCCATTTAAACTTCACAGTAATTAAAAAGAACTATCTAACTAAACAAATACACACACACACTCCCATCAAAAGTTTCTGACTTAATTGTAAAATTAGAGGGGAAATTAATAGATTGTTTTCCTGGACATTTTCTGTATAACAACGTTAATGTTTTTAGTAAATGACTGAGAGTGGGAGAAAAGAGTGGGAGAGAAAGCAGGCACAAACCAGTGTATAAATCAGATGCTGAGTTACTTAATAATCACTATCATACTTGACAGCTACTGCAGAAGAACTCCAAACACGTGGGGCTGGACCCTAAGCTATGGCAATTTCATCCAGTACTGCTGAGTTACTTTTGTTGAAAATGCAAGGCCACTGGAATCCCTAGGACTGCAGAAGATGTTTAGATTATTTCCTCTATACACTTCCTATAAAAAAATCCTGTTGCTTACTTTTTAAAACCCAGAAATATAATCTTCATTAAATATTCACTGCTGAGAAAGATGAAAAAGTTAGAAAGTAACATTAAAGTTTAGATACAACTGGGGCAGCCAGAGCTTCCAATTTAAAATGCTAACACTGAAAATATGTTAGATCTTGAATAGCACCTTAAGGACTGCTCCAACAGTTTATAAGGAAGAATAGTGCAGAAAAGTGTTTAAAGAATGGTTCTAGATACCTATTTTTAAACACTGTTTTGAGTTTCACCATGACACTCAAATCCACTCAAACATACAGGAGAGTCAGCATTTTGCATATTAAGTCCTCAAAAACACGCAGCATGTCTTTCCTGCGTCTCCTTTCTTCTCTGATTTTCCCTTTCTCCTGGAATGTTGGAACATCCTGCCTTAGAAGAACAAAATATAATGAGATCTAAAATCTAAGCTCAATTCACCTAAGAGAAACCAGGATCCCTTACACTTTTTTAAACCTTTTTTTTTTTTAAAAAAAAAAAAAAAAAGAGAATACAATACATATACAACTAATAGTTATCCTGTGATTTAGGTTTCGTCTTGCCTGGGCGGACTTGTTGAACACACATGTTCCTAATTTCTAGTGAAGACATGGAAAATTTATGCAAGTTTTACTGTAGTTTTTTAGAGCTGCAGCCTACCCTTCTCCTATCGGTTAAGCACGATCTGTCAGCTGGTACTGCAATATAACCTATCTGACCAAAATTAGTATTTCCACGCGTTATTGACTATGTTAAGAAAACGCCCTTTTTTCTAACTACAAAAATAAAACCCTAAACCAAAACACACACACAAACCACCACCACAGAACCCCTGAACATACAGAAGTTCGAGCAGTCAGGAAGGTAAAAATCCAGTATTAATTATTTTCAATGGCTGAAATGCAGAAGTTTTCCGTTCTAAGCTTTGGGCGCTTGACTGGCGTCATCAGCTTAACCCATCTGAAGGTGAACCTTTCACGAAGAATGCTCTCTCTCGTTATCACAACGTAATTAACGACTGAAGTTAGGCATTACGACACCTTCAGTTCTAGCATCGCATCTATACATTAACCCTACAGCACCACACCACCTCCCGAAGCAGCTCTAACACGCACAGGGGAAGCAGCCGGCTGCAACGATCTCGGAATTCTGCAAAGCCCCGCCGAGCGACGCGCTGCCACCTCACGATGTGACACCGTGCGCCAACGCGCCTTTGCACCGCCGCCCGCCGCCGCACCGGCCCGCGGGGCAGCGGCGTCGGGGACGCGCTCGCTACCGGAGCGGCTGAACCAGCTCAACAGCAGCAGCGTGACCGCTGCCGGCTGCGGCTCGGAGCGGGCCGCACCGCCGCCCCCCACGGCGGCCCGCTCAGCCCCAGCTGCCGGCGAACGGTAACAGAAGGGCCAACAAGCAGAGTTCCGCGCGCTCTGCGTGTTACACAACCGTTCACCAGCCGCCCCAACGCCACCGAAATGACAAATAAATAAATAAACAAACAAACAAACAAATAAATAAATAAAACCCCAAGGTGCCGTGCGTTGTGAAAGCTTTATTCCCGGCAGTCCTGTAGCCCTGAGGAGGGCTGGCCCCGCCGTCACGGGTGCATACCCACGCCGCCCGGGAGCCCCCTCCCGCCCCGCCGCCAGGGCGGCCGAGGCTCCCCGGGGGGAAGGCGGAGGCGGCGGGCAGCAGCCGCAGGGCCGCGCTCACCCGCATTAACCTTGAGGCCATGGCAGCGACGGCGACGGCGGCTAACGGCGCTTCCGGCGGCGAAAGCGGAAGTGGTGGCGCGAAGGGGCGGGGGTCGTGCGACTAAGCCCCGCCCCTCGGGCGGGGCGCGCCGCAAGCCCCGCCCCTAGTGTCAGCCCCCGCCCACTGTCGAGGGGGACCCCGCCCCTGGCAGCAGCCCCCGCCCCCCCGTGCGGCTCCAGGGGGCGCCGGGAGCTGGGGCCGGGGAACGCGGGGGGGCGGGACACACCGGGGGGCAGCGCAGCCGGAGGGGTCGGGGACAGTGTCCCCAGGGCCATGGGGCCAGGAGACCCCCGGGGGGACAGGGGTGATGTCCCCTGGACCATGGGGACAGGAGACCCCCGGGGGGACAGTGACGATGTCCCCCCAGACCCTGCGGACAGGACAGCTTTAAGGGGTCAGGGACAATGTCCCTGGGGTCTTGGGGATGGGGACAATGTCCCCAGGGCCAGGGCGACAGGAGAGCCCCGGGGGGACAGGGGTGATGTCCCCTGGACCATGGGGACAGGAGACCCCCGGG
>JAVJGJ010000014.1:62501138-62590339 GCA_035590215.1 Microhierax caerulescens | reverse complement strand
CGGGCCCCGCTGCGGGGGCGCTGGCGCTTCGCCTCCGGCCCCGTGCGAGCGGCGAAACCCGTGCCGGCTGTATCTGTCTATCTGTATGTATATTTAATGTGTTTTTTTTTTTTTGTCTCGGCCTTAGGAAACACTCAGGAAGGGGCTGTCGGTGCAGTTCGCCCCACACAGCGACAAAACGGGGGGTGGGTGGGAAGCATTAGGAACGCGGGGGGGCTTTTGGGGGGGGGCTTTTCGGCTCGGCAGGGTGAGTTGTGCTGGGTCACAGCCCCAGGGGGCTTGGGGTCCCGGGGCAGGGCCTCTTCTCCGTGCAAAAGCATAGTTTTCCTTTAGCTGTGATTTGGACCCTGTGTTGGCACCAAGGGAAAACCATTCGGAGTTGAGCATTAAAAAGATGCTTTTAAGGTTAACAGATAAACGCGTCTGTTCTTAAATCTGCAGAAGGCTGGGTAGCTGAAAGGTCTTTTTGCATATAACTCTGCAGTGGCTTACGGTGTTTAAATAAACCCCAAACCAGCACAGCATTTTCTCTGTAGGTCATTAGGATAATTACAGTAATAAACCAGCCTCATTGTAAGTAACTTTGGAAAAGTGCTTTGGGTGCAGCGGAGGTGGGTGCTGCCCGTGGTGTCAGGATGACGTGCCCGAGGTGAAGGTGCAGGGCGGTTGCAGCAGCGCAGCTGCTCCTCAACTCCTCGCTCCTCATTCTTGGAAGTACAAGGAGCATTGGGCTCCCTGGAAGAGCAGGGGCTTCCTCAGGTGATGCTGTCTGTGCAAAGATCAGATGCTGTGGATTTGAGTAGTGCCCTTGTAATATTGGGGATTTCACAGCTTCTGGTCCCATTTCCATTCAGAAACTTGCGATGAGTTTTGCTTGATGCTGAGCTGTCGCAGTGCTGCACAACCGCTCCTTTCTGTAAAAGGGAAGTTTTAAAATACCAGTCATGTAAAAACTATTGTTGGCAGCCTCTCCTTAAACGCTGCTATACTGTTGTGTGCATGTGGTGGTGTCTTTTTTTTCCTCCTTGCTTTTGTCCAGTCATAGCAGAAAACTAAGCTTTTTACTGGTGATGTAAAAATTGAGAAAACTATGTTTTGAGTTATTTTGTTTGTACTTAGTACCTTTAGGGGAACTTTAAAATAAAAAGGTTAAATACACAATTTCTGTATTTAAATCTACAGTTGTTGTAATACAGGGTATGTTACAGTTTACCTTGAGATAAATACAATTTAAAGCCATTACTTGAGAGCAACTGTATAAAAAGATATTAATAAATTCCTGGGGTTTGTCACTCATTTGAGGTTCTCTAGTATGGTAGAACCTATCTTCCCTGACATGTAACAGAGGAGGGAATTGCAGTTGTGCTCCTGTCCGAAGGGGTGTAGTGGATCTAAAGCACAATGTTTGCAGAGGTGAAGAATTTAATCTCTTGGTCTCGCAGCTCTCTGGCTTTTGGATGTCTGCTTTTGTCAGTGGTTCTCTGTGTTCCGCCTTTAGGCTCTTTTGACCAAAGGAGGGAATAGGAAGGCCCTGCTTGCTCTGCCAGTTCTCTTGCCCATCTCTTCTTATCCTATGTCTAAACCAGCAATTTCAAGCTTTCCTGATGTGGAGAGTTTGCCATACGTCTGTGCTTCCTGGGTTTCACCTCTTCACTTGCTGATTTAAGAAAACATAGTTAGGGCTGAATATTGCCTGTGGAGTGGTGTATCGAGCAGATAAGTAGCTTTGTTTATACTCTTTCTGCTGCCTCTTTAGCACCTTCATGCATTGTTCCTGCAGTGCTGTTGTGCAGTGAGATGCTGGCGCTGAAGACCTTCCTCTTTCTTTTCTGATCAGTTAAACCCTCCAGCGTGTGAGGAGTTGGCTGTTCCTTCCCAGTGTCTGTAGTCTTGCACGTTTAAGTGTTGGCAAGCTGTTGCTCACCCGATTTGTTCAGGATGGTGGAGTGCTCTTGATTTTATATATGAATATTTTTTTAAATTGTGGTGGTTTGGGTTGGGTTTTTTTACCCCAGTAGCTAGGTCCAACTATAGAGCTTTGGTAGGTGCAGCTGAAATGCACACTGCTGATGGAGATGTGATCGGAAGAAGCATGAAGTCAGGAGGAGTGGTGGCTGTTGTTACCCTGCCACTTTTGTAAAATACCATCATTTTGTTGTACTCTTGCAACATAGTATCACTAGAATTCCTTTTGTCCCTACTTCTTTCGTTTCCCCTGCGGCAAACATGGCAGGTAATAATGCAGAAATAACCTTGAGATCCTTGAGAAGAATTTGAAAATAGTAGCGTTATTATTTTGCTCCCCTTCTCCCTCTCCTCTACAAAGATTTTTTTATTTCTCTAAATAATCCAACTTTCTGTAGTATGTTGTGCTTCCAGTCTTCATAACAGGTGCTCTGTATGCCTCAATACAATATCCAAACCTCATCCTACATAAAAAAAAAAAAAAAAAAAAAAAAAAAAATCAGACAGGTAGATAATGCCATCTTTTTCCCCTCGGTTCTGAGGCTGGTCTTGATCATGCCAGTATGAGCTGCAGCCTAGTTGGCATCCAGGTTCCTGGCTGAATGCTTGGAAATAAGAATAAAACCAGGCAAGAAAGATTTCATTCAGTCTCTTGTGCCTGTTCTACCTCTGATTTTGACTGTCTTTTTTTAAGTCCTGAGGTGGTAAGGACCCTGCTTTCAGAGGTGTCAGGAGATCTGCTCTGGCTCTTGCAGTGTTTCTTCCATCAATTCAGTTGGAAGATTAGAGGAAAAGGAGCAGTGTGAAATTTGTGTCTGCTCTGGGAACTATGACTGCAGGGCTGTTAAATCTAATAGCAAGCTTTTGATGCTGCCGTTGTTGCTCTGAAACAGGGTCCAAAGACAAATGTAATATTCTTATGGTATCATGTCACCACATTAGATGAACTGTACTCCCAGTGAGCTGGTATTCGTTAAAAACTATCTCCCTGGCAGCAAGGCTTTCAAAAAGCCTTTTTCAACATGGGTGTAGTGCGAGCAACAACAAAAAGTGGTTTTCTTCATCAAGATACTACACATCCATAAATCTTAACCTGGTCCCTGCAGCTAAGAAATGTCACCTGGTCCCTGCAGCCAAGGGGAAGGATGCAAATCCGTTTGCAGTATCTGCTTACACATCTTTGCTCTGACAGCCACAGGAGTTGCAGCTCATGGAGGTGAAGTGGAAGCCTGTAGGTCTGCAGGTCTCCTTTTGGGCTCCGTTTTCTCCAAAGCCAGCAAAGGCAGAGGATTCTTAACACCTTGCAGGACAGACCCGGAGCTCTAGTCATCTTCTAATTTCTCATCTAAGTCTCAAAATGCACTTTGGCTGAGTAAAACTCAATTATTAGAAGTGGGGAGTCTGCAAGCAGAAGGGGCTGCCACAGCCCTGTACAGCTTGTGGGTATACCAGTCTATCAGCATTAAATACTATCTTTTGTGACAAAGAGCCTGAATAATCTTGAGAATTTATTCTTAAGTGTAGATAAAAGAAAATAACCCACAGAGCAGCTCTCCTTTGCTATCAGAAAAGATCTGTGGTGGTGTGTGAATGAAATAGTGAGTTGGTGGCTGGTAGCTGTAGTTACTCAGCCCTAAGAAAAGTTCATTTGAACCCTGTTTTATTTCTCCCGGTTTTATTTCTTCCCTATTCTGCCCTGTGGCTTTTGAAAACCTGTTCGAATATATGAAGCCTGAGGGGTGTAGTTCAAGAATATCTGATCTGTGTGTCTTCGTCCTTTTGAGAGGGTCTCCTGGCTCACATGTAGCTTCCAACACACTTTGGTGTTTAAAGAGATGCAACAAAAGAACTCAGACAATTGATGTAATGTGTCACTAATGCCAGAAGAGGGTAGGCCAGTTCAAGGGATATTTGCTTGCTTTTTGTGCAGGTGTCAACTGGTTCTGGAAAAGCACTTGATGCACTGAAGATCTTTCCATTGCGAGTGCTGGGAGTATTTAGATTGTCCCTGTGACTGTTAGTGCTGTTGGTTATTTTAAAGTTTATTCTTATAACTGCATGTTTAAAAGATCACGTTTCTTTTCTCTTCCAGCTCCTATGTTAGGTTTGATATAATTCGAAGGATAATGACTAGGTTCTTTGGAATTGAAGTTATCATGGTGATGGGGATCACAGACATAGATGACAAGATAATAAAAAGAGCCAATGAGGTAGGTGTTTGCTGCAGTCTCTGACCCAAACTTTTGGTATTTTCTACAGCTATTTACATAGGAAAATTAACCTAGGTTTGTTTTTGTTGTTGAGTTTTGTCTGTTTTAATAAGTGTTATTAAATGTTTAATAAGTATTAATAAATGTTGAGATTTCTGGTCCCTGACATGGCTGTAGTGGGGCCAGGAGCGTGGACGGCTGGGCATCAGGAGCCACGTGGAGGTAAACGGGCGCAGAGCTGTGTGAGGGTGAGAGGCAGGGCAGGCTGAGTTAGAGCACCCACGGCTGGGGTCCTCCTGCCCGCGAGGCCAGCGGGGAACAAAAAGCCAGGGTGAATCCTCGGCAGAGTGAAGGGTGTCTTATCCCAAAAGCAACCCCAAACTTAGCAACGAGGAGGCTTCTGGCTGAGTTCTGGAGAAGCGTTGTGCGCTGTCGATAATTAAAGGCAGCATATGTAGCATTGCGCTGAGGGCGGTTCCTGAAAGGTGCCGAGCACCATCTAGCTGCAACATCAGCACTTGGAGAGCTTTATCAGTCTTGTCTGAGTTTGTCACCTAGGTGAAAGTTGACATTGAGTGTAGGGGTAAGTGGTGAGACTGGGGCTATAAGTGGTTCTCAGTTGCATTTTAATCCAACCTTTTTAACCAGCTGAACTTGGTGAGTGATTATTCCAATTATTTTCTTTTTCTTTTTTTCATTTAAATGCTTTTTGGACCCTGAAATGCTAAGGATGTGTTCTGTGGTTTATTGTACATTTCGAATTTTTTGCTTTGTTTTTAGAAGCTGTAACTTATGCCTTCTGGATCATAAATGAATGTGTTGGATCAAATTGCAGTTGCAAGCTTTAAGCTAGTTTCTTGGAGCCAGAGAATTTGATGGCTGTCACTTTTATTTCATCTTTAAGTAAACAGTTACTACTGCAGTTAAATATAGGGTACTGCATTCAAACAAGTAGAAGCATGCTGCTCCTGTAGAAATGCCTCTGTGGTCCTTTAGTCCATTTACTTGCAGTGTGCTAAGGCAGTAGGCTATCTTAAAAAAATTAAAAACCCCAGGCATTACAAGTCTGTCTGTGAATTTTAGAATTTTTCCTTATTGTCAGAACATTATGGAGATTATGTTTGAGGAGGCGGAAATGACATGATGTTTTAAAGAATTTGTGTTCATTATCTGTATTCTTTGGTCCTATGAAGTAATCTTTTCGTGGCTTTTTCATCTCTTTTGTGCCTGCTCAGCTCTGTACACTTTGTTTGGACGGCCAAGGCCTACCTCAGTAGCTTGATTTTGTTGGGACCTCTGTACCTGAAGTGTTACAGTGGTAGGATCAACATGCCTAAGCTTGTTCTCTACCTTCTGGTGGGTTTCCTTTAGAGAAAACCTGGAAGTTGTGTATCTAGGCTATGATGAGCATGCTGCATGCCCTCAGTGGTCCTTTGAGAGAGAGTGAGAGATAGATGAGTGTCTGTGTGTGTTGAACATCCATCTCAACGGGAGGAATTTGCCCATCTTCCTCCTATAAGCATCTTTGTGTCTCTGTTGATGGAAAAAGCAGCTGAGCTGTCTAGGGAGATGAGTCCAGTTGCTAGGGTCTGGAAGAGCACTCTTTCTGGTCTGTAGGCAGAAGCATGGCTTCATTTCTCGGTGCTGAGCATCTTCCTCATTTCATTGCTGGATGAGCATCTGGTCTGTCTTCACCAGAACTCCTGCCTTGTCCAGGAGCTTGTCCAAATAGTGGTACCCACCAGCACTCCGAAAATCAGATCCCTTAAAGATGTTCCAGTAATCAATTGGAAGTGTTGAAACTGGATTTATTTTGCTAATGATTCACATGCCTGCAAACTGGAGAGACTGAGAGTATGTTGTGTACTCCTCAGAGAAGACGTAAAAGCTCACGTTTGAAACACTTTGATATCATGGTATTGCTTGCTAGGGCAGATTTTGCTGTCATACATCTTTCAAGCTCTGATGGCTTCTGAATATTTGAGACCAAATATCTTGTCACGTGCGAGTTGTCTCTTTCCTTTTGGGTTGCACTTTCTTGTTAGCTCTGTGAGGATCCCTGTTCCTGTCCATCGCCCCGTGAACGAGGAATGTGGAGAAGGTGCTTGAGAAGCGCCGCACTTGATGAAGCGTGGGACTGCATTTCAGTTCATTTCCCCAGATTGTACGGAGATCTACAAATAACTGTGATCAGCTGCAATAGCTTATTTTTCTTAATCACTGAAAATTAATACCTTGTCTCATCCTGCAAGTCTCTGATCTGTCTTCCTGACGTTTAGGTGGTATCTGTGTCCCCTGCCAGTAAGTTAAATGAATTTCACGTCCTGTGTAGGGTAGTATATCTTGTCTCTGGAAATGGAAGACCCTCTCAAGAGGAAAATAATGAGAGAAGGAAGGAGTTTATTTTAATCTTGGGTTGCTTTCTCTTAAAAGATATGTATTAATATTTTGGTAATTCAGAAGTGTAAATGAAATACTACTTTTAAGTTATTTATAGCTTATATCTCCTCCACATGAATGTTAGATTAATAAGCCTTTCTGATTCTTTACCTTGGGGGCTTTGTAAGTCTTCCAATTAGCTACTAACTGTCTGATAGAAGATTGCAATATTTTATATTATTACTTTGATTTATGATTTACTAATCTGCTTCTCTCTTTCAGATGAATATATCGCCATTAGCTCTTGCTCGTATTTATGAAGAAGACTTTAAACAAGATATGGCTGCCTTAAAGGTACAAATATTCAAGCTTCTAAATTTAAGAGTATTTTAAAGCAATGTATTTTGGTAAGGAGTCCGATTTTGACAGTATGATCTGAAAAAATAAATTGCTAGTGTGTTGAAGCATTGCCTGGAAACTGAGTACTGGTGTACTTTTGTGTTCTTCTGGAAAGATGCTGCACACCTTTTGAGTAAGGAAATGGGGGGAGAAGCAAACCATAGCTTTAGAATGAACAAGTTTAACTTCTTTTTTTGTGTATTATCTTAAATTCTGCCTATGAACTTTTTATACTTGCAATTTATTTGTTTTTAGAGATAAAATTGAGGAGAATGTTCTTTACAGTTGCTTTCTTAGAGTGAAGGAACTTGTAAGCAGTGTGTTTCATGCAGGTAATGAGAAGTTTTTCTTTTTTTAAGGTCCTTCCTCCTACAGTATATATGAGAGTGACTGACAATATTCCTCATATAATTTCCTTTATAAAAACAATAATTGCTTGTGGACAAGCTTACGCAACCCCGCAAGGTAAGACTTCTAGCAAGGCAACTCCTTGTTCAGCACGTGTACAGGAAATTGGCGCTCTTAATAATCCTGTTTTGTGATGAGATGAGATACCCTGTGCCAGGCTTTCCTTCTGTTGATTAACAAACAGGGTGTGAGCAACTCATTTGTGATGACCTGGGTGGGCAGAACAACTATTACTCAATTTCTATGTTAGATGTAGCTCATTACTTAATATAATAGTTTACTGTAATGAACTGCCATCTAAGCTGCTGTGGGGAAGTGCTACCCTGGCTTCTACAAGGGAGCCGGGGAACCTCTTAGCTCTAAGCAGGAGGTGGGTATCTCCTATGTGCTGTAAAAGATGTGCCTGTGAAGCACAATATGTGAATTTTTTTTTAGCAGAGGTGGTGGTGTTAGAAGGATTCGAGTGCATTATAAGCGGAGTAGCAGCGCTGGAGGGGACTGCTGGTTGTGTATGGGCAGGGGAGAACCTGAGGAGATCTCCAGGATGCAGAGTTATCCTGTATGCAGAATGAGTACGTGTGCTGAAGTTACTGACAAGCTGGTCACATGGAAACTTCTGCTACTACTTTTGCAGTATTTCTGAATTTCTAAATCTGAAATTAAAATGGGAATGGAAAGGGCGTTTTGTTTTGTTTTGCTTTCAGGAAAATGCCGTCTCCTCATCATGAGTGTGCTTCATCTTTGCTATAAAACTAAACTTTTCTTTTTCTGCTAGGCAATGTTTATTTTGACGTTAAGTCTTTGGGAAAAAGATACGGAGTGTTAACTACTATTTGTCATGATACTCAGGATGAAGCAGGTAAGTTCACAGCACCAACTTGTTTGTATTAATATATTGTTTGAAGTCGTGATATATCTATGTGTAAACTTTCATTCAATGGTCTGAAACAGTTTTCTAACCTGTTGTGTATAGCCAGCATTTTTGTTAATTAAGACTGCATTGCTTCTGTAATTATCAAGGCACTTGCTGTTGCCAGTGCAAGAGGAAATTTGGTGATCTCTTTTCGTACTTGGTTCCCTCTACACCTTTGTTCTGGTACTTTAGAACAATTAGGATTCTTAATCAATTTTATTTATATACTTGGGAGTGGTATATACAAACTTCATAGTGAGGTGGTGGTCTCTGCCATTGCACTAGCCGGCAGTGAGATAAAGGTAAATGCAGGGAAACTTGAGCTACTGTGTTAGTGTTTGGGCAGTTGCACTCCTTGGATGTGTACTAACTGGATGAATTTGCTTCTTTCATTACTTCCCACCAGACCACTGCTAAGCAGTCTATTTGTGTGAGTGAGCAATCCCTTGATGGGCTGTGCTAGAGCCTGCCTGTACCCTGGGCTGTGTGGGTTTTTTGCTGCACTTACCTGGCTGCTGAGCAGGGTTGCTGAGCCTCTTTGTAGCTTCCGTTAAGTTGAGTCTGATCTGGTCTCTGTGTCGGAGAATTTGATGTGGGTCTCCTGCATCCTTTTGCATGCTGAAGTTCAGTGTTTCTTCATTGAAAAAATCTGTTTGCAATTACTGAAAATGCCTGGCAGGCTGATGCTCAGGTGGATTGCAGCCAGAAACTTCTCACAGCTGCACTCCAGCATTACAACTCACAGAGGGAATGCCTTTTGTCCACGGTTATTTAGAGGCAGTTACCGACTGCGAAGGCAGCCAACAGTCCCCTGGGCTGCATTGGGAAGAGCGTTGCCAGCAGGTCAAGGGAGGTGATCCTTCTCTGCTCGGCACTGATGAGATTTCTGGAATGCTGGGTCCAGTGCAGGCTCCCCAGTACAAGAGAGGCATGGACATACTGGAGAGAGCCCAGCAGAGTGCCACAAATACGATGGAGGTACTGGAGCATCTCTCTGTGAGGAAAGGCTGAGAAAGCTGGGACTGCTCAGCCTGGAGGAGAGGAAGCTCAGGGGCATTTTACCCATGTGTACAAATACCTGATGAGGAGGGGGGATAAAGAAGATGGAGTCAGGATTTTCTCAGGGGTGCTTGCTGATGGGACAAGAGGTGATAGGCACAACCTGAAGCACAGGAAATTCCACCTTTTTTACTCCGAGGGTGATTAACAGGAGAACACATTGCCCAGAGAGGCTGTGAAGTCTCCATCCTTGGAGAGATTCAGAATGTGACTGGACACCATCCTGGGCAGCCTGCTGTAGCTGTCTGCTCTGATCAAGGGGTTGGACTGGACAATCTCAATGTGCCTTCAAACCTCTACCATGACTGATTACATATTTTACTCCGTTGCCCCTCAAGTCACTTACAATTAAATTTACTGTTATTTCTAAAATTGTTTTTTTGTTGTTTTTAAAGTTGTTATTTCTTTGTTGTTTTGCTTATAACTGAGAAGGTGAGGAGTGCTTTTTTATGTAGCAATATACTGGAAAAAAAGGCAGAAGAGGCATGGAGTCAGCCAGAGCTTTGCAAACTAGCGAAAGAGCCAAGGAAGATTCATTGGGTAAAAGTAGGGTTATATTTCTGTCCCTTTATTTCTTATCAAGTTTGAATGATGAAGCAGGTGTAATGAATTTTTATAATGTGCTACTCTTAATATTGCATGATGTTCTGAATAAAACCCCTGTATAATATCAATAAAGTACAAGCGGAATGGCTTAAGAAAAATGACCACCTAACAGATCTCCAAAAATAGCTGTGGATCATCATTAAGATGTGTTGATACTGGAATGCTCCAGGGATTGGTTCAGACCCAGTGATACACTGTGGTTTTGTTAGTGATCTGAAAGAAGTAGATTGAGTATCAGCTGCTGATGAAACAGGTGAGTCATGTTAAGTAAGGGAACTTAAAACAATGCAAATAGCTCGCCAAGCTGGAGCCTGTCAAGCCAAATAGGTATTTTGTTCTGCATAGGTCAAATGTGAGGTTATGTATTTGTCAGCAAGAAAATGTAGAGTCCAGAACCCTGTTCTGCAGCTGCTGCTAGGGAGTGGTGCGTATCTGGCCTGGGGTTACAAGCCAGCAGAGATGAGCTCTGCGGTACTGTGGCAAAAAAGGACTTCATCCTTGGCTGGTGTAGTGAAGGAAGCAGGAGATATGGCTGGGGAGGAGACCTTTGTAGAGAAGCAATTAGTGAAAACGGTACTGGAAGGTTTCTATCATCCAAAAACGCTCATTTCCACGCTCTTTGTTTTATAGAATCTGACCCAGAAACTATTTGTGTCCCAGAGAAACAATAGTGTGCGTTGGTTTTTTGGGTTTTTTTGTTTGTTTTGCTAGTTTGTGAGTTTTGGTTTAGGTTGTTTTTGTTACTTTTCTGCTGCAGTGCAATCCATTTGTTGAAACGGTCTGATAAGTAACTAACTGAATGATGTAAAACCAGAGAAGGCCAAAAGGAGTAAAAGAATGGGATGTATTAAAGAATCATGAATCCATCTTTTTAGCTTGCAGAAATCTAATTCAACATTTTCTTTTTTTCTCAAATGCTTGATTGGGATACTGGAAGCCTTGTATAAGGAGTAAGGGCGGAAAGTCACAGGAAAAGAAGCTGAGCAAAAGGGATTAAGAACCGAGTAGTTCACCAAACACTTGTTTCCACTTGCTTTCATCTGGTCATTTCTTTTTTCTTTTAGACATATCCCATTAATAAATCACTTATTCTTGGCAGTTGATGCTGATAAACGACATGGCAAAGATTTTGCCCTGTGGAAGGCTGCCAAACCTCAAGAGCTATCTTGGACTTCTCCCTGGGGAAAAGGAAGACCTGGATGGCACATTGAGTGTTCCACAATATCAAGGTCAGATTGCTTGGATTTTAAATCTAGTGCTGGTTTTTGTTTTCAGTCACAGCATGATGGTAGCAGCAGTTTCAAAAGTGTTTTGCAATCAGTAGAAAGCACCAATTTTCATGTGAATACTTTGTGCAATTTGGGATGTCACATGTGGCCCAGAAACTCCGCTCTGCGTTAATGGCATAGCTGTCCTGTGATGTTTTGGCACCTTCTCTTGAGATAGACTTGGTATTTAAAATAAGGTGTGCAGGGTCACGCAGATAATTAGCAAATCTTGAAATGAGTAACCAAAGTTTTAGTGAAAGTTATGGTGGTACTTTCATTTGCCTCCCTTCCACTCCTTGGAGCCTCCATGAGACCTAGTTCAGCGTGTACTGGTGTGTCAGGAGGACAGCATATGGGATTCCATCCTGGCTCCAGCAAGTGCATGAGATCTTGCTGACCATATCTTAACAGCAGTTGTTTATGCTAATAACCTAAATGTTATTCAGCTTTCTTTAAAAGTCAGCCACAGTATTAAATATTCTGATTTCTCTGTGGCAATACATTCTGTGGGCATGGTGTGAATTGTGCATAGTATTGTTTTGCTTGTAGTTTGTTTATATTAATTTGCTCTTAATTTGGGAGCTTTATTTTCTCCAGAGGATAGTAATGCTTTGTCCTGCACTGTATTAACTTATGACCTATTAGTTTCTATATTAAAAAAAAACCAAAAAGACTTTAAATCTTATCTCCTGGAAGATTGATGGTGATGTTTAGTTTTGCATTAGTCTCAGATCTTTTTTTTGAAGCTAATAACAAATTATTTAGATCTGGCCCTGTTTAACTTACGTTTTCAACCCAAGCTGAAAGCAGATGGAACAGGTGCTTTAGGTTTCTGTTTCATGTGCTTTGCTGGTGCACCTGAGATTAAGTCATTACTAACATTGTGAAAAGCATTTATAAGGGTGATTTGCTGTCTGTAAATAGTTTCAGCACTGTGAAACAGTTCTTAAAGCAACTGAAGTGCACAAAAGCGTGCTGTATTTGAAGTGCAACCTGTGACAGAATTGCACAAGTAAGAAATGCCAATTACAAAATGGCTTATCTGCTAACATGGTGCTGTTTATAGTCTGCATTTCTTTCTGTAAAAACTTACTTTACTGTGGCTGAATGAGGCTCCTGCCATGTAAATGAGAGTTGACCCATGCAGAGCCTAAGGGTAGTAATCCTGCACTGTGAAAAATGGAAAGCTTATTTTGGTAAGCTACCTGAAGTGTTTTGCAGTCCCAGTCAGCTATCCAAGGCCCATGTTAAGCAATACCTACTTACCCAGCTCTTTTGCCAAAGACCATAAAGCATTTTAAGCAAGCTAGCCGAGCTAATTTAAAGTCTTTGAAACATGCCTGGGGAAGGTGAATGAGAAGGACATTGGTCTCTAGCGCAGCATGGAGGAGGGAACCACCTGCTGTCGCCTGTGCCTGATCTCCTCTCTTGGGGTTTCCCTTGCGGTGAGATGGGCTGCTCCTCCTGCCACTGAGCATTTTGCAGATCTGTCTCTCCCCAGCAATTAAAGGTTGTGCTGGAGGAGACAGCAAGTGGCTAGTGCTCCTCTGTAGATGTCACAAGGGAAGGCATGAGCCAGGGCCGTTCCCGGGAAGATCTGTGCTTAAGCTGATTTTGGAGCAGACAGGAGGAAGCAGAGGATCATGAGCTGGGGAAATGCCAACAGCCGGTCTTTATTCTGTCTTCTTTCCTTGTTTTCTTTTCTTCCTGTGCCCCAGCAGCTTCTGCAGAGCCATCATGAGCCAGGGTGTTTTGTCCCAAATAGGGACAGAAGTATTAATGCCTAGCTAACAACCAGGAGTAACTAGTCAACGTGACATATGGGATGACTGTGTGTATCTGTGTTTACACACGCGTGCGTGCATGTGTGGGCCTTGCCTTTTGTCTTCTACTTGTGTAGACCTTGTATCTTCCCCACCTTGAGTGTCCCTGGTTTCTGGGCACTTAGCGTTGATTTACCTCCCTGTGTTCTCGGTTTATCAGATGGGCAAAATGAAGTCGTTCACTTGCCCAGTGTGGCCTAGCAGGGACTGGCTGGAGCAGTGGATAGTGTAGCAGCCTTGACTCCTGGTGTTTAACAAGAAAGTATCTAGGTCGGTCCTACTGCCACGTGAATACCTCACTTCCAGCCACCAGTGTTTGCAGAGAGACCTGCGCCATGCAAGCCTGTGGGTGACCTGCGCTGGTGCAGCAGTGGTGTTGGGGTGGGAGGAATGGCCTTGGGAGATCAGAGGCATTGTTGCTTTCTTTTGACATTATAATAATATAAGACTGGGCATTTTCTATCATGACTGCCTACAGTCATTGCCTGAACTCTTACAGAAAAGGTACAAGGTAAAGAATAATAATACCAAATTTACAGAAATGTTCATTGCTTTGAAGTTTTTAACTTTGCAGATGAAGGTGGCTGTCTGATACTGAAACTATAGCAGAACAAGGAAAGGAGACATCCTGGTTGCCATTCTTTAAGTTAGAAAAATAATTGCTCCTACTGAGGAGAATTTTGCGGGCAGATATTGGTCCTGTCCATCCAAGTTCTTCTGCAGTTTTGGTATCCAAGATCTTTGTAAAGTCTTGTTTTAAAACTGCAGTCATTAAATTGTGTGCTTAAATTTATGTTCTCTTGTCTCATTCTTTTCTGCATTTCTTTTTGTAAAAACCTTTTGTAGTATTCTACTTACCGACCAGGAAAATATTGTTACAGTGCAGTGTTTGGAAAGCAGCTGGACATCCATACCGGTGGAATAGATCTTGCATTTCCTCATCATGAAAACGAAATTGCACAGTGTGAGGTGTATCATCAGTGTGAGCAATGGGGGAATTACTTTCTGCATTCTGGTAAGTAAAATACTACCACCCAAGAGGCCTGTACAAATGTAACAGTTCAGATTTTAAGATTTAGCATTTCTATGGTATGAAAACAGATGCTGTACTACAGTGAACAAGTTCTTGTCCTCACTAAATGAAGAAGCATAAATGAGAATGAATCTTGAAAATGTAGAATTAATGCCTTGATTAATAAAAGCTGTTACAGTGATAAAGCCCTGAGTTTCACCTAGGAAAGTCTCCAACTAATAACTGTATATGCATTGGCCATGTACAGTGTTTACTTCTGACTTAAAAATGTGGGAAGAGGAGTTTTTCCTGTACAATCTCATTCCCTTTCATTTGAGTTTCCTCAAAATTTGAGGGTACCCTTTTGTGATCTTTTTTAATTGTATTTTAGCTGTTACAGTCCTTCAGGAAGAAGGTGAAAATAATTGATACTTTCTATATGTGTTTATGTAGTTCTAAAAACCAGAAGTTCCTGCTGTCTTAGAACCAGAACCTGCAGTATCTGATGGCAAGAAGTGGCAGGTGGGCAGATAGCTGATTGCAATGCTTTAAAAACATCGAGAGTAGGATAAAAAACATTGAGAGCAGAATAAATCAGTCTTGTTTTCCAACATCTCCAGGCACCACAAGCAACCCAGTTGCTTGTGGGCTTAAAAATTATTTTTCAGTAGCATGCAGAATAAAATAGCCTGGGTTTGTAAATAGGTGAAAGGCTTTTAATAATGATAAGAAGTCTGTACTACAGGAAAGAAGAATGGAGAGAATGCTAAGATACATGAACCGACAAAGCTTACAAAGTTGTAATCTTTCAGAGAAATACCTGAGCTGGGATGTTTGTATGGTTTGAAGTGCAGGGGAAGCGTTGCAAGGCAGTTGCTCTGCTGCAGCAGCCAACCACTGGTCATTTTGAGTGTGCAACTCCTATACCTCTAACTATTTAAATACTTCTGGGAAGCTTTTTTTATCCACCAGTAGCATTATGCCTAGTAATGGGTATGAGAAACAAGATTCATGCTGAAGATCAAGTGCGTCAGATGCTTTGGTCTACTCTGGTCAGGCATGGCCAATGAGGTTGCTGGTGGGTAGAGCTAAGAAGGTCTTTGAAATCTCTGAGCTACATAAAGGCCAAGTCACTTGCCCCTCAGCTCTGTAGAAAAGTGGAGATACTGAGTCTTGCCACTATGGTCCCGTAATCCTCTCTAGTGCTTTGACCAAGTTCAGTGTGTCTCTGCTTTTCTGTGGAGTATGAGTGACTCGGTATTGGTGTAGCTCATGGATGTTGGAGACCTTGTCTTTTTCCCCAGAAATGAAGTCACTGACCACGCCTGACTAAACTCTATGAAAGTGTCTCTTACTCACTTGGTCTTCAGCACACAATACTGCCTGGCATCAGGTAGAACTGCTCCTTGCTGCCTTTACGTGACAGTGCTTTGGTGAAGTTTGTGCTGTACAGTGCTTTGAACTGCATCGTTGCCTGATGGTACTAGTGCTGTTCCCGTTGATGGAAACCTTGAAGTTTGTTCTTCCTGTTGCACTCGTGGTGGTTCTGGATGGTCAGCTGAAGTCAACGGAAAGTCAGGTTCCAGTCTGCAGTCTCTTTTGCTGAACAGTACTTTGTGCAAGGTGTCTCGCTGAGCTCTTTGAGCACTTCTCTAAGACCTGCAGAGTTAAGCCTGTGGTACATTCTGTGAATTACTTGAGCTTCCTTTTTTACATATATTTGTGCTGTATGGAATGAATATTGAACTCTAGTTTCAGTTCCCAGTGTAGAGCCTGTTGTAAATCAATAGCAATTGTCCAGAGGCTGGTGCATGCTCCAGGGTATGCTTTGCTCCTGAAGTGCTGGAAAACTATTTGCACTTCCAAAGAGATGCACTGGTTTCTGCCAGGTGGAGCTGTCTGCTGAATGCTAGTGAATCTGACTTTTCAAGCTTGAAATTGATACTGTAGGAGAAATATTCTTTGCAACTAACTAAAGAGGAGTAAATTTGTCTTGAGGGGGAAAAAAAATCCCAAACTTAATTCCAAGGGCAATTTATACACTGAGGTTCTCTAGGAGCTGACAGATTACATTCATTAAGTCAGAAAACTTTGCTGGAGGATGATAGTATGAATTATTTAGGGCAAATGAATCAGCTTCAGAAACAATTTATTCTGGTAACAGACTTCAGAATTTTAGCAGGCTCAGAACTGGAGGAGCAATCCCCATTAGAGGAAGAAAATCCCTGCACTGGGGATAAATCTTCTTATAAGGACTTTATTTTTAGACTACTTGTACTCTGGGAAGAGCGCCAAGTCAAAGTTGTGAAAATCCTTGTATTTTGTGGTTCTTTAATGAAATCGTTCTAAGTGCTGAAACTCTTGAAGAAGAATATTATTTCAAATTCCAGTGTTACCTGTACCTTATTAGGAAAACACAATCAAACTATTTTAAGCCTGGCTGCCTAAAGTTAAGTCAATATTTAGGCACCTTTGCAAAAGAAAAAAAAAAAGTAATTATACCCTTGCTCATCCCCTTCTCCCAGGAGAAGTTTGTGGGTTTTACTTGTTGCAAGAGCTGCAGTTGTCCAGTGCTTCTGACAGCCTGAATGTTCTTATTGAGGGCCCCATGTTTAATGATGCAGTGGTGAAAATGGCCTCATCTGCTAGCAGTCAGGACAAATATGATGAAAATGAGATTTTTGGTTTGATCATAGACTTCTGCTGTAGCTGTTTCTGTATGCACAGATCTCTCGATTCTTTCCTACTCTCCATAGCATGTATTGTGCAAACATAAATTTCCAGGTGGTTGGGGTAGGAGTGGAGGAGGTAGCCTTCTTATAGAGAATTCCCACTGCTTTGCCTCATTGTTAGAAATAGTTAAGAAGTGAAACCAGATGCTTTTCAAGTCTGTTTGCTGGGTCTGAGCATATTGCTTTTCTATCCAGATGAGTGTAATGGGGATTTTATCTGCTTGTGGAAGAGAGGAGGTTCCAGGCAAGGCTGCAAAAGCAGCGCTGTACAGAGAGTAGCACAAAATTCAGACAGCTGCTTGGGCTGCTGAACAAGAAGTGCCACCTCTGCCACCACCTGTAAAAGCAGAAGCCTGACCATATGCTGTCCTTGCAGAGCACTCTGAGGCATTGGTAATGCTGGATTGCCAAACCTGAGAGAATGCCGAGTGCTGATGTGGTAGTACAGAGTAAGAGGAGTTCATGCTTAAAAGTCTGCCTCTAAGTACAATGAAGTGCTGGATCCTGCACATCATGAAATACCTGAAAATTGCATGTTAGTTGTGGGTGCTTGGTAACTTACAGGGTTGCTCCTTCTATTAAGAGAAGCCAATAAAGGCTTT
This sequence comes from Microhierax caerulescens, assembly GCA_035590215.1. Taxonomy (NCBI): domain Eukaryota; kingdom Metazoa; phylum Chordata; class Aves; order Falconiformes; family Falconidae; genus Microhierax; species Microhierax caerulescens. The sequence goes on along the minus strand of JAVJGJ010000014.1, from coordinate 62,572,963 downwards.
TAACATCTCTGCAATGAAGCTGAGTAGTCTTTCATTGGCTAAGTGTTCAGCATCTCTCCAGTGAATAATTGTTTTCCATCAGTGGTGATGCTGTGGCTAGCGCAGGTGAGGCTCTGGAGCGTGCAGCCTGAGGTTGCCCATCTCCTGTCTTGCTTTGACAGAAATTTCATTCTCAAAGCTGAGCTCTACATACTCTCCTAAATGCAGTGGAGATGGCTACTGCCTTTTTCCTGTACCGCAGCCCTGCAGAACATCGGTCAGTGTGGCTATTGAAAGCTCTAGTAATGCTCAGAGACTGCATTTTAAAATAAGCTAATTCAAATTGGGCATCACAGCTGAATCCCTCCCTCCAGGCTTTTGAAGACTGAGAAAAAGGGGGGAAAAATAGGGAATGTGCAGAAAATTAATTTTACACGTAAGGTATTTTGAACCAGCATAATAAACCTGGAGTTAAAAAAAAAGTCTTAACAGCCACCAGCAAGTAGTAAGTACAGAAAATTGTTTGAGTTTCAAGAATGTTGTGATGGAAGATCTTTTGAAGGTCTTAAAATATTCCTAACAGTCAAGAGTAACAGGTAAGGTACTTTTCAGTGAAGACTGAAAGTATTTGCTTGCTTGTTTTTACCAGTCTGTCGTCAGTTCTGAGCAGGGAGACTTCTTGTTTTTTCCTTATCAATGTTTCTGCTCGTGGTGGTGTTGTTTTGTTGGGTATTTTAAAAAAAGAAACATTTTATTTTCCTGTGTCTTAATTCACCCAGTGAAAGTGGAGAATTGAGAGGTGTGCAGGACTGCAGGCAAAGCTGTTGAAAAATGCTACATGTTGCATTGAAATGGTTGGTGTGTGCCCGTCACAGCATATGCTGCCTCCAGCGTTTCCAGTGTCTCGGTGCAGTCTCTTAATTCACTTTGCATTCAAAAGTGTGCTCGTTTATCCTGATTGTATGTTGTGTTGTTGGTTTTGGTTTTTTTTTTCTGTTCTAGGGCATTTGCATGCTAAAGGAAGTCAAGAAAAAATGTCCAAATCGTTAAAAAACTACGTATCAATTAAGGTAATCTCTTCCTATGAATTGAAGCAATGTATATTTGTAATATGTAAACATTAATCACAGCTCTCTTTTGAGAAAACTTCAGAGCATGTGCTTATGCTGCGGTGAAAGACCTGAAGTGGAATGTTTCTGTAGTGCTGGTGTACCTGCTACTGTGGATCTGGATGTAGGAAACCCATTCAGGCGCGGTGTTTGCTTATGTCGTGTTTGTAGGAGCAACGTTTGTGCCCAGACTTCTGCATTATAGGTTTATGGCTGGACTTGATGATCTCAAGTGTCTTTTCCAACCTAAATTGTTCTGTTCTGAAGTGATGGGTTCTTGTCTGCCCGCTCTTAATAGCGTATATGCTTTTGGGACTTAGAGCCATTATTTTTCCTTGTTCTGCTTTGGGTGAGGTGGGACAAAGTGTCAGCATTTTGTCAGGAAGCTGTTGGATGTCCTGCAACTGCACTGTGCCAATGGTTGCTCGTATTCTCCTTTATTTTTATACAGTGACCTTGCTGATGCCCAGAGAGCTTTTTCTTTTGGTACCCGCAAGCCATGTGAATATGTCCTGTTTTACCATGTCCCAAAGTTTTTGGTGTAGCCTGGAGCAGGGTTTCTGTGCCGGGTCTGTGCGATACAGCTGTGCTTGGCGCAAGGGTGGCTCCCGAGGTGGCTGACACCTATTGCTAGAAGCAGGTAATTTCCACCCTTTAGACAAAGCTTGAGAGGCTGTTTCAGCACATATGTTCCCCTTTGCCCTCACAGAAGACTTGATTAAAATCCCTTTAAAAAGGAGTTCAGTATGAGCTGCTTTATTCTTAATTCTCCTGATGTTGTCTGGGTACAGCTAAGCCTTGTCTCCCCCAGGAAAATTACCCGTCACTCACAATTTTCATGGAAATTTCCGGAGTCTCAGCAGATGTTGTGGACAGGGTGGAGAAATGTCCATGAGTGCAATGCAGGCAGTTAAAAGTAATGTATAAAAATGCTCCCCTTCATGTCTGCAGTGGGACTTAGTTGTGTTGAGAAAACAAAAACTTCAAGTCTGTCTCTCTTCCCTTGCAGTCTTCACTTTTAATTTCTGCCCTTAGATACAGCTAACAAGTATTAATCCTTCCCCCCCAAAAAAGCAGTTTTTGAGTCTAGTGAAATAAAATTTCTTCCTGTGCAGCCTTCCTGCATCTTGAAAGTTAAGCCCTCTGTGGAAGTCTTTATGCCTGTTGCAAAAGAGGGGAGACCTGTCCGGGACCTGCCCTTTGTCCTGCTTCTGGCTGCCTGCATTCCAGGCTGTCATTAATTTTGATTAATGACAAAAAAATTAATTAAACAGCTGCCCCACATCCTCCACATCCAGCTGCCCTGTTTTCCCTCCCTCTTGTCCTTTTCTCTGATTATTTTCTTTTAAAATAGCTATTAATTCTGACGCCCAAAATCAAGCACGTTGGGGTAACGCACAGCTGAGCAACCTGCTTTGAAAGAGCTGTCGTACTTTCTCTGTACTCCATTATTAATGAAATGCAAAATTGTTTTTTCTAGTTCAGATGGTCCTTTTCCAGATTTGAATTTATTTCTGTTCTCATGTTGTTCTACTTCTATTAGCGTAAAGCTTCTGAGCACTTTGGGTACACTCATTGCAACAGAGTTTATTTAAAAAACAAAACAACCCCCCCCTCCCTCAAACCCTCAAAATCCAAAAAACCCCACCCACCAAAGCAAACAGTATCGCTGTCTATTCCTTGATTTAGCTTGCTGTTATTGCCTCAGTTTCTACTTTCCCTTGAAAGACCGCACATTGCTGATGCTTTGCTACCTGCAGTGTTCAGGCTGCTTCAGTCTGGTAGAAGAAGCTAAATTTCAAAATGCGCATCTTTAAGCAAAGGACACTTTCCAAATTTTCTCAATTATACTGACTTCTCCTTATGATTTTTCTATTTCAGCCACTTCAGTGGTACAAATTTATCATCACCAATTTGCAAATAAAAATAATAATAAAAAACCTAAACAGGCAGGAATGCAGCGTTTGGTTAGTCTGCCACACCGTCCAGCCTTGTTGAGGGCAGAGTTGGAAGTGACTGAATGTTTTATCAGTGTACCTGCCAAGCAAGTTCTTTATATTATTAGTATAGATTAATTATGCTTGTAGTAATGGTAATAATTTACTGTTTACTATAGTAAATTATTTGTAAAGCTACATAAATATTAGGGTGAAATTAATGAGGTTTCATACAACACAAATTCTAGCAATATTGAAATAAAGTTATTTTTGTTTACTCCATTTTCCTTCATATTCTAGTCGTGCAGAAAAAGTACACTTATTTTCTTTTTCAAGAAATCTTTTTTTTTTTTTTTTCATAAAGTTTACAAAACTTAGAAGCTGTCCTTTCCTGAAAGATTGTACCCCAATCTTAGTCTGGCAATTTCAGTTTGGTTTTTTCGCAAAGGTCTTTATACAGTGTATGTTTGATCATAATTACAAAGTACTTTTCACCGTCTTATATTTGATATTGTGTGTTTATTTGTCTTGCATATATGTATGCACATCTGTCTTAGATGGAATTAATTTTATTTAGTTTAGGCTTTAAACCAGTATTATAGTTTAAAGCTTTATGCAAGATGGGTTATTTGTCATGTTAGTTTGCCTGAAATATGCTGTGAAACTGGTGTAAGGGGGCGGAACAGCTCCTGAAGAAATCGTTTGATAAAATGCTAAAGCTGTCTTTTTGTGGGTGGCGTTTAGGATTTCCTGAAGAAATTTTCATCGGATCAATTCAGGATGTTTTGTTTGCGCAGCAGATACAGCTCAGGTAAGGAAAACCCCCTTATTTGTCAGGAGGCGCGTGGCTTTCCAAGCTGGCGGTGCAGCGGTGGAGCGAGCTCTCCCTGTGGCGCTTCGCGGTTCCCCTCTGGCAGGGGGAAAGGTTGGCGGTGCTCTGTGGGGTGGCTCTTTGGCTCTCATTTTGAAAAGCATCTTTACTGAGCAAAGCACATAACCGTTTGTCTAAATACCTTCCTGAGCCCCAGTTAATTGCAACTCTCAGTTAATTGCACTTTCAGTTAATGAATTACCTCCATCTCTGATTTGCATCTGTTGCAGTCCCTTGTATTTCAGTCACGATCAGCTGGTTTTTTGAGATATATCTAGATAGTGCTTTGCCTTATATTCCCACAGGGTATGACAAGGGCTTGCTAATAACTTTTTATCTTCCTGCTGTGTTACCATTTTTTTGTCCTGTGGAGTTACTGCGTGTTCAAGCGTTTCTGTGGTGCAGTGCAACTCACTCACACCAGCACTGGATAACGTAACGATCATCTTACCCTGACAAACACTGCTGGTGGGGAGAGGTGTGGGAGATTCTGCCAGCTTCCCAGTCTACACCGTGGTGTTTCCAGCGGGCAGATGCTGCTTTGAACTGGAAGAGATTTTTGTATGGATAGTGTTTTTACCAGTTTATTGGGGCCTGCCAAAGGCAGATGGTAATTCCCTAACCACTGCTGGGTCATCTGGCTCGTAGCCTGTCCTGACGTGGTAAGGGAATGGTGGAGTGTGGGACAACACCCACTGCGTCCACAACAACAGAGGCTGCGGGCCTCTAGCTGCCTTGGGTAGAGGCCTCTAGCAGTGTGGCTGGGAGAGCTGGCGTAGTTAAGGCCCTGTGGCTTTGCTGTGGTCCATGGGTGCGCAGAGAGCTGCAAACCTGTATAGACGTGCAGCCTTTGTGCTGAAAAGTCTTTTTGCATGTTAACACCTGTAGCTGCTTGCAGGAGCCACCCATCTGATTTTCCTGGTGGAGCTTCCCTCTCCCAAGGCAGCTGAGGGCATCGGGAATGCCGTGTATCGCTGGAATATTTCAAAGCGTGGGATAGTGAAGAGACTGCTGGTTGTTAACTGCTGACCTCCACATGGGCAGTAAGGGAGGAGCACATCCAGGTGGGAGGCTCGCTGCAGAACAAGCTGCTGTTTGGAGCGTGAGAGGGGGCAGTCATCGGGGACTGCTGCCACTGCAGGCTGAGGCGGCGGGATGGTGGCATGCCTGGCTGCTTTGGGGTGATGCTGCAGGACAGTGGTGTGCCTGGCTGTTTCCTCTAGGTCTCTGTCAGGAGGTGAAATACACTGTGCACACATAAGTGGCTCCCCGGCTGCAGCTGGGGCACTTGGGAGTCTTGAACAAATGTGTGTATAATGCAAAAGAGGAAAAAAAAGCTAATACCTACAACACTGTCGTATATATGTTTGTCCTGTAAACAAAAGCCAAAGGCTGGCAATTTCTAAGCCTGCCTTAGAGCAAGCAATAGTGCTGGAGCCCTGCAGCAGAAGGCTACAGGCTGGTCTTCTCTGCTGCTGCATGACAGCTGGCTGCATTTGAACCTCTGTGAGACAGACGTGACCTTTTTTTTTTTTTTTTTTTTTTTTTTTGCCTTCTAGGTTAAACGCCTTCCTGTGATTAAAAGCAGAGGGCAACCTATGCAGATATAGGTGCCTTTGAAAGGATATGGCGGTGTTATGTCAGAGTACAGTGCCAGTAAGTCAAGTGGCACGTAAGGATGGCTCAGAGATCTGCTGCACTTGCCACCTCTGCCTTATGATGTAGGGTGCAGCTCTTCACTGCCTGATAAAGAGCCAGAGTCAGTCTCTGCTCAGCCAGGTATTTCCTGTGCAGCCTGTCAGTTTGTCCCTGCCGTCAAGTCACTTTGGTCTAAAAATAAGTTTACCACACTCCTTTTTGTCTTGCTGTCTACTTCCTAAGTATTTTTATTGGAAGTGAGAACCCAAGCACCTTCTGTTTGTTCCCAGAAATGTTTTCGTAGCCTAACCTGTTGGCGATGGCTCCTGCCATCCCTGCTGGGGAAGGAGAGCCTTTTGTGATTGCTAAAATTCACGTCTGGGGGCTCGAGTGACGTTACCTCGCTTGTTGGATCCAGCCCATAGAAGATCTTCGTGGGCATGCAGACGAGGGCAGTGCCTGACTGTGGTTTACATGGATCTTGGGCTTGGAATGGGCCTCTTTTATGGTCTGGGCTACCACCTGCCTATGTATGTGCTGATGGGCACCTGGGGACAAGTGGGACCCTCCAGACTGCCCCAGGTAGGGAAGGGCAAGGGCTGGAGGGGTGCGTGCAGGCAGGTGTATGAGGTTTGGAGGGGGGGTGTGTGTGCCTCCCGTGGCAGTCATTTTTTGCAGGGAGGATAAAGCTGCCTGCCTTGTGAGGAGGAGGAGAAAAAAAGTCAGAAGGAAGAGGCTTTGATGCAGGATATCACCCGTCTTCGGTAGCATGTTTCAGCAGGGGGTCCCTCTGCTCCATCACCCCCTGTGCCTGCTCAGGCTGGTGGGGTGGAGCCGCTTGGGGTTAGGCTGAGCTCTGGGGGCAGTGGTGGTGGTCCAGGCTGCCTGCTTTGGCTGATGCCTCTGGCTGTCCCCTTGGGCTGATTCACCATTCTTCAACCCACCTGGCCTGCTGGAAAAAGATCTTCCCTAGGTTCTACAGGCAGTGGTGTGGTACCCCGCTACCAGCGTGCCTGCCAGGCTGCTTCTGGCTGCATCTGAAAAGGAGAGGCGCCGTCTCTGAAGCCCTCTTGGACCCTGTGGTGGGGCACTGCTTTCCTCTTGCATCTTGTCGATAGCGGCTTTGTTTTATGCTATTAGGTGAAGGGGTTGGGAGCCTGCTGCAGGCAGCAGGATTCTGTCCCCAAAATGCTCTCCTGGTCACCACAACCACTACAGTGATTTTTTTTTTTTTTTTTTTCTGAACCTCAATGAACTGTAACATTTTGGTCCCTGTGGTCTTCAGTTTCTTGTTGTGCTAATAACCATGTGTTTTGTCATTTTGATGATGTAGTGATGATGCCCTCAGTGGTGGAGGAGGGAAGGAGCAGGGAGTGTGGTGAAGGTTTATAGAGCCGGGCTTGCCTGTGCCACGCAGTGGGGTTTGCAGTGCCTGCAGGCAGTGGTTTAGAAAAATGCCGTGAATCGAGGAAGAAGAATGGCTTTAATCAGAGCAGGCTGCATCAGGATAAACTTTCATCACATATTCCTTACAGATTTCCTGTAACCAGGGTAATCAGTTGAGTAATCTTAGTGGATATAAATGATCTCTTTCAATATCTCAGTTTTCTGGAAGTCTGTACATTCGTGTTTTTAAAAGCTGGGTAAAGCTTAATTGTAAAACCAGTGTTAATGAGGCAGTAATGCAGATTTTTAATTACAGACAAGTGGAAAATCTGACAAATATGGGTCCAGGCTTATGCCTTAGTTATACTGGGGTAAATCCTACAGAAAGTCTGTTTAACCAATTGGGCTTCTCTGGGATTTAGGCTAATGGAACCAGGATCAGGTCTCACATCTGGCTGCTTCTGCCCTCTTAGCTCTGTCCCCTTGATCAAACTGTCTGCTCTAAGGAGCCTGCGTCTGGGCAGCGTTGGGTAGTTGCTCAAAGCAGTCTATTGTAATGTGTGCAGAACCAGAGGTGTGAGGTTGCTGTGGGAACTAGAGGTGATGCTCGGTGCCGATGAGATTCGGAAGACGCTGTAAACTGTAGTTCGGGTGTACCTTAGTGCAGAGGTCAGGCGTAAAATGTTGAAGCAATACTGCACGGGCTGCGAATGGCACTTTGCTGTAGGTAATCAGCTCTGGTGTGGTAGTGTGGGAAGGATCGCGCTCAAACTTGGGCCTGTCCTTGGTGGACACAACTTCCACCAAAGTCAGGTGAGCTGTCTTGTGTGGGGTCTGAGTGTTCTTTTACAGGAAATTGCATGTTACTGTACAAACAACAACAAAGAATTGCCTCTTGCTGATGGCAGCTTGCAGAAAAAGCAATAGGAGGCCAGTCCAGCACCTGCACTTCTGAGGATGTGGGCAAGGTGAGAGGAGCCTGCTCAACCCTAAGCTAGCAGAAGTGGAGGCTGATGGTTCCTGAAGCACAGTTGCCTGCTGAAGCTAGTCCTGCTGAATGCAGTGAGGGTGTCTGTGTACCTGGATGCCACGTTAGTGGCGGGGACTAATGTCTTCTTGGTCACTAGAAGAGAAGCACTGTAGGGTTAAGGTGTAGCAGAGCTCATCATAAAGCAGAGCTCTGCTTAGTATGCAATGAATCATTTACCTTAAGGTTTTATCTTTCTTTCGAGGGACTATAAGAGGCTTAGATGTAAGTGTGTGAGTTGGGTGTGATGAATCCCATCCCAGACATGCCCTTATAAATTTAAGCAGTTTGTATTTCCTTTAATAGTTGCCATTCAAAAATTCATATGGTCAGCTTGATATTGTGAGTGAATTGTATATGTAGTGAAGAATCTAGACTGCAAAATCTCAGGTCTGTCTAATTATTTTAGACGTTGGTGGAGCAGCCCTTTAGCTATAAGTGCCTGTATTCACCGTAGAGTCAGTAGTGAGGGGTTAGGTCTCTTTGGAGGTTTCCAAATGCAGATTGTGTCTACATAAATTGAAATGGGAGCAAAATTAGGGGTGAGATCAAAGGTATGTCTTGCCAACTTAAATCTGGGGGAATGCGTAGACATACATCCAGTCCAAATGCTTTGGAGTAATAACTTCACAGAGAGATTCAGTAATGAAAATTTAAAAAAAAATTGAAGTCCAGTAGCTATTGCTTCAGTCAGCTTCCGGATGCTTTTTTAATCAGTTTGACACCTTTCCAGTAGGTTATACTTTGTCACATGTAGTGATTGTCTTTTTATTAATGTAATTTACCTAGTGCACATGAATAATGGAGTTTTTAATTAAATGTGCGATTAATTGTAAGAAAAGTTTGCTACAGCAAATGACAACAAACTTTTCCTGGAATGACTTCATCTTCAGAATATTGTTCCTATGTGTGACGGACAACATCCTCTCTATCATAACGCCCTGGTAATTTTTTTTTCTTAGCAGTAGAATTTAGTGACGAGAGCATGGAAGATGCAAAGCGCCTTCATCAGGCAATCTCCTCATTTATTAGAGATGCAAATGCTTATATAAAAGGACAGCTGGTATGTGACCCTGTTAGAGAAGACATACTATGGGAAAGGTAAGTGCACCTCCTGTATCTTAAAGATTGGGACTATGTGAGCAGTACTTTGCTGACAGGCTCAGAGGGGTGAACAGTGGTGTTCTGAGCTCTGTTTAAGAAGCAGGACGAGAAGGACTCTTTTTTTTTTTTTTTTTTTTTAACCCAGCTGCTTTGCATAGTCTGTTACACTTAGTTCATTGTATTTTTAAAATCAGTGTTATTTACATAGTGTGCCTGTCCTAAGACAGGCATTTTTGCTCCTTCTGAGTGATTTAGAAGGCAAAGCTATGACTGCAGTTGTGATGCTACCTGGTTCATAAGTAGAATTGTCCATTAGTGACTGAAGAAGAAAAAAGAGTACAGCTGGAAAGTAATACCCCTTAGGCACGTGAGCTTGTGATAAACCTGGCTGGCACTGTGGTGTGCAGCAGAGAAGGGGTTACTGAGAAGCTGGCCAAGGGCAGAGAAGTCGCAGGGAAAGAAGAAACTACAGTTGTTGTGACCCTGACAGTGATGAGAATCTTCTTTGGAGTCCCTTAGGAAAACCAGATCTTCTTCCAGGAGAGAGACGTGTGGTGTGTTGGGTGCAAACCTGAGGGGATGAGCGCAGTGCTCTGGGGTCAGGCTGGGAGGGGTGCTGAGCATCGTAAAGAAACATGTGTACAGGCAGCTCTGGGACCTACGGTCGGAGGGGAAAGGCCCTGTGCTGTAAAAGTGAGAGGTGGCTTTCTTGTGGCGCTGCGCCTCGCTGTTGGCTTGCGGCCGCACCAAGGCTTGCAAGGGGTGCTGGAAGGTGATACAGGGAAGTGGAGTTGAACTAACTGCTTGTGGTATTTGGCAAAAGCAAGTCCTTCAGCAGGAGGCTGCAGGAGACCTGCCGCCGAGAGATAAGGCTGAAATGTGAGGTGTGTGTGTGTTAAGTTAAAATGGATTGTCAGTGGGGGACATGTGGGAGGGCACAACTTGCTTATCAGTAGATGTAAGAACAAGCAAAATGAAACGGAGCTCTTTAATTAGGAAGGTGGTACTCAGTGGAGAGGGGGAAGCTTTCAGGAAAGAGTGTTGGGAGGAATGAATTATGGCAGCAGCCACGTGATGTTTGAAGGGAGGCAGGCATTCCAGGCAAAACCACTCAGAAACAGGTGAAACGGGCAAAATGGGGTTCAGGAGAGCGCCAGAGGTGCTTGAGGCTTCCCAGGTAACCCTGCTTCTGGAGCTTTATCATGAAATGGCATCCTTGGGTCAGTGCAATCAAGGTCCAGTTTGCCTGGCTGTGTACAAGAATGCACTGCCAGCAGCTGTTTGCAGCTCACCATTTACTCCTGCTGCTGTCCTCATCCTGCTGCTCAAAGCAGCTGCAGTTGGTGGCACTGGTTCTGCAGCGGCGAGTGCTGGTTGTCTACTGGCTTTTGACACTGTTATGGAAGCGCTTCTACCAGACCTTTCCATCTGGGCCAAGCTGAGTGGAGTTCCAGAGCTAGGATTGGGTTTTTCTGGGAGATGAGGAAGCAGTGCCCTCTTTCGAGCCAGATCCTGCCGTCAGGACCCCTGGCTGACCCCGGGTCAGCTCTCTTACCAGACACTGGAGTGATGCTTGTGATGTGGCTTTGGATGAGACGCATGCCCTTAGCATGAAAAACAGGCTGCTGGGGAAAAAAAAGAAACAAACAAACAAAAGAGGACTTAGCAAAATCTTAAATGTGCTTAATAGCAACCTTATTTTCATCTGTTTTTAAATTATTAAGGCAAACCATTCTCAGCTGTTGTTGGCTCCAGTGATTAACCATGTATTTATTGAATGGTTGTAGCGCTTCGGATTTTGACAAGCGTCAAGTTTCTCCCTTCGCAGCTGAAAGATGTGTTCTCCCTGATCAGCGTAGCATCGCCCATCATGGGATAGCTAGGAAGGAAATGACAGTGTCCTTTTGATGACTCCCTCTGGCTGAATAGCTGATGAATTCAGTGTACTGCTGGCATCTTGTTTGTCTTATCTTAAATGTTACCTTTTCTTCTTGAAGGCTAGCCAACACAAAAGTAACCGTGAAGGCTGCGTTTGCAGATGACTTTGACACCTCCAGGGCTGTTGCAGCAATTATGGACCTCATTCACCATGGCAACAGACAGCTTAAGGCTGTTACTAAGGTAACCCATTAGGATACAGAGATCAGAAAATGACAGCTGTCCACTGTCCTACTGTTTAATGCAGACAGATTAGTTTATTGTTCACATAAGAAACCAGCAGAAAACAAAGCTCCATAAATTGTTGACCTTAATAGTGCCCATTTGTCCTGATCATATCACAGGAATTGTGTGTGGCTATTGTTTTGTGCTTTGTTGCGTCCAAAGGATGTTTCTTTCCTGCTGCTCTGTATTATTTATACTGAAGATTTTTTGAAGTCCTGAAGCTGTCGTGGCATGCTGCTAATTTTAGTGCTGGCTTTATGTTCTTACCCTGCTTCTTTGCTTAATACGTATGCACAGAAATCAACCTAAATTGGGAAGTGGGGGGCGGGGGCGGTCGCTGCGGGGGCTTTGGCAGGCAGTCCCAGGTGCACAGGGCAGTCATGGTGGTGAGTTCAGCTTTGGGGACTAAATGGCTTCTGCTGCCGGCAAATTATAACCGCGGCCTCAGCGTGCCTGCGTGGGTCTGTCTTCAGATGGCTTTTGGCAGATCGAGACCCTGTTAGCATCTCTTGGTGCTGACACAAAGGAGGCGTCTGGTAAGGACCAGACCCGAGCAGTAAACACAGGCTGAAGCACTTCTGGCTCCCCTTTTACTAACGGCTTCCTTCCTCGCTCAAGGCTTGTTGCTGTGCTTCTGGATTGCCGATGTCACCCTGACCACCATGTTTGTGCTGTAAAATAAATAGTGATAACTGACTTCAAGAGAGAGTTAGCCTGTTGGTTTAGAAATCCTGCCGCCTCCTGGTCCTGTTTTGGGGCTGGCTTTAAATTCTCTCCTTGGCCTTATCTTTACAAAACGGCGCTCAGTGAATCCCTGACCCGAACCAGTTTGCAGCAGGGATCTGTAACAGTGTTACTGCTTCTAAATACAAGGAGCCTCATTTTGCCGGTCGTTGCTTGTTTCCCCGAGTTCCTTCTGTCAGTGGCTTTGCTGAGAATTCGTTGGGGTATTTGTGGGGTGGCTGACTCAGATTTCTGGTTGCGGTGGTGGAGCTTTTCTGGGTGCAGCCCAGCTGTCTGCGCGTTACTTCTTACTGACTGCGTGTAGTTTTTCTCCTTAACTGTGAGTAAATGCACATAAATATAACTCCGTATTCCTCTCTTCAACTGTCTTGTCATTCTTAACTTAGTTGACATGTTCCTGTTTCTTTTCACTTGGTGGTCCACTTCGGCTCCTTCCAGTTCAGATCTTTTGCAAATTTTAACTTATGGCTTATCTCAGGCCCTAACGGAGATGCTGGATAACATCCAGTACCAGCTGCTAATCCAGTTGTGTATGTTGTCATTTTTTATTTATTTATTTATTTTTTAAGGCAAGGGTTAGTTCCTTAAATTGCTTCTTGGTCTATTATTTAACCTTGATTTTTATTTTTTGTGTGTGAAATAAATATGGAGGAAAGAAAGAAATAAATGTGTTCTTAAAAATGCTTTTCTGTTGCTGCTGGTGGTGGTTGCTGGTGCTACTGAAACATGACAAAAACACCATAAGCTATCTCAAAGCAGCCTTCACATTTCTTAAATCAATAAGGCACTCAAAAAAGAATTTGAGTTTTTTTTAAAAATCATTTATTTTATTGTTGCCCTTGAAGCTGGGGTTTTGTTCTTTCATTTTGTTTTCATACACACAGCCCTTTCACACCCAGAAGTGTTATTTTTAGGTCTAATTTACTGCATGCATGTAATGCATGGCAGCTTCATGTATCTCTTCTCCTCACTGTGTCTGCTGGTAATAATTTCTTCCCCTCCCCCATATACTTAAGTCTTTTGCCTTTGTGTTGTGAGGTGGTTTTAGATCTCTGTAAAAGTTCCCTCTGGGCAGGTGTTACTGGTGGGGGTAGATCTATATAATTAGCCATAGTTTTCCCTTATGGGCTAAGCTACAGAGAGATGCTGAGTTCTGTAATGTGTATTGACTGGACAATCTCTTTTGAGTGTTTTTCAAACAGGATGCTGGATCTCCTAGAAGCTCTGTTGTGTATGGAAGCATTATTTCCTATATAGAAGGCTTTTTTAATGCCCTTGGGATGTCCTTTGGAGAAAGACAGGTACGAAACATGTCTTCTATGTGTACTAGTATATGGTAGCAGCACCAGTGTGTTGGCTTATAGAAGGCTTTCTGAAAGCATCAGATGTAACAGTTATTTATGGTTTTTGTAAACCTTCCTGCACCGCTTGCAGTTTCTGCTGTGGTTTCTTAAGAGAACATCTGAGCAGGTGGAACAAAGTGTGGGCTTTCTTGTTCTTGGAGGTACACCCGTGTGACTTCTGAAGCAATTATGCTGTGGAAATGAAAGTCTGAGGAATGAAACAACAAGAAGATAGCATTGGAGGTCTTTAAGTTGGTCTTGTTATGTGTCTGGCTTTCCCCTGGCTCTTCCTCTTCTTTCTGATGGTTGCACCCAGGCTGACCTTGATAGCTGTACAAATATTTGCAGTTGTGATCTCCCTGCACAGCAGGAGCTGGGCTCCAGCTCTTCTGCAGAAAGCCATGGTGTGGGGAAAGAGGCTGCTCTGCCTTGAGCTGTGGCAGGGTGCACGGAGGGGCAGGCAGTGGTGGGGAGTTGGGCCATCATTGGAAATACTTCACATATCCCCTGGTGCTTGGTAAGGTAGAAATGGGGAGGGGGGAAGAAAAGGAGAGAAAAACTCAAAGCACTGCACAGTGGAGAGAGTGATAAATATGGAAGTGATATCCTGCTGTATGGAAGGGGAGCATTTAAAATGACACAAGGTGTTAAGAGACTAGCAGGCTGTTCTGTGCTTCTCTCCTGCACAAAATCTGGAGCTGAATACCAAGAAGTTGAAAACTTCCTTTAGAAAAACTGTTCTGCAAAAATTTCTTTTGGAGAGGAGGAGGAGAAGAGGATACAAAAATGTAAATAACATTATTCATCCTTTGAAAGTCAGGCAGTATAGCAATAAATGCATTTATTTACTTTGCCTCTTTGTGTATTTTTCCACAGAATTTCTTTCAAAACGGCGTTTGGATGTGATTTGGTTGTGTGTTACTCCTCATAAAGTGTGGCTTGTCCTTTTAATTTTTAGTGGTGTACTAAACACATTTTTAAGTTGGATGGCAAAGTCATTCCTCTAGATTCTGGGCTGTCTGTATGCAGGTGCCCGCTGCACCTACATTTTTGCTGAAACAAGTATGTGAATGCTTTTCTTCTTTGTATGCTGTGCTAGTTTCTCTGGGATGGCAGGGTCAGCAGAAGACGGTGCAAGGTAGGCAGGAAGGAAGGAGCAGCACATCAGACCCTTCTCTGTGCCTCTGCTCTTTCAGCTTCCAGTAAATGAATCAATCAAAGCCTTCATCAGAAGGGGCCATGGGCTGCCGTAAGCTAGTAAATTAAATGGTGCAAGCGTTGTTCTCTGACCTTGAGACCAGCTGCAGCAACTCAGCGTCCAACCTTTCTTGCCCCTTAGCCAGGTGGTCCCGGGCATGCAGCTTGCTGGGAGCAGTCCCTGACCACCACAGGTCCCAGCAGGTGGGCTGTCTGGGAGGGGGCTAGCTGGCCTAGCTGCCACTGGGCTTAGAAGTTAATGCAGAGTCTGCAGGGAGTTGTGTTTGGGCCCTCTTCATCTGGGTATTTGCATGTAGCCTGTGGGTCTGTCTTGCTCTTAGGGTGGGATTCATCTCGGCTAATCAGCCTTACAGTCTGATGTAGCTGCCTGTGCTTTGCAGAAGTGCAGAAGCAGGTGGAGAGGCACCACCAAGGAATGGTCTGATGGTTGTAAAAATAAGACTGCCTGTGTCTGTCGCTGTGGTGCTAAGGGACAGAGCCTGGACAGCCACAGGCAGGTAAGGTGAATCTGTTTGAAAAGACAGTGGGTGGAAACCATCACGCCCGTTGCAGAGCTGGGGAGCGAAAGGTGAGGGCTTTTGCTCTGCTGAGGAATGCTGGGTGCAGCTGGGGGCAAGCAGGTGATCATCTGTGGGGTAGGCAAGGGCCAAATTTCCATATAAAAATTCTTATGAGCTCTTTGGGTTGGTTGGTACTTCAGGAGAAGAAATTGGCTATCAGCCCTGAGAAGCTACACGGTGTTTTACATGGAAATCTGCTGGGTTCATCTCCTGAAGCTGCCCCTCCTTCTGGAGGACCTTGCCTTGTGTCCCGAGCGGGTGCCTTGGTTGAACTTTGGCAGTGGTGTTTGTGGAAGTGTTTCCTGCTCCCCTCATCACTTGTCGTAGCTCTCCGTTTTGTATTTGAGCATTTACCCTGCTCTGTTACGTGCCCCAGGTTACAATGGAGCATTTCGGGCGCTTAGATTTGTTACTTTCTTCAATCTCATAAACCTCCTCTTTAGTATGTTCACACGCTTTGAAATTCTGGGGACTTGGCTGCCTTTTATGATTATGGAGAGCATCTCGCGCCTCACTCTATCTTCGATAGCTTCCCTCTCACCTCCTTCTCCTCCTCTTTGTTCGCTGCAGCCAGCGGCCTCTGAAACTACTCCCTGTCATTTCCATCCTGCTGCTCGATGGCTAAATACGATCCCTTCTGGCTCCAGTTACTCAGCTGCTCTTCTGCTCCCAGCCAGGCATCGCTGCCGGCAGCTTCACCCCCTGGCCTTGGTGTGCTTTGCATTTCAGTGCTCCGTTGTCTGCTCCCCCTCTCGTGTCCTAGTGATAAAATACGGCAGCGGCGTTTTCTTGTTTGTTGGAGGTTTGTCCCTTCTCTCCCTCTTAGCAGCTTGCCCCTGAACAGGGATGGCCGCTCTGCCGAGCGCGAGCCCAGGAGCGAGGAGCGGCGTTCTGCGCCTGTTGGTGCCCGAGCTGCCGTCCCGGTGGCTCCGGGGGACCTTTAGGAGGAGTGAGGCCGTTCCCTTCCCTTCCCTTCCCGCAGCGCTGACCAGCGGGGGTCCTGCCAGGCCAGGGGAGGCCGAGGAAGCTCTGAGCTGGCGTAGGGCAGGAGAGGGCAGGCAGCAGCCAGAAGTGCCTGCCGTGAGCGGGGGCTGCTGCTCGGGCAGGCCTTGTCGCGTGGCTGAAACTTCAGAGAAGGCGGACGAGCTGGACATCCCGTGGATGTAGGGAGGTTTTCTGTAGGTGCAGGGAGAAAGGGTAGTCTGGAGACTTGAAGCCAGAGTACTTACTGTGCTGGGTTTGTGTTTCCTGAAGAGGGGCTGGAGCTCAAAGGCCGAGCGAGGGGCTGGTACGCTCTCTGCCTCTGCTGACCTTTGCAGCCGAGGGGCCGCCTGAGCCGGGGGCTGGGCTTCCCTTGCTGTGCCGCATGGCTGTTGCCAGGCCTTTCTTCCATTAATTTGTCTAATCCCTTTTTAATTTACGCACGCTTCTGGCATCTTGGAGGTTTCCTGTGGCGATGAGTTCCACAGTTGGATTATGCAGCACGTTATGGTCTGCTCCAGTGTAGAGGCTTTCCTGCACAGGAATATGCTGAATTACTTCCAAGTATGACTCTACTGTAACTTTTTGTCTGGCATTAGTGAGATTGTGGCATTTTAATTGTACCAATATATGGAAGATGCACGATGAAGAGAGGTGATGAGGCCTCAGCGCGTGCTACTGACCTGGGCTTGCTTTGAATCGTTCTCAGATGTTTGTAAAGAAACCTCTTTGATTTCCAGGTGGCTTTGGGAGGAGACAACTCTGCTGCGCTCTCTAATGTCATGGATGAGCTTCTAAAGTTCCGCGCAAAGGTCCGTCATTACGCGCTCGCTCTGCCAGAAGCAGCAGGCACCGTGCCGGTGGAGGGGGCCACGGCAGCCAAAGGGCCGGAACAGGAACAGAAGGAAAAGAGGCAGCAGTTAATGCAGGAGAGAAAACCGCTCCTGGAGGCTTGTGACAGCCTGCGTGGAGACCTTGCTGCCTTTGGAATCCACATAAAGGTAGAAGACAGTAATGACCCTCTTTGTGAGACCAATAGTTTTTAAGACAACGTTTGGTTTTGCCCTTTGTGCCCCTTGAGCAGCTTTCGGTGTTGCACTCTGCTCCCTGTGTGACTGCAGCAGCAGGAGGTGGCAGCTAAGCCCCTGCCTTGTTGTACTGTTAGACTTCTTTTCTGCTCTCCCTCAGCCTTGTGCCTCTGTGCAAGCTGTACCTGCTTCTGCAGTTAAGGGTGTGCTATATAGCCACCGAAAATCCTGTAATATTCAGAAATCCCTAAGCCACCCAAATTCAGTCCAGAAGGAAAGGTTCAGAGCAATGCGTGCAATCTTTAAAAAGACTGCAGAAGAACTGGAAAGTAAACTGAGATGACTTAATGCCTTCCCTCTACCCCCCTCCACGTTTCCCCACCAAAAGAGTCCTCACCAGAAAGCCTCCTCTGTCTTCAGCATTCCCAAGTGTTCCTGAGCCGTAAATACTTTGCCTGATTCCTGTACCACTCCTCTCTCCAGCCTACTTTCTACTTTTAGCTTATACCCAATGCCAGTGTTCTTTTCCATTACTCCAGCGGTGGCTCAGGAGAAATCCCTTCACTGGCTTACTGTCCCCTCCTGGTCTCAAGGTGCTATATTCCTTCTTTAACAGGTGCTGCTTCTTCTAGTTCCTCTTGCTTCACTGCCCTTCTCACCTCTGCTCCAGCCCCTGTTGGGTCAGTGTTGTTCCCTATGTGAAAAATAATCCTCCCTTTTCCCTCCAGCATCTTTCTCCCTCCCTCCAGTTCGTGCTGCTCAATTTTTCCCTGGCTTGGGAACCAAGCCTTGCATGGTCTTACATTGTTTTACCAGTGGGAGGATATAAAACACAAGTGACATTAGGGAGTGACAGCGTACATCCTCTCTCATTGCCGAATGTGAGACGTGTCATTTGTCAGCACACCTATTAAGAACAAATACGAAGCATGGTCAGCTGTCCCAGCATCTCAGATGAAAGTGAGTGTGCCGGTACAAACTGGGGAGAGGGCCAAAGCACAGTGGTGGTGAGCTACAGCTGTGAAAGCAAAGGAAGGCTGTGGGAAGTTGGAACATCTGCTTCCTTAACGTGTTTATAAAAAGCTAAATCCTTGCTCCACTTACCTGTCAAGAAAGTTTGCAAATCCTAATAACTGCACTGAGACAGTGTCTTGGACAAGTCTCTGCCTTTTGATCTATTTGGCGAAACCGCCACAGCCCCACCTCCACCTTTTTGCAGATTTGGTTTAGTTTGTTTTTAAAGGAATTTATGGACATATAATAACCTCGTAGAAATTGGCCTTAGCAAGGATTCAGCCCATTCCATTTATTTAATTTTTTTAATAACCTGAAGCTTAGCATAATTTGTCTCCTGCTTGTCCCAAAGTAGTTTGCTCCTGAAGATGAAGCATGCATGCACGTATGAGCGCACACAGCTTGTGTCCAAAGCTGAACTCTGCTTTTTTGGCTGATACGGTTAAAGTATCTGAAGGTGTGCTGTGAAGGGTGCCTCTGTAAATCCCAGAAGACTCCTGGAAGCCAGGCGATGCAGCTTTGCGGTTCCTCACGCAAGCTCGCTGGAGCACACGTTGGACGAGACGTGGTCCTGCCCAAAGCAGGGCTCTTGCCACACTCGTGCTTGGCTGGGTCATTTGGCCACCTTGGCTTGGCTATTGCCAAAAATGCCGTGGTAGCACAGCACCTAGCAGCTGCGTCCTGCTCACCCACTAAGCGCTTGAGGAAGTAATTTGAATTTCTCTTTTTCTACCCAGCCTCTGATAACCTTGAAACTTTTATAAGGCCCATGATACACGTGCAGTAATGCATCTGTTAATACACTCTGCCTCTGTTGCATGGGGCTGAAGTCAGGCAGCTTCTCAAGTCCATGTGCAGGAGGAAAAGCAGTACAACAGATGAAGCAGACGAGCCTCACCTCCACCCAGTGCAGACTAGAAACCCCTTCAGGGACGGGCTGGCCACTCTAGGATGCGAGTAGCAACTCAAGAGTATGCTAGTAACTTAAGTCCCATAACAATCAGCTTTGTAGAAAGGGTAATTTCTCCTTCAGCTTATAAACTTGTGATTTCTCTACACTGGTTTCTTTTCCATGCTGGTCAATGGAGACAATGTTCTGTTTGTCAGAAGTTACAGAACTTGTTATAAATTGATTAAAATATCCACCAGTCTTCCTGTTGATACAGCATGCTTGATAATTACCACAGGCTAATAATCTGTGCTACTAAGTGAAATGCAGTAATTGGGTAATTACACATCAGAAACAGTTTTCATTTTCATGTAAAGAAAATTCTACATTGTATTGCAGCTTCTCTCATGAGACAGAACTCGTGTAATGCTGTCATGTTTCAATATGCAGATTAACTTCTATTTTCAACTATTGCAGTCAAACAGCCAGGTCTTAATAGTCAGAAATGTTCAGTTTGACTGTAATATCCTCTTTCAAAAATATGACAGTATTGCATTATAGGTATTTACAGCAACAGGCTACTACCCTAAAATTCAGAAGATCAAATGTTAAGCAGTATATTCTCGTGTATTGGCCATAAGAGCAGCAGTTTTCCATGTACATGAGCCATTTAAACAAGAAAATGTGATTGCCGGAGTTTATCAGAGGTTACTTATATGAGAGAGACTACACACTGCTGCAGCATCCCACACTTAAGAGGTCACGTCTCTATTGTGGATTTTTTTCTGTCTTAACTGGGGGAGAATTACCTGGGTTTGGGTTACAACTTTGAGCATTATTGTTAACAATGGCATTCGTGTGAGATGGCATCGCCACCTCTTTTACCAAACTGGACGAAGAGCTTTGCTGTATGAAGCTTGGTTAAAAACCTGCACCTCCAAATAGCTGCATGTGTACGATCCCTTTGTGATCCAGCCTGCTGGGACTGACCCGCTTGCTTCTTACAGGACAGAGCTGCTGTCTCAACCTGGGAAATTGTGGAAGGAGGCCAAGCAGAGCAGCAGACTGAGAAAAAAAGCTGATCCTTCATCCTCGGACTTTTTTGTTTCAGCTGCTTTGGCTACAGTTGTAAATACTAGTACTTTCCAAATAAAATCTCTGGAACAGAATGGCTAACAAGCATGCAGTATATAATCTGAGCAAAACTGTTGGTGCTACTACTCGGTAAGTAAATACAGGACTCGCAGCAGGTGTGTATGCGGTGCAGGTGGTGGAAGCATCCAGAATACACGGCAGTGTGCAAGCAGCTGTGTTGTCTGACACAGGCCCCCCAGTATATTCTAATGCAGGCAGCGCCCCAGCCCCGACCGCTACGCGATCTGCCCTTGCCCCCCGTTTTGATGAGCTGGCCCTGCGATGTATAGCACAGCGAAGGCCGAGGCAAGAATTTAAGCCTGCCTTTGAGGGTGAAAACACTTAGTTTTATGCCCAGTGGTTTAAACAATCGTGTTCCTGTCAGATGTAGAAGGAGCTGACACTTCTAAGTATTTCCTTCTTGCGGTGGTGTTGGTGTGGTCCTGTGACATCTTTAAGCCGAGTGTCACAGTGTGCAGTTATCTGTGAGGCTGGGCGTCTTGTCAGCTTGTGCACTGAGATTTCCCTAGCTCTGGGATCGCAGCATGCTCAGGATCTCTCCCATCAGAATTGGGAAGATAAAAACAGTATGTTTAGTTGTTATTTGTTCAGTTACCTTTTTTTTTTTTTTTTTTTTTTTTTTTGCAATGTTTGTGTTAAAAAAATTAAATAAATCCCTGGGTGGTGTGGCTGTTGGCAGATGCAGAGGGGCCCGCCTCACACGTGAGGCAGCTGGGGTTCTGTGGCTGCGTTACCTTGGGGCTTGTACTTACCTACTGGCGTACTTTCTTTAAAATGATTTATGATAAAGAACAAAAATAAGAGGAGGGGTGTTTGGTGGTATGTCTCGCCCCCTCCCCTGGGCCACTCTGATCTCGGGAATCCCCGCTATGCCTTGGGCTCCGTGACATGAGTTGGGCAGTTGCGCATCCCTTCGTTGTACCAGCGGTTCTTGCCTGGCTGAGGTGGGAAATGCCGCTGACCCTACAGACACGTTCCTTACCTGAATCCTGACGTCCCCTAACGACCCTTGGAACATTCCTTATCTGAATACCACTGTCACTGGCATTTTGAAAAATGGCAGCAATTACTGACTCAGATTGTGCCAGGATGGAACATGACTGTTGATTAAAGCCAGTCATCTCCACCGCTACAAACAGCGGTCCCAGGCGAGGCCGTTCGGCCTGGACGTGGGCTGCGAACGGCGTCTCCCGCCAAGCAGGATCCCTCTCGGAGCTTGCCAGCGCCCAGGGGTGCAAAGACGGGAGGGCCCAAGCCGATGATGGAGCCTGGCTGATACCTCCATGCCTTAAGGCACGAGCCTTTGCCTGCTGAGAAATGCAAAGGCATTTGATGTATCTCACTGAACTCGAGGGGAACTTTTGATCTATAGCTTGTGTACACGTGTATATCTGTCTCTATACATCTATCTCCTTTGTGTTTCTAGGCATGTGTGTGAATGGATGTGGGTGCTCTTAACAAGTATAGAATGAATGTTACCATCTTGGCTCTGTAATTAACTTACTGTTGTGACTGTAGTAAATACTATTGATCCACTTTGATAAATTAGTCCATGATTAAGTGCTGCTAAAATCTTGTGTTTGCCCGTAGCTATAAACTGTTGTCCTAAGTCTGAGACTAAGATTGGCTCTACCTGCACCAAAGTTCTTTAAGAGTGTAGAAGGCAAGGGGGTCCACTCTGAACCTTGTGACGCAATGGGAGGGTCTCTTTTAAAGTCTTTAGTCTCTGTCTAAATCATTCTAGCTTAATTTTAATTTGATTCTTCTTTGTCTTATTTACTTACGTGTGAACCTTGCCACCACTCTTTGTGAAGTTACACTCCCACAAAATCACATGTAAACTATTTTGCTAATGCCTTCGGTGATTTTTTTAAGCGACCTAAGCCACTCACTCGTGACAGGGTTCATCTACAAGGAATTTCATTTGAAAATACAATTCACACAAGTAATCTTTTGAAAGGATAAAGGCTTTATTTTAAAATGTTGAGAATAAAATCTGTAGCTGTTTTTTCTGCTCCCTTTCTGGTTATTGGCACTGCTAGAGAAGATGGGGCTGTTGTCATTAGCACGTTGGCTAAAGCTTATTTGACAATGTTGGTATTTTAAATTTGCTAGTGGCTGTATTGCTCTAGTAAACTAGAACAAATGGCAAACTTAGCTTGGCTTCTGTGGGGAATGTGATTGGAACACACCAAACAAAGTACACACAGTTAATTTGCTATTCTTTTTATTTCCTACCAAAAGAAACTGCTACATTTCCAGAATGTTTAAAAATTGTAACAATTTGTATACATTAATGAATAACAGTTACAACTTCTGTGTAGCTTTAAAACCAACATGGCAGGTTGAAATCTACTGGTTTCTGTTAATTGACTTCACCTACAAATGCCATTTAGATGGTAATATCACTGATGTTTTAAATACTAAAAAAAAAAAAAAAGGTAATTTTAAAGGAAATCCAGTAGCTGTTTTTAAATCAGTTTTAACTTTCTGATTTTATTTAAAAGGAGTTGGGCTTCTCAAATAATTTTAATGGGAAAAACAGTGGTTGCTTGCTTTCCCCAAAGATGTAGACAGCTTACAAAACTGCTTAGATACCAGAATCCCATCTCTTATGAATAGATGCTCTAATCTAAAAAGTCTGTGAACCCTCATAGACCAAAATGAGCAAACATTTTAAACCCTATTTT
The DNA here is from genome assembly GCA_035590215.1 of Microhierax caerulescens. NCBI lineage: Eukaryota > Metazoa > Chordata > Aves > Falconiformes > Falconidae > Microhierax > Microhierax caerulescens. The sequence continues at coordinate 62,550,127 of JAVJGJ010000014.1, read as the reverse complement.
AAAAATAGGTAACTGGTTTAAAAAGAAAAAAAAAATGCATCGGGGTGAGGTAGTAGTCACAGTGCATCCAGAAATATCAGCTATATGGGCTGAAGGGAAATACTTGGAGCAGCCTTTCTGACTCCAGGTGTGTTCTGTGAGCAGCTATTGCAAGGTACGAGAATGCAATCTGACTAGTATGTGTGACACAATATTCCAATCTAAAGCTAGATCACTGGAAAAGTGGCTGAAATGAATATATAACATCTATTGCAATAACTAGACATGTTTTATGCTTGTTCCTGCGCTTTAATGAGTATATACAGTTGGAGCTAGATTGTAGATTTAAGGGCAGTACCCACTTAAATGTCCTTTGCATGAACTTGCACCTCTTTCCATATTGGTTCAATCCCTACAAGCTTTGACTGAATTTCCAAAAATTTAAGAAATGATACTGTGCAAAATCCCACGCAACTTCCCGTTTATACCCGATGCCCATCTGCCCTGCCAACGAGCCAGCCAGCTCTGGCCCTGCCTGTCTTGCTAAGGGTTGAGCAAAAAGCCCTAAACCCAGGTGCTGCACTGGGAGCTCCAACACCAACCGCTGTTTTCTCTATTCCTGCCTTTGCCTTGCAGCACGCGGCTGCCTGCACAGCACTAAGAGGGTGCAGGCACGTGCTGCTGGCTGCCTCCTGTTCCTTCGGTTCGTATTTCTGCTGGTTAAATGTATCTGCGCGCTGATCTGCCTCCTTAGGGTTCTGACTCAGCAGGCAATTTGAGTTTTAAGTTTTGGTTTGGTTTTTTTTGTTGTTGTTGGTTTTGTTTGTTTTTTTTAAAAAAAAAATCACTTCACTCTTCCATGATCACTAAGAGTCTGACCAGTTCAGTTGGGTATCGCTAAGTTTCTTACCCTGCCTCATACCTCTCCAAATGGTAATTTCATAAAGTTCATCATATCCAGTTCAAGATGAGTCAAGGCCAGCTAAAGGAAATTTAATTTTTTTTTTACAGGTAAGCATAATTACTGTTTAATGCTAAGATACATACAGTATATCCTTATTCCACAATGGGGGAACCTTTTGAAAAAAACAAAACCAAGATGTTGCAGGAAGGGATGTCTTGTCAAAACTAACGCTGCCTCTGGACTGGGAATGAGAAAAGGCAACTAACTACATTCAAAATCTACAGCAACTCTCATGCATTCCCTTTCCAAAGAGGCTGACTTTTTGCTTCTTAATATACTAGTATGGCAAAAAATGAAGTGCAGTAGCTAATTCTAGACAGATGATCTAAATGAAAACATGACAACCTTGAAGAAATTCAGTTGAGCTGGTGGAAGAATTTTATCTAAGTATCAAGTGCATTATTTTTTTTTTTTGCTGTTCACACTTAAGTTATTGCTCAATAACTATCAAAAAGAACAGAGGAATACTTTCAGTTTAGTTTTATTATAACAGATCTGCAACTACAGCTTATTTCAGCCAAAACATTTTTGTATTCCAAACTCTTAAAAAATATCTACATTAATCATATTTTTCTATTCTTAAAAATAAAAAAAAAATCTACCTAGCATACCAATGCTGCTACAGCACTTGAAAGGGTGCATTACTTATGTAAATTCTACAGTAAATGTAATTACTCTTGCAGTCATTGTTCTTCCTCCTCTTCTTCTCTGCTGCTTTGGCTTCAGGTTTCAAAAAGTTTGTTAAAAGCTGTTCCAACTTCTGAAACCATGTCAGAGGCAGTCATTGAACGTCCGAATTTTTGAAAGGCTTGGTGGTTAGACTGCCTTGTAAGAGAGCAAGCTCCAAATGCAGCCACTAGAAAGGGATTTTGACTAAAAGGAGAAAAACAAAAACAAAACCCAACATTACAATCTGAACACTCTTGTGTAATACATAATGTGGTGGACAATTTTTGTACCCGTAAGTGTTTGTCAGCATTTTCAGGGAAGTCTCTCAAGCAAACATCTGTGTTTCTTAGATTCTTGCATTGCAGAGCACCTCTGGCTGAATTTTTTTTTTAACGAATACTTCCCTTCCCAGTCACAGCATGTGACTGGACGAGAAACACCAGCAGGGCCGAAGGATGCAAAAGGAAAGAATGCCTAAAAAGTGGGTAAGAAGGTGTTCCATGTCTAGTTTTACCAGTGTGAAACTTCATCCTCTCCTTCAGAGGAAGACTGAAGTCTCACCTGGCAACCTTTTAACTCTTCTTCCTCCCCACACGCTGGGCCACTCAGTTTGGTTTAGTATTGTGGGGGGGGGGGGGAAGGATGTGGGGATGCGGATGAGAGATGATTTTTCAACAGGGCCATAATCACTGCTCCAGGGCCTTCATTAGATCAGTTTAAAAGGGGTACCATGACAGCTGCAGACCACAACAGAAATTAAGGCACATTCTTAACACTTCCTATGTGCTTAGGAACTGCCAGAGAGTGTACCCAGCCCCAGGCCTCGAGTGCTAAACCTCCCCTGGAGAAGGCAGCACAGCCCTGCCACCTCCAGAGCACCTTCTCGCAGGCTGGGCCACAGGAGCTGCTCCTGCTGTCTTAGAGCACCAGAGCGGAGGGAGACAACTGCAGAGTAATTCAGCAGCCAGCCCTGGGCCCCCAGTTGCTGCTGGCTGGTTTCAGCTGGGATAGAGTTAATTTTCTTCTTAGTGGCTGGTGTGGTGCTGTGGTTTGGATTTGGTGTGAGAACAATGGTGATAGCACACGGATGGTTTTAGCTATTGCTAGATAATGTTTATACTAAGTCAAGGAGTTTGTAGTTCCTCAGACCCTGCCAGCGAGAGGGCTGGAGGGACACAAGAAGCTGGGAGGGGACACAGCCAGGACGGCTGACCTGAACTAGCCAAAGGGATATTCCAGTGTGCCAGCCGGGGGGAGCTGGCCAGGGATGGCGAGCAACTGTATTACTGTACATAATCGGTTTCCTTTTCTCTCTTCCCTTCTCCCTCCTTTTCATTATAATTATTTATTTTATTTTTATTATTAAATTGTTCTTATCTGAACCTTTGAGTTTTACATTTCTTCCTGATTCCCCTCCCTTGGGGCAGGGGAGTGAATGACCAGCTGTGTGGTACTTCCATTACCAGCTGGGGTTAAACTGTGACAAAACCTGACGAAGCTCAGCCTCAGCCATGGCTGGGACAGAGCTGCCTGTGAGTCACTAAGGACCTACTGGCTCCTGTGCCAACTACGAGTTTTGTGAAGGATCATGGTATAGAACACAGCCAAAGCAGAATGTGAGTTTACAATTAGGTTACCAGGGCAGCTTTGAGTATCTTTTCCTTAAAAACAGCAACTGCATACACTCATCATGGTGCCAGTTAGCACTTAAGCCATCTTGAGAGTCACTCCTGGATGCCCAAATACTGCTGTGAAACAAGAGCTGTTGCACAGGCTTCTGGGCTCAAGACAGTTAAAGTTCCTATTTCTAAGGTTGCTACATAACAAGTTTGATACACGTCATAATCCAAAGACATCACCTTAGCATCCTGTCTACTTAACAGGAGAATCCTACCTCCTATGCCATTGGCGCCTCTGAAAGCCACTATAATCTTAATGGTTCAAAATCCTGCTCTGCAGAGACCTGTTTTATAAAAGCAGAGCTGACCACAAGCGTGAAAGGGCTGGCTGGCCTGCCTGCGGTGCAGGCTACAAGCTGATGCCCTGATTCACTGAACCGAAAAAGCTCCTCCTTTCCTGAAATACATGAGATAAACAGGATTTCTACAGCAGGTGTTTGAGAAGGGTCACCTTAACACCACCACAGGAGATACAATGTATTGCTGATGCCAATTATACTCTCCCACTTTTCCTTCATCTATAAAATAAATGAGTTTCTGAGCAAGCTGTTTGGAAAAGCCACAGGAGCCCAGGGCAGGACAGCCTGGAGAACATGTGCTGTGTTTGTTAACCTCTTCAACAATTTAATACTGATCCATTCTATACCATGCAAAAAAGAAGTCACCCTTTTAATGAAGTAAAACAAAATTCCTCCTTTAGTGGCAGCTGCAATTTCAGGTACACAAACAATCTTGATTTCATTTTTCACTGTTAGATTTCAGAATTTTAAAGTCTGGTTCAACTGGTCCCTCATTCCTCCTGGGGGACCAAGTGCAGTTGCTCTTGCAGTTAAGTGTGAGCACAGAGTAGTTAATTCCTGGGCACGTCTAACCATGTGCACCTGTGTGTAGCATGCAAAAGACAAGAGATCACTCCTCGAGCCTCAAGGGCTCCTTACTTACTGGGAGAGGGATTGTTACTCCCTAACTGCCTGTGTCAGGTTCCTTTCAACTTTATTTAAAGCAGCTACTTTCACAGAAAGACTACATGACTGTATGGAGCAACTAGTCAGACGGGAATTGGCATAATTTAACAGGAGAGCCTGCTGCATGTATGACCAAACTGGACTGCCATTTGGCCTCGGAATGGCTACCCTCTTTGAAATTGTATTTTATTTCCAAGTTTACACTTACCTGCCCCAATTGAATTACTTAGGTACAATGCAAGAGGGTTCACCAAATTACAAAACCAATGCTAAGTGACACACTTTTTGAATTACAGAGATGTTGCTGCCAGTGACTACCACTTATTTATTCTTCATACTTTCTGCCTACATTCAATTGTTTTGAAAGCACCTACCTCATACACATATGTCCTTGGGAATCGATCCAGGTTCACTCTCTTCTTCTGCCTCAAACTTGGGAGATGCTAGACTACTGAAGAGTTTGTCTTATTAAAATTGTATCTATTATGCAGACTGTTCTAGAACACCCTTACATTTTTCAAAAGTACATGGATACCTTAGTTCCAACAACTTCCATTTCATTTGGAAATTTCTGTAACAGGTCTACAACAGCTGCCACAGCAGAACACAGACTTACAGGAATTAAAGAAGTTATTAATTAATATTCATACCCATTCGTTTTTTCTGCTCCAGCAAGAAACGCCCAGTGTGCTAAGACTCCAAGAGAACCAGAAAGGAGGTCCCCCTGTCCACCACATCTCCGGCTGCTTCCTTCGTGACTGCATACAAGTACTATGAACAGACAAATCAAAAACAAAGTCATGTGCGTTTTTTCTTCTATTTACAATGATATCACTGTAGCTGTGAAGGTTAACCTCTGAGGCACACAGCAATTAACAGGTGAGAGATTAATCACAGGCAGCAGCATATGCTGAAATACGCTATTCTTAAAAAAAAATATTGCATTAACATTTAAAAAATACTTTTGTAATTACTTCTCAATCATTTACAAGTAACATCACACAATGTATATGCTTTCTCCACCTCACTCAGCCTGCACAGATGATTCAGTCACTCATAGGTTTAGTGATTCATGTGAACTGATGCTGCCATGATGAGCGATCACCCCAAACTGGACCAAGTACCTCCACAAAGCCACTGCACAAATACAGCTCTCCAGAGTCTCTGATGTTCAGAGTTTTCAAACGTAAACCAAGGTGTCTGACAAAGAACAAATGCAAAATAGAACTAAAGATCTCAAATCTTCTGCCATGCTCATGAGAAAGGTATTTTACTGAAAACAGGCTTTTCCTTGGCCTTTGTAAAAACTATGCAAAGAGAGAGCTCTCAGCCAATCAACGTGTTCTTAGCATCCACGTGTGTTTCTGTCGGCATGTCACCGTGGATAGGCTCTGTCAGAATATCAGATACTACATTTCTCTTTTAAATATACAAAGGACCTTGGTCAAACTGATCTTTGTGGAGCTTTAACTGTGAAGAACACGCAGATGTTTTCACTAAATTTAACTCCTTTGTTCTCCACTCTCAACAAGCCCAAGCAGATAGCCTGAAGGATACACAAGGCACACAAAAAGAAAACTGCATCAGTTCTTCTACCCTTCTTGAAACTGTCTTGTGGGTATGTATCTACCCTTAGCTTTCCTTCTTGCTTGGCTCTGAAAATAACCCAGGAGAAATTTATTTTCCTCTTGGAGAACAGAAGAGCTGGTATAGTCATCAGTGGCCAAGTAATGATCCTTAGCATCTCCAGTCACCTGCTGCGGAGCTACACAGGTTCAGGACTATGCAACGATCATTTGTGTGCTCCTGAGCACGCCAAGTACACAAGCAAAGTATAAAGCAAGACACTGCTTCGACAACAGCTCTTACCTCAATTTTCTCAAGTCACCTGGGCTGGGTTTCTCCAAGGTGTATGAACAGAATAGCCCAGCTGTTTTAGAGGGAGTGCTATCCATATTTTTAAAAGGAGTTTTTCTCTTGCAAAAAAATAAGAAAAATCTGCACAAAAGTGAAGGACTTGCAGATAAATCTTAAATAGCAGGAGGGAGAAAACTACTTAATGCAAATAAACCCCCTTCCAGTTCATTAGCATAATTCATTTCTGCTTTTTGTTACTTGGTGCAATAAAGAATTGTACTTCACTTCCATTTCCTACCGATTCTTCCAGCAGTAATTGCTGGGCTCATGAGGCCAGGCAGTTGTGCATTTTTTCTGCCACAGAGAGGGCAAAGATTCATTAGTCACCATGAAAACAGTAGACACTGCTGCAGCATTGCCAGCAGTTAATTTTCCCAATCACTCTTCTCCCCTCCCCCCTCCCCCCCAAATTAAGATTCTGGATGTGTTTCTCAGTGAGTAGTAGTTAATGTCAAATTTCACAAGTGTAATGCTCTTCTGAGTTAGCTGTATCTGAAGAAGGTATGCCCATTCAGGTGGCATAATTTTGGGTTTTTTTTTGGTGGTGGTGGTTTTTTTTTTTTTTTTTTTTTTAATACGGTGCTTTGGAGAAATTATCTCTAATTGTGCTACTTTGAAGATGGTATCTCAGAGGATTTTCACTTTGAGGGCTTGAACTCCTGGCAGGAGGCAGGATGGAAATCCTCTGTTCAAAAGCTTTGGGGCCGTCTGACTGACAGCTGAGCACAAGCCCCCGCTTATTAGCTGTATGTCACCATCTGCCACTATTCTGTAGTCCCACAACCTTCCAGTCAGTTTTGAGCTATACAGGAAAGCAAGACCTCTTCAAACCAGGCCAATTATAATACCCTGCTACAAAAAAAAAAAAAAAAAGAAAAAAAAGAAAAAAAAGTGGTCTTTTGTTTGTGGAATTTTAAAAAGTAAGTCTCAAATACATGCAGACTACCTCATAGGCAACCACAAAAGCAGACCTTCATACCTGCACAGAGGTACTGGGAAACAAATCCATGCAATACCCTCACAGAAACAGAACTACAGGAAATTCACTTGAGTGAGGCGGGGGAAAGGTATAATGCTCAGGCAATTCTTGCGCAGAGGCTCAGTTCCTTAAAGAACAACTCAAAATAAAAGGATGATGAACATTACAAAAGGCAATGGGAAAAGGAATGGGAAAAGGAATGAAAAACTCTGAACTACAGTCACTGTTAAGAGCTTTTAAAATAAAAGAAGGAATCCCACACTACCATCAGGACGAACTGGCATACTGCCAAATCTGCAAGGACAAAGTCTTCCTGATGCTTTTCCCAGCCTTCTCATATAACAACAAAAATAAAGCTGCTGTCTTCCCACTCCCCCAAATCCAACTTCCCCCACTAAGTGTCTGAGACTCTCTGTGAAGACAGCTCAAGCAGTTCTTTAAGGACCACAAGAGTGACATCCTTATATGCTGCAGTGACAACCAGTGGCAATGTTACAAGACCTCGATTACACTGACATGACTGAATAGTCAGCGATGATGCCGAGAAGGCGGGCAGTTCTATTCCCTGGAGAGAAGCAGAACGACGTATTTACAGGAGGATGCAGTATTTTCTGGCCCACTGCTCAGTAAGACTGTACCACGTTCAACCAGGGATGAATGCGTCCATCACAAAGCCTACGAAACGTGGTTCTTGGAATAGCTGAGGACACCGAGATGACTGGATGCTGGACAACAGGGAACTGCAAAGACTGAAATCACCACAATGTGTCAATGTTGAAAGGCAGCAACCAGGGCCACTTAAGGTCAATTAGTCTGACACCAGTCCCATTCAAAATAATAGAGGTTCACCTATAGTTCAACCTTAAGACAGAAACACACAACCAATGCCGGCCAAATTGGCTGTTGGGGCAGGGTGTCTTCTTTTGGTTTTTTTTTTAATAGGTCTGGGCAACCAAATCTGGTATTGTTATTTCACAGGGTGATGAACCAAGAAAATCCACCTCAGTATAAGTAACAGAGTCTTTTAATGAAAACTATGCTAAATAACTTTCTGAGAACCAACCACCCACCCCCACCCCGCCAGCTCCCTAGCACCTACCCACGGAGCACACATATACTACCACAAGAAAAGGCCAGATGAAATAAAAATTGACATAACTGAAAAAATTGCTGAATGAAGTATGGCAAGGAGATCTGCTGGCGTCAGAACAACCACAGCGCTATTCAACAGTTTCAACATAATCTAAGCAATTAAACACCACATAAATATTGCCAGAGCTGTATGCAGCAAACGTAACACATCCCTCACATACAGTCACCCGGATTTCTTGCTTAGCTAAGCCCATGGAAACAATTTTTACCGAAATCTGAGTGCAACAGAAACAAAAAATTGAGGGCTGTCATACTGACAGAATATTAGAAAGCAGAAATTCAGGAGTTTTTGGCTCCACACAATTCCCCAGACTTCCTGGGTAACTATGTCCAAGTCATTTAGTAGCTCTATGTTTAACAGATTTCAGGCCATAAAGTAAGTTACCATTAATCCCTTTTCAGCACTCCTTGAAGATAAGATAAACATTAGCATCTGAGGCAGCATTCAGCCTGTGGTGTCATACTTAACCATACCAGCAAGAACTCCCAGCCCAAATTTTGCTGGCAGATCAAAGCCCAGAATGACCCATTTACAGGTACGGTGCACTTAATTAAAAAAAACCCAAACAACAGTCTGTTATGTAACTGAAAATAGCTGTCCTCTCTTTGAAGGGAAAAGATTAGAATTTAGTAATTTTTCTGAGATCAAGCACTACAAGTTAACTGGGAACCACCAGTTTTGATATGGCTGTACACAGGCAGCCCCACTTGTGACGCCAGTTCCCAGGCACATTACAGTCAGAAAACCAAAGGCCCATGAAGGATAAAAAGTACCATACATCCCTGTGCTCTTGATTCACAGTGTTCACACAGTAGTGAAAAAACCCCAAACCCTAGGGATTTGGTTTTTCCGTTTGTAATTAGAACACAGAATGTGAAATAGGGGGTAGCTAGTTGAGGCTAACATGTGATATCGATGATGACAAAGAAGGCTAAAAGCCTGTATGAAGCGTCACATCTACTGAGACTGCAGACCGAAAGACAGCCTGGAGACTAAAATTAAATTCTTGAATCTCAGATGTCCTGAACAAGTTCTTGTCATTTTTTTCCCAATTACAGAGCTGGAGTATTACACTGATCCTAATGTGCTCAGGAGTCCATATATGAAAGATATGACCATTCTGACTGCCAACATGATCCAACTGGATTGGATCAGCTAACACCAGCTGCCCCACAGAACAGCAAATGCTCATTCAATTAAAATACTTAAGATTTCCATTTTCTATGCAAAATAATGTAGCTATCAAGACTATATTGGTCCATCAAATGCAAGGTTTAGACCATTATCAGATCTTGAATAAAATATTTTATGAATTTGTATCTCTGACCTGGCAGATACTCACACTAGTAAAAAATTTATCTTTTTCCTTTTGCAAGTTAGTTCACAAAGCACATAGCTGGAGGATGTGGACTCCCAGAAACACGTCCCAAAGTGTATACAGACAGGGAAACAAAGATTAATGAATTTGGCTGGAGAAATCACTCAACTGATGTGGAAAATGTAAGTTGGCTTTTATATAAAGGGTGCTTATACTTTTATATTCCCTAATCACACTTTTAAAACTTAGATAGGTCCTTGAGTGTGAGACACCAGGCCATTTAAGTTACAAGAAAATGATCCAAATTTTACATTGCTTTTCTCGGACAGGTGCAGGAGGAGCGCCAGAGGACAGATGTGATGACAGGTAAGCAGTGCCAGAGAGACAGCAGGCTGGGCTGCACATGTGATGGAGAGCGCAGTGGCGCAATGGGCAGGAACCGTGACACCTCTCTTTTGCTCACTCTGCAGAAGCAGGACTGGAGACAAAGGTGCTGCCTCTCACTTAAAAATCTAGGCAAAATTTGCTGGGCAGCTGGACATCCTAAGAGCTTTCAGTTGAGTGAGCCAGGGACTGACAAGCACGGAATAGCTTCCCTTTCCAGCTGTAGAGGGAACGAATGGCAGAAATCAGAAGTACTGCTTGGGGATTTGTGGCAAGAGTCGGCTTTTGACCCCACAGTCAGTACTCAGCAATCCCTCTGACATGCTGCTTGCATCTCTTGACCGTAGCTATGGCTGGACAACTGGACAGAAACTATGTTTGTCTACAGGCTCCAGGTGAAAGTAGTCACAGGCAGCAGTGGGCTGGTTACCCATAGTCTGCCTTTTGAAAGGGAGGAGAGGACAAACACAAGTGCTAGGGAAAATGCAGAAAAAACTCATTATAACATTTAAAAACAAAAATCCAAATCCTTTACTTCAAGGACCTAACCAAATTTTAAACATGTTAGGAACTAAGACTGGTATAACCACACTTTATTATTGACCAGTTCTCCAAAGAATAATGAAAAGAAAACCTTAGAGAGCTGTGCCATAGTGAATAAAAGCTGACTTACCTTTTACCCACAGGCTGAGTACTCATTCCTACCCTGGTCAGTGATGGCACTGATATCACCTACCAAGAGCATGGTGAAGCTCATCTTTGTAGAGCAGGGAATCAACAACTGTAGACCAAGCTATAATGTGAAATTGCAAAAGGAAAGAGAAAAACAGTATATAAAACTTAATTTTAAATCTTGGTGATTACGTTTACAGGGCAGTTGGCAGCTCATAACTGTAAATGGAAATAAATTTTAGAAAAACCTCCTTTATGGTAGAGGAACTGCTACTGATTTCACAGAGGCCATGTATTGATTCGGTACTGATTCTAAGTCCATAAAGAACCACCTGCACCATTTAATCTGATCTATAAAAACAAACCTCAAAAGTGTCCAGACACTTCACAGTTTGGCAACCTATCAAAGTTCTAAGTATGTTATTGTCATAGCTAATTTCTTTGTCCGTTAATAAAATCTGCCTTTAATTTGAATTTATTAAGCTTCAGCTTCCAATCAGGATGCATTGTGCTTGTCTGCTTAGATTACAGAGTTATCTTCTGACAGTAATCCTTCAGCAACACCTGTACTTCCAGCTCACTACTCAAATCACCTGGTAACCTTTTTTGTCTTCAGCTAACAGAAGTCAATTGTCTCTGAATTTCCTACTGACTCATGAATAAAAGTACTTTGAAAATAACCATTACAATCACTCTAAGCTATAAAGTATTCACCAAGCCAGCCTTCCCTGCTGCAAAATTTGGCATCCTCAAAAAGCCTTCCTTCCAGAACAGCCAAGCACAGAACACTAAAACTCTACATAGTTAAGTTTGCAATTTCCGGTTTTCCTGGAGTGCACCGAGACTTACTTTTTAAAATTTTTCTTCCCAGAAAGCATGCATGCAGTATATTCCGAAAGGAGAAAGTTTAAAAGTCATTTATAGAAACTACAGTATCAGTGTGCTAAGCACATAAGCTCAAGCAGTAAACACCTGAAAACAGGTAAGGCTTAAGCACTACAAACAGATGATGACATGAAAAATAAAAGGCAAGAGGAATACACAGATCTTTTCATAGTATTTGATTGTGCTCAGAGGACATTGGCCTGATCCAGTGATCTGGATTTCTCTCACACTGGAATCATGGATGTATGTTGTCTTAGCTGAAAAAAAATTACATCAGATCAAAAGAACAGACAGATGAAAAAAGAAGTTAGGAGCAAATAACCTGGGAGAGAATTCAAGGTCAGTAACATGACAACATGTTCTGTGTTGTGGCACAGAGCAGACAACAGAATCTCCTCTCTCAATGTAATTTTGCATTTGAGAAGCTTTTAAAAATTTGACTGACAGCAATTCCCAGACCCAAAGAACACTCTTGTTGGAAGGAAGCCGAAGTCTACAGTTTCTGCAAAATTCTCAGGAATGTTCTTGCAAGCAACACAAACCCTAAACCCAGTATTTGTAACAGACTTTATAACCTGCATTAAACCTGACAACTGCTTTCTTACAGCTCAGCAATGCTGCCTGTAATGTCTGTAATCCAGGAAAGAGAAAACATCAGTGACAGAACCAAGGCAGGAACAAGAGAGCAGCCCTATAGCTGGACATCAAACAACTGCTATAAAGGCACAGAACTGTTTTTATTTCAAAGCAAAGAGCCACTTAACCAAGAGAAAAAAATATCAGAACACAACAGAGACAAAGAACAAGGTGGGATAAAAACAACAAAAAGCCCCCCAGAGCATGCAAGCCATACATCAAACTTGTGCCACACCTGAACATATGAAATTGAAATTGGAAAGAATTTCAGTTGTTTCCTGGTTTTTTGAATCTTGCATGACAAGAGACAATGGAGTGTCCCCTCTCTTCAGCAATGGTGGGGGTACACTTGTCTCCAGAATAACAAAAGAAGAATAGAGATATACTATGTAATATGCTCAATCTAAAGCACTCACCCACTTTTCCTGACAGTCATTAAAAAAGCAACAATCCTGCATAAAAATAACATTGTTGACATAAAACCAGTGAAAGAAACATACACTACAGTGCTCTAAAGCTCTCTAGCTAGCATAAACTGGAGGTGGGATATTTTATCCTCTGGCAGAGTTCATCCTCCCAGTTCAGCCTGGCCTGACCGTCCAAGGTGACAAATGAAGTCTGCTATGGGTGCAAATATGACACCAGACCTGGGTACTATAGGACCGATCAAAGTCCTTTACGATATGGGTGTAACTATATTGCTTCTAGGTCCCAGCTTGCTTCACAGTCTGCTATAGTATCTGTACTAATGGGGCCATATAGAAGGTGACTCGGCACAAACTAGTTGTCATATTACATGTTTTTCTGTTATAAAAGACTCCTATGGCTCCTGATGATGAAAAATTGACTGTATATACAAAACGGTTCTGAAGCGGCATAAACGTTTATCGGAGATTAGCATTTCAAGTAATTAGAAGCAGAGCTGCTGCTTGTTATGTATGTGAAATAAGGCCACGTAGCCAAAATGCGATGAAAGCACTCATGAATTATTTTTATACTGATCACAGCAAATGATCAGTATAAAAATTATCAGACAAGCAGCTAATTTTGTTAAGTATACTTTAACCATATGAGTAAATGACTGTTTTAAAAAGTTGTAATGGCAATCTAGAGTTAATTTTTTTTTTTAATTGTCGGCGTTAATGTAGAAGTCATATATGTACATGCTAATCTACAGCCCCATGGTGGACAGTATCAAGGAACTGAGCAACTCATGGACCTCAAGACATCTTTGTTTTTCACACACACCAATATATTGTGAAACAACAATATTATTCTGCAACGACATCTGTGCTTATATAGACCATCTCAGCTAAGGACTTTAAAACAGTTCACAAAGATTAAAAAATTAATTTCTTGATAGCTGTGTAATGTAAAGTATAAGTTATAGCCACTTAAATGAGAAATGAAATCAGCAACTTTTTTCAGCAAATAAATTAAGTTGCACTCAATCTACGCAACATCCAAAGGTGATCTGCAAAGACAGCCATCCCTCCCCTTTAGCCTTCAGGGGAATACAGTCAACCAATTATTATATAGTCCAACCACTGAACTATAACTGAAAGCAAACAAAACAAAACAATCACATTGCTAAAAGCAAAAGGCTTCACTTACCTTTCTCTCCATCTGAAATAAGATCTCTTTCTCCCTTTTGAACAATTGTCAAATTCCCCATGGCTTGGCTGAGTCTTAATACACATCCATGATGATCACTACTGTCTACGGGGTCTCTAAGCTACAACACAAGAATTCCATACACAGTACATGTTTTACTACTAGAACAACATATTCTAACACATGCTATTTCAGCATATGTATGGGAGGAAAAAACCCAAAAAACCCCTAGCATCATCAGTCTTTCCAGGTATTTCTTTTCTATACCCACTGCAGTGCCAAAAAATGCCTAAGAAAGGGTCGTCTTTTTTAAAGACCCCTGTTTAAGAATATCCATTGTTGTGGCGATTATCCCATGGAATAAAAACCCTCTTCCCTGTAAGAAACAGCACGTAATCTTTAAGCCAGAAATAAATTGTTTATTTCTAAAGACTAAAAGACTAAACTTGCACGTACTTAAAAATCAAAAAGGAAAACAGCTCACCATAGCTTCATAGAGTCTACTAAACTCCATATAGTTTGGAGTAAGAATAGCTCGCTGGTAGCCTTGAATAAGAGAAGGCTGCTGGGAAATGAGCCACAGTCCATCCTGCAAAAACCAGTGAGAAGAACATTTACTGAATAAATTCTTAAATGTCAAACAACTGACTGAATCAAAAAAATACTTACAGCATCGATAATGATAGGAATTCCTTTCACTTTTGATTTTTCTATAATCCCCTGCAAAAAATGCAGATAACTTTAGGATACTTGCTAAATTAAGTCTCATAAGATCCAAAACAAATTAATCCAATAAATCAGATCACGTAAGTTGTTTTTACAAAGTAAGATAAAAAAAAAATCTGTTACATTCTACAAACTAATGTAAGATTTTCATATCAAATAGTAGTTTTACAGTTACATTGTTTTCTCCCTGGTTCAAGTATAAGCAGTTTCAACAGCATTTCTATAACTGACACCTTGGTGTTGATATGCAAACAAGCAAGCAATCTCCCTCGCTCTCCCTGGGGCAGGAGGCATGCAATGCCAACAGAAGTCACACGTGGTAAACTTACATCTCCAACTTTTAAAAAATATAAATAATCCAAATAAGTATTGCCACGACAGAAATCTACCAACAACTACGACACTGATTTTAGTTGCTTTTCTGATGATAGCCCCACTGTAGTATTTTAGTTTACGTACAAACAAGCATCCCGAGCCAAGCAGTATGTAAGATGTTACTTCACTCATGATCCTGGAGGTTTTATACTTTCAAAGCAAAACCAAGGCAGCCCGGACAAAAGACCATTTGCAAAACTAGTTTTTTTCAGCAAGAAGTATCTACTAGCAGACTGCCCTTGTTCTCTCTCGTAACCAAGCAGCGGCAATGACTGATACTCAAGCTTTTTTAATGAGCAGTGGCTGACAGTCAAGTTTTTTGAATGTTCGTCATTACCAACTTGCCTTTGAAGCTGGAGCATTTATCTTTTTACTGTATAAGATAACAGAGGATGGTATGCATCCAAAAGTCTAATTATTTTGGAATGCTATTAAGCTTTTCAGATTAGCTATCATATGGCACTGGGCTTCACAAGTTAGCAAGACTTTATGTGAGGAATACGGAAGCAGTTTTTAATTAATGTTCAGGGTATGAATGTCCTTCTGTTCTTGCATTGTGGTCAAAACAAACACACTCTACCTTGTTTCCTGTAAATTATTAATTATGGAATATACATAGCCTCACAAACTCATTCCTACCCGATTCAGATTTTTCCAGTACCCAATACCAGTAGAAATCTTTCCCTTCTATTTTTAAACGGAGGACCAGAATTCAGCAGGACCAGTACTTCCAACCCAACACTACTTTAGTTCGCTTGGGCACTGTTTGCGTGTTGGAAGCACGAGACTGGAACACTACCCACTGCTCCAAGCCCGAGGACTTGTCTCAATGCACAGCTGCAGCTATGGTGGAAACCACTGCAGAACAGGAACCTTTCCATGACATACACACATTTGCACAGGTCTCTGCTTGGGCTGGGTGTCACAGACTGCCAGGTGCCCCCCCTTCCCGTGTGGGATCCCAAGGGAACACCACAGGTCTTCTCTTACATTCAGCTACTTAAATAATTTTGAACCAATCACAAGTTTTACACAACTCATACCATTCAGCTACTACTAAATTATTCAAATTTATGAGTAAGTATATTTAACAGCTGTGCAAGGACGGAATCTTAAAACATGCCCAGAATTAGTTGTGGCATACTGAAAGCCAGAGCGCGTTGCTTTCAAAGCTTTTAAGAAATTTATGAGAGTAATTTCTTTATTCATTAATGTTAATCTGCATGTGCACAGCTCAGTTTTACTTCACAGAAGCTGTACTGCTTTGCCCCTGCTGTGTTAAGTTCATTAACGTTTATATTTAATTTGACTCACTTGGTTATAATAATATAAGGCTATGGATCTAGCAACAAAGTTTATGGTGTTTTTCTTCTGTATAAATGAATGTTATACATCCAACAGTCCAATTATTTTTGAACCATACCAAGCTCTTCTGATTAGATATCATATGGCACTGAGCTCCACAGCTTACCAAGATATTACGTAAGAACACATTCAGATCATCCTCCCCCAATTTTTGAAGATACAAATACCATTTACTGCAACTTTTTCTAACAGGTTTTAATTAGAATATTTTTGTACATTAGCAGCATCACCAAAATACTTCAGTATACTTAAAATGATTACTGCTCCACTTTCCACTAATATGAATTACCAATTTATTCTAGTATGTCAACTTTAGTAAGCCAGGCTTTCATGACACTTTAATTTTTAAAACCCAAAAAAATTTCCCCAACAGATTCCATAAGGATGTTGAAGCAAGACACCAGATCTCAGAAATCCTTATCCTTCTAAACTTTTCTCTTTAAAAGCATTATGAGCAATCCAGGGAACTCATTTTGCCAAAGTTCTATTCCTGAAACTGTTACAGTTTGACTGGTTGCTGTTACTGTTTGGCCCCTTTTCATGTTTCCTCATAACTGTCACCTTGACTACTGGTTAGAATTTACCTTTTTGTCTCTATATGTATCTAACAGGCTAAATAAAAAATCCTGAAGATCACTGTCCACCAAAAGAATGCAGGTGTAAGGAAAAAACAAAAGGTGGAAGTTACAAAGCATGGAAGTATACGTACAGGTAAATACCTTCTGGAAGGCTAGGTCACTGGAACACTCCAGAGAAATAAGGCATTTCTTGCTAATAACGTTTTGAGTTCCTACCTCTGCAGCACATCCTCCACAATCCTGAGATATCTGACCTCTGCTCTGAAGAGAAATTTCATCTTGCTAAGTAAAACCTACTGGCCAAGCAACTTTTATTGTGTACTGAGTCTCTGAGGTATCAGTTTCTAATCTAACACACCAAGTGATCTTTGCTTTTTCTTTCTATCCTCATAAAACAAACAATCAGGGGATACAAAGTCCTTTGTGTTATTTAGAAAGCTCTTTTTTGATTTAACAAAACAAAACAAAAAACCCTTCCTACCCTAATCATTTTCCTTTCCTATTCCTTCCTTAAACCCAAACAGAAACTGCCTGGTGACAGACAAGGAACCTCAGAGAAGTTCTGGGGAGGGAGGAGGTATTCTGGCAACACTAATAAAGCAGAAACAGGGGTAAGAGAACCCCTGTATGACAGCCACCTGTTTGAAGGACACATTGGAGAACCTGTTTCCTACTGATTGTGGACCGGACCCATCTCACCTGCTGCCATTTAATAAAGGTCAAATGATTCACCAGTGGACAATAATTCATCCCACGTAGCTTAGACATTGCCTTTAGGGTGGGATGAATCACCAAAAGACATACCTGTTTCTCCTCAGCTATCATAAAGGGAGCAGAGACACTTTATTGCTTTATTTTTAGACACCAAGAATTACGTGAGATGAAGCCTACTTTTAAATGCTCTATTACTGCAAATACTCTATTAAAAAAAACCTCCAAACCAAACAACCAAACAAAAAACCCAACCAACATGTCTAAGAGGTGTTTACAGCAATAATGGCAACATCCTCTTGTCTATGTAGGATATTTTGTTCCTGGAAGCAAAAATCAATTTTCAGTTGAATCTCTATCTCAATATTTGGCATGGACTTTCCTGGTTAACACTTGCAGCATACAGAAGAACCTTCACTGGTAATTGCACAATTAATACAGCTCAGACTAACGCTGCTTTCACCCCAAAACCTATTTAATGGTTTCTGATAGGACTCAGTGTATGAACAGGAACCACCTGTTCAGTTTTATCCAACATAACAACTACTTATATGGGAAGGGATTTAGAAGACAATATCGCCAATTGAAAATACGAAGAAATGTTACTAAGATAATCAAAACACCAACTGCACAAGTGAACAGCAACACAGAGAGGTATCAATGATAAATCCAAGACATCACCCCTTCCCTTCAAATGGCATTTTGAATATTAAGATTTTGGGAAGTCTAGCTCCAAGATATCCCAGTGGACTACCCTTCTGTGCACAGAATATATTATACTGCAACAGCAGTGGTTCAGCTTGGTGCAGACCAAGGCAGGAGCACTTGACTCACTCAATTCCTAAGCACTCGAGGGCATCCAGAAATGAAGGACTGGATACTCAGAGCAGAGATGAAGAGGAGAGAGTGACACACTGTTGTCATCCAACCTCATGACCCATGGTCACATGGGTTAGCTAAGATACCAAAGACTGAAATTCGGATACTTCCTCTGTGATATTCATAGCCAGGCCCAAATTTCAGTCTCCTGCCTTTCACGCAGACAGTCCTAATAATGGGGGTTCGGGCAGTCTCTTACTAGAGATATTCTACTTTCTATAAGTTGGGTAAATACTTGGTGGCTCTCTGAAACAGTGATTCTACAGTCCACAACATCTGGATGAGAAAAGGGAAACAAGTTCCAGCCTGCTGTGATTAAAATCTGTGATGATTAAGTGTATTACAAGACCGCAGGACTCATGCTAAAACAAACCTGTAACAAGAGTTTCCTCTCCTAATAACCGAACACAAATGTTTAAGTTTCTACCACAATTAAGCCAAAGAGGATATGACTTGGGATTCACACATCCCATGAAGTTGTTGTATGGGACAACCTCCCACAGAGTCATCATTTATTAGCAGCACCAAAACAGTAATTTCCAAATACCAAATACCAAAACAGTATTTCAGTGACTGCAGTTTTGGTGGAGATGGTTGACAGAAGGAGAGCCAGAGGTGGGGTAAAATTCACCTGAATCTACTACCTTTCTATTCCTGAAAGACACAATTTCCTGAAACAACTGTTCTCTGACTGCGCTTCCAGAACTTGTATGCAAGCAACCGACTCAGTAAGAATTGTAAAAAAAACTTGTCACAGTAGAAACCAGTGGTCTGTCTGAATAAAGGTAACCCTTTAATTAGGAAAATTAACAAAGTAAGGGCAAAGAATGTATGTGTTTAATTCTTTTATTATCATGGAAGCTATTCCTTGAAATACAATGCATTCATTTTGGTAGAAATCTCCGTTCTCTGTCCCAGCATGAGAATTTTAAAATAGGTTCCCAAAACCAAATTCCAATCCTTTTTTGAAAAACAAGCCCCAATACAACACCCCAACACACTGAAACCAAAACAGCACACACACGAAATCAGAGTAATTCAGGCTGGGAAGACTGCAGGAGGAAGAATGGACAGGCTACTGCTGAAAGAGGGCACAGTAGTGAGAAAAGCATGATAATACATCCATTTGATAGCCTGCGGCTGTGCTGTGCAACACAATATTCACCCGCACTGCACTAACACGGACATCCAGGACTCCCGCACACTTCCACAATTATGGAAAAATGAAATGGTCTGAGATGAGCCAGCGCAAGGCAGTGGCTGCAAAAAACAGCTAGTAGGTGAATGGGGGTTACATGAGGGAGGAATAAATTGCCATGGAGCTCCTAAGTATAATCAAAGGATATCTAATCAGCCATGGAAGTCTTCCTAGAGCAGCCACCCTGAGGCACCAGGAGCAGATAGCAAGTGGGGCACTCACAGTGAGCACCCACAGCCTCGAGTAAAACACTGCAGTCAGTCTGGACTCCTCCACCCACGACCACAAGCCAACATACCTTATTTACTGTGCCTGCATACAAGCTGGCTCTCCATGGCTCCTTGGAAAAGACAGTTATGGACAGTTTTGCCCATACCTGACTTAGATACACTTTCCAGCTTTTTTAATTAGATGTGGATTGGCAGCAGAATGCCTGCAATGACTTTTAATAAATTATTAGTTGTATCACTGCTTGTGTCTTTTCTGATGAGCTGGTTTAGCGACACAATAAATCTGGCATTTGGTGATCGCAAAGGGAGGATTCAGGAAATTAGAGCCAGTAATTTTAATAAAAGATTGATTTTTAATGAAATAAACAGAAAACCATAATAGCAGCATATACAAAGCAACATCTATCCTGCAACAGTAATTAATTTTCACCAAGGATGGATTGCAGTGTGTCATCTTTCTACCTTGCCAAGGAAAGATACTGCAGGCAAAGTTTCCTTTACTGACACCAGCAACTAACTGCATTTCCTAGGTCACTCCAAGAGTCATGTCTTGGCCTGCTCTTGGCAAAATTCCTTACCCATGTGCTCAAAAAGAAGTTCGAGCTCCAGCATGCCATAATAATGGATGGCATTGACCACAATGATATCCAAACATTTTAGCAAGCAGTATAACCTTGCCTTCAGCCCACTGAAAGTACACTCCACTGCAACCTGCAAATGCCAAGTATGTAATTACATACTCTGGTTTGGTAGAGATATGCAAATGTGCATAAGTTGGCACTGGTTACATCTTCAACAACTTTAAATCATCAAAAAAGGAGTGGCAGCCCCTTTTACAAAGAACCCTCTACTGAAAGCTAGGGTCCGAACCTGCTGTTGAAATGCTACCTATAACTGCTTTGTATTTTCTGCATGGATGCTGCTTTCATCCAACAATCCCGACTCCATGGTTTTGTCTGGTACAGACAGATAAAAGGGAAGAAATAGCCAAAATTTCCCTGTAAATGCTGCAGCTGGAAGCATTTCTGCACACGCCCCTCCCCAAGGTGCCCAGGAGGAACAAGTAAGTTCCACCCCAACACACTGCAAATCAATTCCTACAAATAGACACTGAAAGCCCTAGGAAGCATTTCTGCAGTCCTTGCTTCTAGTCTGGATAAATGCAGAGTTAGCAGGGACTCAGCTGCAATAGAGGTCAAGATGCAGCTCTGTGGTGGAGATGCTCTGAAAATGGGCTTGGCAAGCCCATTTGTAATCTTGCACAGCTAGAGGTAGACAAATATCTTGAACACAGGCTGTGCTCAAGGCTACAGTCAGGGTTGGCAGGGGAGAGAAGCTTCCCTAAATATACTCTATTTGACACAGGAGGTTTTGAAAAACATTAAAAATGGAATTCCACTGTTTGATATTCCTCACACTAGAGCCATATTTTCAGTAACTGGTTTGTTGGATTTTTTAAAATTTACTCACTGCTGGAAATCTCCAGTCAGCTCTGAAACTTGCTTTCATTAGTTCCTCATCCAAGAGCTTATTCTCCTTTCAAAACTCAGCAATATCAATCAAAAACTCTCTTTGTGGACAAGATTAATATAAATCACCTTTAACTAGCCTAATTGCCTGAGTTTTACTTTATATATTCTGGTATGCATAACTATCACTAGCTCATTAATCACTCTAGTAAGCTGTCAAACCTCACATAAGAAATGACCGCTACTCCTACTACTTGAATGAAGAGTCACGTAACAGGGACAAATATCCTTAAATAAACAGAGCACTCCTTTTCAGCTATGCCCCCAAACTCATGATCAGCCAGACACCCCCTGAGAAACATTTGTAAACTTCCAATCCTAAACATATTCAAATCCAGTTTAAGCAATAATCCTGTTTAGTAGAATCCAAAGTAAAAAAATCTAAATCAGAATATAAGGCACAAAGTTTTCTCATACTGTCTCATCCATTGAATGTTTGCATTCACAAAGCAAACTTTACAAGGTTTCCAATTTATGAATGTTAGATTTGGCTTAAGATATTCATGGTCAGCTGTTGGCATTTTATCTTAAAAAAAAAAATAAAATGAACTCTGGAATTTATCACTGACAATTTCTTTTTAGGGTTTCTAACTGAATGATGCTTGGGAGAGGTTGAAATGGTACCCAATTTCAGCATTTTGCTTACAAATGCTTTTAAGTATCAAAATCAAATTAAACAACAATATAAGCCTACACAAAAAAGGCAAATAAACATCCCACTTCACTGTGAATTACCTTCATCAAGATCCATTACATATATTAGAAAATAAATTCTGCTTGCAAGGTGCATAAACCTGTATTTAAGATCCTGTTAGCATATTTGCAAACACCGTTTTTCTAATCAAGACAGTTGTGTAGGAAGCCACAGAATACCAACAGTTCTTAGCTCAACAAGAGGATCTCTCTGCCTTGAGCTGGCATTCCCAAGCTTCATCTGCACCAGCACCACCATCACAGAGAAATAACTGCATCCTATCCCAGCAACTGCCTCATCTTAGGTGAAGGCATCCACAAATTCTGACTCCCATCAGGCTGTCTGAAAGCAACAAGGCTTGGCTAGTAAGAGTAGGTTTTCACTGGATGCTACTTGTGGTATGTGCATCAATATTGGGGGCTGGGTGAGGGCTGAGAGAAATATAGTTTACACGCACATTCTCACAGTGGGTGCACATACATGCACTCTGGTTTTTGCTTCTGTAGCATCACAGGGATGAGAGATCATCTACCTCACCTCCTCCTAGCTGAAAGCCGAGAACAGAAAGCAGCATTTCCTACCTGCTACTTCAGTTCCCTATGAACTGCTGAAGCCCCACAGCAAGAACCCTTATAGGACTTTCCAGAGGGTATAAACTGGGCAGGAAGCAAACATACATGACACACTGCAGAATTTTTTCTGGTAAATAATTCCTCTGCTAACTTGAGCCAACACGAGCAGCGATTCCAAAGAGTAACACATACTGTTGTTCATATTCATACATGGTGGTAGGTACCACAGACAATGTTATTAATCTACTACTAATCTAATCTGCAATACTACTAATGTCGCAACTGCAGCATTAGCCTGGGATGCTTCTCAGGTGTCTTGTACTTGGTACAAATGGAACCCATCAAGAGGAAAACGCTTCTCAAGGCCCACAGTGGCAGATTTTTGCTTTAACATACTGCTGTGACAACAAAAGGTGGCTCTGTTTTCTGTAGTTCTCTTGATCTTGCAAGCAATAGTGCAGATAGTGTACTGAATTTCCTGGTCCCATTCTCATAATTTATTAAGGCTGTGAAGTGTTGTTGCCTAAATCCTGAAGGCATGAGGTTTGAAAGGGGCAAATTAATCCAGCCAACCAAAAACAAACAGAAAAGCTGGTACCCCAGCTGAGGTGGAACTGAGAATCCATCTGAAAGAGAAAATCTCAGTGGGCTCTCTCTGGGCACACTCAATGGAGTCACATGGATGTCACATCCATGACAATGGCCCAAACCTCTCCCATCCTTGGGCAGACGCTAACTACAGCTGAGACATTTCCACACAACCTTAAGATGATGTCACTAGGGGTGGAAAATGAGATTTCTGAAATATATATCCCAACAGACAGCAGAGATCTTCAAAGGCAAACGACTGGCTGAGGGTAGCACTGCAGGGTGAGGGGGTGGCGGGAAGAGAAACAACAACAGCAACAGGTAGAAATAGCAGCTAGGCAGGGTATCAGCCAAAAGAAGAACTCATGCTGGTATTCAGGACATATCCTTGGAGCTAAAACAAAGATTAAGATTTGAGCAATAGGAACAAGTATGCAGTTTGAGAACAGAGTCAATTTTACCATGTCATCTGCGTTACACAGAGCCATTCTTGCTATTAATCATTACCTCTCTTACAGGAGGGAAGCAAGCATGCTCTGCTGTAAACAGCAATCTAACTTTGCTGCTGCAAAACAAAACACAGCAAGACTGGAGTGGCAGAGTCCAGGATTTGGTGCTACCACTTCAGGGAGAGAGGCAAGGAATCCAGTGACAAGCAAAGGCAATTCCAACTTCAAAGTCTTACTTCAGTTAAAGACAGGACTCTTCATACAGACGAATGCTTTTCTCTGTTTGATCCCGACAGCAACTACTATTCCACCAACAATTCTGTATCAGCCCATTTGACTGCAAAGCCACTGGTGTACCCATTAAAGATTCACCAAACTCAGCAGCAGAAAATTTGACAGGAATATCACATTCATGTATGAAGGAATAGGGGAAAGGAGATGACAGGAGGCTGGAAACTGATAAAGAACATAGCTAAGCCTGTAACTGCCTAACTGTTAGGCAGCAGCAGAACGCAGAACATTCTGGAGCATTAGGTAGCATTGTCTTCTCTCCCAGAGGGCTATGCAAGCAATACAATCTTCTTTCCAAAGTCCTCTCAGGAGCTGCAGTCATCACACTGCAGGAGAGGAACTTGGTTCTCTCACAAACCTGAGGAACAGCCTTTGATAGCAGGAATTGCTATACTTTCAAGCCTCAGGCTACAAGAAAAATCAGATCAGAGTAAGACCAGAAGTGCAAACATCCCGGGAACAGCCGAATGAAGAACACTGTGGTGCGTAGATATAATAGGGACATAATATTACTATTGTATGAAAAAAGGAGAACATCTAACAGCTTTAGAAATATGCTGCTTCTAGGCACTGACAGGTCACAGGGACCTTGGCTTTCCTTCCACATGGTAGCTAAACTCTTTCTCAACAGAATCTATCACCAGCAGCATACCAACTCAGGTGAACTCAGGGAGGTAACAGTACTGTCACCTCTAGCCAGAATCAATCACAGGCACTGAAAGGGAAAAAACAGATGGTCTGCGGTTGCCTACAAGGAGGCTGGCAGTGGTGGTCAAGTTCCACACCAGGTGTGGCAACAGCATTTCAGAAGTCTGAAGTAGAATGGGGTGCAGAGGTGCTTCAATCTGTACACTCCAGAGCCGAGAAGTGGAACAGAAAAGTGTTTTAGTTTCTTTTGCAGAGAAATAGCTTGGACTGCTGATTTGCTCTGGAGTTAGAGGGTCTAACCAGGCCAAAACTAGGATTGCCACATGTGCATGGGATCCAGCTGCACAACTATTAGGACAAAATAAATACTTTATTTAGGGGATCCTTCTGAAGCTGCAGCTCCCGGTCTTGCAAAATCCATGGCTAGAAAGCTCTGACAGAGCATCAGCCCTCACCCAGGCGACTGACGAACAGCATGTGAGGGTTTTGGTACAGATCCACACAAGTGGCATCTGAGTGAAGGATATAACTTGTAGAGTGTCTGTGACAGCCAGAACCAGAATATCACAGGAAGCCAGTAAGCATGTATTCCAAGAGTATCACTATGCTCTCAAGGAAACAAAAATAAATAAAAAAAGTCAAAGTAAACTGATCACAAGGCATTTTTTTTTTTCCATCAGACCACTGAAAGTTGCTGACATTCCACAGTGCACACACTGCAGGCATTAAGTATAAGGGAGGCAGGTGACACGGTAAAGATGCTGAGGAAGCAAAGCATTCCTTGATCTGGAGAGGCCAGATGCACCATCTGGGCAACAAATACTCAGGCTATTCCACACTAAAAGGCTGTCCATGGGCTGTATACCAGAAACTGCAGGTTACTGCATTTGTATCTTTATTTCTCAATGCTCAGAAGACAGAAGCAGCCCAAACACATGACTGTTTGGACAAGAACATTCATTAGCAACATGCTGACACAACACTAACAAGAGCTGACATAAGAACAGCATCAGAGAGGTGACAGACCACTATGGCTCAGCACTTCACTTGGGCAGTAGGAGGAAGAGGGGAAGCTCTCTCCCATTGTCACTGCCACTCCGATACAAAACCCTGACCAGAAAGCAGACACTAATCTACATCTCAGCCCTGTATTCATTTGACAGCATGCTGAGGTTAGCTTAAAGGGAAACCAGAAAATTAGATACCAAGCCGGATTCCTATAAAAGTTTAAAATAGCAACACTATCACCACTCGCTTTTTTTGTCTTGAGGGTGAAGAGTGATACAAAGCTTAAAACTCGCTGCTGCAGCAAGGAGACTCAGCCTTTCCTCAGCACAGAGAAGCACCAGTCTTCCTGAAGGAGGCAACCAGGGTTCACTTGTCCCCAATTACATGTTAAAAAACCAACACTGGATAACTAATGAACACTTACATAATTACAGTGAAGACAAAGAACTTGAGCTTTAATGTGACTTCAAATTAATAAGGTCAGATCCACAGCTTGTAAGAACATGGCCTGAGATTTTAGCATGAAGTAACTTCCAAATGCCTTGTCTTCATTGGCTGCGTTTGTTTCTTTAAGCTAGCTCACACAGGACTGCCAGGCTGAAGTAAAAGTATGCTTGTAATTCACTAAGAAAGCAAAATTATTTTTAGCAGTGATAAAAAAAAAATTACAATCAAGGAATCTTCCAGAAACTTCTGTAAGATAAGCACATTGACAGATATTTATAAAACCCAGATAGAATTCTGATATAAAAGAAGCCTATGTTAGATACTGTCGATATTCTAAATGAAGTCTTATTAGTTTAAAGTTGTTTTCCTTTAGAAAAAAAACTATTAAAAAAGAAAAATCATTGCCCAAACTTTTCTGTAAAAAGGATTCTGAAAAAAATATTTTCAAAAAAGAATAAAACATCCATTTAATTTTTCCATTCAGAACAGAATTTGATTTCTGGATCAGCTGTAATAAATTATTTTTTTCTTTCTTTCTGAATCCATGCTCTTTATTTGTTTTACACATCCATATCATAAACCAAACATTTTTTGGAAGCAGAAGGAGAACTAAAGAAGCAAAGAGCTCCAATAGCAACTTCCTCTAACAAAAGCCTGGCAAAGCCACCCTCCATAGCTCCCAAGGTATCCTAAACAACTTGGATAGCATGGCCTCCAGTCTCCTGCCTCCCCTGTTTTGCAAATTCACTGTGTAACTGTCAACACTTCTGTAAATTATATTAATTCCACTTGTTCATATCACTGATTAATTCAGTAATATTTCTCAGGGAAGGAAAAAAATACCTTATAAAATTAGATTGACATTAGACTGAAAGATATACTTTGAACGCACAAAGATGTGTTGACAGTAATACAAGACATCATCTGGAACAGTGTAAGTATGCGTTACTTAGAGTACAGAACTATCTAAGCTCCTGTTTACAGCTTTTCACTAAAGCTTGAAAGAAAATAAATTACCTCTTTATCCAGAGGGGAAATTTGCAGCATTTTATAATTAAGAGTATTATTTCTTATTGCAAGGGGACATAGTCCCTGTTCTTTGGTATATCTCCCGATACAAATTGTCAAATATGGTTCTGAAAATCAGGAACTCAAATTCATATTTACGTTTTTACAGTACAGGTGCCTTTCACCTAAGAATGCAAAGAGCCCTTTATCTGGAGACACCAACAGCTATTTCTTAATTAGTAACTTTCACAATTAAAA
Source organism: Microhierax caerulescens (assembly GCA_035590215.1). NCBI lineage: Eukaryota > Metazoa > Chordata > Aves > Falconiformes > Falconidae > Microhierax > Microhierax caerulescens. Next base: position 62,522,759 of record JAVJGJ010000014.1, on the reverse strand, counting down.
CAAAAGCAAATCAAAACAACCATAAGGGTACCTAAAATTCAGAGTGATGCTTACAGTTTAATATTGAAGACCATGACTAACAGCTGTAATTTTCAGTCAACATTATTTTATTAAATTTGTTATTTAGTAACCCTATCAAAAACATTTGTGTAATCAGGTAAAAGGCAGGAAACTGGTTAATAAAATTCAACATAAAGACACAATAAAATACCAGTATACACATTACCTTAGCGTTTTCAAGTAGAACTTCATCTCTACCTAAGCCAGGTCCTATGACAACTGAGTGCAGTCGCGGTAACCACTTTTCCACCTCATGGACAGCATTGGGACTATCACTAAATGGAATTGGGAAAAAAAAAGCAAGTTTAAAAAGGCTTCATTTTAGTATTCTCAGAATCTGAATTGAAGATGAAGATAGAAAGAGATATTTCCTATCCTGCGTGTCAGGCTATTTTATCCTTCAAAGTACCAAAACTCTGTGACCCAGGAAACATGGAATGGTTTGTCCAAATAGCTAAAATGAAACATTTATCTCCAGTCATTCCTTAAGGGATACCACATAAAAATGAGGAGGTAATTGCAAGTATCCACTATGGTTGTTACAATGTAGAAAAATAAAATCCAAGCAGGAAACCAACAATTCTTACATTCTGTCACAATTTCCCATTTAATGCTTCTTTGCAGAGATTACACCTTGGAGAGATCCACCATTTCACAGGTATATACTGCAGCTTGCTGAAAATGATGCAAATATTTATAACCCTGCATGGAAAAATGATAAATCTACTCATATACTTTGTCAGTTGCTTCACAAAAATTTTCTCCAACTGAATTACAGCCAAACTGTCCCCTCTGCCCAAAAGGCAAAAGGAGAATCAAGCTATTCAGTAAGGCTTAAAAGCTTGTAATGCTTAATATTTCTGTAGCACTCAGGTTTTGTCTGCATTGGAAAAGCGATGACAAAATCCACTGCCAAATATAGCTGCCACAATACAGCATTCAGCCGCTGACTAGAACTGTTTATTTTGTTCTGATCAGTTTTGTTGTGTAAATAGGTCAGAATATTTTGAAAGCACTGCCCAACAAGGTAGGTTAATTCTTAATGACAGTAACCAAGGGAAAATTTTGCCTCCCTCCCTCCCCACCTCTGACATAAGTGATGACAATAAATTAACATTTTAACTGAAGGATGGGGGAATAAAGCTCCCTGTAGGCTACGCAAGGAGGTACTATCTGGCAGTATTACTCAGAATATTTTGAGCTTGCAATACTTCAGCAAAGCTCTATTATTACGGATGAAAGCCCTCACATGTTTTTCGTAACCAACAGCTGTACTGATGGGACACACCACTTGGGTACAAGTGTTTCGGTCGCGTCTGGCAGAATCAGCAAATTCCACAATTTTTGCAAGTGCCAGGCAGGAGCCCAGAGCTTTTGCAGCTGCACCGAGCGATGCAGCCCTCTCAAGGCTGCAGGGATGCAGTTGCCTCTCCTGGTCACGGCCACCGACAATAGCTGCTTCAGAAATCCCTGGCTGCAGCAATGCCGGCTCCCCAAAGGCGCCCTGTGCTGACACCACAAAACAGCTCTGTCAAAACAAGGCTGCTGGGTGGAAGTGATGACCCGCAGCAAGGGCAAGGGAGACAACGAACCACGTGAGGACAGAGTCGTCCCTGAAGCCGTCCCCTGCTTAGCGAGCTGAAGTTGAATTCCCATTTGAACGATGCAGCTCCCTCCCGTCTCCTCTCAATCGCAAGGAAACAGCAGTAGCTTGAGAACTGCCCAACAGCTTACCCTATTTCCCCCCCCCCCCGTATAACCACCTATCAGTTTATGATGCAGTTACAGGCTGGCAATAAAAAAACTATTCAAGAAATACTTAAAGCACTATTTAAAAAAGCCAGTGCTTTTGTACATGGTAGGTTGGACATGTGAAAAACTCTGTGAACCAAACTCTACTAAAATATCACCATTTCTGAATACAGATCACTTTTTTATTTACATGCTGAAACTGATTTTATCTCTAGAAAAGAAATATGTATGTCAAATAGATCTATTTCTCAAAAAATCATATATATCTATATATCATACAGATATAGGAATACTGCTATATATATAAGGATGTTTAAATGGATTGGATTCAAAATACCTCCGGATAGTAGAAGCCAAATACATTAAATAAATGTTCCATTAAACATAAGCTAAGAATAGAGCCATAGATAGTACCATAATTGCTCTGCTCTTTTACAAATATCTCATGCTAATAATCTCAAGGTAGAAAGTTTGCCAATTTATTTATATTCAGGGTTGAAATAAGGTAATTTTGTCTCCAGCCCAACTGATAATGTGCACTCTTCAAAACAAAGCCATCTCTTGGGAAATGAACAGTCCAACATTAAACCACTCCTGCTCACTTTGCCTCTGGTAGTAATAAAAACCTACTGTAGAGCTTTTCATCTTCAAAGCATTTTACAAACATTACATTCACATAACTCCTTTGCAACTTCACATCAAGAAGCAACCCAAGGCATATGAAGGGCCAAGAGATTTAAAATGGTGATAATGACTATTATGTTGCAAAATCAGCTATAAAAACATGCTGTAAAGTAACTGATGGGTTTTGATTCTTCATAAAGAAAGGAGAACAAACATGGCCTCAGAGAAGCACCATGCCAACTACACTTTAAGATACTGGATGTTCATAACAGCTGTACTGATGCAGCTAAAGACACCTTACAAATAGCCTGTATCTACAGCTTCTCTGAAAGTGGAAGGTCTATTGTGTCATCTTACAGTTTATTCCCACACACAGACATCAAAGTAGTAGCATTTTAAAGCTGAATGGGTACAAATGATCCACACATAACTCTCTTCAGGAAGGGGTGTCATACTGAATGTTCATGACCATGGGATTTAGCATGAAGACAGAAGCTCTTCTAGCTCTTAACAGCTACAGTCTATACAGAACATTTAAACATGCCCCAAAGAATTCTCTACACTGAGGTCAGCAGTCCTCTACACCCTCAGGCTTCAGAACAGGTAACACTCAAGCTGCCCATCAAGCACAGTCCCTGGACCACGTAGTTCCTCACCAGTCGAAAAAGTTGTTGGGAGAGGCTAGCTGGCAGAGGCCAAAATCCTTGCCAAGGATCATCTGGATAATTTGCCAGTACAGATAAGCACGTTCAGGTACCTGGGAATAAATTTTCCTTGGCAGCGTTTAGTTTATTACTACAGGAAAAGCCAACATGTATTCTTGTTTGCCTGTGGATCAGAACCAGACCAAAAAAAAACCCAAAATACTTGGGAGGCATTAGCACAGAATACCAGAGGTCCTCAGCTGTTGGCTGTGTACTATGCTCACACAAGTAACGTTGTTACCTTCCTTTGTCTTTTCATGCCAATTTCTCCACCCGATTACTAACCTGACTTGAAACCTCTCCATTTAATTACCACCTCCACTGCCCAAGACATGCACGCACAACTGAAATTAGCACTGCATTTTTAAAAAGAAAGGATCTCGAAAGGTATGTGGCATGAAGCAGTCCCCTTGATGATAAGAGATGCAATCTTCAGGCTCTGACAGAAAAGGATCAAGTAAGCAAGAACCAGTATTGCCTTTAGAGGTACAGAGCCATATGATACGTGACTTGGCTTTTTTCCAAATAGGAATCACAAATACAATACCCCTACCCTAAAGCACAAAGCAATCTCTTGCAAGGCCACAGGAAAACAGCATTTGAATTTCTGAAATAAAGGCAAAAACCTTTGAGAGGGACTTTGATTAACTAAAGGTGAGGGATTTCCCAAAATAAAGCAAGCTTTTTTGGAAGGTTATGTGGCAAGAGACTGAGAAACAGTCTTGTTTTCCCATAATTTGAAAACACAAACCACAGACATACACAACAGGGATAATCAGGGAAGCTGAATCCAAGCAGTAACACCTGTAAACATGGAGAGTGAACTACAGTACCATTGTGCAGATGTGTGCAATTAAAGATTCTAGTGACAAACCACAGCTGTAGATTTGCAGGGAATGGACAGATCTTCAGACAGCTACTTAACTTCAAGCTAACCACTACATTTTATGTGACATGTGATCAGATGCCATTCTGATGAAAATCTAGATTATGACAGCTCACTATTGTTCAATCAAGCAAGCCACCAACACCCCTCCAAACCCCAAAAGCTTTTTCAAAGTCTTAGCTTGTCTCCAAAGCAACCAATAAAGCTCTGACTGCATACAGAAAAGAACTACCACAGGATAAACACGCTTAATAAGGAAAACTGAAGGAGCTTCTGTAACTTGTCTCATATCTGTGAAATTTAGTAAGAAAGTGTCTAACACTACTGTCACCAATATTTCAATGGATTTTATGTATTAGTCAAAGCAGATCTAAACAAATAAGCAAGCATACAGAGAGTCTCACAGGGGAGCACACTATGAAAAAGAACCCCAGAGACGTTTAACTGATCAGCTTCCCTTGGCTATTAGTGAGAAGCAGGGGAGAAAGACAAAGTTTTGCTCAGTGAAGACTGAGAAGACTGTGATCCCTTGGAAAGAGACACAACAGCTTTTATCATTTGCCTTCCTTGAAATCCCTGTGAAGATAGAGCCAATGTGTGGTGTTCAGCATTTTGTATGTTCATCTTTTTACTCTCTTCTCCACCTCCAGAACATATTGAGAGAAGTACTTTCCATGGCAAAATCTATAATGATTCTTCAAATTAAACAGCACCGTGTCTCTGAAATGCTGAGGACAAGTTTTCTTTGTAAATTATTGGTAGCTTCAGGTAACTTCTGCCAAGTTAAAATCAATACACACTGAAAAAAATCCTCATGTCTTGCCACCTCAATTATTTTTGCATACAGGAACAGCACTGGTTTGGTTATGGTGGTTATGGCAGCAATTGATGGATTCAGTACTGAATAGTCTCACTGCTGCCTCTTAATGCACAACCTCAGTCTCTTACAATACCTTTAAAATAGTTTTGAAAAGCTAATACAGAAAAGAAAAACTTTCAGTCAAGTTTTTTATTCCTCAGGACTCTTCTATATTTCACTACGACACAATAAAAATTAACGTAAACCATGGTTCTGTAGATTTTCATCTTGGTGCAAGCTTGATGTATTAACTCTCCCCGTAACAACAAAAAGCCTGAAAAAAAAATGGTGGCTACTGCTCTAATATCGCTTAGTTTCTAAACATCTTCCACAGCAGTTTGTAACAGATATTTGACAGGCACCACCTGCTTGGAAGTCTGCTCTAGGCTGGTCACTGCCTAGAGTGGGAGGACACCTGACAGTTAGGGCTTGAAATGCAGCTCCCATCCTCAGCCCTCAAAAAAAAGAAAATTTTGCTGTAGACTACATTTTATTCAAACACAGGGTTTCACCAAGGCAATAGCTTTAAATTATTACAAAAATCTCTAAACACAGCAGCTTTCCTCATTCAGGATGAATGACAGCTACTGTTGTTGCTTTCTATTGCTTTCTAGAGAAGGGAAAGGAATAACTGTGATAAAGTGCAGCTCTGTCAAATTTTACATGGAAACAAGGAATGTGAAGCGAAGTCAGCATGGGTATAACTGTGAGCTACAGAAATAGTAGATAAGCATGAATGACAATGCAGACAGGAGGCGGTGGGACTGCAGCTCTTCACATGTGTTTTAGGCAGAGCTGGAACCACCTCAGTAATCAGAGATGTGCTTTGGATATCACAAAACACCGATCAGTGAGACCTCCTGCTAGAGAAGGACATGGGACGCAAGCAAGACTGCTGTCACCTGGTCAACTATACAGCTCCTCACTGGACAGCGTACTTTTCAAATTCTGCTCGTTATTTGCGCACACTTGGTGTGACTGTGGCAACTCCAAATGCATTAAAATGTTTCGTTTTAAAAGTCTGTTATGTAAACTCAGTCAAAGCCACTTTAAGAGGGCAGTTTCAAAAGCCAGCCTAGAGTCTTCTCTTCAAAGATGAGAAAAAGTCTCTGATCTGAGGATGAAAGAGTTTCGGTTTTGTTTGTCCAAGCACTGCAGGTAATTATACTAATGTGAATCAAATGTTAGACCTGCTGACATTTAGATCCTGTCATGTTATACAGTACATCAAAAGGGCGAAAGATGGGACATAATGCATAGCTCTAGAATTTAAGTAGTTATCTCAGAAAGCTAATCATTAACTATTGTGGTAAACCTTGGGTGAGGTCATTATTGGAAACCAGGCAAGTAAGATAAGGAAAAACACTATGCTGGAAAGGTTAGGTCAAAGGAATTAAAGGCAAAACCAAACAGTGCAAAAAATGTTTGAGCATAAAGAGTAGCTATATATGTCAATGTTTAAATTGTCATTCTTGTAAATGAACTCCAAATTTCCAGAAGACCAAAAAGCTCGAAGCAGCCTCTTTTGGCCTCATGAACAGAACTGGAAATAACTTATTCTAGAAAAGCTCATTTATTCCATTACCAACTAATGTGTCTCTCACCAAGCACCTCAATCAGGTAGAGCAAATCTCACTCGGCATGAAGTTGACTGGATGAAATTTAGAGACCAAAAATGACATATATTTAATAAATCAAGTTTAGTATATTAAAATGTCCAAAAAAAAGTTTAGAAGACAGAATTGTCATTTTCACCTAATAGGCTGTTGAAAGATCTTTCAATAGTGTTTAATCTGTAAATGCTGGGTAGACAATACCTATTTTTCTGCTACAATCTGATTAAATGACAGGGAAGAAAACAAAAAAAAAACGTGAAAGACTGTAATGAGAGAGGGATTCAATACTATTCAAATCAAGCGTTCCTTTTCAGCCACTGAACAAGGTAATTTAGACACCAGAAGTGAACCTAGTAGGCTTTATCTGAATATTAACAACACAGCAACAAGAACAGCAACCCATCATCCAGGTGAAGCATAGGTGTCACAAGCTCATAGTAAGAGACTGCTTTTAATATATAGATACCACAGCATTTACTTGCTCCATATTCTACCTTCAAGGCAGCAAGAGTGTGAATCACCTACTGAGGTACACATTTACAAAAACGCTGTATTTACCATACCACATTTTTAGTATCATAATAATGACAACAAAACCAAAAATGTTTTCCACAGCTGTTACTTGGACACCAGACTCAGATCTGTTTCAGTAGGAATTGGGTTGTCAGCACACTACAGGCATCAGAGCCAACAACAAACTCTTTAATAATGAACCCAAATGCACTATACAAATGGGGTCATCTCTCTTATGCACAGCAGAGCTTCTCACATCCTGTCAGAAAGAGCCTCAAAGGAGAAGCTATTGCTTGACTATTTTCTGAGATTTCTCACACAGACATGGCAACAGCAGTCAAGGTCAACCTTATCTAGCCTTGCAAAGATAGCACAGGTATCAACACGATCATTTTACAACTTGCATTTAGATATATCCAAATATGTAAAGCAGCTGTAGTATGTTTTGATCTCAATCACATTACCAAGGCATGTTGCAACACCATCACCCCCACACCCCCCAAAGTATAATGATAACAAAATATCTTGACCGCATATTTTCAGAGTTCATGGAAGTTGTCTGGACCTATTAATACTTCCTGTGAACTGACTTGATAAGCAGTCTGTCAAATATTCTTTCAAACAAACTGCAATTAACCAAAACCATATGACAGAATGAGGATGACAACGTAATTTCCTTCAGAATGAAACAGGCTTAAAACATCCCTAGAAAAATTAATGCACTTTTCTTTTTTAAATGTTAAAACCAGTAAATAAAGTGACAAGCTTTTATCACATCGATATCCCTCTCTAGCTGATGCTCAACTCTTAAGGCACAGATGATAATTGAATCAATACCCAAAAGGCTAGAGTACTTCAAATCAGCTGTGGACACACAAGAAGACAGAACAAGTCTCAGCCTAAATATCTGCTTTGCTGATTGTCAGCTGGGAAACAAACCTCAAAACAACAAGACCCTCAAGTCTTCAAATTAACAATTAAAAATACAAAAAAAGCAAAAGTAAATCCCAGGCATGCCTGCCTTCACTCAAACTCAAGACAGATTAAATACCAAAGAAATCTAGTTCTGGTGTCAATCACAGAAGTATGGCAGGTGTTCAGGATTACTTTGGCCAGGATCTAACTGGAGTAAAACGCTGCTACACACATATATCTCTCTTTCTGATCTATCAGAAAGCAGCAAGCACAGCAGTACTCCCCACAGCGATGCTAAAAATCTTTGGCTACTTCTCACATATTGAAGAGGTGGCAAAACCTCTTTTAGTATCACCTGGGTTAAGGACCTTTGCAACAACAGGGAGGAAAGGGACTACAGTATGGGGTGAATACACCACCTGTCTTTTTATTCGTTCTGCAGCATACAGCACAGAAGCAGCAGCTTTTTGCCAAGAAAGCTGGACACAAGAACACAGGTCCATAAACAAGTTTTGTTCGTAGCACTGCACAACAGGATTAAAAACAGTTTAAGCATACTTCTCTGAGTCAGCACATACAAACTGACCTTTATCTCTCCCTAAGTAGTTTGAAAAAAAAAAACCAGAAAAAAACCAAAAATTTTCTCATGTGATTCCTAGCTAGACTGCTGTCTAAATGAGGGGGAGAAGGATCACAAAGTTTGTGTCTGCATCTTCTCTGCAGGTGTAATAGGGATCCAGCAGCCAAGTCACTTGGGAGGCATCTTTTTGGTAATAGGAGCGATCTGTGCTTTCTCCTTGACTCTCCCTGGTGACAAGAATTCTTGCACTTCTTCCAGCAGCTGATTCAAAAGAGAGGTTAGTCCCACATTACACAGAAATAGTGTTTAATAGCTACCCTTGGCTAACAGAACTAAAAAGTATGAGCTTCCTCCCACAAAGGACCAACGTTTTTGAATCCCCCCTCCCCATAATGAATCAGAAAGAGACAAAAATCTCAAAGATTGTTCGTGGGCCTTCCTAAGAGACTTGGCACTGATAAAAAGTCCTCAAATAACTTACGAGGAGCTTGCTATCCATAATTCTCTTTAATGATTTTTTTCAAATCATCAAAACATAGACAAAATCCAATAAAAGCAAGTAAAATACGTTGCAGCAACCATGATCTAAGTTAAGCTTCTTCATTAATGGTAACTGGCCTCAACACACAGGCCAGCCTCATCAGAGTTTTCTCCCCGGTTATTTTTATTTCAAACTGAAAAGAACAATCTTTTTCAAAATCTAAGCCAAAACTTGAACTCTCCAATGAACTAGAAGACTTTCAGCAATTCTGGCAATCTTTACTAGTCCATACAGACCCATTGATATAACCAGCTGGGAGGCAGGTTCTAAATCCGTACCTAGTTCAAGGGTGACTTTTTTGGAGATAATGGAAAAATTACGTGACTTCTTCAGGACCACAAGAAATTGATGACCTGACATCTCATTCTACTTCTCTGATAAAACTCTGGAGATCAAGGAGTGTATCGACTGTTGACTTTAAAAATTGTCTGACAATCAGGTTAGAAGTGGGCTACTCAGCAGTATCTTGATCTTTCCTGGCCTACAGAGAAAGAAAAACTCTGTAAGATTATAAAAAAGTCCTTGCAAAAGAAGAATCTAACACAATAGATTTACTCTCTCTTCTTTTAAAATATAACCAGCTGGGTTCATATAGCTCATTTAACTCTGTAATCACTCACCTATCAAGACAGGATAAGCTAACCCAACACAGGTATCCAAGAAATCTATTCAACCTGACCTGAATCAGGGAATTAACATTGGGAATATAAAAAAGCTCCTGAAAACTGTTCTTCAGAAAGTTACCAACACTAATGCAAGAAAGTATATGCACATCTAAAGTAGAAATTCATACAGAAAATGCCTCTAATAAAACTCAATAAAATGCAAAAGCTGAATTTTATCTTGTCTGTGTTCATGCAGTTTGCCATAGGAGCATGTTAGCTGAGAAAACAGAAGAATGTTGCACAAGCTGGGGCAGTGGTGATAAAAGCAAGGCAGCTGTGCCCAAGACTCGGTATACTCCCTATTCAAAAGACCTCAACTTCTGCAATACTCACTCTTCACTTCTCCACAGGGAAGCAGAAAGTCAGTCAGCAAAAATACTGCACCAGTTAGCTGGTCAGTTTTTAATTAATACTTTTATTAATACCAAGTCATCATGGAAGGGGCCATAATGCATTTGACAGAATCCCTGTATAAAAAGGAAAAGCTACCATTGACTATTCATGGCCCATTATTATAGTTGTCATTATTCAGCTCAGGTGGTGAGGATGCACAGAGTCAGGTGCTGAAAATTTGTCTTTCCAGATCCCAGGCTACCATTCCCAGTCCCAGCTCTCTCACCTTCACTCACAGGAACAGGGAATGAAGTAATGAGACCAAAAACAGAGAAAGTTGCGTTATGAGTGTTCCCAGCACAGGATGTTACACCAAAAGGGATCCCAGGATGGTCTGCAGCTGGGGCCATATGGAATTGCCCTGGCAATGCTGCAAGATAGATGACCATTTCCATAACCCTCCTTCTGCAATCTCACTCTTTCTCACATAACATACATTGCATCCTTGAAGTGACAGACATTTGCCAAGGACATGAAATGCAACAGTGCAACTTCTAGCTCTCACGTACCTTCTCTAGTCATGCCATACAAGATTCACAATGGCAGCTCTAACAAGTAAAAAGAACCCTTACATTCAGGGGGCAGCCGCAATAAAAGAGCATGTTCTTCCCTTGAGGTGATCCCCTGTGAGGTGAAGGCAGTAGGGAAAGGTAGTGGCAGCCAAGTCACAGAGGAGATGATAAAATGTCAGATTCCTGGCACTACAAAATGGCAGCTGAACCCTGGCAAAATGCCAAGCTGTTCAAACAGTGAATTGAGGAGTACACGGGGCCATAATTATGATTAGCATAATAAGAGAGTGGTACAACAGCTACCTAGTTACTCTGAAGGGTCATGGAGAAATCATAACAAAGCAAAGTTTTAAGGAGAGACACAAAAGAAAACAATGACGTAGCTGCTCAGTGGGTTTTACCCAGAGGTTCTTCCATGCGTGAAGTGCGGCCCCGGAGAAAGTACAAAGACTATTTAAGAGATCAGGCTCTGAATCAAGAGCGGCTGGCCGTGCCTGCAGAACTCGAACGGCTCCACAACATATAAAAGATCATATGAAAAGTGTGACACTGAAGACAAAGGACTTTACGAGAAAAATAGGCTGTTTGTGTAAATTTGAATAAAACCTGGGCTCTACAGAGTCATTCAAAAATTCTTCCTTTCTAACTAGAAAAGACTGTTTTCTCTTTTCCTCGAATGAAGCAGAAGACATAAAAATACGAGAAAATTTGACAAACAAAATCAGAACATTCTGATATTTACATTGTTTAATTTTGAATGTCATATAAACAATGATTTACAGATCCATTGCTTCATGCAATTAGCCAGATGTCTGGGTGAAATTAATCAAAGTTGTAATAAAATTATTAAACATTTGAGTTTCAGATGTAAAGCTATAAGGATATGAAAATTTCTAGATTCACTGTACTTAGTACATCTGGAGGAATATATAGACAGAGTTGAAGTTTAAAATCAAAAATTGTCTTTGCAAACAGAAAGATCAGAGTTTTCATTGAGATCTGAATTCCACAGAAGACACTGAGATTCTGCATATAAAAAAACCACCCTTATTTAGTAGGCACAATCTGGACCTACATGAACAGCATTTTTACTGTTTACACATTATCACCTCCCTTTTTCTCTATGCTGCTTCTGCTTCTATTAACATTTTCCATTGCCACAGACACCAAGAACCTTGTGCATACAAAAAATGCTTCTCCCAAGGCAAGGTCAACTCTTTCCCATACAAGACAACCATATGCTGTACCCTGAGCGTCATCCATCAAGACAACCTAAGTTACAAGCTAATACTGCTATTGAGATCCTTCATCTCATTTGTTATCATGTGATACCAGACTAAGATACCAGATACACATCAACTAAAGATGTGCTTTTTGGATTTTAGAGGTTAATGTAGTTGGACTGTAAAAAACCTACCCGTGTATCTTCCCCTTGCTTTCAAACATCACTTTTTCCCTATCTAAAATCCACAAAGTCATGGATTTCTCCAATCTTTGGAAAAAAACCAAAACAACAAACCTAAAACCCAACAAAACATAACCCTTGATATTAACTGACTTCTTTCTAAGCACCTACACCAACAGAAGTGAAACCCACCTTTAGAATATAATAAACTTATGACTTTCAAGCGCTGGCATCCCCATAAGGGAGATCATATTCTTCTTCTTGGGCACTGAAATATTTCTACCATCATAAATCCTTCCTGACAGCAATATCTGGCAAACATTACTTTAACTTATGCTTTTTCTAGCTTAATCACAGCTTTGCTATGTACAGCAAAAGACTTTGATATGTACTGGTGCAAGCTAAGCTCAGGGACATACACCTAAGACACAAACCTTAATTCTCATTTGCATTGTAAACCATCATAACACTGGATTGAAACAATTTACCCTGTAAAAGTTCATCAATCTGTAACATACTTCAGAACACAAACTCAGAAAAGCACACACTGATTTCCCCCATTAGGACATCTACTTATTAAACTTTTCATCCTCTTGTTAATAAATCCTGTATTTTAGCTCATTTTAGAACACACATTTATTCCAGGAATAGGTGTGTATCTAATGCGACATGAAGAAAAATGAGAATCACCATCCCTCTTGCCCAGTAATTTTGCATAGATTACTATATACACAGCAGTGACAGGAAAAAAGATACGCTACTGTTAAATACTATTAGGACTGAAGAAGCAAAAGAACACACTATTTGCTTTTCAAATGCAGATTCTAAAATGCTGACTTGTAGCGATTCTTAGTTCTGGATTTTGCTACTGTTCACAGTTAAACGCATTATAATCACAGAACACGTCAGCAAGTAGTAGAAAGCAAGATCTTTGCTTTTCAAAAAATTGTACTTTGACAGTAATGAAAAAAATTCACAACTGACTGTCCTTACATTAAATATCTAACTGTTTGTAATGGAAGGACAAACTCAGTAGTTTTTGTAAGCTCCAGCTCACCCACCCTGTAACTCAGAAAAAGAAAGAACGCAAACTAATCAACTGTCAGACTTAAGTGTTCAAACTAATAATCCTGATTTGCTCATTTAAAAAATATTAAGTCACTTACAGAACTGGATGAACAATCAGCTCTGGACTATATGATTTGATTACTGTTGCTGCATCTTTGGTACAAAACACATGGGACAAATCTGCACCCTAAAAAAGAAAATTCGCAAACAGAATTACCAAATTTATACTTAATAATAACTTTATAATTCCAAAGTTTACTCAGTGAATAATTCACTTGAATTTTACTTCTCAGTAGTTCAAGCAAACTTTATTTCTTCTATTTTGGCACAGACTATCATGCAATGTTTTGGAGAATTTTTTTTTTGTATCCAACTTCCAATGTATTTTTTTTCTGTTTCTCACCAACAGGACGACTGAAAACAGTCATTGTGTTTTGAACCTTTATTCACTTCAGAAATGTTTCTCATTTGCAGATGAGTAAAGACTAAAATGTCACATGTACAACGGGAAGAAAGGCAAAAGAACACAGCTGAACAAGAGACAAGTTACATTACAGAGGAAAGATAGTACTGTAATATAATTGCAAAATAAAGCTATGGCAATCATGTGTATCTTTCCAGCCCTACCATTTTTACTCAGTGGGCCAGATCCATATCACTTAAAGGCTGGCACAATTTTGACAACACCCCTTAAGTTAAATAAACATTAATAAAAATTTAATAAACAAGCTTCTGTTATCAACTCAAAAAAATCAGACATACGTATAAAAACTATGTAAGCAGTGACCAGAAAGCTTGATCTTGTACCTGTCTTGCATTCTAACATTTCCCAAGGTTAAGAAAGTGTCTGTTCTGCTTTGTTACTATACATTTAACATTTCAAGCTACTAAACAATGCAGAGAATTGATCCTGTGACTCTTTACGTGCAGATGTAATGATCTGAGACCAAGTGACTTCAATAGGGGCCCTCCTAGTATGCTATTGTACTTGCACAAAGTGAACAGAAAGCTGAGCAGCCTTGGTATCTTATAGAAGATCATTAAATAATGTAATTTCAGTTTTAAATCCTTGAGGGACTGCAACCTGGGGGTGGGGTGGAAATACTGGGACTGGTTACCTACTTATTGAAACAAATCTTCAAAAGAGAAACATACACAATGGACTGAAAGTACTGACAGACTACAGAGTACTGAAAAGTATATGTGAGGGAAGTATCGTTTTTTTTACATTTGAATAATGACCACTGTATTTACATAGTCCACAGTAAATATATTTTTAGCCAGTTAATATGTCACTACAATAAGGAAGCTCACACTTCTAGGAAAAAAAAGCTTAAAAAATACTTCTGCTGAAGATTATAATGTAAATAAAATAGGCTATTAAAAATCACATTAAATTTAACCAACAATCTTTAGACTTACAGCACCTAAGAATTTTAGTAGCCTGAAGTTGTAGGGTTTGAAAGTTACTTCATTCAACACACTTATCAGGTCCAGAAAAAAATTCTGAAGAACTGACTGCAGCACTGAAAACACAACTTTAAGCATTAATGTCAAGCTGCATTGACATTGCAATGTTGTCCACTTTTGGAGAAAATATTTCATCAAGTTTTGAAAGTTCCTATCCAAGTTTCTGTTAAAACAGTTCTGCCTCCTCGAATCTTCAGTTTGTTAACATATGTTTAACTTGTACAGAGAAAATATGGAAAATATAGCAAATGACACATATATTTCCACAAATCCAGGACTAAGGATTTTCGTTGTTAAATAAAAGACCTTTTAGAACTCAAAACTCCACATGCAGCACAGAATGAATGCTTTTAAAAAAATGGCACTTAGCCAATATAAATGATGAAAAGTTCATTTTGGATTGGTATAAAAGAACACGTACCACTTTGAGAGCTGTAATTGCAGCAAAATATGGTGCTCCAGTGTATCTAGAATGAAATACAATTTAGGTTAGGAAACACAGTCATGAGATTGGATAATCTTAAAATTAGCCTGCCATAATGAAGTCCCAAACTGAAGAGCATATTTTTCTAGGTTTTCTCTTTTTTTTTTTCTCTAAAAGACAGATAGAGTCTTGCTATACTGAAAACAATCTCAAACCTTGTTCTGATTTCAAAGGTGCAGGATTTCACCTTAGCCACTTGATCCTTTCATAGAAATATTTATAAAGCTCATGCCCTAAAAAAAAAGCAAACTTTTCTCAGACAACCAACTTAAAAGTTTAGAGACAAACAAAACAAAACAATGGTCAAGCACTGCTTTCAAGTCAAATCTGGGATCTGTGACCTGGATCAGTCCCATCTGGTTTTAGATGCTGAAATAAAGTGCCAAAACTGTGATTCCAGTTGCCCTAAATTCTCTTTATGAAGACTGAAGAGAGATATGGACAGAATCACCCTCCAGAGGTGCTTACTTCTGCCAAGAGGTAAGAACCTAAGCCCATCTGACCAGCAGGAAAACTAACTCTTGGCTAATCAACCCAGCTATAAGACAGCACTTTTTTGCTCGTCATGGAATTTTTATTAATGGCAGATGTCCAACAGCAGATCTCTCTCACAGGAGAAAGATTCCATCTCTGTTCCAAGTGGGGAAAATGAAAAACAGGAAGGTGTAGTGGCTCATTCAAAGTATTGTGCAGATTACTGAACACGGTCAAGAAAAGAATAGCACCTGATTTCTTTCTAGGTCAATACAGCATTTAACTGATTTATACTTTATCTCTTTTTTTTTTTTTCCCTGAAACACGCTATTTCTATTACTCCAGAACATAAAACAAGGTATTGACAAAATCTAGCAACCACCACAATTTATCATAATAAAAAGTGTACAGTAAGAAAACACTCTATTTCTGATTTTAAGAGACCCAGTTCCCAAGATACCAAAATGTATTAAAAAAAAATTCAGATGTGCCACTGTCTTACTCTATTCTACTTATTCTAGAACTTCACCATGCAATGGGAAAAGAGTAACACTGAAAGCAGAGAGAATGGGTTGGTCAAAAAACAGAGAGAAGGCAGACATAAGACACAAAGAGTGTTCCGTTTCAACCACATTTACTACAAAATTTTGCAACACAACTGCAGGGAAACCTTTGATAAGTATGCATGATCATGATGGACTAGTAAAGCTCTCTGGAAAATACTCATGGAAGGTGAGTTTGAATGGCTTCTACAAGTACATATGACATCCTCAAACTCTCTCAGAAACAAAAATAAAATCTCTGTTTAACTTACTCTTGACATCCTCCAACAATGCCTATACGTCCATCTTGACCTTTATGCCTTTTCCCTGTTAAAGGAGGGATAACATTGCGCACCAGTTGAAAAATATTCTCCATATCCTTTAGAGAGTGCGTTCTGTGCAGTGAAAAAGATCTCTCTATAACTGAAAAGAAGAAAATAAGTGTTACTTTAAAGTATGTTCTTCCTTAAACTACTATCAGCATTTCTTTTGAAACACTCATAAACACTGATAAAATCAGAGATACAAAGTGACATACTTCTTAAAACCAAATGCTTCATCACTCAAAGGAAAACAGTGACTAGAGAAGGTGATCATTTTAAAAACGAATTTAGGGTCTGATGCAAAGAATATTCCCATTGACTGTTCACAGTCCTAATTTAGGGCTTAGATACAGAAAGAAACAACCACCCAGAAGAAATAACCGGTAGTTACATGAACATTTTGTAACTAGAAATATCTTCTTAGTTCAGCCTGAAATCACTTCCACAAATAAACTCAACAGTAATAGGTACACTTAGTAAGGGCTAAACACATACAGACACAGAGCGAGCACAGAGCAACTAAAACCACATTTCAAATGTACACCCTACCTTATTTTTTGCTTCCCCTTAAAGACTTCCACCTCTTAGCAGAACCACGGCCTATCTCACTGCTTTTTTTATTTTGGCAGATGGTTACAAAGCATAATGAAAGTCTTTCTGCAAAACTATAATCCAACTCGCTGGATGCACAACATTACAAATAGCACACAAAGATAATTTTTAGCTATAATACCACTACAGATCTCTGATGTCAAGCTACATATTAAAACAACTGCACACTCAGAAGGCTACATATTCAAATTAGTGTTTCAATAGACTAGAAAAATTTAGAAGAAGAAAGTATTTCAACAATTACAAATAAAGAGAAACTGTTTACCTAACTTAGGACAAATTTGAAGATCAATACTTCTAACAACAATGAGTTAACTATAAATTGCAGCAAATACACTAAAAGAATAAGTTCTTGTATTTCAACAAAGCTCCTCATTAACTGCACAATTCTGTTCAGAAGAGGGGTTTATTTGAACATTAGTATTAGTCTCCTAGATCATAGCTCTCGTTTTTCACAGATCTTCTAAAAAGTTTTCAAGGAACTGCTATATAGTAATACATTATTATGTAAAAATCTCCCATGATACTCCTTATTTTCAGCTGTATAAAACCTAGTAACTCCACCCCCTAATTCCAAAATTGCGGGGGGTGGGGGGTGGAGATGGTGGTGGTGGTGGTGGTGTAGGAAAAACTGTTCCAGAAATTTTGGACATAATGGGGAAAAAATGTGAAACACATGAAAACTCTGCATCTGTGCACTATCAGCAGAAAGCATCTTTTTCTCCGTCTTCCACCGACTCTAAACCTAAATCAGACATACTAATCTTCAGTAATAAAATGCTTTAGTGTTCAATAATGATAAATACTCCTGGCTGATCTTTTGCTTTTAAAATCCTTCTATAATACAGGCATCCAATTCTTGGTGAGATTTTTTTTTTTTTTTTTTAAAAAAAAAAGGAAAGAAAAAGAAAAAAACACCCTGTTTTGGACTATGGCCAAAATAGCACTGCAGTGACCCAGAGGAGAACAAAACGCTCATCTCCTCTGGAAATAAGGCAGATTATTGTCTTTAAATCACATTTCATACACTCACTGGTTTTCAAGCACACAAGAAATATACTTATCATACAGCTTGCAACCCTTAGAGTGCAGTGTTCTTAAGAAGGTCCTCTGTTTCTTTGTTGTTTTTTGTTTATATGTAAAGTGATTGCATAATAAAAAGGGAGAAAACAGAGAATTGTGCAAACAGCAATTCTTAATAGAGCCCCACTCTATCTACAGAATCACTAAGGCATATTTAGCTATATACAACTGAAATCTAAAATCCTTATCAGATATGCTAACTGAAGCATTATTTTCACATTTTTTATAGCTTTATTACACCTTCACCAATTAAAATATTAAAATAAAAAATTAAAATATTATAATCCTGAGCTGCTCTTGCTATAGTTAAATATATATAATGCATTTTTGCACAGTGTAGTATGATTGTACACCTACATGATGAAATCTAAACTTTAGTTTCAACTCTACAGATACTGAAACTCTTTCAACAAAAAATGTCTCAGAAGTAATGGCAAGGCCTTGTAGGTACTATCACCTCAGTCCAGAACCTTAAACAATTTCCTAAAGGAATTTCTAAAGCGCTTCAGGTTTCCTTTTAATTTAAATGTAAAAAATAACACTTAAAACACAGAATTCATACACAGGCTGTAATTTACCTACAGAAGTTTGCTGCCATCAACTATCCAGTCAAGAAACACCACCAAGTCAGCCAGCCTAAACCTTCAATAGGCCTAACCACCCAGTCCCTCATGCATTTTACAGGGAAACACAGTAGGTAACAGAACTGAAAAGGTTCCAAGATCCTCTCAAGTAATCAGAGAATGCCCTTTAGGGTCTGGCAGCCCAGATTATTATTCAGCACTGAGGCTGGGTGGTTTTCTTTCTCTTCAAACCACACTTTCTTCACCCAAGCAGTGTGAAATACAGAATTCAAGCAGAACAAGACTTATTTCATTTCCACGCGGCAGGCTACAACCACTAAGCCCCAAACTGACTCTGATTTCAGCACTGATAACAGTATCCCCGTTTTCCTCCTGCCCATGCTGTCTACCTCCATGTACAAAGAGACTATGATAAAGATAAAATGACATGGAGCCACAGATCCTGAGTCTGTTAATGAATGCCAATATCTGATTATCAGCTTCTGGCCCACACATAAGGTACAGAAGGAAAAGTCTGTGCATAAATTCTAATTCTAGAGTTATTACTTTGCCTTTTTCTTCAAAATAAATTCAGACGCCCAAAGAATTTATAAATGAGCTGGTGTAGAAGAAAAATATATACCAATATTTTCATCTTCTATTATACCCACTACATATAACGATGCTTAATTTAAAGATAAGATTCAGAATTTCGATTAAAAGAAGCTGGATTTTAACATTTTATGGAGTTCAGTGTAGGCAAAACTTGACTCTTTTCCCAACCCTGAAAAAAACACATGCACAGCCTTAACTTTTCATGTACTGGGTTACACCTGTTAACAGCAGCAGAATTTCCGCTACAAGGTACCTAATGTTTCCAGACAACTTTCAGCAAAGGTGCTACTTGCCTTTTATATATAAAACTTCTAACTTCACTTTACAGAACTGTGAATGTGGAAGGAAGTCCCCAATGTTTATAGGGTTTGAAAGGTTTTATTTTTGCCCATCAGAATTTGTGTCACTGATGTATCTATATTAAATAATCAGTACAATGGTACGAATGAAGTTTTAATTTCATTTTACATCAGACAGACACCTTCACCACAATATTAAATAATTCCAATTAGCTTTTATTTTCAAAAGCTACTTACTACCAGTGCTTTCACACAGAAGTTTAAAAAAAAACCTAGCTTTTATTTATGCTATAGAAGGAAGTACCTATCGGTGGAGAAAGTGCTGCTGTCATAGCATTATAATTAAAGTTATCCCCATATGAACGATGGTTCGCTCTCTGAGGCGGACTTGCTGGTATAGATTGTGACCTTTGTGATACCGTAGAAGAAATTCCTGCCAACATCTGTCCCAACATCTGTAACATCTGGAGCTCTCGAGCATGCTCAGCTTCCCGACGCTTGTCCTCAATTTTGAGCCTCTGCTCTTCATATCTGTAAAATTTCTCTTCTGTATCCACACTCTGCTGCAGGAATTTTTCCATCATTTTATCCAATGTTAAATTTGCATGGCGTTTTTTTGATCTTTTGGGCTGATTGAGAGGTGGGGTAATAGTCGGAGCATTGATTTCTTTAAAGCCTAAAACAAGAAGAGACACAATTATTTTTCTGAAGAAAAGTAATTTTCTAAGAAGCAGTTATAAAACTCCCTATTGAGATGTGCACCTAATGTGCCACAAAGTTGTTAAACTTCTTCAAGGTGAATTGTATTTATTTCAGAGTACCAAAGCAAAACCACAAGCTTCTACAAAGTTATAAATGTTACAGGAAAATCACACAGAGGCATCTTTTAATTGTTGTAGTACTAAACTTCAACAATAGGAGTCTTTTTGATCTTCTAAAAAGGTTTAAGTGAAGGCTATTAAATAGTATAGTCTCATTTGTGTATTGCAGGTAATTACATTAATCTAAATTGAGTTTCAGTCTGTTGGCATTCTGGATTTGCATTTCAAAAGACATTAGCGTAAACAACTCTTTGATGGGTTTTTTGTGCAAAAGAAGGTTGGTAAGATGTCAGCCAATTGGCCGATTCCTCAGTGATGTCAACTTCTGAAGACAGGTTCATGTTTGTATTAAAACCACAGCATTAATCTAGATTTAAAACAAACAAACAGCACTGTCCCCCCTCCTCCACAACACAAATACGGAGCCGAGGGTAAAGAATGAGCAAGGAAAGGACAGGCTTTATCTAAGGGCTGTTTCTGTCCACATGCCCGCTAAAGTTAGCAGTGTTTCTGAAACAACTCGAGCTACTAATTACGTAAACGCTCGCCCCTAGATTTCTCGCCCATCTGCAACAATAAGCAGATTTTTCAGGTATTATCGCCATCATCATTTTAATGCCGATTAACAAAATTGTACAATAGTCTGCAGGGAAGAGGCGAATCCTCCAGCGAGGATGCCCGTTTTCTTGTACGGCGCTACCTGACACTTTGTCTTGCTAATCTCTGCGCTAGTTTTCCATTGGTTTCCTATTGATAAACACCGATAAAAACTCACTATGGTCTCCGTCCCCCGGCATCTCCCCCTACCCGGTTTGCGGCGTTTCCCGCCCCCGCAGAAGCCCGCTCCCCTTCCAAGCGGCGGCGTTCACGGGGGGGCAGGGGGAAGCTCTCAGAAACGAGCAAGGTGGCGGGGGGGGCAAGGGGAGACACGCAGCAGACGGGGCGAGCGCAGGAGGGTAAGGCAGAAGCCACCAGAAGCACGCTAGCTGGAGAGAGGCACCGGCAGTTGGGCTGCGAGAGCCCCGGGCGGGCCGCGCTGCCCGAGGGGTGAGGGGAGGACACCCGGCGCTGGGAGCCCGCCGGCTTTACTCACCGTCGCCCGGAGGCACGGGGATGGCAAAGGAGGGGCACTCCACTTTGATGGGGTGGTCGGCGTAGGAGGAACACTCCCCGGAGTCCTCGGTGAAGTTGTCGCGGGGGGACTCCAGCTCGGCGTCCTCGTCCAGCTCGGCGTCCACCTCC
>JAVJGJ010000014.1:62476240-62498331 GCA_035590215.1 Microhierax caerulescens | reverse complement strand
CCCCTGGGCCTCCTGCCGCCGCCCGCGCCGCTGGGTGTCGGGCGGCGGGGTGAGGAGCGGGGCGGGCCGCGCAAGGTGCGCCCCGGCGGCGCGGCAGTGCGCCCAGGGCGACTGTGTGGCAGGGCCCGGCCCGGGAGCTGAGAGGTAGAGCCGGGAGCGCTTGGTGCGGCCGGCGCGGTGCTTTGGGGCTGCCTTCCTAGCCCGTTTAGTTGGAAGCAATTAAAACCTCCTCGGAATTACCATTTATTGTTCCCTGCATTTGAAAGCTCATCACGTCCCTCACCTCACCAGGCATTTCTGAGCAAACACCTGGGGTTTATGAGTGTGATTCATTTTTCAGCTATTTCTAGCTCAGATACGTCATTTTAGAGTGCTATTCTTGTGATATTGTCTTTGACTCTAAACCACACCAGAGCCGGTGGAAATACTGGCTGATGTTCACCTCTGGTCCTATGGCACCTACTTAATTTAGACAATAAATCAAAACACAGCATCACCTAGGAAAAACTAACGTGATTATATGCATGAGAAATCTGAAACATTAAAGCTCAAAACAGCTGTAATTTCTGCTCTAGACCCCTGGGTATTTCAAGCAAGAGTGTCATTATTAACTCATAAAAGCTTCTAGCCTAACTACAGCAGTAAAATGCTGATGTTTCAATCAATTAGTGTTTTGAAGGGGTGAAGACAGACAACATTTGCCTTTACTGTTGTGTGTTATAGATAAGCTGTGGTCAAACAGGCCTGCTGGTGGACCAAACCCAAGCAGGAGAGATCTGTGCCCTTCAGCTTCAGAAGCATCGCTGTAAACAGGCATGCAGGCTGCAATACAGACAACCTGAGCTTTTAGTAACCCAGATTGAACAGTAACCCACGTACCAGAGCAGAACTTGGATGTCTGACAAGTTCACTGTAATGTATTAACTTGTTCATTGAAAAATTACTCTTCTATAGGTCCTGGTATCTGGTAAGATTTTAATAGCAACACTGGGTCAGTAAAATTTGCCCTCTATTCAGGCAGCTTAAATAACACTTTTTACACTTTGATTATCTGTCTGTGTGGCAACCCAAAAGACAGATTCAATGGCCAATCATGTTTAGTTTTTACATGAGTTTTCACCCAGAAAAAAAGGTTATTGGATTGTTGAACCACCACATTTCTTACACTCGTGTTTTGATTCCAACTGGAAGGATAAAGAGCGTGTAGATTTCCTGTAACTCCAGCAGTGATGTAATGTCTGGAAGAGAGGAGGGAATGAACAATGTAAATGTTTTTTTCATCTCATCAGGTATCTCTGGCTCCACCAAAAACACGTTGTGCCCAAGAAAACAGAGAGGAAGGAAGATACAGTTGTAATGTTTTTCACTGGGTTCTCTGGTTTCCTTTGTAGCAGAGATGGAAGCAAGTTCTTCTGATGCTGCAGAGCCCTTAGAAGTTGTTTGTGGATTCAGTGAAGTTTCCAGGACCCAATTCTCAATTCACATCTAGAAGAAAACCTAAGGGTATCTATGGGCTTCCTCTATGCCAACGTTGTTAGGTTGTTTTGTACAACCTTGACACCAACTAAAACAGTTTAGCTACTACTATTGGCCTACATGAGTGTAAGAACTTTGACCAAAAGACATTGCTGCCTCTTAAATATTCTACTATTCTAATTCAAGGTACCTTCTTTTGGTATGGCACTGGCTGCCATCTTCATACCCTGTACAGTATAAATCCATAACGACCAGTGCCATCTTGGAACCCAGCATCAGCGATGTTACTTAACTGGAGGATGGGGCAGGGAAAAAGAGCCTTTTACAGAACTACAGAAGGTAAAAGGTGTATGAGGCAAAAGTTCACACACCCATATAGAATTAAGAGAAAAAACAACTGCAAGAGGCACTTAATTCTTTAGGTATATAATGTGTGGTGCATTTTTTATCAAGCTTCTTGGTCTGACAGTCCTGTCACTTTGCTTGTCTGTTTGCTTGTCAATCTCTTCCACTGAGGGAGGAATTCCTGAGGAATTCCCTTTCCTGCCTTGGGCAAAATCCTTCTGGCTTCATTGCTTGTTGCTCCATTGCTGGTCCCTACCTCTTTCTCCTTCTCTAGCTCTTGATCTCAGCCTTCAGTTCCAGCATTTTAACCCTTATCTAGCTGCACTGTCACCACATCATATCATCCTTATTAGTGGTATAATTACTGCAACCTCTTTCTCCCCTGCTACACAAAGACTAGCCATCGATGGCCAACCTGAGAATGTCCTACTACTGTCAAGGTAAGCAAGAGCTTGGAGGTTTGACTTAGTAGTAGATGGCAGCAGTCACTGAGAGCTGATGCTTGCTGGGAACAGAATGTATATGCACAGATAGGGTGATGTATGGACTATAAGTTAGACGTCCCTAGGTAGAGACCCCAAAATAGTGACCACTCGGGACCATTTTGTGGCCTCTTCTGCAAGTTCCTGCTCAACCTTTGTTCATAGTATTTCTGGGTTTGGTTTTTTTTTTTCCTTCTGATCACTTTAGATGTAAGATCACTTACATCTGAGTCCTTGTCATCCATTTGGCAACTGTTGTGCAACCCTGCCTACCCATCCCATCCCAAGGTGAAGGTGAACAGCAGGTGGCAATAGCAGAGCTTGCAACATTCTCTGTGTTCTCGCCACAAATAATTGTCAGCCTGTACTGGAATCATCATTTAATTTCATAAATATTGTAAATATATCCATGTTAATGACTCTAACAGGAGGTTTAAGCGTTCACGTGGAGTGAGGGAATGGAAGAACTGAGAGTAATAAGTACATGTAATTGAAACTGCCCATAAAATATGACCAAAGATCTCTTTGTTGTTGAAATAGGTATTTGGAAGCACTCTTCAGAGTGAAAAAGTGGGGAGTTCTCATTTCATTTGAGTGTTTACCTAGCTAAATTTTAGGAGTTAGAATTGATAGTGGTAATAGACAAGGTGGTAATGGCATATAAGATCAAAAGGGGGGCAATTCTTTAGATGTTACTAACAGTATTATTTACTGCCATTAAAGCGAGTGGAATGAGCATGTTTTACACCAAATATTATGTTTCTCTTAGTACAGGGCAAAATGTGTTTTTCTATGGTGTAAATTTTAGTTTGTTAGTTTTGCTGTCTCTAGGCTGCAATGAAACTAAAAAGAGAGTAAGAAGACCTGAAGCTATAATAATATTCCTGTCACTATGCTTCTGTGCATTTTTATATTCAAGAGGAAGGATAGCAGCAAGCAATTAACAGCAAGCTGTTACAAAAACAGACCAACATACTTTGGTTTACCTGTAAAGCTTACTAAACAGGAATGGGCCAAAGAAGTGAAAGGCAAAGAAATACGCCCACAGCTGATTAAATACTGTGCAAAAAGTTAGTCCCTACATCTTCTGTAATTCTTCAATTTTTTTACCAGGGCAGTGCAGATACCATCACCTCTAGATGTAGTCAATATAATAGTATTTTTCAAGCCTTGTGCTTCACTAGGTCATTTTTGTTTTATGCGAAGTGAACAGTAAGATTTTTTTTTCTTTTCACTGAGTGTTAATGGTGACAAAAACAGATATCAAAGAAATAATAAAGAGAATGTTTCTGTTTTGTCCCCTTCTTAGAGCAGGTGGTAAGAATGATCTATGTACTGGAATAGAAGCGAAGATAGTTTTTGTGGCTCACCCAACCTCTTCAAACAAGTTCCTGATACCTAGTGCAAACAAACATATATAAATTCACACATCTTTTAAGCCACATCCAAAAAGTTAAAACAAATGGTCTCTTTTTCAACAGGGAATAAGGAGACTCTAAGAGTAGTTACACTGTTTTCTGTAAAACTTCTTTTGCTTTGTCTTTTGATGGCAGAAGGCAACATTTGCCAAATCCACTAACTTACAAAATTTAAACCACCACTATTGTTATGAAATATACTACTAATTTATATCACTTTTTTAACTGTTCAATAGCTACATGATGTTTTGTTTTAGTTGTACTGTAGCTGACTGTGGGGCTTTGTCTGGGTATTCTCTTTTCCATTGTACAAGTCAACCTCTTCTTCCAAACTCAGCTTTATGTGCATTTAAGAGACACGTGGATACTCAGAATGATGGACAGATTTGTAAAGGATAAATTGGTTTTACCTTAAATGACACAGTTCAGTTCAGTCTTGGAAACAGTATATATTGAACATAACTACTAGAAGAAGACAACAAGCTATATCCACAAAGGGATTTGAATGCTGAAAGGTTCCTCTTTCAGGCACTTTGCTCCCTTTTTTTTTTCTTGTAATGTGCTGCTAGTTATCTCACAGATCCAGCGTACCAACTTTAGTAGTTGTGTCCCCAGGTTTTTCTGGAGACTTTGTAGTTGCTTTCCCCACAATCCCTTAAGCCTTGCATTTGTAGTCAGTCTTAGATTGCTGTAATACCACAGGTGATTATTTGCCTCCAGTTGCTTCTGGAGTTGTGCGTAATCTTGTTGCCCAAAGGAAACAAAAACCCCTGCAAAAACTGTTCATGTTAAGTGTTCCTGAGATCTCATGTATGTAAAGTATACTGTAGTCCTTAATATGCCTGCTTTTAATATACAGGTGTTAAAATCTATCACACATACCTCAATTTCATTACAGCATCAACTACTTCAAAGTCAGCATATATGCACGTGCATTATTTCTTCCTGTTGTTGCCACAGCTATATAAGTGTATGGGCAGCAACAATTCATTTTCTTCCTGCCAAGGCCAACCCTGCAAGTTTTACTGGTGTAATTAATCCCATTGTGGGAGAAGAAGGTAATTTAAAAATAAAAGCTAAAATAGGGTAAGAGGGTAGATACAACTATGTCATTATAAAGTTGACACATCAGAATGATGATTTTCCTTGCTGTATGGGAATAGCTATCTCAGTATAAAGCACATTTGTACAAATATAACTGTAGACATGTTAAGAAGTTGAGATAGCTGGGAATATTGCTTTAGTTCTATCATGATAATCAAAATGGTATCTATTTTTGACAGACAAGACCAAAAGAACCTATGGCAATTTTAAATTACTTGGCCAATATTTTTCCACAAAGAAGCTTGTCATTTCATATGAAGTGAAGTAAACTCTTCAAAGCCATATTTCCATTTTCTATCCTTCATTATTGTTAACACCTTTCCCAGAAAAGCATGACACGTCAGTGAATCCTTTTCTCCTAATAGCACATTTTCGTGAAGAACAGTTAATGAAGGAGCAGCAAAGGTCAAGATGGGTGGGAATTTTATGTGGAGGTGTGGGAAGGAGAGCCTTGGCATATGGTTCCCCAGAACTAGGGCTGCCACATGTCATGTGCCAAGAAAGAGGATTCATGACCAGGGAGGAAGGGAGGCATGTAGCCCTTCTGTCCCTGATCTCCTGCTGTCACCTCTAGGTTCACATTAAAAGAGTTCAGGCAGCCCATGCCAGGGTCACCACTCTGCACCAACCCACTCCTCCTGCACTCCCACTGTCTTCCAGTGTCTTCTACCAAACCAGAGTCTCACTCACAAATTAAACTCCCAGTAAGTAACGGGGAGAGGTCTCTGCGTGCTCATGAAGTTAAGGGGAAGCCTTGCTGCCCTGAGGGTATCCCGCTGGTGGTCCCCTGCTCCAGAACCTTTCCTCTCCATCCACACCTGCCCACTCTCAGCCCCTTCCCTTGCTGGCCATGCTGTGGCTCAGCACCCAGTGCTAGCTGGCTCCAGCCTTCCGCTGCCATGCGCTGAGGCTGTTCATGGTGGGGTTTGCCCCCTCTCTCCCTGCGCAAGAAGCAGCTCCTGCTGCTGGCAGTAAGGCAGACACAGCCTGCACTCTACCAAAGTCCACCCATGCAGGACCCTGATGGAGGAAACAGAGGAGGCATGTGCAGCAAAACCCAGACACCTTGACAAGTACTAACCACGCCATTCCCTGGTACTGTGGTGGTGGGAAACAGGTGACACAGTGATCATGAGCTGGAATGTCTTGAGCTGCGGAGGGCAAACCTCAGCTAGGGATGCAGAGCTCAAGTGAGGGTGCAATACCGTTGCATATCATTAGCTTGCAGTGTTGGCTGATACCCTATCATGCTAACCCATCTTTTCAACCCCATGCAGGGAGAGGAGGGCTAAAAACCCTCTTCAGGTACCTCCACCCTGCAAATAAGGACTCCAGGACATTTCTTTTATCTTCCCCATTCTTTAATTATACATCCCACTCCCTCAGGCTAGCACCCCTAACCTTTGCATCCCTACTGTCCCCTTCTTGTCTCTCGAATACCTTCTTGTCCCACTGCAGAGCACCCTTTGGTCCCTGCTCTGTGTTTTCTGTTGTAAAGAGGGTCCCAGCACTATGTTGAATGTGAGGGAACACCTTACAGTGGAGCAAGCACTACAGCTGGGTGCCGAGCTTCACACACTTTTACTGGATTGCTGTTATTTCCATGCAATATACTGTATGTGCCACAGGTGAGCAGTTTCTGCAGGTGACAGTGGAGGACCAAAGAAATAGTCTGCAAACTGCCTTCAGCTCAGTTGTCAGCCAGTGAGTTACCTGCTGTAAAAGAGACTTTTCAGGCACTGCCTTCCAAGTGGTTATAAAGGTTTCCTTCCATTATATGGAAACCAGATTATCGCTGAACGTATTTGATCCACTCCTAGGGAGTAGTAAAATATACATTTTGCTCAGTAAAAACTCCATCTGGTCTCTGAGATATATTGGCATGGCAAGCGTCCACCTCCCATTGCTGTCGCTCGCAGTCCCTATCCAGCCACTTATCAGCTGATCTGTCACAAGAAGCAGAAAGATTTCCCTTGAACAGACAAAAAGTCACCTCCCTGAGGCCTCTAGTCACTGGTCTTGCCTCTATCCTGGCAACTGAAGCAGCACATTTTAAGGTTGTAACAGCCTAAAACGTATTTAACAGGCTGTCCCTTCTGCTCAGGCATTCAGAACTGTCTTGGTACAAAGAAACTGTGTAATGGGGAGAGAAAGCATTGGGAATTAAAAACTAATCACTCTTGGTTTTTTTCTGGAAGAGCTCTTTCACAACGGTTCAGAGCAGAGAGGAGTTTGCTGGTTAGGAAAATCAGCAAACTGAATGCTGTTCTTTTGAGATAAAGTCTGATGCCTTTCATTTGCAGCTGTGCACACAGTCTTAGTGCACCCTGTGTTTATCAGGTTCAAAAGCACTTTTATCAAATTCACCAAGGAAAAAGAAGTGCCACAAGTTTGGGCTTAGCTATCCTTCTGATACCTGTGGGTCAAAGGCTGAGACGACGGGTCTTTCCTTTCTCAGAGGGGGAACCTACTTCCCTCCCTCTTAGGCTGAGTTCATTAAAGCTGCTGAGCTGTTGCAGTTCATCGCAATTACTGAAGTGACTCAGTCACCTTCCAAAAGCATCACATTATTTCAGGACAAAAATGTTGCTGAGTAACATCATGGCAATAAATATGTGATGGAAAAAATACTCTTTATCAGGTTTAACAGATGTTTGAGTTCTTTTGTAAAGTGTGTTTCGATGAGCCTGTTCAGAGATGCCCTGTCTCTGTGCCCTTCTCCCTCCCTGGCTTTTGTCCTCTTGAGCCAGAATCCACTAGTACAGTCATTTTCTTGAGGGCACAAGGCTTCTCAGGCTTGTTTACCAGCCGTAAGATTAATCTTAACTACTCTCTCAGTGATTCTAGTATCTCAAAGATGCCAAAGGACACCTATTGATACATTAACCTATAAACATCTCATGTGTGCAGAGTCTGGAGATTTTGCTTTTTCTGGGCTTCCCAAGTCTCATGTCTGTTACAAAAAGGCACTTTAGACTATTTGATGTGAGTAAAAAGACCTCAGAATTGGAGGTCAAAGTGACAGAGGACAAAGATGACCTAATTGTGGAGGTGTGTGAGGACTGTTTCAGAGTAGTGGAAAAAATGGAAAAAAAGGAGGTCAGAAAGTTTCAGAAGATGCTTCTGGCTGAGTATTTTTGCCAGGTCATGAGCTGTAACGGAAAATATGGAGTGCAATTCAGCTCCAGATTGTAGACATCTAAATTTAGCTGTTAAATGTAGGTAACTGCCTGTGAGCCACATACCTAAACTTCCATTTCAAGCAATGGAGATCAAGTCCTTAGAGTTACTGGGTCCTGGAGAGCTACTGAGCTCATCCTAAATTAGACACCTACCAGGCCAGTCAGTCAAAGACATGCTCCTCCTGCTGCTAAGGTTCTTAAACTTTGGCCAGTCTATCTGGCATATACTCAGATGCCTAGGGTTCCCCAGAGCCAAAGGAACCACACACATCTTTCCAGTAGCTGTGTTGGTTGGGGGAAATTATGAACCTGTTTGCCCACACAGAAACACACCAGATGGTTGGGACAGCTGAGTGTAATGAATCCTTCCATGCAAGCTTTCTTGAATGTCCCCAAAGCTGTTCATACACTTGCTTGTTTCCCGTGGTAGACACATGAAGGATGTAAACATGGCATCAGCTGCTCCTGGGAAGCCCAAGAGCTTCATCTGTTCAGAGTCTCTCTGCCAGGATGGGTAACATGGGCATAGTCTTGATTGCGAGGCTATGGACAGAGCTGTAGGACTCAAGGCTCTTTGATAAAAGTGGCGAGATATGTCTGCAGTAAACACTATTAATTGATAAGACATGGCAAGACAACCATTTTTATACATATTGGGTATATATAGAACATACGGGGAAAGCTAAAAACAAATTTTATAGCTCCAGCACTAACATCTATAGCCTACTTGTTGACAAGAGAAAGGGCATTTTCCTCATGTATTCCTCTTTTATCTTACACTCTACTCAACCTAGAAGGTGGTTGTTGGTTTTTTTTAAAAAAAAAGCCTGAACAGACCCACAATAACATTATCAGAGCTTATTTTTATCTCTTTCTTTACAAAGTTCACTAACAAGGTTATAAATCTTTTTGGTATATTGCACAAGGATTACAAGAATGTAACTACTAATGGATTTTCACAGTAGAACATAAGATGAGTACAGAGCATTTCTGGAAATACAATATGTTCATATACTTCAACATAAGATGTGTGAACACACAAATACTTAACAGTGGATATTAAGAACAGATACCATCAGCTAACATAGGAGAATATATGCATAGATAATTAACTTGCACTTCATGAGAAGGTTCTTGGTCTCTTGCTGCTCATTGCACATTCCCTTCACAAGGTATTCCATGGTACATATCTACCTTAAAAGCATCATCAGCTTTGTCTGTGCCACTGTTTCTCCACAGTCATGTCCTTTCTTACTGTTGTTAGGCTTCTGTTTGCAACTAAAGGCTGTTACTTCCATCTGCTGCAGGCAAAAATCTGTCTCTGAAAGACTCTTACTGTCCCTTGGCAGCATGCCAAACAAACGTCTCTTCACAAAAACAGTAGCTGTCAGTGCTGGATTTTAGGGACTGTGGGATCATCTTCAGTACATAACAGTGCACCTTTACATTAGTTATTGGTAGGCCCCTCTAGAAGATGAATTTTCTGGGCCTGGACTTCTAAGCCTCTTACATTCCCCAAATGGGCAAAGTGACTGATGTATAGCCCACTGTTCATGCAAACACAAGCAGCCTGGCAAGTTGCAGTGCTGTGAATCTTGTCCTTCCCTTTCTCACTTTCAAGGAAGAGAGCTTGAAGGAGAAGTGATTCCTCTCTTGTAACCCATATATATCACTGTGCTCTGCTGTCTACCCAACAAAAGCTTTCCTCTCTCCTTCCTTGCCCTCTGTAATCATTATTGACAGCATGATTCTTCTGATTGTCAATCAGATTTATAACCCAAGCATCACCTTCAAATTAAAACTTGTCTTTGAGTCCCTTGCATCCAAACTATGCTTAAATCTTGCAGGTGACTTTTGCCTACTGTTCTGAGAAAGCAATCATTCCTGTCTACTCACACACAAAAAAGCTCGTCAAGTACAGGTACTGCAATATTGGAGGAAAAGCGAGAACTGCTATTTTGTGTCAGAATCCTTGTCTGTAATTCCTGTCATGCTTAGAATGTCATGCTTCCACTACTCACTGATCCAGACCCCATTGCACTAGGGATTGTTGTGTAAAGCTTTTGTAAAAATCACAGTCCCAGAAAATTTTACAATCCAAGTATATGACACAACATTTGGGTGGATACAAACAAGCAGGCAGGAAAATGGAGAGAATCAAGAGGTCATTATTGATCAGCATGGAGGTGGCAGTACTTCCAGCACACTTGCAGCATAAATTTCAAGTTTTTTGCTGGAAAACTTTGAAAAGCACAATGCATTCACTGCATGAACATTTATGGCATTCTCCTTCCATACATGATGGCTGCAAGGGAGGGATCACTAAAGGGATGCACTGAGAAATACAACTGATGGCCAGTTGGTGGCTGGAATCAGCATCTTTATAGAGAATGAGGGATAACAAACCAGTGCAAACATGCTATGAAAGTGCTTGAAAATGAAGGCAAATATATATTTGATGAGAGAGAAAAAAGAGCAGAGAATGTGAACTTCAAAGACAAACTGATGGAGAGGAAATAAAAGAAATGAATGCAGGTCAGAAGCTGTTGTGTATGATGGTAAGAGTGCAACCTTTAGCTCAGCAAGTCCCTAAGCTGCTAACTATGGGAAGAAAGAGAGGAACCCCCTAAATTTCTAGTTTTCTGCCCATGCTCTGAGCATCTGTGGTCCACAGGTGATTTCAAGGAGTGCAAGATAAGGTAAATACAAAGGAGAAGTCTTGCAAGTAGGATTAGGCATTTTCACTGACAAATGTTTTGGAAACTTTGCACTGGAAAGTAATGGTCTGTATATTATTTCCCCTAAATACACCTGGTGACCAAAAGTAAGGTATGAATTCAGATGACATGTTTTTATTACCAAGACAGATGGAAGAATGAAGGATGTGTGTAGGATGTGGGACTCAGCACCAGAAACTTATCTGTATTACAGTTGCATATTTCTTAGCTGTATTTAGCTGGCTAGAGAAAAACTATGATATTTGACTAAGATGCTGGTATCCAAATAAATCAAATTGATGTATAGTCCACATTAGAGTATTTGCAGGATAAAAAAGTGCTTAAATTTATTTTTTCCCTCCAACAACTCAGCATGCCTTGTGCTACAACCCATTACCCCTGCAACATTGTTGCATCTAGAGCCACTCACCTTGTTTCAGCCTTTCCCCCCTTAATTTAAAATAAAAAAAGTTCTGAACCAGACATGACTTACGATGAAATTCTTTTCACCTAACTCTTGTCATTTAAAAGTTAGCTTATTATTCTAAAAGTAAATGTACTGATTCAGTTCTGGATGAATAAATTGAGAGAGTGGTTAATTTCATTCCTTAAAAATAAGTATGTACTTATATTTGTAAAGATATTATAAGTCCTTTAAGGTAGGACTTTGATTTTTCTTGATGATATCAAAACCGTGGTTCAAGTGCGCTCAAGGGTAAATCCTGTATTAATAGTCACTGATTGCACATTGGGAAACCTATTGAAGTACGTCACTGCCCCTTCCTTTCTCATCTATCTAGGTCTTCCTCAGGTGGAAAAGAACCTCAGGGAAGGAAAAGGAGCACAAACATCTGGCTTTTCCCTTAGTACACAGTCAGGGTGGAGTCAGAATGGGTATCTGGACCCCAATGCTCTTTGACCTATGACATATTAGCAAATAATCTCTCTTTATATTTCTTATGTAAGAGTAGTGTGATTTTTTTTGAGCTGTCAGACATGGTATGCAAATCTGTAACTACTTTACAAAGCAGGTTACAAAACCCAAGAAGGGAAAGCGGTTAACAGGACCATATTCAAAGACCTTTGGCAGCCACTTCTGCCTCTTTCCTGTATTTTTTATACTAATATCTTGAAAGTTTATGATGTTTTCTTATAAATTTTTCACATATATATTTCCTGAGAATATTATCTTGTTATTATTGAGCTGTTTATGTGTCCGTGACTTCTCATGATTCTTCTAATTTTTAAAATGTTCATTAATACTTTTGTTTGAGAAAAAAAGAAGCACGTGTAATAATTCATAGACATAGTAAACTTCAGAAAAGCTGCTTAGGTTTCTGAGCTCTCAGTTTTAATTCAGTCTGCCCCTTTAAAGTCAGCTGAACACTTAATACTGATGAGAAGACAGCTGGTTGCTCAGACATGGATGTAAAACATCTGCTGGCTGCTGTATAAGCATAAGACTTGGAACAGCTTCCACTCACTGTGCACCTGACTTTTTTGAAAACGGTCCAGTTTTTGTGTTTGTGAACTGATTTGGTGCCTTTATTTATCATAGAGCATCTCTTCATCCCTTCTTTATTCATCCTTGAACGTGTGCCACACCATCTGAAAATGAAAGATTGAATTGGAAGGATAGCACTTGTTTTTTAGCTTTCGCACATTTCTTCCAATGTTTCCTTCAGTTAAAACAAAACCAAATTATTTTTGGAGTGCCTGTAAGTCCATGTGACTCTCTGTCTCCCTTGCCACAGGTGGTAGGAGTGAGAAAATGAAACACCCAAATGCTCACAAGCTTGGAGCTATGGGCAAGGGGCTGCTAAAGAATCTGCATAGTGGTGAAGAGTCTCTAGTCCTGCAGCAGCTGAACTGTGAGGTCTCATTTCTTTAGAGAGGAAACAGGTAAAGCTTGTGACTAGTAAGTGTGCACAAAAGATTAATTAAAACAGCAGTGTTGGAACCCACTTGCAATAAAGAAATTTAAAGAGCTTCTAGATCCCTGATTGTAGCTGGGTGAGCACCCAGCAAGGAGAAAACTTTCTGGGGCTATAGCCCACACTTAAAATGCTTCCCATGCTGCTGGGATCTTTCAGCAGAATGCCACAAGATGGTCTGCAAGTACTGAAAATGTACATGTACAGATGGTGGCTTTCAAATTCTGAATACTTTCTTTCCAACACACAACACATGCATGTCATTCTGTGTCGGTGTGAATGTGCTTGTACAGTTTGCTAAAAACATCCTTTATGTTAAAGTGACACATGGGGAGATGGGAACTTTATTTACCACCAACACAAAGTAAGAGGGGATGCATTTCATTGCCTCTTTCCACTTCACCTTAGGTGCTTTCTCAGGGCAGGACATGCACAGACATACACACCTGTATAACCCCAAGTGTGCAAACTGATTCCCAGGGTGGAGTGGGAAGGGGCTGATGTGCTCAAAGTTAAGCACAGGGCTAAAAACTTGCAGACCCAAAGCTGGGAACCTAAGTTCTCCAGGGGGAGCAGCACGCCTTCTCAGGCAGCTGGATATACATGTTGTCAACAGCATGCCCTCATCCAAAATTCCTGTAACTGTGTTTGCTGGCACATCACTTGAATCTCTTGGTCATGCTTAGTAGCTACAGATGGTGCTTCATGAATGCATCTACACATGTTCTGTATTGAAGTTAGCTCCCTGGAGTGAGGGTGAGGGGAGCTTACTGGGATAGGTACTAGGTGTTATCAAGTTTCCAGCACAGTCAGGACTTTGGGTCTTGCCCAGAACCTGTAGGCACTATTTCTATAGAAATATAGAAATATAATACCTTTTGCCTACTTTGTCAAGGTATGAAAGGATTTGCTTTTTTTTTTTTTTTTTTTTTTTTTTTTTAAAAAAAAAAACAATTATTTAGGATTTCAAAAATTTCTACAAGGTATATTTTTGCTCCACTTTGTTAGTATTCTGCATTTTTACCCCTTACTGAACCATGTTTACTGGATTGCTTCTTACTCTCTTTCCAAGCAGAATCTGTGAATTGTGCCAAGAAATGTTGCACTTTTTCAGTCCCTGGCTCACCTGTACTGGACCAAATAACTGGTCATTTAGTCTTTAAGAATTTCAGCAGCTGTCTGCTCCTTCCTTTTGCAAGGGAGAACATAATTTCTTCTTTTGTCTGGGCTACTGCAGTCCATAAGTCTGGGTAGCAAACTCACTTCATCTGCTTTTTAGCTACACTAACTTTGAACTTGAACAGTTAAAGTATGTTCTTGATTACACGGGTACACTTCTGACCAGGTGTGGATGGACTAGAAATGTTTGTGGTGACTATAGTGCCTTTGTCAGGTCCCTTCTACACAAATGCCTTATGAAGAAATATGGATGCTTCCATCTCCATTTTTTGTTGTAGACAGAACCAGATTTGAGCTTACGCCACTGGTTGTGACAAGGCTAGAGTGTATTTGCTTGTGTACATGTCCAAAACCTTGCCAGGTGCATTCCCTATGAAGGTTGAAAGTCAAGGGTAGAACTCACTTACTTTAATTTAGGTGTTTGAAGGTAAAGTATTTAGCTTTAGATTGTCATTGTAGGCTCCTTTTATAACCAATGACCAGGGAAATGTACCATCAAAGTTGATATGTGTCATCTTAAAATGAATGCCTGTGAAGAGTCAGGCAAGTAAGAGAGACAATTCCTGTTTCCTTCCATTTTACTTAAAGAGAACATAGGGTTCTAGCTCCAGCTGCTGTGGATGGTGGTGGAATGGTGTCAGTGTTTCAGTGTTTACTGAACTTGGACATCTCTTTCCACAGGTTAAAAAAGCAAAACACAAATATGAAGGCATAAGAATAAGTGACAGAAGGACTTGAAATGACAGACATTTACAGTGACCATCGGGACTGGATGGCTCTCCTCCAGAAGTGATAAACAGTGGAACAGCTGACTTGTTAATAAATATCTACAAGTGATCATCTCACATTTATTAAGCCACACTGAGATGAAACTCTAACCCTGACTCTAACTCTAGCCCTAGGAATACCAGTTAAGTTATAGATATTTTATTTTTGCATTATCCTGAGGAACAGAAATATTGTTAACACTGAATTCATGCTAAAGAAATTCCAAAGAAATACTGACCAGTCATCATAGTCTCATTACTAAGAATAGTAATTAGCAAGCACATTGAGAATGACAAAGTATGGAGATGCTTTCAGTTTAAGAGAAATTATCAGCTTTCATGAGGATAAATTCTGACTACTTTTGTGTCTTTTTTTGTAGCAAATTAATAAATGAAAGGAGAAAGAAATCAGGCAGACAATATATGGGCTGAACTTTCACACAACAGACTGCAAAGAAACTTGAAAACCACAGGGTTGTAGAAGTTGTTCTATCATTAATCAAAATCTGAAAGAGAAAGGAAGCAAAGGATGATAATAATACCAGTCTGAAATGATGTTAAATCTGAATTTAAATCTGGATAAAAATGAATTAAATCTGAATCAGTACAGTAAAAGTTTCTTGTGTCCTATCATCAGCCAGAGTTAAAAATGGAGTTAGCCAATTATCATAAAATGTGGGTATGATTAATTAACAAAATGTTACAGATCTGAAAAATTATTTCAGGTGGGGGATTAGCACTTACTTTCCTTAAACTTCATTTTACCCAGCTACGCTGCACAACCTTCCTACGGTATTATTTTATTCACATGTCTCATAGAGTGAAGCAGGATTCAGTTTCTTCATCCAAATCCCTGGAATACATCCATTTGCTAAGTTTCAGCTTCTGCATTTTTTTGGTGTCCATGGAGTAGGATGGGAGTGCAGCTGGTCGCAGTTGCTCATGCCTTATACCTCTTGACATATAAGAGCCTGGAAAAAAGCCGCGAGCGTGCTGTCATGAATATGTTGGCTTGAACATTTGGCCAGTGGCATACAAAATAGAAACTCTAATGCCTGACCCCACCACGCAAAACAGAGACTCAAAGTACAGCAATACCGCTACCGAGAGAGAAGTAAGGTAACACTGTGTAAGGACATGGTAAAAATCTCACTTCAGTCTTAAAACTTCCTCTGGACTTTTGCATAGGTTTGCCACCAGGTTGTTTTGTAGGGGCTTGTGGCAACAGGAGCTCAGCAGAGCTGTGCAGGCGATCTTAGTCACTGAACAGTTGCGCTGACCAGGTGGTCCTCTGAGGTTGGCTGGGGACACAGACGCTTCTTTTTACACTTTCTAGGAAGCATCTGGATGCAATTAAGTGAGCCAGGAAAAAGAATCTGTTCTTCATTCCTTGGAAAGCTGAGGTAGTATGGAAGAAATGCCTTGAGTTTTCCAGAACACACTCTTAAAATCATTTGGCAAAGAAGCATGTTTGACCAGAGAAACACAGATGACAAGTATCACATTTTTGGAGGGGTGAGGTGAGGGGGGAGTTCCTGCAGTGTGGAAACAACCCAAGGTTGTTTTTTTGCTGCCTTCTACACCTCGTAACACCATGAAGTGTCACACAACAGGAGCCACAGGGACTGCCACTGGTAAGCCTTCCACACCCTGTGGAGGCAATTTCATTTACCTGCCGTCTGCCTCCAAACTGGCTACTGGTACTGAGTGAAGAAGGTCTCAGTGGGGGCAAGCTTGTGATAAAAATATTTCCTTGCTTACAAAGATGACAGCAATGGGTCTAACTCAGTTTGACACTTTCTTAACCTCATTTAAGTCCTGCTAAAGACAAAGTCTTCACCTGATCTATCTGTTCTTTTTGCACACTCCTGTTCTTCAGCCTTTGGAAACACAGCAGCTTCCTGGACAAGAGTTGTCTCTGTCACTGAGAATGAGGTGGCTAACCAAGTAACCCACTCCAGAACCACCTTCAGCATCACTAATACATCCATTAAAGCCTGTGAAGTACATGCAAATTTATGGAATTTGATTGTCATTTGCCTGTTTCCAGTGCCTCTTAGACTGGCAAATGAATTGTTGAAGATTAGGGCTTCATTATCCTCTTTATTGGAGGCATGAACTGTGGGATGGAATAGTGAAGGAATATGAATAATAACAAAGAGAAAGTCATTCCTAAGGTTTTGGCCAGGATGGCATATTTTCAGTGAGCTAATGAAGACTTTGCAACAACCCTTTTTTTTAATGCCTTCAGCTTAAAATGCCAGCTGAATGAATCAAAATTAGGAGTGTTCAGCAGAGCAAGAAAGACTGCAGAGGACTGTTCCCTTGAAAATTAATAGAGATGTTCTGGAACCCCAATTCAGATGCATGAACAAGTCTGTAACCTCAACTATCAAAAATTCATTATATGTGTAGCTTTGGGGGATTTAACAAGCTGTTTGAAAGATTGGAGACTATAGAAGAAATGAAAAACAAATTAAATATGTTTGTTACAGTATCATGACTTCATTTTGCCTTCAGAAACTGGCACATATGATTTGGCTGAACAGACATGGAACAGCTTCTTTTGATCAGCACAAATTACAATGCATTTTGCCCTGCTGATGCTCTCTGTTACCCCTTCCGTGGCTCAGATTGCACGGGGTTTGATTAATGAACATGCTTTACATAGGGTCATTTTTTCTTTTATAGCCCCACTCATAATTACATAAAAAGACAGTATCTACCTTGGGTCAGAATTCCCTTGTTAGAGAAAACACACACACAAGCACCTCTTTCCCCCCCGAATTTTTGCTCTTCAGTTTTAAAGGAAAATAACTCTGAAGCTCATAATTTTTGCTCTTACATAGTTTTGGTCTAGTAAGAGAGAAAATCTAGAAATTAATAATTAGCCAGAGTGTCTTACAGAATACAGGCCTGACAGCTACAGGCTTGTCCTGATGGGACGCACTTTAACAAAGTCTCAGCAACTAGTAATTGAATGCACCAACTAACTCATTGGCCCTGCCAAGACCATTTAATGTAGGGATCTAGTTTTAGGTATCCAAGCAAACCCAGTTACTCCTCATGTTCTGTATTTTTGTG
Source organism: Microhierax caerulescens (assembly GCA_035590215.1). Classification (NCBI taxonomy): domain Eukaryota; kingdom Metazoa; phylum Chordata; class Aves; order Falconiformes; family Falconidae; genus Microhierax; species Microhierax caerulescens. The sequence continues at coordinate 62,480,643 of JAVJGJ010000014.1, read as the reverse complement.
ATTGGAGTGTGTGCATTTAATTGGTAAACAAAATTTAAACCAATGTTTAATTATTAAACCAATGTTTAATATTACTGTGTTAATATTTATATCACCACTGAAAGACTCAGCCTGCCTCTGTGCTGAAAAAGTTCAATTATGCCTTTTCAATATGGACAAAAGTAGGTACTTTTTCTTTACTTTTCAAAAAAAAAGCTCATGCAAAATTTCATTTTGCACAGACTTCAGCATTGCTCTTATTTTCACATAGTTGTAACTACAGGCTTCAAAACAGCCCATGTTGTTTAACTTTCAGAAGACTTGGCTAATAATTTCCATTGGTGTACAAGAGTTAGTGCGTTGAAACTGTTTGGGTTGCACTAACATTTACAGTCCTGCAAATGGTGTCAGACACTGGCTCCTTGAAAGTGAGGCAATTTGCAGCTCGTTGCATTGCTGCTTTATTTCTAACGGCTTACAACACTATACCATGCCTGACTAAGAATCTTCTTTCTCTTTCATCTTCTGATTTTGGCTGTCATCAGTATTTCAAGGCAGCAGAAGTAAAGGCTGCACTTTCTTCTTAACTATCCCACTGACATATGGGCATCTCTAATAAATTGAAAACAAGGCAGCTCACCTCTTAGAAAAGTGTTTCTAACTAGCTGCAGGCACCAGGGTAACACTGGCTACGTAAGTGCTGCTTTTGTTCCCAGGGCTGTCAGAAGCTGCTCCTATTTCTACTCACCATGAGCAACCACTGAAATACATTCAAGAATCTATATATTATCATTAAGCTTCATTACAAATGAAGGATAAATCCCCAAACCACCTAAAACTCTCAGCACTGCAGTTTGTGTAAAAGGAAGTCCTCAGCTTGTTTTTGCCCCCCAGTTGCTCTTTTTTTACTGCAACCTTTTCTATGCAAGGCACATACCCAGATTTGGGTTAAGACACTGCAATATTTAGACCACAGCTAACTCAGAGTTGTTCATTTACTTTCTTACCATACAAATGGCTGTATTTTTTCATGCTATCAGAGTACTTAGTCCATTCAGAAGGTAATTTCTGGGGTGGGTGAGAAAACACAATGTATAGACATTTTGTTGCTATAGATATACTAACATTACATATGAATATAAATCACAATTAGGGAAGCAGGGGACATAGAGGTGAAAAATGCTGTTTGATGGCTGACAGCATACTTGGAAGCTGACTTGATGACTTTCACTCCCAGCAGCCTAATCTAGTACACCTGCAGGCTGTGCACAGTAAAGAGGGCTAAATTCCTCTTCCCAAAGCCACAGAAGCACCCTCAGGTAACTCCCACAAGGTGAAGGCCCCTGTGATTCCTGCGGCCAAGGTAGTACCCATCCACCAGGACACTGCTCTGCAGCCTTCAGGACACATGCTCCTCCAGCTGCATTTTCTGTTCTGCACACCTCAAGCACTAGCAAAAGGGTGCAATGCATCTGGAGGTGGCCAGCAGAGAACTTCCTCCACACAAAGGGGCTTTTCACTGGCATTAGGTGTGCAGAGCTGGCAGAACTGTGCTGTGCTCCAGCCATGCTGCCCTTCTGTGGTTTGCTGGTGCCAAGGGAAAAGGACAGACTGGAGAAGGACTGTCAGAGGTCCATGTCCATTTTCCAGAGAGCCCCAAGATGGGGGTCACTGGCAGCCTGCACACAGAGCCCCTGCACTGCAAAAATCACCCGCTGTTGATGAGGAACAGTGAAGTTTTTCATACATCTGTAAGCACAGCAGGAAAAGATATCCTCAGCAGCAGACCCAGCCCAGCTAGGTGGTAACACACAACCTGAAAATTATCCAGCAGGCAACAACGGGACACCTGACACAGGTTTTGCTTAAAAACAGGCTTCTGCAAGGTGCATGCCTGCATGCGAGGGACCAGAGGAATATGCTGTGCTGCGGGCCTGTGAGAGTGGAAGCAAGGAATGCAAACTGCACTTTAAAGTTACTTACTTGTTTTCAGGTCTTTAAGGGATGCTGTCAGTCTGAATGCTTATCAGAAACAAGTAGCAAACAAGTTTTTTATGAAAGTGAGTGTGATCTTAACAGCATCTGACTGCACATGTGAACATTTTCTGAATACGATGACATTTCTATTGCTTTTTTTATGTAAAGCAACCTTGGGAAAAGCAATCCATGACAGAGAATTTACTGTAAAAGCAGGACAGAAAAAAGTGACTGAAGAAGGAAAACCTCATTTCAGTACTGTAAACATGGGAGGTGGCTGTTCGCATCCAGCTTGAAACCCAAGAGATCTTGCACTCAGCGCTCTTCCTTGGCATCCATTTCCAAATGGCATGAAGAGGGGGTCTCACGCTGGTCTGTGAATCCCCAGGCAGTGGTAGCCTCTGGGATGTCATGACAGTCACAGGGCTATGGCCGTGGGCTCTGGACGCTCACATACACTGCATGGTTGTTGGGTTTGTGACTAATCCTTCACCATCAGCTGACTGTTGCCCTCTGCCAATGCTTCTTCCAGTTCTGAAATCATGTGAAGTCATTTCCACCAGGCCGTTCATTTGTATTGCTGACTTAACAGTACTTTTCTGACTAATGGTACCAGATTATTCCAGGAAATAATGTATCACTTGACCATTTTATCAATGGTCTAAAAACCAGTATACACTCTTTTGTCTCCTTCAATTCAGCAGTGACCCCTAAACCATTTAGTTCCTAGGTTCATGGTCATTCTTGATTACTGCAGTGGTAGGCTACGGCCTGTGACAGAGAACACAAACAGCAATATCCCAAGCATGTCAGCATCTCAGAGCAGTGTGACTGCAATACAAATGATTTTTGGACTCATGCTGTGGCTGTTCAGGGGAAGAGCCTCTCCATCTCCACCACAGTATCTTCACAGCTCTTACGAGCGGAGCTTTTCCAGAGGGTGAACATCCTAGGTAATCTCTGCTGTTTAAACCATTAGTTTTTGCCAAATATTTCTTGCTGCAATAAGCTTTCAGTTTAATTTGTGGACAGGATCATTCATATTCAAAGTGGTGGTAGCAGAGCTGTATCCAAACTGGATAAATGCTGGTCCTGACTTCCACGGTACTACTGCAGTTTGACCACGCTGCTGTTCCCTGCCTGAATTAGAGGGAGAACGGTTAAGAGTGCCGTAGTCCTCTGCTGGCACACCGGCAAAACACACAGCCCCCTGCTTCCCCAGTCTGCATCTCAGCATTGCCGAGACCAGCCCTGAGCTACAGCAGGGTGACCCCCAGCCAGGGCTGGGGTGAGACCCTCTGAGCGGTGGGCAGCGGGGGCCCCGGGCACAGGCTCTGGGCAGCTCGAGGTCTCCCTCTCCAGGAGCAAGGCTGTTGAAAAGGCAACAGCTGAGGCAGATTGTCAGTTTGCCTGCTTCTTCAGAACACAAAATTGTTAATCCGGCACTGAAGAAAAGCTTTCTGATTGCAGCCACACGACTGTTACGTATTTGAGCATTCGGGTTAAGCGGCTGGAGAGCAAAAAGTAGCGAGGGAACACTCAGAGACAGACGATCTCCCGGGCCTTCGGAGCCAAGGGGCTCCTGACTCTTTGAAGCTAGTTCATTTATTAGCTGCTGGGTGGGGAACAGTGATGACTACGTGACAGTATTTGCCAGAATTTGTCCCCGATACCCTTCCCCACGAGGCGGGGTGGCCCCTCCTGTGCAGCGGGAGTTCAGCCGAGGGCTCAGTGGGTCCGTCGGTGGTCGGTGAGGGGCTGGCGTCCTCCCCGCGGCCACGGCAGCTCCGCCAAAGGGGCCGCTGCCTTTACCATTGCCATGGCCTACTTACGTGGGATGGGGCTGCGACTTAAACCACTAGAAAGAGATTTTTGTGTTAGTTACCATTTCCACGGCTACTTCATTTCCCTGGGAAGTGCATGCTTTGACCCCTGCGCCTATAGCGGTGTCCACCTTTCTCCTTCAGCTCTGGCAGCCATTTCCCTCAGCTGGGTGGCTATAGCTAGCAGTCACCCGGCGCGAACGGGGACACGGGCTGCTGGGCTGCTCTGTCCCATTCCTCCTCATCTGCTTTCCTGCTCGTTCGACAGGCCGAGCTGAGGGAAGCACAAGCACAGTGACAAGCCCTTCGGCTTTCGCGGGGCTGTGCCAGCGCAGCCAGAGGAACGGGCTGGTTGTGGGGGCCTCCTCAAGGCCACCGGTGTCCGTAGCCCGGATGGCCCAGAGGCCGGTTTATGTTTGGGCGCTGGTGTCGCGCTGAAAGATGATTCAGCGAGGAGTGGCACCCGGGGCGGCCCGGCTGGGCCCGCGCCGCCGCGAGCGGCTGGGGGTTCGGAGGCGGGAAGGAGCAGAACCCCCGCACGGCCAGCGGGCCGCCACGGCGAGCGCGGCGGAGGAGGGGGCGCCGGGGGTGCACTCACGGCCCCGGCCCCGGCCCGGCGGGGAG